>CM021109.1:581025254-581397639 GCA_007115665.2 Sequoiadendron giganteum
TTAAATATTGGCTATTTCAAGACTTTGACATGCATTGTAAGATTCTCCTTTATTCGAACCTTATCATGGCATCCAATGTTTGTTTCACCAAATATTGGGGTAGACCTTTAAACAAGACCTTGTGGAAGGTCTGTGAGTCTGACCATGAGGCAATACTTGACACAATAAATAATAGAGCAGACTTAGATGGTTCGTTGGATTAATTTGTAAGTATGTACATTGGTTCTTATTAATTTATATTTGTATGCACATTAATTTATATGCTTCCAATGCTATCATATTATTTTACTTTTACTATTTGTAAGTAACCTACTAAAAATTGATTGGTGTCCCCTATTGATTTTTTTTCATGTAAACCAGGTTTGTCTCCTAATCTACCTATGGACTTTCCAATTCCAATCAAGGGCAGGTCGGAGGACCTAGACCAACTGACGAGGATTTTAATAATAACCTCCTACACTTCGGGCTCTGCAAGACCCAAGAGGGCGGTCTCTATAACGCATTTATGATCTCTACGCCAAACTCAAACATGTTATTAAAAGTTCATAGATAATCTCACTTAATAGCTCAATAAAATGAGATAATACTGAAATGAATTGGTTGTTCATCAGTATTATCAACCACTTGGAGCATGAGATGATTATAACATCATTTCGTAGCTTATGATAGTCATTTTAATTGAAAGTTGGCGGCAAGCCCTAAGTAAATACATGCAAAAATAGGATTTTATAAATTCATACAATTTAGATCAGTCCATATACCATTGGGGAGTCAAGTTTACAAACATTCAGGAAGCAACAACAGATTCAAATACATAACACATATGACCCCTGGCAATATTACTTTACAATATTGTCAATCCTATCCCAGCCCAATACTTCTTACCAAATCCTTTTACAAACATACCCATCTATGATTCCATCCAAGTATTTAATTAATTCTTTGAATTAAAGTCAAAGCGAAAACATACTCATCACAACAATGAGATGAACATCATAATCCTTGATCATTTTATTCAAAATTATGATATGTCTATACACAGGAGAGACAAAAGCTTGAGATGTATCATCATAACTCAAATGCTAGTACTATTATGAACCTTGAAATTTCATAAACATGAAACCCATTACAAGAGAACCCGAAACCTAAATTGCCTTATCATTCAAAATCAAAATTCTTACAATATGTTCTGCAACTAAACCTAGACTTGACCTTCAAAATTTTTGGCTTCCCAACCCCTACTTCTGGCCTTGAAATGCTTCTTACAGAAATGAAGGAGCAAACAAGCATCGAGCCAGAAGTTACACATGTCATTAATTAATAGGACCGCTATGTGCCCCTTCAAAACAATGATTAAGATTTCCAATTCCTTGAACATCTTCCCATTGATCTTTCGCCTCCATACAACAGCTATTGCATTGGTTACATCTCAAAATCTGTGCTCAAAAATTGTCATGGAATCAAAACCATAATTAGTTACACTGTACCTGTTGAGCTATAAGTTGCTAGTGGAAAAAACCATTTCATTCCTCATCAATTAGGTACTTGTCTACCCAAATTTGATATTCTTCATCTGTGGGCCAATTAAAATTCACCACCTCAATCACCCTATTATTATAAGGTGTGAATTTCACCACAACCTGGTTGGCTTCTCTTTCAAATGATTCCAGAAACATGCTAGTATTAATTATTTTATCCATGCTACTTACTAACAAGTCATGATCTAAGTCATCACAAATCAATTTGATTTGTGCACTAATGACTTCTTCTACCCTTTCTTGCCACTATTGAAGTGTCTTGATGTTGCCTTGTGCATCTAGTATATCGGGCAAAAAGGTATCACTCCAATCATTAAAACCTTTTACCAATTCTCCAATTTTCTTACTCAAGTCATCAGTTATGGCCTGGAATCCCCTTAATGATTTCACAAAACCTTGAGTAGGTTTTAATAATTGAGGCCTATTATTTGCATCAAACTTGGAAGCCCTAAACATAATGTCCAAGTTAGTGGCATGAGGGATCCACTTCTCAACCAGGGGTAAGACAACATCCCGATCCTTGTTAATATTTTGTAAACCAGTCAAAAATAAAGAATATAAAGAATGAACAAATGGCAGCCTAGAATCAACCTTCCCATTTAAATGCCTCAATATGGTGTCAACCACCTCATTGTGTTTAGCCATGGCATCATTCTCACTAGCTTTTAGGGCAACCTATAACTCTGTGATCTTACTCATCATTTACTTTTTGGTGGGGTCCACAGAGTATTCCATTTCCTCTTCAACCGGCTCTGGCACATGACTAGGATCTGATGTCTGAACTGGGGATCCAGGGATAAAAATGATTGGGACAGTAGGGGGTAATGACCTCGAAGTAATAGGTATTTCTCTAACAACAGGAGCATTGGAAGATTCTCCCACCTGCCCATACTTTAACCTATCTACTTCAAACTGTAGCTCAACATTTCTTTGTTGCATTTTACTGTATTCCCCAATTATTGTATTATATTTTTCCATCAGACTCTTCCTTTCAGCCTCTTCCCTTTCTGCTATCCTCTAGGCCAATTTGGCCACATTCAGTGTTAGGCTTGTGGCTTCTGTTACTAAGGTTTTAGAAGCTCTCTTGATAATGAGTCTGCCTCTTAGATTTGGGCTAATGTATGCCACATTTGGTTTTTTGCCCTGAGGTTTCAGTGCCCATATGGCTAATGTCTCATATTCTTCACTAAAAGCAGAATCCTATAGGGCTGCCTTGACCTCTTCTTCATTGCTCTGCATAGGATGCTTGGATTGCATAATAGCATTGAATGCCACAACATCAGCTATGTCCCATTCAAGGAGGAGTAAGACACTTGCTTGGGTCACAAGTTTCCTTCCTTCCTCAGGAGTGATTTTTTTGAATTGCTCCATCAATTTAGCTTTTACTTCATCATCATTCTTCTGATCTAACCTATCAGGTCCTAACTCCCTCATGCTCTTGCACTTATCCTGATATTCTTCTAGTTTCATTCTCCAAATCAGTTGCAAGAATATAAGAGTTTTCACAAAAGCATCATCATCCATGAATGCCTTGTAGGCCTCCATCCTAGCATCCTGCACATACTACCCATTTATATCCATATCAGTGAGCACCAATTATGCTGATCTAGGAGGAGAGGGGATACCGACTTGCATTTCTTGGTCAGTTATGACTATTTCATCCACCAGAACCTCCTGTGGTTCTTCAATCCTTTGCCTCTTAGGGCTTGGTTATGATAACAGCTCCATAGGATCATTCTTCGGTGGTGAATCCAAATCTATAATTTTTATCTCTCCAAGCTTCTTGATCCCATGACCTGACAGTGATGATATTTTCATTATTTTTTTTCCCTTTTTATTTCCTGCCTCTTCATCACTGCTACTATTTTTATTCCTCCTGTATAGAGGCCTATCCACTAATGGCTGATAAGTTGGCCTTGTTTCCTCAGGCCGCACCTCTGATTCCTGAATCCCCAAGTCTAATTCTAAATTAGCCTTCTTGGTCCTCAAGATGTTCATAATCTCCTTGAAATTACTCATCAAAAAATCAATTCTTTTATGAAATGGAGTAAACTCCATCAATTCCAATTTATGTACCATGGCCAGCATTTTCTCATATGCAATCCACTTCTCTTTATTCAATTCTTGTTGGTTCAAATCAAATTCATTTCTAATTAAATCCTCGGGGAAGTTGAAAACATGAATGAATTTACCACCCTTAATCTTCTGCCTAAATAGGGCAAAGAAACCCTCAAAGTCATGTTGTCTTCTAGATCCATTCTTCAAATGGTATTCATCAAATATTGGTCAAAATGGACCCATCCTCCCTTAGAGAATACAAAGTCAGAGACAACTGTATAATCAGGGAACAAAGTCCCTTTTCCCCTTCCTGTCAAATTTTCTTCATGAATGTAGCCTAATTGCCACATCACTTCCGCAAATCCCATTCTTGATGGCACATTATATGGAAGAATATGAGGAGCTCCCTGGAAACCTTAAACCCTCAAAACAGTACTCATAGGGTAAAGAATAATGTCACCCCAGTTGTGGCATACCTTCAAATCAGATTTCCTTATTTTGGGTCGGAGGAAATCATGCAAATCCTCAGGAATTCTTGGCACATTCACCACCAATTTAGCCCTAAGCCTAGAGGCAAAGCAGTTATCAAACTGCACAAAACTAGCACCTCCCTTGTTACCAGACATGTCTGCATTCCAAGCCTGTACTGGTAATCTCTCTCCATTTACCTCTCGCTTCAGCTCCATTTTCTTTGAGAAGAAGTCAACATTCTCATGCAAAAACATATGCATTAATAAGGAGTACCACAATCTCCATTGTGCAACTTTAGCAAACCCTCATGTATCCTTTCAGCAAGGAATGAAGCATAGTCATAAATCACAAAAAAGTTAGGGTGTTGAATCTGAGCCCCCATGAACATATAAGCGATAGGCATCATAGTGTTAGGGTTGAATCCAATGATTTGGCAAAGTGAATAGAACATTGCCAAGAAACGATCAGTGAAACAACTTAGCCTGAAAGGCTCTCGGTCTGTTGGGTTGATGTGAATTGTCAAACTGCTTACCCTGGCCAAATGAGGGGGAAGCAATCTTGACCTAAAAAGGGGCTGAGATCTAGCATATTCTTGCTTCATCTTCTTAAATTCAATTCAAACCAGAAATGAGCTATACTCACTCAAATCAAAGACCTGATTAATTGTATCAGCATTCACACTCAATAGAATGCCACCATCATTATCCCTGATAATCTATGTGATAGGGTCATATCATGCAGCAACTTCCCTAAGTAGGTCAACATCCAGAAACACATTTGGTACCACAAGCTTTCCCATATCATATCTCCAACTATTTGAAAAAGGGTGAGACACATTGCATTGCCCATACCATCTTCTGAACAACTCCAAACCTGTCATAGCTACTCTGGCATTTGCAATATTATAATTTTTACATCTTAATCCCTCACCTAGGGCTATCCCATTCATTGAGACCAAACCTTTCTTTCTATCATTTGTTGACAAAGGGAATTGGTCCAGGAAATCATCATATAGGTTCCTATGGTATGTAATCAATACGGCCAAAATGTTGCTTTGGTGGTGCCATATTAACAACTAGGGTTTCTTCAAAGACAAATTTGTAGACAAACTAAAATTACCTAGAATGGAACTACAGCAGAACCTTGCAACTTCTCACAATTCAGAAGGAACAGTAACCCCAGAATCTTAACCAAGAAAACCACCGATAAAATGATGCAACCCTATCTTGAATCACATTCAAACAGAGATAGTGGTAAGAAAATCAACTTACGGAATTCATGCTACACAGAAAAAACAAACCCGTGTTGAAATCACTTTGAAAACTTCTATTTCTGGCTCTGGATCACTTTGCAAACACTTGAATGTCTTTATGGCAATGTGATTATGAACTTAAATACTCATAAATGATGAAAACAATCAAGTAGATGTCTCATCCATCATTAAAGCTTACTTGCATGCCACGCCAATGGCTTCAATTTCATTTGATGCAAGTTTAAAATCTCGTCGTCGATCTCATCTTTCTGTCAGATCATCAAACGACTGTCTTCAAAAAATTTGACAACACTTCCATGTCATCATCAAGGGCCCACCATAGAATGCAGCCTCAAAAAGTACATGTGGCATCTGCCCACGATATCGCGATCACTAAACCCCTCTTGGTTTAGGATCATGTGATAGCTAGCAACCGTTGATCTCCACCATCTACGATCTCAATGATCAAAACAGGAGGTAGCACCAATATATACCTATTGAGCAACTTTTCTATCACGATTAAGTCATTTCCGTTGATTTCAAGCACGTGCACTTCTTATGTGGTTAAGTAACCTACTTAATAATGCCCTAAAGTTCAATGCATAAATTAAGCACTTTATTTACTTCCTTCAGCACGGTAACTTAAGACATGTGGTGCCATCTCGTGATATCGCTATCACCCAAAAGCTAGTACTGATGTCATCGCGGGATGGCGGGCAACGGTCAAGATCAAACTCAAGAAGATCAACGGTCGATAAAATAACCCCTGCAAAATATTTAAAATACGTAGGAAAATAAGGGGGCAAAGGACACTGCCTAGGGCAACGACAGTCGATGTCTCAAGGTTGTTTTAACAGACAAAGCATGGACCGATTTAGACTTAGGTGAATAAAAGGTTGGGCGAAAATTTTCATTTTATATTAAAAGGGGCCATGCCTAGACGATCACATAGGACATAAGTTCTTAAAAGACCCTCTCCAAAAAGTAACAACAAAAAATACCCAACCCAACAATAGAGTATCAAGGTCTCATGAAAGCAAGGCATAAATGCATCCTTAGGTACCCTCAGAATAACAAGACAAACCAGAAATAACAGAAGACCCAGGTTTTAAAATTTAGGCTCCATCATCCCCTTGCAAAAAATACTGATTTATGAGAAATCAAAGAGAATCTCAACCAGAAAATCAATGAAACATCCTTATTTTCATGATCCTGAAAAATCTCAATTATGATTTTAAGCCATTATAAAAGTCTATGTGAAGTTTGGTGAGGTAATTTCAGGTTATTCATTTGAAGTTAACCTTATCATCAACACCTATGATGTAGACATTATAAGAGCATCTCAAATTTCAAATTATTCTATTCATGAGAGGTTTTATGTGCAATAGGTATCTTAGAACTCCTAGTGAAGATGTATGACTGAGAGTGACTAAGTTGAGAGATTGGAATTCCTATCCTCAATGGAAGCATCAAGATTTATTCCTTTCTATTCTAGAGTTGGAACCAAATGGTGTGGATTTATTTTCTGTAAGTGCCTTCCATATATTTTTATTTCATTTCTATTTTGGATGCTCTTTCTTTTTGTTCTTTTACTTTGCATATTTGTAAGTAAACTTCTAAAAATTGATTGGTGTCTCCTTGCAAAAAAAATTGATTTACAAGCCATCGAAAACAATCTTAGCCAAAAAAGCAATGTAACATCCTTATTTTTATGATCTTGACAAATCTTGATTCTCTCCCTATTATAAAAACTTCAATTATTAAAACAAATCAACCTAATTATTATATATCAATATCAATATAGCATACAGTCTATTGAAATAAACACTTGTAATGAGATTTACTAAAATATTCAAATTTATTGTTGCCTTTAAACATTTGTAATTCAAGGAACGTAATCCCTTAATAGTGCAAATTGCAAAAGGGCAATAATATTTGGTGGACTGTTACCTAGATATCATGTTAGTTACAATAAAAAATTTTGAGGCATTGGGATCATGTAGGGCACCTTTACAATAACCTCTCTCGGTTTTTGTTATCTCAGAGGTGTTTTTCCGTGGTGTCCAATTTTGACTTGATGTAAAAAATGTCAATTGCAAGCAATGTAAAGTTGCAAAGTTCTGCAACTTTCATTCTACAACTCATGTGAACAAATAGAATATTCTAACATGTTCAAATGGGTACATTTACACTAGGCACAGTCCTCTTTTACACCCAAACACGCAGAATAGCTTCGAGCTAGGTTCATTTGACTCGATCCCTTAAGGGTCCAAAGTGCAAAAGGGAATAAATATTTGAAGGGCTATTAATCAGAAACCATGGTGCTTAAAAAATATTTTTCTGAGCCGATGGGATCATGTTGGGCCCGTCTACAATAACCTCTCTTGGTTTGTGTTATCAAAAATTCATTTTCCCGTGGTGTCCAATTTTTACTTGATAGAAAAAGTGTCAAATGTAAGTAGTGTAAAGTTGCAAAGTGGTGCAAATTTCATTCTACAACTCATGTGACCAAATAGACTGTTCCAAAATATCTAGATGGGTACATTTAAGTCTAGGAATATTCCTCTTTTACACCCAAACACGTTGAATCGCTCCAAGCTACATTCAACTGACAAAATCCCTTAAGTGTCTAAACTGCAAAATGACTACAAATTTCAACATGTTGTTACTCAAATACCATGATGCTTAGAAAATTATCATCTTAACCTATGGGATCATTTTGGGCCCCTCTACAATAACCTCTTATTGTTTTCACTATCTTGGAAGCGTTTTCCCAGGTGGAAAATTTTCACGTGGAAATTTTTTTGTCAAATGCAAGTAGTTGAAAGTTGTAAAGTGGTGCAACTTTTGTTTTGCCACTCGTGTGACCAAATGAACTATTCCAACACATCCATATGGGTATTTTTACACTAGGCATGGTCCTTTTTCACACCCAAACATGTGGAATCACTCTAAGCTACATTCAACCGAAAAAATCCCTTAAGATTCCAAAGTGCAAAATGGTTGCAAACTTAAACATGTTGTTAATTAGATACCGTGATGCTTATAAAATTCTTGTCTGATCCTATGGGATCATTTTGGTCCCCTTTACAATAACCTCCCTTGGTTTTCACTATCTTAGAGGCATTTTCCCATGGTGGAAAATTTTCACTTGGGGAAAGCATTATCAAATGCAAGTAGTCAAAAGTTACAAAGTGGTGCAACTTTTTTTCTACAACTCATGTGACCAAATGAACTATTACAACACATTTTGATGGGTACTTTGATACTAGGCATGGTCCTCTTTCACACCCAAACACTCATAATCTCTTTTAACTACATTCAATCGACAAAATCCCTTATGATTCCAAAGTGCAAAATGACTGCAAACTTTAGCATGTTGTTATTTAGATACTGTGATGTTTAGAAACATCACATCTGAGCCTATGGAATCATACTAGGCCCTTTTATAATAACCTCTCTTAGTTTCACTATCGCAGAGGCATTTTCTCGTGGTGGAAAATTTTTACTTGGGGAAAAAGTTGTCAAATACAAGTAGTTGAAAGTTGTAAAGTGGTGTAACTTTCGTTCTGCAACTCATGTGACCAAATGAACTATTCCAATGCAGTTAGTGGGTATTTTTATACTAGTAATGGTCATCTTTTATACCCAAACATGTTGAATCTCTTTGAGCTACATTCAACCAACATAATCCCTTAAGATAAATGTTTAAAGACTATTCAAGATAAATTTTTATATGATAATGTGTAAAGAAGTGATGTATATTAGGGTATAGGTTCTCCAAACAAACACAATTCAACAACCCTTTCAACTTGGTAACCCTAACTTGATGTTCTTCTCACAATTTTCTCAATCTTGCTTGTAGTATTCCAAATAGTGAAAATTGTCCATGTATTTTAGAGAAGGCATCAAACCTTGAAAGTAAACATCATTCAAAGTACCGTTTAGGCCCTTTAGTAACATATCACAAAAGTAGGTATGATTGTTTTGGAACAAACCACTCAAAAGTGGACTACTACATTGCCCTTAAGGCCTAATTAGGCTAGTTTGAATAGGGATTTATTGATTCTCTACAATCTAGGTCTCAATTATTCTCACAAATGGCTCAGACATGTCTATTAGGGTCTGTGTATGCTCAAACAACTAATTCCCACACTATTCCAATGCTTTTTTTTATCAAACCCTAAACTCTACCCATCCTTTCATGCTTTAAAACCATGAAATTTCATCTAGGGAATCACCGTGTAAAATTGTAACTCTATCCCTTGTCCCTAAAACTCAGAAAATACAAAAAAACCTATTATACCTCCATTCCATTGAGTTTGACAAGATTTCAATGGTGGAATGGAGAGTTATACATTTTTCTTCCTTTCAACCTTGTTTAACTAGGGTTTATGCATAACACCCCGCCATGGAACCCAAAGAACAACACACTCAAAGTAACAAAATAACCAAACATTTTTTTTTTAAAGACATTAAATTACAACATGAGTACAAAAGAAAAACCTACACATACTTTCTCAAGGTTCCGTGACAATGCTACATAAACATTCACAATAAATAACATCACATTATAAATCCAAAGACATTAAACATAAGGATAATTCATATCAATAATGAATGATCCAATTACATAAACATAAAGAAGTCAAGTTACATATTAAACTTACAAAAAGTGAGATTATGAAAAATCTTGTTACTTAATAATAACATCACAATAAGGTCTCACATACACATTAGGAATGTATACAATATAGATGAAGATCTTATCACATCTGTCAACCTTGTTAATAAGCATGCTAATCATCCAACTTCATGAACAATGTAGAACAGGAATCTATCATAGGAACAATATCATCTACACATCGCATCACCTGGAAGGGAAACCCAATGGAGGATGTAGCATGTTCCTCCCAACCATGTGGTACTCGAAGCTCCACTCCTCGTGCTAGGAGATAATATCAGGTCTGCAAAGACAAACAAACATGAAGAAAAAACATAACATCACATGGCTTGACTTACACATTATGAAATAACGATATCTAAACCACATAATTACAAAAAATGCTCCCAGAGGCAACAACATAACCAAAGGTAACTCTTCACAAAAGACCACATAACATGCATTCGGAAAAGAGTGTCATCACACAATTTACTATAGATTACCCTGGTGAATCTTCTTAGACTACTGACCCTCATACCGAGTTACCCTATAAATCTCTATCGATTCTTGGCCCCTAAACAAACTTGTGTGGAATTGAACTACCTTTCAAGAAGACAAAGTAGATGATCATGCCATTTGAGGCCATCTCAACCTACCCTTAATCTATACTAGCACTAAGGTATAAGGTGAGGAAATCAAATTATCTGAATTATTAATGAAGACTACCCAACCCCTAATGCATTTAATTAGGTTTTCATTGAATTATAAACTCCTAATAGGTTACCCTGATTACCTCTTAGGATTTTGGCCCCTATTGCAAGCCATTCTCCTTAATTACAATAACATAACTTATTGACAATTACAAAGGATATGCATCATGCACATTAAACAAAACCAACAATGAGCGCATCTGAAACATGACGTAGACCATTTAACTTTTCAAATACCTCCAATCCAATAGAAAATCATGAATGGCTAAGTCCCAAATTATATCATTAGAATTGAACAATAAAGTACAAACACAAAAACTTTACAATACAAGTTTCCTTTCCTAGCCTCTAGAAGATTTAAAAATTCAATAACACAAAAGTACTCTCTTAAATTAAAACAAATATAATATTACCCATCTTATACAACCATCAAAACTTCATGATCTAAAATTCATAATAGATAGTTCATTGACATAATGAAATATCTTTTTTTTTCTATTTTATCAAAATAAAACAATGATCATTCTTCATTAAGAATAATATAAATTATTTACATTTATTAACCAACCATATAAGACCCATTTTATTCAAATATATATGTATATAATTATAGATATATACTTGTATATATATGTATATCCATCTTTAAAAAAAAATATGAATTATAATACCTAAATTAAAGGATCTACATAACCCTATATGCAGCTCAAATAGTTATCTACAATTATAGTATACACAACATGCAAAATAGAAACTATTTAAGTGGAGATAAACTCAAAAAAGGAATAGGCAATTAATATGCCATGTATAGGTAATGAAATTTTAAATATTTAGAAACATTGAACAGGCAAAAAGTAGACATGCAAGATATTCACAACATAGATATAAACATTACATATATATATATAGAAATTCAATGATGCTATGAATCAAAGATTCAAAAAAATACAAAATTCCATAATGTAGAGTTGGCTTCGTACCAATCAAATTTAGTAATCATAAATTATACAAGCCAATCCCTCAAAAAACAACTACAAGGAAGATCAACTAACATGCAGAGTGGTATACCTCCAACAATGACATGGGTGACAAGAAAGAGGAACCCCCAAGGCAACCTATGATCTAAGATCCGAAAGATGACTAAAGAAAAGCAACGTCGACTACTCCAAGCAAAATTCACATGGAAAGAATGAAGAAAATGCAAGAATTTTGGTCGTGTACAATCATGCAAGGAAAAATAATGAGGAGACTAAAAGTACATTGGTCACTGACCATTGGTATAGGGGATAGGAATGACTCTTGCATTTCATCCACAAAGATGGTTTTCAACAAAAAAATAAGAATACTATTACGGTTCTAGAGAGCTCATGATTCAGGTTACAATGAATATGTTGTTGTTCGTTCATAGATGACCTCATGGATCTAATTCATGCAGCCACCATTATGAGTGTTACAAGCCAACGAGATGTTGGAATTCTTTACATATAGGCAATATGAATGTTCCATATGCCATCCTAAAAGAAACTACAAGCCAACATTAAAATTCCATAGTAGTATTAAGGTTAAGAAAATTTTATGTGTATTCAAGGATTCAAGCACACAACTTCAAGGTACATGTGATTAAATTCCATAATCAATCTGAAGCAATGAAAAAGGCTGAAAACTAATTAATTCAAAGAGGTTAAAACATGGAAAATAGCTACAAACATACTGATGCAAAACATAGAAGATTACGAGCAATCTTTCAAGGAGCAGTTAATAATTTAAAACCAATTTTATTACAGCTAGGTTTTTAATAGTTTTTTTTTCTCTAATTTTTTTTCTTCAATTATTTCAACACTAATCAACAACAATTTATTTTCTGATGTTTGTGTAAAATATTCAGCAAGTGAATTCTACCACTAGGAAGAACAAATACCATAATCTACATTTATAAGCTACTAATCAAGAAAATGCAAAAAAAAAAAAACACGGATTATATTCTTGAATTCCAACATAGATTGAAGCAAGAATTAGCAAATCTGAAAACTCTATTTTTCTCGATACACAAATCCTTCCAATTCACTGTCTCCAAAAAATTTCAACCAAAAACACAAAGAAGAAGATTTTTCCCAAAACTACCATGAAAAATTTTCTTTCCCAAAAAAAAAAAACAATATTGTCATGCACAAATTTTAATAATCAAAACTTTTAATTCCTTTCCAATTAACTCATAATCAAAAAACTTAACTAACTATCAACATCCAAACAAGATTGATCATACAGTTTTAATTAATCAATTATCCAAGATAACACTTTCTAACTCCGGGTCCAAAATTTAGATATTTATTCATAATTTTTTGAAAATAAACTATTCAATATTATCTACTTTTCATTTATTTAAGTTTTCACATTAAAATTAATAAATATCTATTGCTCAAAGTTAACAATCACATTTAAATAAATATTTTGTTTGATTAATTTAATTAATGAAACCTTTTAAAACAACAATAAAATTTTAACTATTAAATTATCTAAACATAAATATTTTAATTTAATATTTCAATAAAATTACACTAAATCAAATAACTTATCTAATACACCATTTAACTAATTAATGAATTAATTTCCAATCATGACGTAAACATGAATGAAACGACGAAAATGAATGACAAAATAACAATGGGTGACAACACATATAATTGTCCTATAAAGGAAGAGTGGCCAAAGAAGGACCTGGCATTATCTCTGAAACAACATGTTTATGTTTGGTCATGGCATGCTCAAACCTAACAAAGTAGTTGGAGTTGATGCCCAGTACCTACAAACTTCATCAAACAACATTGTCAAACATATCTACATAAACCGACAATCACACCATGAAAGAGAGTCACAACATAGCAAGGTACTCATGAGTGATTAATGCTACACTTCCTTCTTCACCAAGACTAACATACAATATTACATCATAAATAACATTAGATTCATCATCATAAACACACTAACGCTCCAAAACTATATAAAACCATAACACATAATTTTTATTATAATGTTGCCACATGAACATAATTAAATGATCAACAATATATCTAATGTATCATCAACAAGGTATAAAACTAGCATAGTATCAATGTTGTAACTAAAATAAAGTGGCATAATATCCAAAAATAGCTAAAATAACTATCAACCGAACATAAACAAATCAAAACAAATAGTAGCAACTAGAGGGAAACTGCATCCTCCCCCCCTAGGATAAGGCTTACTCTCAGAAGCCTGCAGACAGATATGGGTAAAGCGCTCTCATGCATGTAGCATCCTCCCAAGTAGCTAATGCCTCATCACTAGGATCCCACAAGACCCTCACCTGATCAACATCTCAACCCTTGAGGGTGAGTATCTTGTGTTGAAGAACACCCATGATCTCCAAAGCCAACTACATTTCCTCTACCTGTAATGCATTCCAATCAAGCACATGTGAAATATCAGGATGATAAGGTCTAAGAATAGATACATGGAATACATCATGAATGCGTGAAAAACTAGGTGGTAAAAGAATACGGTACACTATAAAACCAATCCTCTCCAGAATCTCAAATGGTCCAATGAAATGAGATGAAAGCTTAGAGCCTTTTCTATAATGGATTAGAATCTTCCATGGATGCACTTGAAGAAATACCCTATCACCAACTAAAAATTGACAATCCACTTTATGCACATTGACATTCTTCTTCTGCCTATCATGTGCCACCACCAAGTGCTCTCTGATGTGATCAACCTGTTCCTCCATATCTTGACGCATCTCATGTCCAAGTAGAACTCTATCCTCAAGTCGATCCCAACTCAACGAAGTCCAAAAAGGATGTCCATACAATGCTTGAAAAGAAAGCATACTTATAGAACTATGATACTGATTATTGTAGGTGAACTCCACTAAGTAAAGATAATCTTCCCATCATGATTGCTGATCCATTAAATACATCATAAGAATATCCTCAAGAATCTTATTGATCCTCTTACTCTGACGATCGATCTTTGGATGATAAGTTAAACTGAAGTACAACTAAGTACCTAAGGCATGCTGCAATGATATCCATAATGCTATGTAAACACAAGATCTCTATCTGAAATAATTATGTCAGGAATTTCATGCAACTAAACAATATCCTCCATGAATATCTTAGCCACATAAGAGGCATTAGAGGAAGAATGAACCAAAGAAAAATGTGCTACCTTAGTCAACCTATCAATACTAACCATGATAGCATTATGTTGACGAGATGAAATAGGTAAACCTACAAAAAATTCCACTGATATGACATCCCACTTCCATTTAGGAACAAGATGTGTTTGCAGTAGTCCTACAAGATGTTTGTGATTGTCCATAACTCTTTGGCGCTCAAGACATCTCAAAACAAAATTAGTGATATCATGCTTCATTCTTGGCCAAAAGTACAATTGTTGAAGGTCTACGTGTATACTCTTAACAATAGGATGAGCTAAATAAGGTGCTTGATGTGCCTCTGACATAATAATATTGTGAAGACCTTCTATATGTGGTACGTAGATATGAACCAAATGTTGCAATAAACCATTTGACTGAAGAGTATATCTTGTGAATCTACCCACCAAGGGTCTACATGATCCTAACATCATTTTCACCTCTTGACATAGTCTGTCTGTAGGAAGTGCTACAAAAACCTGGCTCCTCAAATCAACTCCAAGAGTCATGGAAGAAATCTCATGCCTTCATTGACTAAGAGCGTCAACCACTATGTTCTCCTTCCCCTAGATAAATTTCACCTCAAATTCATACTCGAATAAGAACTCCATCCACTGTCTCTACCTAGCATTGAGATAAGGCTACGTGAAAATATACTAAAAACTATGGTGATCACTATGAAGTTCAAAATGGTGCCCCAACCAGAAATGCCTCCACTGAACCAGAGCATAAAAAATATTTACATCTAGCTCCAGATCATGAGTAGGATAGTTTAGATTGTGATCCTTGGGTTTTCAAGACTTGTAAGTAATCACATGACCATCTTGCATCAGGAAAACTCCTAATCACTCTAAAGACGCATCAGTGCAAATGAAAAATTCCTTAGTAGGATCAGGAACAGCTAAGATAGGCACACTAGTCAACTTTTCCTTGAGCATCTAAAAAGCCGGCTGACATTGATCTGACCAAATAAATTTCTTCCCTTTCCTCTAAAGATAAGTAATGGGATAAGCAGTCCTTGAAAACCCCTGACAAAATCATCTATAATACTTGACAAGACCAATAAAACTGAGAACCTCAGGTACATTGGTAGGCATAGGCCAATCAATGATGGCTTGGATCTTTGAAGGGTCCACATCCATACCCTCTCTAGAGATAACATGACCAAGGTATTTAACCTCATTCTAGAAGAACTCACACTTCACCAAATTCATGAATAGTTGATTCTCTCTCAAGAATTGCAATACCTGTCTCATATTCTCTTCATGCTCCTTCATATCTCTTGAATAGATCAAGATATCATCAAGAAACATGAGAATAAAATGATCAAGGTATGTGTAGAAAACACCATGCAAACTTGTGAAAATGGATGGTGCATTTGTTAACCCAAATAGTACCACTATGAACTCATAATGATTGATCATTGTCATAAAGCACAACAAATTCAGTTATAGCTTGATCATTTGCAAAAATGTCCATGCTACGAGACTCTTGTTCTAGTGGTAGATCATCTATGTGTTCCATGGAGGCAAGTGTCTCATTGTTGGTAGTGTCAATGTTGGAAGCTTGGAGAGGGTCATCTTCAAGTGTTTCATAATGAAGGGCATAAAGGTCAAGGAGTGGATCATTTTGGAATTCTTCAAAAGTAGTGTCTTGATCAAAGATGGGATTAGTTGGAATGACATGATCGAAAATAGGGTCCTGACCAAGGATAGGTTCGCCTTGAATGACATGGTTTTGGATGGACTCTTGACCAAAGATAGGTTCATCTTGAATGACATGGTTTTGGATGGACTCTTGACCAAGGATAGGTTCATCTTTAATGACATGGTTTTGGATGGACTCATGACCAAGGATAGGTATCTTTGGTATGCCATGATTGTATAGGAGGACTTCTTGAATGGATGTAAACATGGGGTCCAATAGACTACTTTGATCTAGACAAGATGGTGATGTTATGATGTCATGCTTTGGACTTGCCCCTTGACATGTATCTTCAAGTCTAGGTAAGAAGATGGGACTTTGGAGACCATGAATAGATATTTTTTCATGAAAACATGGATTGTCTTGGAATGGATTGGGGTGTAATGGACTAGGATATGACATGGAGGTTTGCAAAGGGTTAGTGGATGAAGAACGAGGATGAAATGGATGCATGACAAGGATATGACGTGGATGGAGGATTAGAATATGATGTGGATGGAGGATTAAGATATGATGTGAATGAAGGACTAGGATATGATGTGAATGAGGGACTAGGATATGGCGTGGATAGTTGGTTTGGATTGATGGATGGCTGATTTCACCTATCAAAGTTAGGGTGGGTATGACCAATGGAAGTTTATTGTGACCTAGTGCCATGGATGGTGTTAGGGGACTCTTGATAGTAAATGGATAGAGGACTAGGACTCATGGATTGTTCATAATATGGATAGATGGATGGAGGGCTAGGGGTTGTAAATTTGTACTTGGATTGGAGGTATAGTTTTTTCAAGTCACTAGCCAATTGGGCTTGACCATTACTAAGAAATTGGAATTCAATTTGACTAGAAAGCATATCAAAGTGGCTTGAATACATGATGGTGGATGGCATGAGGCTATGATTTATGCATGGTGACAATGCAAATTGATAAAAGGGGATGTCTTATGTCAAACAATTTTTAGGAAAGGTTCACTTAAGCATTCAAAGTTTGGTCAATGTCTCGATTTGGATTGTCAAAGGACTGCTTTGAAGGACAAGATGACAAAATGACAAGGTGATATTTCCATGCTAGACTTATGAGTTGGAAGCAGCTCACCAAAGGACAATGACTAAGGATTGCTTTTCTGACTTGGTCCAATGAAAATTTAATTTTTGAGACAATGGTTTGACAAAGCAAGGAATGTTTTCCTATCCAAAAGTGTGCAAAATTGAGGACTTAATAATTTTCCTATGTTGAATATGATGATGGACTGCAAACTAAATGCAAAGATGACTGACTTGGACAATTGTTTTACTGGCTTCAGACAAAGAATGCTGGAAAAATATGTCAGGAAAATCTGCTTGCAAAATGATTGGCCTCGTGTTTCTGACAGTTTTAATGTTTTTGGAGTTGACAAGCAAATGCATCGCTTCAGGTTTCAAATGCATTGCAGGAAGTGATTTGACAAAATTTTAGGCCAATTGCAAAGATTTGTTTCAGTTTGGCAAAGTTGTGTCATATTTTGGCAAGTTTGATGTTTATTTGTTGGAATTGTCTAAAAACAGTTGGCAAACACATTGTGTTGTAAAAAATGAAAATCAACCACATAGAAGTCATTTTACAAAAGTCCTATGGCTACAAGGATAGTATTCTTATGGATCCAACTAACCACATATCCTTAGTGGATGAATTCAGAAGCTTGGCCCCACAGGCTCCCCCTTATAGTGCACTCACTTCTTAAGGAAACCAAGCTTCCAACCTCCATGAAACTCCCATGGCAGATTGATCATTTCTACTAAAAAATGCGCAGGTGTGGGTGCCTTGGCAACAACCGTTCCTACACCAAAGAATAGAAGGTCTTTTCTTTTTTAAAATAAAGGATTGATTTCGGGCACCCGCTCAGAAGGCCCAATGAGAGGCATTATCATCCCAGTCTACAGAGGTTACGCTCTACAGGTTCTGACACACCACAAGGGTACTGGGGAGTCAATTTCTGGTCTACAGGAAGTTTTGTAATGCTAAGCTTTACTTAACATTAAAATTTATATAACATTTGGGCATCACATGGCTTTAGAGTGTGCTCGATTTGAGTCGCTTTAGGGTGAGTAGTTTTTCCCACCAAAGCCGGCCCAAAATCTAAGGTTAACAAAAGTGAGCCAAAATATTCATAGTTCAATCGATCTTTGTTTAAAAAAAAGAGAGATCACATGAATATATCAACTCACACTTGCATGGTGTTCATTTTAAGCCCAATGTAAAATGTGTTGAAAAACATAAAAAACATGGAGTTCATTTTAACTGTTTGTAGTATTTTTCAAAACATGGGGTTCATTTTAACCATTTTTAGTGTGAGCTAACTAAAAGTTCATTTTAACCCATTGCTATGAAGAGGTGCAAATTTATTTTAATCCAATGAGTTATCATGCAAGATTGTGTTCTTTTTAATCCAATGAATATGCATGCATGTTTATTTTAACTCATGAAAAAAATGCAAATTTTTAGTTGCTTGTTTTAGATTTGTGAAATAAAAAAAAGCAAACAAATATTAGACTCCTCGCCACAAGCTACAAACATAAAATCAATAACCCAAAATCTTTAAACTACCATACAGTGTTGCCCTAACCCTAATTGACCTAGTACAGGCCCAATTCCTAGAGTCAATAACAGTTTCTCTTACACCTAGGATCACACAAGTGCGCAAGGGGAGAGGATACTTCTATTATTGAATAGAGGTGACACAAAAATAGATGGGTTTGGTTTTTTGATCACCTAGTTTGCACAAGGTGAGAGCATAATCACCTACCACCTTCAAGCACAATCAAGAAAAGTTCTTTATCCCCCTAATTAAATATAAGTGAGACAAGAAAAGTTTCATTTTAAATCACCAATGGAAGTGTTTGCTGATCTAAAACAAGCACAAATGGTTTTAGAAATAAAAGCCTTGGACAATCGAACCTACAAAACCACTTGTTAGTAGTCTAAAAAGATGTCTTGGACCCACAAAAATTTAGAGCATTTTATATTTTTACTTGATCCAATTTGTCATTTGAAGTGTTTATTTTTCCTAGACATTCACAAAACCAACAACCAGGCCAAACCCCTAACAAGATAATTGATCACTAGTATTAGAGGGTTAGCTAGTCAAAATAAATCTAATTTTTAGAACTCTTGTTTACATCAAAAGTAAAACCACAAAAAATAACTCCTTACTAAAATTCAGAGAGATTTCTAGAAATGTAAAGAAATCCGAAAAATTCATTGTTTTGCATCCAAAATTATTTTTTTACGAAAAATCATAAAAAAATTATGAAAATTTCACAACAGGTCCAAAAAATTTGATTTTTTTACTAAAGGTTTGTGACATCATTCCAAATCTTCAAAAAAAAATCTGTGAATAGATCTGCAACCATTTGTGAGATATAAGTAAATCATTTTGAAACCCTAATTTTGTGTAGACATGGAAAATGTACAAATTTGTTTTGGCACACCTGATCCCAATTTACTAACAACATTCCCTGCTAGATCACGTTCTCAGCATTCTATCCCTTAACTTGATAAATCATTATTTATTGAATTAAGTCTTCTCTTTTCAATGATTAAATTAATCAATTTAATTTAATCAACCTTGCATCGCTGTTTAATTAAATAAATCTTTTTATTTGATTAAATTCTCTAAAGTCCTCTTATTAAATTATATGAATTAGACCTTATTTGATTTAATCTAACACATTCCTCCTTTATTAAATAAATCAAATCATCTATTTAATGAATCATTTCCTCTCAATTTTTGATTTAAATCAATCCATAAATCTAAGTCTAAATTGTCACATCACCTAATTCTTCATTAAGTTAATCAAATCCATGTTTAACTTAATCCTTCTCACTAAAATCTTCTAGAGAATGCAACTTGCACAATAAATCAATTACTTTGATTTATTAAATCCCCTATTTTCTCTCACAAGGCATCAAAAAGGGAATATTTTTCTTTTGAATTCAAAAAGTCCAAGTGGACTTGGTCCTTCCAACAAGGCATTAAAAGCCTCTTACATGTCCTTGACCTTGAGCCAAGTGACAATAACTCCATTCCTTTTCCCTCTTCAACATGTCATTTCTCAAGTTTGAAATACCACCTAATTGCATTTATTGGCACATTGGCCAAAACTTGCACATTCCTCATCCAATCACATGTGGACAAGTGGCACAATGCCATTTGATGATCTTTGATCCCACATTGCTCAAACTCACTCTTCTTCCAATCTTTGAAATCTACAAATTGGAGACTCTTCTCCTCAATCTTCATCCACAACTCATATGCAAAGTTACTCTCTACAATTGAGAACTAAGTTTTTCCACTTCAACCAAGCATTCACAACATTTCATATTTTGTATCAAGGTTATGCTCAAATCTCTTTGGAGATTTGACCATTTCTCTCATTCAATCAAGCATTTCAATTAGGATTTGGGAAAGGGAAAATTGCAACACATCATTGGCACTAATTCCCCCATAAGATCTTTAACTCATTTTCTTAATTAGGATTTCATTCAAGTTCTTGTTTCATGTTCTTCATTTTTTCTAATTTTAGCTTAATAGGTGGATTTTATGGGAATTCCTCAAATCTTTACATGCATTTTTGAACTAACACTAACAATGTTTGACTTCTTTGTGCATTTCTAGGTTTATGGGTTCACATTTTGGTGCTAGAAGGAGGGCATGAAGCTTTTTGACACGTTTTTCATCAAATTTTTGTGGTTTTTCTCACGTTTTTCTTCATACATAGGAAACTGCACCGCATACCAGACACACGGTGCTGTATTGCACCGCGGCATCATATGCAGTGCTATATTGCACCGCACCTCCCGAAGCCCACAGCACCATATAGCATCGCAATTGCTTCCCGCCGTCAAAATTTCAAATTTTGCAAAACTCCACCATGGATTTCTGTCACAAATTCCACTGCGTGCCAAACTCCACCGCACCCGCGGTCTCTATTTTTGCAGAGCACCGCATACAGTTGACCGCGCAGCGCTGTATTGCACCGCCTGCTTTTCTAAACAGCGCTGCGCAGCGCTATACTGCACTGCCTACTTTTCTAAACAGCACCGCACCCGCTAAACAACACCGCATCTGCTAAACTCCACCGCACCTGCAGATTTTTAACTTTTTTTTTTGTGATGCCGAAACTTCCGGAGGTCATAACTTTTGACTCGGGATGTGGGTTTTGACTGAAATTTTATAGGTGGTTTCCTTAGGAGGTGGCAAGTGATTTGGCAACCAATCTAGATGGGTTGGATGCCATCTTGGCACATTTTCGGGGTTTCAAACTTTGATCTTGGCCCTCAAAATGTCATTTTAAAGTTCTTCCCTAGTTTTTTGAAAGTTGTTTCTATTAATAACTCAAAGTCCATGTTTCCAATTTCAATTGTTAGTTGGCAATTCATCTTACTTTAGTTTTGTAAAGTTTTTGGAAAAAAATAGGACTCTCAAAGTCATAGATGCAAAATTACCAAAAATGGAAAAATCTAAAAATTGATGAAATTTGCTAAAAAAGGAAATTTTTTGCTCAAAAGTGAAGGAAGGAAAGCAAAGGTCAAAGGTTTTTAAGAATTCACCATATCATTGTATCAAGTGTTTTTAAACACTTTTGGGGAGAACTTATAATCCCTTTCTAAGGATTTGTTACTTTCATGCTTTAGCAACACTAGATTTACTTTGGGTTTAAAAAGAACGATCAAATTTTTTTATGATACTATGTTTATTTTGTGTAAAGTGTTTTTTAAACACTTAAGTGTTCTTCAACACTCTTCAAGAAACTTGTTAAAATCTTTTATCTTAGAACACTAAATTTTTTTTGGGCTCTAAAAAGAACAATCAAACTTTGTTTTTTAAAGCTGCTAAGGGGCTTAAAAGAATTTTAGGCAAATACACTAGAGTCGGTTTGAAAGGTAATAATTGAACAAGACAATTTCACACTTCATTTGGTGCTTTTAAAAAGAATTCATCATTGCTTTGAAGGTTAAAATGAACAAGTGTCTTTTATGTTTTGCAAACTTTTTTACAAATTAACATCATTAAAATGTGTATGCACTTCTCTTGCACTTTATAGCGATCTTGAGAATCAAAAGCATTTTTGTGATATTAACTTGTCAAAAAGATTGCCTCCACATTTCAATTTGGGCATATAAAATTGAACAAAGAATGCGAGTGTGAGCATAACATATTGTGGAGGTTTTCCCCTTTGTTTTTCAACAAAGGTTGTGTAAATGACAGGATATGTTGGCTCGCTTTTGTTTATCTTAGAGGGCCTGCCTTGTGGGAAAAAATACTCACCCAAGGGAACGACCCAACTGGGAACACGCTAAAGCCAAGCGAATTCCACCCGAGATATAAGTGTGGATATTGGAACAAAGGCCAATATCATGAGGATTATTCTGATGAGATGGACAGCAATGGACTCTCGCCGATGTTGGATAATCCCCCACGAATAGAATTCCTAAATTATAACCCTTTGTTTAGAAAAAGGCCAAAACCTTGTCTATCTTGTTGGTGCAAAAGGTCATGTCCTTTGAAGCCACCCCACGTAACATGCAGTCTTGTTGTGGAAATGGAAATTATGCCATGGGAGATTCATGGGTACTAATGCTTGGATGACCTGAATAAGTGAGTGACGTGGAGGGGAGCCAGTGTGGTCAAGCATTTAGCCATTCACACAAGATATGCGCAGTTGGATTTATCCAAGTGGGAACCCAACAAGGTATTGTCTCATCAACCTAGGAGTGTAAAACTTCTTGGAAGAACACATTGCTTGATCTTGAAAACATTTAAAAAATGAACATACACAAAAACCTTGAAATTTCAAACACCTTGTGGGAAACAAATACCTATTGACGAACTTGCCCACTTTTGCTTTCCCTAGGAATCACATTCCTAGAGGTTTCTAAGTGTGCAAATTCCACCATCATTTGTTTCCAATAAAGGATAAACATAAGGAACTTTTGCCCTATTTTCCTCGATTTCCACACAAAAGACCTTGTGGGATGAGAAAGAGAATGGGACACTAGACATATAGTTTGAAAACCTAAGCAAGCAGGTGTCTTGGATAAAAAGAACTTCATTTAACCAAGATAAAGAGACAAATTGAATCACACATGTGCTTGATCCATTTTTGAGTCATTCGGTTTTCATGCAAACATTAGTCTTTTGGCTTGAAATACTTTTAGGGAAAAACATGCTCTTCATTACCTTGGTCTTGTAAGTAGGTCCTCATAGGGTCATCTAGGATCAATTCAAACACTTCATCTCTCAAACATCAACCAAATCTCATCTCACCAACAACTTTTGGAACCTTGGAAACATCATTTATGCTATACTTTTGGAAAATTAAAATCACCTTGTTTGGCTTAACACACCTAGCCAAATTATCATCTTATGTACACATTTTCTCTAGGATAACGCAACTTCCTAGGGTTTGCAAGTGCATAATAATCTTGTTTGACTTAACACACCTAGTCAAACTATCCACAATCAAAATTGAATCAAATCAATTCCTAAAGTCTAGCATTGATCCAAAGTTCCTAAAAGATCAAAACACCCATATCATTCACCCATTTCATCCTTCATCTCATCCTTGGTCCTAAACCCCTTGGAGTTCAACAAGGTCAAAACACAAGAGGAGCATGGAATATAAATTTGATCCATCCATCATGAGTAACCCAAATCAACTAAACTATCCAAGCCTTGCAATACCATTTGATTTTCAAAGCTTGTACAATGCATACATGGGATCATTATCTCATACAAACATCAATGGTACAATAAATATGAGCATACCCAATCCAAATTTTGGAACACCTTTCCCTTTGATAGATTTAAATCAAAGTCAAAACTTACAAATCTATCAATCAAAAAATCAAGGCATGAGTCTTCCCCCTTTACCAACCATCAATCAACCAAATCCAAGCAACAGCCCCTTCATAAATCAAAACATCATATCAAATCATCCCATTTTTCCATCGAGATCGTAACAACTGATGGCAACCATTCAAGCAATCCCAACAATCAACACCGTTCCCAAACCACCACCACCACCATTGCCACCACTACCAAAGCACAACACAACCAATTCATTCTCCATCATGTTGCAAGCCACTCAAGAAGCTTCCCACAAAAAGGCACTCCAAATACAACAAGCCACACAAGCTGCACAAGCTCAAGCCCAAGTGCAAGTACAAGCACAAGCACAAGAGCAAACACAATTCAAGGCATTATTGCAAGCAATCCATCAACAAGCAGCTCAACAGCAAGCCCAACAACAAGAATTGTTGGCACAAAAACAACACGACCAACAACAATCATTGTTGACTCAGCAGCAAACACATGCCTTACTCCCACAACGGAGCTTGCAACAAATTCCCATCACAATCGTTAAAAATGATGATCAAGATTCTTCGACCAATGATCATGTTGAAAATGTCTCTACATCATCTAATGAGTTAGAGGACATATCTCAAGAATTCACGCCAAAGCATGATGAACATCTTTCACCAAGGTCTAGCATGATCCTTTCCAAAACATATGGCCCTCCTTTGACCTCATGACATTTGAGAATCTTCCTATGCCTGATGAAGATATCGAAGAAAGCAATCCATTCTTTGAAATTGACCTATGTCAAGAACTTGATCCAAAGCATGTCGAAAGCAATTCTGAAATCATTCAAGATCAAGAATTTGCATCTCCAAGCTACCACAATGATATAATGGACACTCTCCTATCCATACAAGATGACCACATCCACATAGCACATACTCCTCCATCTACCCATGAGATGCTTTCTTTGGATGGACACGTAGATGATCATCATTCAAAACAAGAGTCTCATACTCCTGATATCATTACCAAGGAAAAAAAGTCTCCTACTCTTAACATTTATACACATGATCAAGATATAGAGAAATCCAGAGACATATTAGAAACAAAGCATGAAGAAGGCTTCTACATAAGTCATGAATCAGAAACATCCTATGAAGTGAGTCATGAAGGAGACTTTTACAAGGACAGTGAAGCATCAACACTTCTTGAAGAAGCACTACAATCTGATATGTCACAAGATCAAGCTGAAGATATCAATCAGGCATTCATCCCACTTATGGAAGATCCTATCACTTATAAACTTGGATCACTCACCTTTGTAAGGGAAAATAATCTTATCAATAAAAGAGTTATGACCTTTGAAGATCTGCCACAGAGCAAAGAAGGAGCAACACCTTGTTTCCAAGGTAAATCATATCCTATGGCAAATAAATTTTTTGAGTAGATGAATTATCAAGGCAGAGGATTAGGCCTACATGAACAGGGTATCCTAGAACCAGTGCAGATTTTTGGCAATCCTAAACGTCAAGGCCTTGGTTATTCGACAATCAAGGGATATAAACAAATCAGTAATAATTCCACAAAACTGGGGGCAACTTCGTCTCGAGCAAACATCAACATAGGGAGCATGAAGAATCCTTATGATGAAACTAGTGTCAATACTACAACCTGCCACGTCATGAATCTCCATCCACCCATCGCCCCATCCATGAATCGGGACCAACATCAAAACAAAGACTTGAATCGAAGCATGCAGAATAGTATCAAAGAAAAAGAAGCTAAGAAGCATGAAGGACAAATCAAGTACATATGGATACCAAAGAATACAAAGAAAAAATATCCCTATCAAACTCCACCAGTCAAAGAAACTATGGGGCAAAATAAAAAAGGGAAAAGTATCCATCAAAGATGTTCGCAAAGGAAAAAGCATGCTTCTCAAGAAACATACAAAGTGTATTGAGCAGTTGGTTCTAATTCCATGCACACTTCCATATCCACCCATCATTGCTCATCTTCCCAAGTTTGGAGAGTCAAAGGTTCCAAACTATCAACCAATCCATCTTTTCTTCCTAAACACACTCCATCCACACCTCCACACATAATATCCAATTTGCACATTGACCATGTGTTGGCAGTGACCCTTCATCATAAGGATTCAGAAGGCACTCTATCGCGATGTGCACACAAAGACAAAGTTAAATCCAGTATCAGCAAAGCAGATTAGGGATCTCAAAAGTTGCATTCAAGTGCATGCGTCTTGGAAAAACAACTCCTTCAAGCAGGCTACCAATGACATGTTATGATAGAAGCATCTACATCAGCACCACCAGGTGGTTCAACATCAGCTTAAAATCTCTCAAAAAATACAAAAAAATACAAAAAATACAAAAAAATCCAAAAATCCAAAAAATCAGAAAAAGGATTGAAAACAATAAAGAAAAAAATCGTCCTCTAGTGAAAACCACTTCGGTGGTGCTTTGGACAAGTACCATGATGAAAACCTGGAAAATAGGCATCATGTGTAGAATCAAACATCTACGTGTGCCAGTTCAGGAGAAAGCATCTTATTGCATCCATAATAAAGCCAACATTTCGGTCGTATCATCCATTCATCCATCTACATCCATACTCCAAGTTATCTTGATCTTGGAAAATTTTGGTGCACACTTTACACTTGCTTATGGTAGTCATCTTGACATGGGTCATTTTCATTTATCCCATCCTATCCAATGTTATATGAGCCTCAAAGCATTATCTGAATGAGCATTACTTTGTTTGAACACCCTTATCTTGTCACAAGATAGTCCTTGGCATCCTTTGCATGCTTACCATATCCATCTATCCAAGAATCCACCCATGGTCGTTCAAACATTGCTAGACACTGGGGGAAAACATTTTCGTCTTGCTTCGAGAATAAATCTGGATATATCCTCCCACTTATGTGGTGATCCGAGCATGGGCAAACATGAAAGTAAATTGGTCAAAGCATTTGTGAGCCAAAAATCCAATCACTAGCCCATGGCATATTTTGACGAGATGACGTTCCTTATCAAGCTTCATCTTTCATCGAACATCAATCCAAACAATCAATATCAATTGCATCTAATGTGTACTTCAGCGTTACATCATCAAGGCTATTTTGTTCCAAATCAAGTTTCATCGATCTTGAACAATCGGATCCAATCAATCATCACCTTGTTTGACTTAACACACTTAGTCAAACTATCATCTTAGGCACGATTTTACTCTAGGATAACACAACTTCCTTGGGTTTACAAGTCCATTATCACTCTATTTGGCTTAACACACTTAGCCAAATTATCAAATCCATAATCACCTTATTTGGCTTAACACACCTAGCTAAATTATCCTTTTTGTACGAGTTTACTTTGGGATAACACAACTTCCTAGAATTTACAAGTGCATTGTCACTTTTGTTTGACTTAACACACTTAGTCAAACTATCAATCCATCAATTTGATCGATCAACATTAAGCTTGGTTTTCAACAAAATCCTGAAATAAAGCACTAATATCATCACATATCCATATCCAAATCGTCAAAATCATGCGAAAGTTCAAAAACATTCAAAAATTCAGCAAAAAACTCAAAAACATCAAAAAAATCAAAAAATCAAAAACATTCAAAAAATCATCAAAAATCCAAAAACATTCAAAATCTCATTAGAAAAATCATCAAAAACATGTCAAAGTATCAGAAAAAATCATCAAAAATTTCATTGAGTTTGTCAGTCGTTCACCTAGTCGAACTACGTCGTCTCTGAGCTTGAACGTAGGCAAGGTTGATCTTTGATCATCCCCCGAGACAGTTAGAGTCAGTCCTTAGGCGTCCGTCGCATTGGCAATCCGTTTGCCCATCCATCCTTTCATTAAGTCAAGTGTGTCGTCAGTCAAACTACGTGGTCTCTGCATGTATAATGTAGGTAAGGCTCATATATGGATGAACTCCCGAGACCCCTAGGATAGGTCTTTAAGTTAGTCTGTTCGTCATAAATTTTGAAAATACCAAAAACATTGAAAAATGTGAAAATACCAAAAACAGCCTCAAAAATATTTGAAAAAACCAAAATGGTGCACCCATCATCTCGCTTCCACCTGTGATTGTCATCGCTCATAATAAAATTAATCATCACCTTCACCCCTTGGTGAGTCAGTTAGAAGCAAGTTTAGCAGGTTCTAAAGTGAACACCTTAATCGTCAAAGTCTCGGAAGTCTAAGTCAGTAAGCAAGCAAGTTGGTCAACTCAAAGTATCACCCAAATCAGTCCCATCAAAACCCTGATCACTACATGTCCTAGGATGAAGCTTTCATGCGATGGACATAAGCATCAGGTAACCCTCACAGTAGTTAGTCTTGGCTAAACGGTATGAAGAACATCAGCTTGTTTGTTTACTTTATTTTGGATCTTTTTGACTTATCTTATTTTGCGCTCATTCCAAGGACCTCTCAATGATGCCTAAAAAACAAAACAGGTTTAGAGAGAAAGGGAATGGGGCCATGATCATTATCTTTTATCTGCTATGCTTGTGGGATACGCTTGTAAAATAACTTAGTCATACATACATCATTTGGTTTGTGGCAAAGATGATTTAGATATCTTGTTGACCACATAGGAAAGCTTGCTTTTCTGTGTTTTGGTCCGAGATGTTTAGAATGTCTGAGCTACACCCTGAATGAAGTATGTATGATAAGTGTGAACAAGAATACTTCTATCTGATTTTCAAGTCAAAGTCCATCACACTAGGTGCCATGCCATCCTAGTTCTTAATACCTCGATGCATTGTACCTAAGTGTGTTATCAAACATAATGCAATTGACCCTTTGAAAATCCTAATTCCTATGTGCAATGCAAAATCACCATCATCACCCTCACTAACTCATTAATTCTACATTTCTTCTATCTTCTTTCCACACTAATAAGGTATCATAACAGTAATCAGAAAACATCGCTCATGCATACATCTTACATCCACTAGATAGTCAAACATCAGAAGAGCATTATAGCATATCAATATCTTAAGTTATAAGGAATAAATTAAATTAGTTATTTTAAACATCTTAAGACATCATTACATCATGCATTATCATCTACAACCATTACCATTACCACTTGCATCCATTACCATCATTAATACGTATTACATCATTTAAAGCACGGAAAATACCAAAAGAAATGCATTCATTACATAACACCACACATTTGCATTCACATCATAAAGGAGCAAATCATCTCATATATATATCAAAATCAATGTTATGATACAGAATCGGATCAGATGTCGATCGGATACATGGTACAATAAGGCCAAAATACTGCAGCCCATATCAAAAATGAGGCAAAATTGTCCTATGATCAAAAGGGAGGTGGGCTCTACCGGCTGTTGCCCTCCCCATCCCGTCTCTCACCGTGTGCCTCTATCGGCTGCCTCCCCATCTACTGCAAAAAGTCTGGCACTCTACTGCCTAATGGTACTACCTGCTGGTAATGGTGTCGATAATACTCGACCTCTTTGATAGCCTCTCTATAATCCCGAATATCAATCGATTGGGCCCGAGATGAGGACGCTGCACTCTCTAACTGCCACCGTCAGCCTGTCTCCTCATCCCTCTTGGATTGTGCCTAGTCCCTCTCCATAGTCAAAACTTGTATTTGCCCCTGCAGCTGCTGAATCAGCGTATCTTGATGGTCGGGCTGCCCTGCTGGCTATCCTATCGGCTGTCCTGCTGGCTGCCCTGCTGGCTAATGCTGAGGATCTACCCCCGGCTGACCATCCTGATCTCCTGCTCAGGCAGGTGACTACTGAGCCCTGCCTCTAGGAGGTGTCTGATGAGGAGGTACCCCACCTCATGCTCTGCCTCGCCCCCTGCCACCTGACTGACCCCTGCACCTGTGTCTCGGGACAATGGCACTTGGAACTGTCAGTCTAAGAGGAGGTATGAACCATGGTCTGTAAGCTACAGCGACCCCTGCATCTGTCGGCCCTTGATCATATGGCCATGGCCAAGCCACAAGCTACCTAAATGAGGACACTGCCTTGTCTATCGGGATGGGCTGGCCCCATGTTATCTCCTTGGTGGTGCGTGCAACATATTGATCATCTAGTTTGTCCTGTACTTCCCTGAATTGACGAGCAACCCTATCTGGAAGATACCTCTCAATCATAGTATGCTCTTGCCCCTGCATCGATATGTCCTGTCGGGCAAATAAGAGCTACTGATCATCATCTATCCATGGACCAATACCCATCCACGACCTCCAAATGAACTCTCTAATCTCATCAAGAACTCGCCGCCAGTACTGAATACCACTTGCTCCAGTAAATGAAAAGTGCATTAGTGCCTCTCCATACCACCAAATGAGGGGGTTGTCTATCTCTAGGGGAACTGGTGTGATGTCTGAATGAAGCACTAGGATCCTCTCCCATCCCCACACATGCATCAAGGTGCCTCCTGCCCCAATGGACCTGTTGTCCATGTAAACAAACTCATGAAGATCTCTGTAAAGGGACGCCAGTAGTACTGGTCCCCAGGCGAAGCACCCCCTCCGATGGACCATCTAATCCCATGCAAGTCCCCATCCTAGACTGAAATATCAGCCCCGTCGATCAAGTACCACAAGGCCTGAGATAATCGCAACAATGATCAATCGATACGTATGCACACTGTCATGATATATCTTTAAATCAATCTGACCATCGCAGAACTCAATGATGTCCATTTGCATCACTCCATAACAGGCCTCTCTATCAGCATCTAGATCATAGATAACTCGGGTCCCGTGAATGGGCAATCGGAGGATCCACCATACATCCTCAAGTGTGATGGTGGCCTCGCCGGTAGGAAGATGAAATGAAGAGGTCTCATTGTGCCATCGCTCTTCCAAAGCTGTAAGCATACCTAGGTGAGCCCAAACAGGAGGGGCGTACATAATATACCAAAGGCCAATAGCACCAAGGTGCTCCTGGACTAACTCAGGCATAGCCGCTAATCTACCAAGTACTAGCCATTGGTGCTCCCGTGAGTAGAGCACACCAGGATCCTTCTTCACAAGAAAAGTAGTCGCATAAAAAACAATTAAGTTTAAAAGTCAAAATCTACCTCAAACTGGCGAGTGCGGTGTAGTTTGGAAAGTTCCAAACTACACCACCGCGGTGGAGTTTTCCATTTTACCAATCACAAAGTGACCCGCACGGTGCATTTTTCATATGCAGTCCTATTTGGTGCAAACCTGAAATTCCTAACTAAGCCGTGCGGTGAAGAATGGAAGGCGGCAGACTTTTGGCCAACTAGATGACTAATTGCCAACTGCCCTGCACAATGCAGTTCGCAAATGCGGTGCAATACAGGACCACACGGGTGCGATAAGGGACTTTCCGCGGTGCCATATTGCACCGTGCAGTTTGAACAAACTCTTAACCCTATTTAATGCATGTAAAACGATGAAATTAAAAGATGGATAGGGGTACATACCACGGGTCCTACGCCTACTGGCCGCTGATGTGTCCAAACCCTCTCCATCACATGCCTAGGAAGCTATCGTTGCGCCATTTCCACTCAAACTCAAAGCTCAAATTTGTAATTTTCTAAAGGCTAGGATGACAAAATGAATTGAAAATGACCCCTCGTGGTCTATTTAAGCCTGAAAATTAGGATTTTTTGACCTAATTTGACCTCCTAGATGGGGTTTTGATCCCCTGAGCCCGTTTATGTCAAACTAAAAGTTGTTTTGCATCTCTTCTGGCATTTTAAGGTAGTTTTCTAGCAATCTGGGGCATTTCTGGTCTGTCGGGCACCTTGTCATCTTTTTCGCGAGACCATCCAAAAATTCAAAATTTTCATCTCATCTCTTGAGGGGGCAGTATCCAACAATATCCTTCTACTGGGGCAGCAGTGGGGCATTTAAATTTTTTTCAAAATCTCGGACTTTCGATCACAGCAGTTTATTCTTTAAATCAATGCAACAAGTACATTGCTTCAAAGAGGGGCAAAATGTAGACATGGAAAATGTACAAATTCATTTTGGCACACCTGATCCCGATTTACTAACAACATTCCCTCCTAGATCACATTCTCAACATCCTATCCCTTAACTTGATAAATCATTATTTATTGAATTAAGTCTTCTCTTTTCAATGATTAAATTAATCAATTTAATTTAATCAACCTTGCATCGCTATTTAATTAAAAAAATATTTTTATTTGATTAAATTATCTAAAGTCCTCTTATTAAATTAAATGAATTAAACCTTATTTAATTTAATCTAACACATTCCTCCTTTATTAAATAAATCAAATCATCTATTTAATGAATCATTTCTTCTCAATTTTCGACTTAAATCAATCCATAAATCTAAGTCTAAATTGTCACATCACCTAATTCTTCATTAAGTTAATCAAATCTATGTTTAACTTAATCCTTCTCACTAAAATCTTCTAGAGAATGTAACTTGCACAATAAATCAATTACTTTGATTTATTAAATCCCCTATTTTCTGTCACAACGCATCAAAAAGGGAATATTCCTCTTTTGAATTCAAAAAATCCAAGTGGACTTGGTCCTTCCAACAAGGCATTAAAAGCCTCTTACATGTCCTTGACCTTGAGCCAAGTGACAATAACTCCATTCCTTTTCCCTCTTCAACATGTCATTTCTCAAGTTTGAAATGCCACCTAATTGCATTTATTGGCACGTTGGCCAAAACTTGCACATTCCTCATCCAATCACATGTGTACAAGTGGTACAATGCCATTTGATGATCTTTGATCCCACATTGCTCAAACTCACTCTTCTTCCAATCTTTGAAATCTACAAATTGGAGACTCTTCTCCTCAATCTTCATCCACAACTCATATGTAAAGTTACTCTCTACAATTGAGAACTAATTTTGTCCACTTCAACTAAGCATTCACAACATTTCATATTTTGTATCAAGGTTATGCTCAAATCTCTTTGGAGATTTGACCATTTCTCTCATTCAATCAAGCATTTCAATTAGGAATTGGGAAAGGGCCAATTACAACACATCATTGGCACCAATTCCCCCATAAGATCTTTAACTCATTTGCTTAATTAGGATTTCATTCAAGTTCTTGTTTCATGTTCTTCATTTTTCCTAATTTTAGCTTAATAGGTGGATTTTATGGGGAATTCCTCAAATCTTTACATGCATTCTTGAACTAATACTACCAATGTTTGACTTGTTTGTGCATTTGCAGGTTTAGGGGTTCACATTTTGAAAGATATGTTTTTTGTCTAATTATTTTGCAGAAAAATTTAAAACATAAAGAACAGACCCCTATTCAAATTTGAAGGTCTTTCCAAAAAATGTAAATAAATCTGAAACATTTGCTAATTTTCTCTCAAAAATTGTTTTTTCATGAAATTAACAAACAAAATTATAAAAAAATTAAAAACAACTCCAAAAAATCTAATTTTCGGATTGAAAGTGCTTGATATTGTCCCCAACTTGAAAAATAAATTTTGTCAAAAAATATAGAGTCGTTTGAGAGATATGATCAAATCTTTGAAAAATAGGGTTTTGTCCCCAAAATGATGCAAAACCAGCAACAAAAAGGATCCAACTCCAAAATTCTTCAAATTTATCAAAATATGTCAGGTTCACCAATGTACCTATGAAAATTTTCCTAGGGTTAGCAATATCACATGCAAAACATAAAAACCCAAAGCAATAATGAAGTGCAAAGGAATAAATGAAACAATCTCACCAGATGTCTTCATCCTCCATGACTGACCTCCATTATACCTTCTCAACTTACTGAAAATATGATGTTACCCTCAGATTTATGATGAGCAATCCAATGGAAATGACAAGCCCTAAGCAAATGTTGAAGGATTTTGAATGACTATATGCAATACTATGCCCTATTGCAACTAGTAAGCATCTAAAAATGTCTAAACTATTCCAAATGAAATCTAAATATGCCTATGACCAAATGAAGAAGTATGCAAGAGTATGAAATTGCAATAACATGAGGCTACAAGATATGCCAAAATGAGACCAAAATTTCCATTTTATAGAAAATGCAATTTTATGTGAATGGCCAAGATTAAAAGTTAACAAGTGCCCTAGAATCAATGGACAAGATTCAATATGACAACACACAATTAGGGTTAGGGAAAAATTAGGTCAAATTAGAAATGAATGGATAGGATTGATTTTTAGAAAATTAAACCAAGGGCTAACAATGCATGTGACAAGAGATATTGGGCACACAAAATGAAGTTTCTGAAGAATCAAATAATAATTTAAAATTATTTGATTCAAGAAGTGATGTTGACCTTTTGAATTAAAAATTAATTTAATTCAAAATTGGTGGGGTCATGTGACAATAAATAATTTACTAAAAGGAGGGAAATTAGAAAGTGGGACTTATTTTAAATAAATAAATTTTATTTAACATGAGCATAGCAAAAGAGGTGATATGAAATATTAAATAATAAACATTATTTAATGTAGGTGGCTAATGAATAATTAAATAATAAAGATATTATTTAATTATAGAAGAATGTGACAAAGAGAATCTTTTGAATTAACTATAATGATTTAATTCAAAATTCAAGAGAGTGGGCCAAATTAAATAGATAAAATTTATTTAATTATAGTGGAAAGTGAACAAGAATTAAATAAATAAGAATTTATTTAATTTTAGAAAGAAGAGGACTTAATTAGTGACAGAATTAAATAAATAATTTTTTTTTAATTAATCAAGGAGGAATAAAGAGGACATGAATTAATTAGATAATTATGAATTATTTAATTAATAGCCGAAAGTGAATCAAGGGCATAATTAAAATGTCTTAATTATGCTAGGAAGGAAAATATTAAAAATAGAGCTTGCAGGTCTAAGTCATTTTTATGTGTCTACATGTGCCCCTCTTTGTCATAATGCAACTTGTCGCATTATGGCAAAGAAAATAAGTCAAAAATATGCTTTAGTGCAAAATAAGATGAGAAAGAATGATGAGAAGGTAGTAGTATGCCCCCTTGAGAGGACACGAGTGTGCTCTCAAAATGGATGAGAAGACAAAATAAATGTTAGTGTAAAAGATATGGATGATGATATGGATGCAATGTCTATATGAGATGAGCGAGAGAAGATGAAAAAACATAAGGAGATGCATGTTAGTTCCTAGACCAAATCCTTGAACATATTACCATAGGACTTTAATATTTAGTGCTCTTAATCATCATTGGATGATAAAAAGATGACACAAATGGACAACAAACACCATGGTATGACATAGACCAAGGTCTACAAGGTCATCCACTTACAAAATAGACAATCGTAGAGAAGGAATGTCCTAACTCATACTAGAGGCCCATTTGCCCCAATCTTTTTGTCAAGAAAATCTAGAGACAACAGTAAAAGAAAAACATAATAGGTCATAAGACATCATCTTACCTCTAAACCCTTCATGGGACATCCTTGAGGTAGCTAGTAACATGACCAAAAGACAAGTCAATAAAAAGATAAGACAAAATAGCCAAAAATGAGCAGCCATTTACTTTTATTTCCAATGTTTGTTTGTTGAAGATTAATTTTTTGATAGTTTGACAATTTTGACGGTTTGACGGTTTGACAATGCCTAAGGTCAGGAAGGACACATCCTGAAAAGGAAAATGACATTTTGACAAGGTCCAAATCCAAGGACACATCTTGAAGAGGACCAAAAAGTGACGAGATTGACATTTTGACTAATGTTTTGGCAAACTGACTGATGTTGACTATATAATTGATTGGCTTATGTTGTTTGATTTTGACCAATTTTGACATTGCCATTTTGAAAGACTATCTTGTGTTAAATGAAACTATGTCTACTTTATTTGACCGACATGACCATGTTTGACATATGATTTTTATTTATGAAAAACCTAAGAGGATTGACCTAATGTCTTAGGGACTCATCGACCGATGGCCTTTCCTACGTAGCAAATGCACAGAGACAATGTGGTTCAGACTAGGATAAAGATTGACTGACATGACCAACTAGACTGATGGGACAAGCATTGACTTTGTTTCAAATTATTTTTTTTGACACTTTTTGAATGTTTTTGTGTTTTCTTTAGGACATTTTTCAATTTTTATGACTTTTTTCAAGACTTTTTTTTATTTTTAGGACATTTTTTCAAGAATTTTCTAATTTTTATGACTTTTTTCAAGACTTTTTCCAATTTTTATGACTTTTTGATGTTTTATGAAAATTGTGACAAATGCATGTGAATGATGCTGATGCACATGAATCCAAGGACAACCATGATTTTTCTGCTAGTCAAGCTGAATACCGATTGACAGGTGACAATAACAATGACAACAACATTGTTTGACGTGGGAAGGACACATCCCGAAACAAAGTGAGGATGACAATGATATGACAAGAGGATAAAATGCTGCAATAGGGCCAGGGACAAAGTCAAAGAATTTTTGGATGATGCGTCAGGTTTTCCATATTGTTGCATGTGGAATGACTTAAGTAGGACTAGATGGGATGATGAGGGATCTTTAGACCATTGACAAGGGAGACCAGGATGGGTGATAGGTATAAAAGGACAATGGATGGCTTATGTAAAAGATAGGAGACATGAGGACTATTATCATATAGTTTTCAAGGACAATGTCACATTAGGTTATGATGGAAATGATATGATATGGAATAGGGTATGGTCAAAGGATAGACATGTCAAAAAATTTCCCAAAGCATGACCTGTGTTTGTATTTTAGTCTTATCAAAAGTAGGTGGAAATGATAGGGCTTGGATGGATAGAATGAAATGTCATAAGAAATGTCATGTGAAGGGCAAGAGAGATGACATGACTTTCCCCCAAGTGTAATGGTCCACATAGATGATTTATTCTACACATGACACTTGTTTGCTAGGTTTTCATCATGGTACTTGTAACATGATAGATTTTCTGCAAGCTAGAATAACAAAGTTAAATTCTAATCTAGAATAATAATCTAAAATCTAACAACAAAGAATGAGGAAATAAACTAAACTAATAAAACCAAAATGATCTCATCGAATATACGTTCATCCCTTTGAATTATTTTGATTGCTCTTCTCCATTTTTCCTTTTCAATATTCTTGCCCTCAGATTTATTTGTTTGAATGCAAGTATAGCTTTTTTGAGTGTCTAAGAAAAATATCGAAGAATAGTCTCTCTTCTAAAAAATGAATGATTTCAAGAGAGGAATAATGATTATGATAGACAATTTTATAGATTTTGTGTTTTCAAATGATCGGCACAGATTGAAAGAGAGATCGACGGATGAGATTAATGAATGCCATGCGATGTGAGTTCTATCTCAGATAGAACGTTAGTTAGAACATGAGTCAAGAAAGTCTAAAAATAGAACAAGATCTTAATCTTTAGTTAAGAATCTTCAAAAATAGAAGAAATAGACTTTGAATGTGAAAGAAAAAGTCAGAACTTGAAGATGAGGAATTCGAATGCATAATTAAATTAATTAATTAAATAAAAGATATTTAATTAATAGATGCATACATGCATATGAGTTAGAACTAGTTAATCAACTAGTTGTGACAAAGAGTCCTCTCGTAGAGATAAACTGGTGTTGAATTTAGAGATAATTGGAGAACTAAAAATAGATCTCAAGTCAGAAGGTGAGTGAATGACTTAGATAACTGAATGATAGAGGAATGTGACATAAATGAATTAAATGTGAATTTAAATGCTAATTTAATTCAACATTCAAAAATAGAATATTTAATTAAATAAATAAAGATAATTTATTTAATTTGACTTTCGAAAAGGGTGGAATTGAATAATTAAATAATAAATATTTAATTATAGTTGAAAAGGGAGTTGAATGAATAATTAAATAGAGATATTTAATTATAGTTGACGTATGATAAAAAGAGGGTTTAATTAAATAATACATATTTAATTAAGAAGGAAGAATTAATTAGTTAGGGACATAATTAAACAAATATGATTTATTTAATTAATAGAGGAAATATGTGTTAGAAAGGTTAATTAAATAATTGACATTATTTAATCATGACCATGGATGAATATAAAATTATGTCAAATGTGGTGTTCACAGGACTAGACCAATTTTAGGTATCTACAATTTTCCCCTCTTTGATACAAAGTTGGTATGACGTTGTGTCAAAGAAAATATGCCCTGGTAGTGTCTCAACATGAAATAGGTTAGGGTATGCCCCAGTGAAAGGGAGAATGACGAGGAGGTAGTGGTATGCCCCCGCGAGAGGATAGATGGGTTTGAAGAACATGAGTGTGCTCTCGAAATGGATAGATAATGGTGGTGAAGATGTAGAAAACAAGAAATGTTAGCATGGATGATTTCAAAATGTTAGTAAGAAACAATTAAGTTTGATTGATTGAGAAAAAGAAATAATCTTCGATATATTGCCAAATATGTTATACTTGCTTGTTATCATCATTGGGCGGGACATGACATAGATGGATAGTACACACTATGATATGAGATAGACCATAGTGTACAAGGTCATCCATCTGTGAAAAATAGACAGTCATAGACAAGGAGTATCTTAACTCAGACTAAGGAGACGATGCCCCTATCGTTTGGTCAAGACAAACCACAAACAACAGACAAATAAAAGATGGGTCATGAGACGTCATTGCTCCTCTAAATCCTTGATAGGACATCCTTGAGGAAACTAGTAACATGACTCAAAAACCAATGTTAAAAAGACAGTTGACAGAAATTAGCCAAAGAAAAAGAGTCCTGAGACATCATTGCTTCTCTAAATCCTTCTAGGGACATCCTTGAGAAATCTAGTAATAGGATCTTGCATAAATTGGTAAAACGATAAGAAAAAATAAGATATAAAGTCATAAAGCCAAATAAATGTATTCACCAAAACTTGATCTTGTGGGATTGTTTGATGTTGATGTTTGACATAGCGTAATGTGAGAGAATGACACATACCACATAAGACGTTGATTCTGGTTTCGACTTGGTGACTTCTGTATAAGCCATGACAAAGCCTGGTTTCAAAAAGACACGTGTTGTATAAGACGTTGGAGTCTAATGATGTTGAAGTGACAACCCACATGAGACTATGAAAATTTGATGATGTCTGTTAACAAGAAAGACATATCTTGCTTAAGACATAGGTTGATCGCTTTGACAATGTGTTTGATATTGACTTGATGACCTGTTGAGACATTTTGACTTGTTAATTCATGACTTGCTTTGATTCCTTGACTGATAAACTGTGTGCGTGTAGATAGTGTATGGCATGAGATGTTACCTTAAACTATGATATGCAACTTGTATGATAGTGATTGTGAATGAACCCTATTGGACTGACCTAGTGTGGTCTCAGGAGCTCATCAATTGATTAGCCTTGCTTACGTTGTACACGCAGAGACCTTGTAGTTCGACATGACCAATGACTTTGAATATACAAAGCATCATGACTTTAATGTGTGTGATACATGACAAACCTATTCTGACAGACTCAATGCCTCGGGGGCACATCGATTGATGGCCTTGCCTACATCCTAATCACAAAGGAAACGTAGTTCAACTATGTCTATGACTGACTTAACATGACCAACTTGACATGATTGAATTGACATGACTAATCTGACATGATTGACTTGACACTATTCTGATTTTTTTTGGGTTTTTGGAGTTTTCTAATGTTTTTGGGATTTTCAAGACATTTTCGATGGTGTGACGTTATGTACAAAGTGTTAGGGCATAGAACAAGGATTTTCCCCCAGTCAGGAATATGATTTGGAAGGTGGAGTGGGTAATATGATGGAATGGACTTTGATGTCAATCATTCCAAATGATGGATAGGACAACCATTTATTATGAGTGATGGTGAAAAAGTCCGATTAGAATGACAGTAGACGAAAGAGCGAGTTTGACTACACATGGCACCTGTTTTCCAGGTTTTCACCATGGTACTTATCCATAGCGCCACCGAAGCAATTTTTACTAGTGGACAGATTTATTTCTCTTTACTTTTTTGATTTTCTCATTTGTTTTTGGTGTTACAAAGACACGTGTTTGCCAAGTTTTCATCAAGGTAACCATTTTTTTGTTTTTTTGTATTTTTCCATATTAAGACACGGATTCTCGGAGACTTAAGTGTAGAACCTCTTTAGATGTAGACTGTTGATAGGGGACAAAAGCGGTTCTCTTTCAGGAGTAGAGAGTTGGTATGCTCCTGATCCAAAGGCTTTTGTGACAATATACAGCCCCAACCAGTTAGGTTCAAACTTTCCTGGTTTCTCACGTTCAACTTGGTTCTTAGGATTCTCCATTAATACCACGTCACCAATGTCAAAGTTTCTATTGAGAACCTTCCTATTGTAAATATGACAAATATGATTCTGATATGCTTTCAAATGATCTAATTCTTTCTGTCTTCATTCATCTAGCAATTCTAGCTCTTGTAACCTAGGGACACGATATTCTTCATCATCGATATGACCCTTCAAGGATACCCGTAGAGAAGGTATTTCAACCTTAATAGGTAAGATAGCTTTAGACCCAAATACTAGGGAATATGGACTGGTGCCGATGGGAGTATAGATGCTTGTGCAATAAGCCCATAAGGTAGGATCAAGCTATAGGTGTCAGTCACGATCAGCGTCATTGAAAGTCTTCTTAAGGATTCTAACAATAGTTTTATTAGATGCCTCAGCTTGGCCATTACCTTGTCGGTAATATGGAGTGGAGAAATGGTGTTTGATGTGGAATTCTTCACATAAATGGTGTACTTCTTGGTTCTTGAATGGGCGGCCATTGTCTATGATTATGGATTGAGGTACACCATACTGACAAATGGTATAGTTTAGGATAAACTTAGATATTTCAATGTCGGCTATGTATGTCATGGGGATGGCTTCGATCCATTTGGTGAAGTATTCAATGGCGATGATGATGAATTTGGGGCCATTAGATGATGAAGGGTGTATCTTACCTATGAGGTCAAGTCCCCATTGGGCGAAGGGCCATGGTGAAGTAATTGGACAAAGCTCCTGCATTGGTGCTCTTATCAAGTCTCCATGTATTTGAAATTGTCTACATTTCTTTACAAAGACATATGAGTCTTTCTCCATTGTAGGCCAATAGTAACCTAGTCTCATAATCTTATGGGCTAGAGTAGGACCACTCGAATGAGATCCACATATACCCTTGTGTACCCCTTGCAAGATTGTTTGTGCTTCCTCAGCATCGAGACATCTCGTTAGGGCGTTATCTAAGGTACGTCTATATAGGGTTTCTTTGATGATGGTGTACTTAGCTGACTTTCGGATGAAGGTTCGACATTGGTTATTGGACAAGTCTTGAGGTAAGGTTTGGCAAGTGAGATAGTCAAATATGTCTTTATACCAAGGAAACGTAGGACCAACAATGGTACACACTATCGCAGTATCAGGGACATCATAAGTGGGGATCAAAATTTGTTCAACCAGAAACTCAAACTTAGGCACATTACTTGGAATATCCAACAAGGAACCCACGGTTGCCATTGTATCTGCAACTCTATTTTGGTTACGTGGTATTTGTTGAAAAGTTATGTCATTGAAATACTTCTTGAAACTATCAGCCATTTGTTTGTAAGGTGCAATATTTTCATCCTTAGTCTCGTAATCATAATTCACCTGCCGGATTACCAGTTGAGAGTCGCCAAAGAGATGTAGGCTCTTAATGTTCCACTGAGCTAACATTTTTAAGCCTATCACTAAGGCTTCATATTCTGCTATATTGTTGTTACAAGGGAATGCAATCCTAAATGATTTAGGAATGGTATCACCTTGAGGTGTGACAAATAAGATACCAGCCCTTGAACCATGATTTGTATGTGACCCATCAAAGTACAATTTCCATTCAGTTTTAACGTCAATGTTGAAGAGAAATTCATTTGGAAAATCTTCCACTAATGGATGGTCTGCCTTTATAGGTGCATCTGCTAGTTGATCTGCAATCACTTTTCCTTTTATTGCCTTTCTTTCGACATATTGAATGTCATACTCGCTAAGTATCATAACCCATTTAGCCAATTGGCCTATTAAAGCTGCCATACTTAGGAGGTATTTAAGTGGATCAATTTTTGCAATCAACATTGTTTGTCAATTGAGCATATAGTGCCAAAGTTTTTGGGTAGCAAAGACTACCGCAAGACAAGCATGTTTTATGTTGTTGTAATTCAATAAATAGCCCACTAAGGTACGACTGATATAATAGACCGCTCTCTCATGACCTTGATCATCGTGTTGTGCGAGAAGAGCCCCTAATGTCGACTGAGTTGCTGAGATGTAAAGTATCAATGGTTTTCCCTCTGTAGGTGGCATTAAGACTGGTGGAGTAAGCAAATAGTCCTTGATTTGTTGGAAGGCCTCTTGACATTTAGGTGTCCAAACAAATGGAACTCCTTTCTTGAGTAGATGCTGAAATGGATGTATTTTATCCGCTAGTTGTACTATGAAATGCCTAATGGACTGTAATCTCCACTGTAGTGTTCTAAGTTGACCAATGCTGGTTGGAGGAGGCATTTCTATGATAGTTATTACCTTCTCTGGATCTACTTCAATGCCTCTTCGAGAGATGATATACCCTAACAGTTTCCCTAATTTCACTCCAAAGACACACTTCTTCGGATTTAGCCTGACATTGTAATTTTCTAGCCTTTGGAATATCTTGTCTAAAACCTTCAAATGATCTTCCCTTGTTTCTAACTTGGCTATAATGTCATCTACATAATCTTCCATGAATGTATGTAGAAAGTCATGAAAAATCATAGTCATTGGTCGTTGGTAAGTGGCTCCTGTATTCTTAAGGCCAAATGACATAACATTCCAATAGTATGTGCCCCATGGACATGTGAAAGCTATCTTATGTTGGTCTTCAGGTGCTATCTTTATCTGGTTGTATCCAGAGAAACCATCCATGAGGGATATCATCTCATATCCTGCAGTAAGGTCTACTATTATGTGAATATTCGGCAAAGGGAAGTCATCTTTAGGACATGCCTTATTGATGTCTCTAAAGCTAGTGCAAATACGAATGCCCATAGTTGGCTTAGTCACTAGTACAAGATTTGATAGCCAATCTGCATAGTCTATTGTCCTTATGAATCCTACATCCAAAAGTTTCTTAAGTTCTACCTTGACCAATAGAGCAATTTACGGATGCATCTTCCTCAACTTCTGTTTGACTAGTTTGATACCTGGATGTAGTGGTAAATGGTGCAATATTAGGTCTGGATCAAGCCCAGGCATGTCAGCATATGACCATGCAAAGTTTACCTATCTCTTTATGAAGAAGTCCTTGTACTCGTGTTGTTTTGTCTCTATTAAAGAAGCTGCAAAATATACTATCTAAGGATTCTCTTCTGTACCTATGTTGACTACAACAGCCTCTTCCACTAGCATCGGTGACTTCTCTTATGCAACAGGGAGAATATTTAAACCTCTATCCTTGGGTGCCTCTAAGAGGTTTTCGCCCTTGAATACGTCCTTTATTTTGACTTTTTCTTCGTCCAAAGGTGCCTTTTGGTTTTCACCTTGGGACTCATCATTTTTATTTTCTTTCTCATTTTTGCGACTAGAGGTGTAAATAGACTCCTTGAAATATGCTTTATCATCCAAGTCTATGGTAAAACCTGCCTTATGATCTCCTCTTGGTATGCCTTCTCTAAGTCCCATGAACTCAATGATTGCTTTGTCATTCTCGAATTTATCTATGATAGGTGTACCTTGTTGATCCCAGTTGATAAGTTTAGGGTATACAAGGGGCATGTCATCATCAGAGTTCCTAAAGGTAGCTATGGACAAGGTGAGTATAGAATGATTGACATGGTCACTGAATTTTTGGACCAACTCCTTCTTGTTCTTCCTCCTAGGGGTAGGTATATTGTGTTGTGGGACTATGGTGAGGGTTGATTCATTAGAAGATGGTTTGTCAGGTGCCCAAGATGCATGATCAAGGGTTTCCCAATAATAGTTCTCTTGCCATTATTTTTTGGACAAGTGCTTCTTAGGATGAGGACTAGATAGTTTTGGTATAGGTTCCACATTGAGGTCCAACTCTCCAAATAAAGCATCTATGTTCATGGTACTAGTAGATGAGAGGGACTCCCATTCACCATCGCTTGAGTAAGGGGATTCATCATAGACTGGAGGTTTGTCATAAACTGAAGGTTTATCGTAAACTAGGGGAAGTGGTTCATGAGATATCTTAATGTCTACGCAAGCACTCACTTAGTCTTGAAAAGATGACAAAGTACCAGGATACCCAATTCTAAGTGGTTGAAACCCTAGCCCTAGATATTTCGATCGTGGGTAGACAGTAATTGGTTATGTCCTTCCATTTTGATATAGTCCTAACCCACTGTGCCCATCATAGCCTTCCTTTTGCATTATCTTAAATCCTTTTCCATATTGGTCCTTGGCTATTTGAATAGATGGGGAGGGGTATTTATGTTCTTGATACAACCAGGAATCAACTTGATCCACAATTTCTTCACTTAACTCTCCCCATTTTGTCAGTGTCATTGTAGGGGGAACATGAAATGTGACCACTGACTGCCTGCTATCTTCCATGGTAGGCCATATGCCTTAGGTGGAATCAGTTCACTAACAGAGTATGATGCCTTTATATTATATTGGCCACAACCCTTGTCTTGGATCTCGAGTTTTGGAGTGGATGATGGTGGTTTGAATGAAATAGACTTAGAGAGACGTGATGGGTCAACGTATTGGGATAGAGTGGATGATGAATCCTCTTGATTAACAGGCACTTGTTGTTGTGGAAGATCCCTTAGGCTTGTACAATACTGGAAAGGATCTGGATCACCATCAATGGTGATCTCTGTGCCATTATAGGGGAACTTGAGACATTGGTGGTATGTTGAAGGCATAACTTTCATTGCATGTATCCAAGGTCTACCTAACAACAAGTTGTACAGAAGGGTGAGATACAAGACTTGGAAGCTGGTGTTCATGATTGTTGGGCCAATTTGGATAGGGCGTGTGACAACTCCTTTGGACAATCTTTCCTCATCATCGTAAGCCTTGATGACTATACTCTTAGAGTTATCTACATAGTCTTTTGAGAATCCTAATGCCCTAACCAATTTAAGGGTACACAGGTTCAAACCTACTCCTCCATCTACCAAGAATTGTCAGACTTTGTTTTGATGGACTAAGACTTCAAGATGTAAGGGGTCATTATGATATGACTTTTCAGTTGAGTAATCCTATTGGGAAAATGTGGCATGATGCGAGCTGGTCAAATATCCCACCATCTCTTCGAAATGATTGACATTTAAGTCTATAGGAACAGTTGTGTTCTATAGAGCTTTGTCAAGAATGGATTGATGCTCAGGTGATAAGGTCAACAATTCCAAGATAGATATTTGCGTGGGGGTTTTACTCAATTGATCGAGAAGGTTGTAATTGAACTTGGAAATTTACGTAGATGGCTCAGAAGAAGGACTAGGAATAGTAATCTTAGTTCTACATGTGTTTACATTACATTCTGGATGCTTCTTAATGGTGAAAGTATTGACATTCTCATTTGTGGCTCGGAGGTGGTTTATGATCATTCCTTTACCATAGTCATACTTGGTATTGTTATAGTTGGCCGATGGATTATTCCGGGGTCCCGAACTGGAGGCTTTTTCTTTTGTGTGGTCATGTAACGGGTCTGTGAAGACCTTATGATCACTGTTCTTAGTGTTTTTCTGCCCACCAACCTCTATGGTTCCATTTTCAACAAAGTCTTGTATGATGTTCTTTAATTGGTGACATTGTTGGAGGTTGTGCCCTTTCGTTCGATGATAGTCACATAAAGCATTATCAACCCACCATGAAGGTTTAAACTATCCAATATCATACTCTCTTGGTTCTAAAGGTGTGATAAGATTATGTTTGACCAATTCTTTGAAGACTACCTCAATTGGTTGCCCTAAAGGTGTAAATTCTCACGTGGGAAATCTCCTTTGGGGTCATTGTTGAGAGTTATGGACATTGTTAGCCATTTGATCAGGATTGTTCATCATGTGTGCTTGTTGGTTGTATCCTCTAAGGGAGATAACCGGTCCAATATATATGTTTTTAGCATCCACAATGTTGTCATTCGTGACATTCTTGTTCCTAGACCAGAACTTGTTTCTATCATTCGACACATTTGGATGTTGGACAATCAGGCTCTTGCCTGGTACTTTGATTTCGCCTTTGTCAATAAGGCCCTTTTCAAGGATGATCCCCTTTTGTACCAAGTCAATGAATGAAGTGCAACAATGTACCCGTAATTTACCTCTCAGTTTGGGGTTGATGTTTTCGAGGAAGATAGTGACCTTTTGTTTTTTAGGTATTTCGACGGGACAATGGCTACCTAGACTTCTCCATCTCTGGAAGAAAGTGATGAATGTCTTGCCATCTTCTTGTGTCATCTGGCACAAGGTTTCTATGGTTATTTCATTGTCTATGTTAAAGGAAAAATGTTCGACAAACTTTTCAGCCAATTCCACCCAGGATCGTATATCGTATGGCAATTTGGAAAACTATTCCAATGCTATCCCTATGAGGGTTCATGGAAATAGGCGCATCAAGTAAGTGGGGTCATATGATATGTCCATGCATGTCATTGAGAATTCTCTAATATGCTCTAAAGGATTCTTCCTCCCATTATACTTAGGCAAATTTGGTATAATGTATCCATGGGGGAAAGGTGTCATATAGAGCGCTTTGTCAAATGGACATGGACATAGGTCTTGTGCTGATATTGTTCATTTGCCTGACATAGACATGTCATCCATCTTTTGTCATAGAGTCTGCATTTGGTTTTGAAGGATGTCGACTTGTGTCAAGGACATGGTGTTCGTGTTATTTGAATCAAAGTAGATGTTCTTATATGCCATGTTTTGTGACGGGTTATGATTAGGTGAGGGAATATATCCTGTCAAAATATTATGATTCGGGATAGGGATATTCCCTATCTGAATAGTTTGATTTGGTATAGGAATGCTTCTTGTCTGAATTGTTTGATTTGGAATAGGAATGCTTCCTGTCTGAATTGTTTGACTTGGTATAGGTATATTTCCGCCAACTTTGGCTCTCTTACTAGTCGTGTTGGTTCCAAAGGGGTTGGAGGAAGTTGCTCTCACAGTGAATTGTAAACCTTGTGTTATGTTAAAAGGAGTTGTGTTTTTACAATTGACGATGTTTGTGCTGGTATACTTGTTGGTATCACTACGGTTATTTGGGGAATAGACACAGCTGATGTCACAGTTTGTGTTGGTTGAGTTGACTGTGTTGTCAAAGTATGAACATCAAATCCTAGGGGTAGTGTGGCACCTTCTACTAGCAATTTTTCTAAATAACGTTGTGGATCGTTTAGCAAACAATCATCCATGAAGGATTCAAACTCAAGATCTTAAACTGCTGCATCTATGTCTTCTATGTAAATCTTCCCATGTGTGTCTCTAGTGACATGTTTTTCAAGTAAAGGCTTGTGTGGGTGTTTGCTTCCTGACAGTCGGTTTTCGAACTGATTGATGAATTTGTTGGGGTCTATCATTTCTTTGTGTTTCTTTTTGGACGTTGTTTCGACCATGAAAAAGTTGCTCAAAATGGGTAATGTAGACTATGTCTAAAAATTGATATGACCTATGTCTATGTTTTTGGATTTTTTTGACAATAAGGATGTTGCTAAAGATCTAAAATGATGTATGATAGGATAGACAATATGCAAAATTCTGAGTGGACTAATGACGATAAATGAGTCTAAGATGGGTATAACCTACCACCTATGGAATAAACACATGCAAAAAAAAAATTTTGACCAAGGAACATAGTTGTATGACAAGGACAGTATGACAAAGTGAATTTTCTGAACTAGACTATTGAGCTGAAAAGATTCACTAAATGGGACCAAAGTGACTAGGTTCAATGACTGTGACAAACCGGAACATGAATGTTTCCAAAGACGAGGAAAGTTATCTATTCTGTGATATGCAATTTTCTAGGGAATACCTACATGCATGCAACTTAGGATGACTATGGCTAAGATGTTTACTGTGACTAAGACGTATATGACACCTAATGATGGTAGCTAAGACGTATATGACACCTAATGATGGTAACTAAGATGTATATGACACCTAATGATGCAAGGTCTTTGAGAAAAATTAACCAGTTTCTAATCCAAGGTTGATCCTAAAAACCTAAAGCAAATAGTGACAATAATGTTTCGAACTTAGTTCACGGTTTTTGATGTTTTTTGTTAATGGGAAAATGCTGTTCACCTAACAGTTGCAGTTCAAATTATGAAAGATGCAATTTTCCTTATAGTTGCAGTTTTTCCTCTGAGAAATGCGATTTACTAACACACATGCGGTTTAAAAACTGACAGATGTGATTTACTAGGACACATGTGGTTTTAAAACTGATAGATGTGGTTTGCATGCACACATGCGACTCAGAATGTGATAGTTGTGACTCGTGATATGTAGACTATGAAAAGTGAATGTTTCATAGAAAAATGCAGCGTTTCCCCTAACAGAAGCGACTCGCTATGACACATCCGACGTTTAAACTAACAATTGCGACTCAATTTTCTGATAGTTGAATTTTTCCCAAAAGTTGTTGACTAACTTTGTTTGTTTGATCAAGATTTTGACAAATATAGCAAAGAGTAAACACAACAATCAATATATTTTCAATTTTTTTGATGAAAGGACCATTAAGACTCGACCTAGACTTTTTGGACAATACTTTTTGAATTCTTACTTGGATAAATCCTACTACGCACATTCAAGGTGGATGACTAGTAGCTTGACCCCAATGGCTCCCCTCCATGACACTCACTTATATGGGGCAGCCAAGCTACTCTACCCATGAAACTCCCATGGCATACATGTCACCTCAACACAAGAACCATAAATTTGTAAGACAGCTTCACAGGTTTGCACCTGCTGCGCTAGCAAATAGATATGTTTTTGGTAATTCTACAACAAGGTTTTTAACAAGGGCATTCCGTTCATGGGACACTATCCAATGTTGGTGAGAGTCCATTTCTGTCCATCTCGTCAGAATAGTGCACGTGATTCTTGGGCTTTCCCCAAGAATCCACTTTTATATACCGGCTGGAAGTCGCTTGGCTTTAGCGTGCTACCGGTCTAAGTCATCTTGGGGTGAGTAATTTTTCCCACCAAGACAGGCCCAAGTTCTAGAGTTAGCAACCGTTTCTCTTACACCTAGGATCACTTGACTACACAAGGGGAGAGGATACTTCGGTGTACTGAACTGTTAGGGTTACAAATGCATGCAAAAGCACCAGACAAAGAAGACAATGGTTCTTTTTAATCCAAATGACGATTTTCTATCTATCAAACAGAAAATTCATTTTAATCCCACACGACGATTATCTATCTACCAAACAAAAGCTTGCTTAAATAAATAAATTAACACAAAGGCATTAGGTCCTGCATGCAAATTTATTAGTAGTTCATTGGTCTTTAGCTTTCGTCCTGTAGAAAATTATCTTAGGTTTTTAAATGTCTTCTATGCTTCGTCTTGCAAACACTATGTTATTCCACCTAAACACAACTGAAAAAAACATTAGCAAAAATCCAAGCAACCTAAAAAGTGAAAACAAAAATATGGATGTGCAGAAATCAATACAAAAAAATGAAAAAATTTTACCAAGCAAATGCGGCTTTTTGAGCCACAGATGTGGTTCAACTGTTGATAGGCAGACGCGGCTCACAAATTTGTTGATAGGCGGATGCGGTTTTTGACTTCGCAGATGCATCACTATTTTTTACAGATGCAGCTCGTGGATATAGATGTGTCATTTCCCTTAACAATGTGGTGCGTCGTATGAAAAATCTACAAAAAACTAGAAAACAAAAAATGGAAAAATGGAAAAATGAAAAAAAGATGCACGGATTTTGATGCGTGTTCATGTCGGGTTCACTAAATGTAACATGATAGATTTTTCTACAAGCTAGAATAAAAAAGTTAAATTCTAATCTAGAATAATAATCTAAAATCTAACAACAAAGAATGAGGAAATAAACTAAACTAATAAAACCAAAATGATCTCACCGAATATGCATTCATCCCTTCGAATTATCTTGATTGCTCTTCTCCAGTTTTCCTTTTCAGTATTCTTGCCCTCAGATTTATGTGTTTGAATGTAAGTATAGCTTTTTCGAGTGTCTAAGCAAAATATCGAAGAATAGTCTCTCTTCTCAAATATGAACGATTTCGGGAGAGGAATAATGATTATGATAGGCCATTTTATAGATTTTGTGTTTTCGAACGATCGGCTCAAATTGAAATAGAGATCGACAGACGAGATTGATGAATGCCATGCAATGTGAGTTATGTCTCAGATAGAATGTGAGTTAGAACATGAGTCAAGAAAGACTAAAAATAGAACAAGATCTTAATCTTTAGTTAAGAATCTTCGAAAATAGAAGAAATAGACTTTGAATGTCAAAGACAAAGTCAGAACTCAAAGATGAGGAATTTGAATGCATAATTAAATTAATTAATTAAATAAAAGATATTTAATTAATAGATGCATACATGCATATGAGTTAGAACTAGTTAATCAACTAGTTGTGATAGAGAGTCCTCTTGTAGAGATAAACTGGTGTTGAATTCAGAGATAATTGGAGAACTAAAAATAGATCTCAAGTTAGAAGGTGAGTGAATGACTTAGATAACTGAATGATAGAGGAGTGTGACATAAATGAATTAAATAAGAATTTAAGTGATAATTTAATTCAACATTCGAAAATAGAAGATTTAATTAAATAAATAAAGATAATTTATTTAATTTGACTTTTGAAAAGGGTGGAATTGAATAATTAAATAATAAATATTTAATTATAGTTGAAAAAGGAGTTAAATGAATAATTAAATAAAGATATTTAATTATAGTTGACATATGATAAAAAGAGGGTTTAATTAAATAATACATATTTAATTAAGAAGGAATAATTAATTAGTTAGGGACATAATTAAGAAAATATGATTTATTTAATTATCCAAGTTGAATAAAGGTCATTTATGAATTAATGAATTAATTAAAAAGGGATATTTAATTAATAGAGGAAGTATGTGTTAGAAAGGTTAATTAAATAATTGACATTATTTAATCATGACCATGGATGCATATAAAACTATGTCAAATGTGGTGTTCGCAGGCCTAGACCAATTTTAGGTATCTACAGTACTTATCTAGAGTGCCATAAGAATGGTTTTCACTATTGGATGAAATTTTTCTCTTTACTATTTTTTATATTTTCTAATTCTTTTGGTGTCACCAAGATGCATGTTTGCCAAGTTTTCATCAAGGTGATGATTTTTATTTTTATTTTTCATTTATTTTGTATTTTTGCATTTTGTTGGATAGCCTTGATGCTTTAGATGACCACTGACTGTGCTTAAGCCTTTGACGGTGCTGATGTAGAGACTAGTGCCATGACATGCCAATAATGACCTTTCTAAAGTAGTTGCCTTGTTACAATCATAGCGCTTTCATACAACTGATTGATGTCATTGTGATCCTTTCTAATGCTAGAGTTGGCCTTATCAAAATACGCACATCACGATAGAGTGTCATGAGAGTCCTTATGATAAAGAGTTGCTGCCAAGATGTGATGGATTTGTCACATGGGGTTTTTGGACTTTAGGCAAGATGTAGGATTATGATGGATGATGGTATACATGGATGGGTTGGTTGGATGTTTGGATGTATTGGGTTTTGTTTTCCAAAATTTGGGTGTCAGATTAGGATAGTGTTTGGAACCAATACTTTTATGTCTTGCTTGATGGCCATTTTGAAGGAGGTGGACATTGATTATATGTGGGAGTCCTCTTGTCTTGTGGCTGCACATTTTGATTGAATTTTGAATTTGACATATTTTCTCTGTTTGATCTATTTTTCTCTTGACTTGATCAATTTTAGCTTCATTTGTCCACTTGACTTTTTGTCTGATTTCCTAGCCTTTGACATGTGATTTTGAAGTTTGGATTTGTAATACTTTTTTTGGTTCCAAATGGAAGGGTTATTCATGATGGAATGATGGTTTGGGGTGTGGAGAGAAGGGGTATTGGCAAGAATCTTATGACAAGGACCACTCATGACACTCATATTGATGTTTCTACCTGATAAAGTTCCCCCCAATATTTAACAGGGACCACTGACATAGTTAGATTTTTTTGACTGATGAATAGCCAAGACCATGATGTCTATAATCTGCCTGAACTTGAAATGGTTCAATAATTCCTTGCTCATGTAGGCCTAGTCCTTTTCCTTCATAATGCATGTTCTGACAGATTTTTTTGGCGATGGGATACTTGTTACTTTGGAAGCAGGATGCTAACCCATCCTTATTGTGGGAATTAGTGCTTGAAATCTTCTACTCTGTAGGGAAGCCTGCTCTAAAAAATATAGATGATCCTAATTGATAGGATGTTTTAGCTTTATTGACATGTTGGATAGATTTATAATTGTCATCTTTGGTTTGATTTTCTATCATATCAGATTCTGATGATTCTGTCGATGCTTCCAAGTCTATGTCAAAATTGTCTTCATGGTCAATGTCATAGAGCCCACTGAATTCAATTTTAGCTTGATCATTTGCAAATATGTCCATGTTAAGAGACTCTTGTTCTAGTGGTAGATCATCTATGTGTCTCATTATTGGTAGTGTCAATGTTGGAAGCTTGGAGAAGGTCATCTTCAAGTGTTCCATCATGAAGAGAATAAAGGTCAAGGAGTGGATCATTTTGGAATTCTTCAAAAGTAGTGTCTTGATCAAAGATGGGCTCAGTTGGAATGACATGATCAAAAATAGGGTCTTGACCAAGGATAGTTTCATCTTGAATGACATGGTTTTGGATGGACTCTTGACCAAGGATAGGTTCATCTTGAATGACATGGTTTTTGATGGACTCTTGACCAAGGATATGTTCATCTTGAATTACATGGTTTTGGATGGAATCTTGACCGAGGATAGGTGTCTTTGTTATGCCATGATTGTCTAGGAGGACTTCTTGAATGGATGTAAAGATGGGGTCCAATAGACTACTTTGATCTAGACAAGACGATGATGTTATGATGTCATGCTTTGGACTTTCCTCTTAACATGTATTCTCAAGTGTAGGTAAGAAGATGGGACTTTGGAGAACATGACTAGATATGTTTAAATGAAAACATGGAGTGTCTTGGAATGGGTTGGGGTGTAATGGACTAGGATATGACATGGAGGTTTGGAAATGGTTAGTGGATGAAGGACTAGGATGTGATGAAGGATTAGAATAGGACATGGATGCATGATAAGGATATGATGTGGATGGAGGATTAGAATATGACATGGATGGAGGATTAGGATATGTTGTGAATGAAGGACTGGGATATGATGTGAATGAAGGACTAGGATATGACGTGGATACTTGGTTTGGATTGATGGATGGCTGATTTCCCTTGTCAAAGTTAGGGTGGGTATGACCAATGGAATTTTGTTGTGACTTAGTGCCATTGATGGTGTTAGGGGACTCCTGATAGTAAATGGATAGAGTACTAGGACTCATGGATTTTTGTTAAGATGGATAGATGGATGGAGGGCTAGGGGTTGTAAATTTGGACTTGGATTGGAGGTATAGTGTTTTGAAGTCCCTAGCCAGTTGGGCTTGACCATTATTGAGAAATTGAAATTCAATTTGACTAGAAAGAATATCAAAGTGGCTTGAAGACATGATGGTCGATGGGATGAGGCTATGCTTTATGCAAGGTGACAATGCAAAGTGATAAAAGGGGATGCCTTATGCCAAATTATTTTTAGGAAAGGTTCACTTAAGCATTCAAAGTTTGGCTAGTGTCTCGATTTGGATTGTGAAAGGACTGCTTTGAAGGACAAGATGAAAAAATGACAAGGTGAGATTTCCACACTAGACTTATGAGTTGGAAGCAGCTCACCAAAGGACAATGACTAAGGATTGATTTGTTTGACTTGGTCTAATGATATTTTGATTTTTGAGCAAGGAATGTTTTCCTATCCAAAAGTGTGCAAAATTGAGGACTTAATACTTTACCTATGTTGAAGATGATGATGGATTGCAAACTAAATGCAAAGATGACTGACTTAGACAATTATTTTCTGGCTTCAGATAGAGACTGCTGGAAAAATATGTTAGGAAAATCTTCTTGCAAAATGATTGGCCTCGGGTTTTTGACAGTAATAATGTTTTTGGAGCTGACAAGAAAGTGTGTCACTTCAGGTTTCAAATGTGTTGTAGGAAGTGATTTGACAAAATTTTAGGCCGATTGCAAAGATTTGTTTCAGTTTGGAAAAGTTGTGTCGGATTTTGTCAATTTTGATGTTTATTTGTTGGAATTGTCTAAAAAAAGTTGGCAAACACATGGTGTTGTAAAAAATGAAAATCAACCACATAGAAGTCATTTTACAAAAATCCTATGGTTGCAAGGACAATATGCTTATGGATCCCACTAACCACATATCCTTAGTGGATGAATTCATAAGCTTGGCCCCACAAGCTCCCCCTTACAGTGCACTCACTTCTTAGGGCAACAAAGCTTCCAACCTCCATGAAACTCCCATGGCAGATTGATTATTTCTACTAAAACCTGTGCAGGTGTGGGTGCCTTGGCAACGATCGTTGTTGCACCAAAGAATAGATGGTTTGTGATTTTCTAAAACAAAGGATTTATTTTGGGCACCTGTTCAGAAGGCCCAACGAGAGGAATTATCATCCCAGTCTACAGAGGTTATGCTCTACAGGTTTTGACTCACCACAAGGGTATTGGGGAGTCAATTGTTGGTCTACAGGAAGTTCTGTAATGCTAAGCTTTCCTTAACATTAAAATTTATATAGTATTTGGGAATCACTTGGCTTTAGAGCATTCCCAGTTTGAGTCGCTTTGGGGTGAGTAATTTTTCCCACCAAAGCAGGCCCAAAATCTAAGGTTAACAAAAGCAATCCAAAATATGCATAGTTCAATCGATCTTTTTTTAAAAACAAAGAGTGAGCACATGAATATCTCAACTCACACTTGCATGGTGTTCATTTTAAGCCCAAAATGAAATGTGTTGAAAAACATATAAAACATGGAGTTAATTTTAACCATTTGTAGTATTTGTCAAAACATGGGGTTTATTTTAACTGTTTGTAGTGTGAGCTAACTAAAACTTCATTTTAACCAAATACTATGAAGAGATGCAAATTTATTTTAATCCAATAAGTTATCATGCAAGATTGTGTTCTTTTTAATCCAATGAATATGCATGCATGTTCATTTTAACTCATGAAAAAAAATGCAAATTTCTAGTTGTTTGTTTAAGGTTTATAAAATAAAACAAAGCAAACAAATATTATACTCCTCACCACAAGCTGCAAATAGAAAATCAATAACCCAAAATCTCTAAACTACCATACAGAAAAAAATGTTGCCCTAACCCTAATTGACCTAGTGCAGACCCAATTCCTAGAGTCAATAACAGTTTCTCTTACACCCAAGATCACACAAGTGCACAAGGGGAGAGGATACTTCAATTATTGAATCAGGGTGACACAAAAATAGATGGGTCTGGTTTTTTGATCACCTAGTTTGCACAAGGTGAGAGCATAATCACCTACCACCTTCAAGAACAATCAAATAAAGTTATTTAACCCCCTAATTAAATCTAAGTGAGACAAGCAAATTTTATTTTTAAAACACCAATGGAAGTATTTTCTGATCTAAAACAAGCACAAATGGTTTTAGAAATAAAAGCCTTGGACAATCGAACCTACCAAACCACTTGTTAGTAGTCTAAAAAGATGTCTTGGACCCACAAAAATTTAGAGCATTTTTTTTTTCTACTTGATCCAATTTGTCATTTCAAGTGTTTATTTTTCCTACACATTCATAAAACCAACAACCAAGCCAAAACCGTAACAAGATAATTGATCACTAGTATTAGAGGGTTAGCTAGTCAAAATAAATCTGATTTTTGGAACAGTTTTTTACATCAAAAGTAAAAAAGAAGAAAATAGACTCTTACTAAAATTCAAAGAGCTTTCTAGAAATGTAAAGAAATCCAAAACATTCTCTGCTTTGCATCCAAATTTATTTTTTTTATGAAAAATCATAAAAAAATTATTAAAATTTCAAAACAGGTCCACAAAATCTAAGTTTTTCACTAAAGGTTTGTGACATCATTCCAAATCTGCAAAAACATATTTGGGAATAGATCGGCAACCATTTGTGAGATATGAGCAAATTATTTTGAAACCCTAATTTTGAAAGATCTGTATGTTTATCTAATTATTTTGCAGAAAAATTAAAAACATAAAGAACAATCCCCTATTGAAATTTGGAGATCTTTCCAAAAATTTAAATAAATCCGAAACATTGCTAATTTTCTCTCAAAATTGATTTTTCATGAAAATAACAAATAAAATTATAAAAAATTAAAAAACAGCTTCAAAAAATCATATTTTTCGGACTGGAATCTCTTGATATTGTCCCCAACATGCAAAACAAATTTTGTCAGAAAATATGGAGCCGTTTGAGAGATATGGTCGAATCGTTGAAAACTAGGGTTTTGTCCCCAAAATGATGCAAAACCTGCAACAAAAAGGATCCAACTCCAAAATTCATCAAATATTTCAAAATATGTCAGGTTCACCAATGTAACTATGGTAATTTTCCTAGGGTTAGCAATATCACATGCAAAACATAAAAACCCAAAGCAATAATGAAGTGCAAAGGAATAAATGAAACAATCTCACCAGATGTCTTCATCCTCCATGATTGACCTCCATTATACCTTCTCAACTTGTTGAAAATATGATGTTGCCCTAAGATTTATGATGAGCAAGCCAATGGAAATGACAAGCCCTAAGCAAATGTTGAAGGATTTTGAATGACTATATGCAATATTATGCCCTACTGCAACTAGTAAGCATCTAAAAATGTCTAAACTATGCCAAATAAAATCTACATATGCCTATGACCAAATGAAGAAGTATGCAAGAGTATGAAATTGCAAGAACATGAGGCTGCAAGATATGTCGAAATGAGACCAAAATTGCCATTTTATAGAAAATGCAATTTTTTTTGAATGGCCAAGATTAAAAGTTAAAAAGTGCCCTAAAATCAATGGACAAGATTCAATATGACAACCCACAATCAAGGTTAGGGCAACATTAGGTCAAATTCGAAATGAATGGATAGGATTGATTTTTAGAAAATCAAATCAAGAGCTGACAATGCATGTGACAAGAGATATTGGGCACACAAAAGGAAGTTGCTGGAGAACCAAATAATAATTTAAAATTATTTGATTCAAGAAGTGATGTTGACTTTTTGAATTAAAAATTAATTTAATTCAAAAGTGGTGGGGTCATGTGATAGTAAATAATTTAATTTAAATTATTTACTAAAAGGAGGGAAATTAGAAAGTGAGATTTATTTTAAATAAATAAATTTTATTTAAAATGAGCATAGCAAAAGAGGTGATAGAAGAAATTAAATAATATAAATTATTTAATTTAGGTGGCTAATGAATAATTAAATAATAAAGATACTATTTAATTATAGAAGAATGTGACAAAGGGAATCTTTTGAATTAACTATAATGATTTAATTCAAAATTCAAGAGAGTGGGCCAGATTAAATAAATAAAATTTATTTAATTTAGGAGAGAAAAGGCTAATGAATAATTAAATAATTAAAAATAACTATATAATTATAGTGGAAAGTGGACAAGAATTAAATAAATAAGAATTTATTTAATTTTAGAAAGAGGACTTAATTAGTGATGTAATTAATTAAATAAAATTTATTTAATTAATCAAGGAGGAATAAAGAGGACATGAACTAATTAGATAATTATGAATTATTTAATTAATAGCCAAAAGTGAATCAAGGGCATAACTAAAATGTCTTAATTATGCTAGGAAGAAAAAGATTAAAAATAGAGCTTGCAGGCCTAGGTCATTTTTTTGTGTCTACAAATATAGATGAAGATCTTACCACATCTATCAGCCTTGTTCATGAGCACGCTTATCATCCAACTTCATGAATAATATAAAATCATGAACTTTTCATAGGAACAATATCATCCATGCACCACATCACCTGCAAGGGAAACCCAATGGAGGATGTAGCACATTCCTCCCAACCATGTGGTACCTGAAAGTCCACCCCTAGTGCTAAGAGATAATATTAGGTGCATAAAAACAATTGAAGATGAAAACATAACATAAAATCACATTTCTTGACGTACACATTACGACATAATGATATCTAAACCAAATAATTACAAACAATGCTCCTAGAAGCAACAACATAACAAAAGGTAACTCTACACAAAAGACCACATAACATACATTAAGAAAAGAGTGTCATCACATAGTTTACTATAGGTTACCTTGGTGAATCTTCTTAGACTAACAACCCTCATACCAAGTTACCCTAGTAATCTCTACTGATTCCTGACCCCTAAGAAAAATTATGTGGAATCGAACCACCTTTAAAGAAGACAAAGTAGACAATCATGCCACTTCAGGCTATCTCATCCTACCCTTAATCTATACAAGCACTAAGGTATAAGGCGAGGCAATCAAATTATTCAAATTAATATTGAACACTACCCAACCCCTAATACATTTAATTAGGTTTTCACTTAATTATAAACTCTAGATAGGTTACCCTACTTACCTCCTATTAATTATAATAACATAACTCATTGACAATTACAAAGGATAGACATCATGCACATTAAACAAATCCAAGAATGAGCACATCTCAAACATGACGTAGACCATTTAAATTTCAAAATACCTCCAATTTAATAAAAAATCATGCATGACTAAGTCCCAAATTAGATCATTGCAATTGAAAAATAAAGTACAAACACAAAAGCTTTACAATACAAGTTTCCTTTCCTAGCCTCTGGAAGATGTAAAAACTCAATAACACAGAAGTACACTCTTAAATTACAACAAATATAATATTACCCATCAAATACAACCATCAAACTTTCATCAACTAAAAGTCATAATAGATAATTCATTGACATAATTAAATGTCTTATTTTTTTCTATTTTAACAAAATAAAACAATGACCATTCTTCATTAAGAATAATATAAATTCTTTACATTTATTAATCAACCATACAAGAGCCATTCAATTCTAATATATATTGTAGTCACTTAAAATTTACCTAGGCCTGCGAACTCAATTTTCTCATCAATTCCTCTATACATATAATTTAATTATGTCACTTTGACTAATTCAACTATTAATTAAATAATGACTAATTATTTAATTAATTCATCTTTCTTATTCTTCTTGAATATTTAAATAAATCACATTTATTGAATTACGTCACTAATGTCTTATGTCCTCTTTAAATTAAATAAATTATTAAATTTATCTAATCCACTATTCCCTCTTGATTATTTAAATAAATTAATTTTATTTAAATATGTCTCTAACATTAGAGTCTTCTCATAATTAAACAAATCCCCCACAAATTTATTTAATTATTAATCCATTTCTTTCGCAATTAAATAATTTAAATTAATTATTTAATTATCTCTCACAATTCATTTGTAAATTTAAATAAAAATCATTTATTTAAATTTCTCTCTCCTCAAGTAAATAAAATAATTATTATTTACTGTCACATGAATTTACCATTTTGAATTAAATTAAAATATTAAATTCAAAATAACATTTCTCTCCACAATTAAGTTATGTCTAAAATAACTTGATTTTCTAACTCATCCTTTTTTCACTTACTAATTTTCATCTCACTGTCACAACTATTTTCTTTCCTTGATTTAATTTCATAAATTAAATCTTGTCCACTCAATTTGAAATTCACTTGCCCTAACCCTAATTAAGAGGTTGTTATTTTCAACCTTGACCACATATTCTAGGGCACTTCTCAATCTTTAATCTCATCTATCCATCAAAAATTGCATTTTCTATAAAAAGCCAATTTTTTCCTCATTTTGTCATCTCTTAATCTCGTAATATCTTGACAAATTCTTATATTCTCATTAGCTTAGCATTTATCTTGTCATTTAGTCATTAAATATTGCATGTAGGAGTTGATATTCTCTTGCATAAATTCTTAAATCCTTCAACACTTGCTTAGGGCTAGTCTAAAGTTTAAATTTCTTATCAAAATCTGAGGGCAACCTTTCATATTTCAGCAAGCTAGAAGGTGTAATGGAGATCAGTCAAGAAGGATGAAGAGCTTGGGTGAGATCCCTCCTTTTGTTCTTTATTTAATCTCTTTTGAAATTCATTACATATTGTGGGTTTTATGTGTTTGCATGTAATTTTCTAACCTATCATGTAGGAAAAATACCCCCAGTTACATTGGTGAACCCGAATCTTTTTTTCTCAAAACACATTTTTGCAGGTTTCGTACGACATTTTTTTGTTTTTTTGCAATTACAGAAACTGAGTTGCATTTGACATATCGAGATGCATATGCAATCCTGAATGATGCATTTGCTCTATTACGATGCAAGCGACTAGTAAAAAGGGTTTTCTAATTTTATTTATGTTTTTCTATTCCTAGATTAAGGATTTTTGGGCTACTAATCTATGTGTGACAGCGTGTGTCAAGTTGGAGTCTAACCCTCCTATTTGAGCTGTTTGTTTTTTCTAAAATTTAATCAATCAAGCAAACAATCATTCATTTCACTCATGGATTAAAATGAATACTCACATATTTTCATTGGTTTATTAAGAACAATCACACAGTTTCATGGGTTTAAAATGAACCTTTCATTATCTCACTCTACAAATGATTAAAATGAACCCATGTTTGATAACACTACAAATAGTTAAAATGAATATGTTTCTGATGTGTCTTGTGGTTTAATACCAACCTCGATAGTGTGTATACAATTCTCTTGCACCTTGTGCGATCTAGAGAAACAAAAACACTAACGAGTTAGCTACTATATCATGCTCTCATATTTTCAATTTGGGCTTAAAAAGAACAACCGTGCGAGTGTGAGTGGAACATATTGTGTGTGCTCTCTCTTTGTTTTTCAACAAAGATTGATCAAAATACAGATATGTTTGTTCGCTTTTTTTTACCTTAGAAATTGGGCCTACTTTGGTGGGAAAAAGCACTCAGCCCAAAGAAACTCAAACCGACAATGATTTTTTTTAGCCAAGCTACCCCCGACCGGTATATAAATGTGAATCCTAAGGGAAAGCCTAGGATTACAAGTGCAGATGTGTCATACGAACCAAGTATTACTCCCCAAAACCCTATTGAGCGTAACCTCTTTAGGTTGGAGTGCCTCCTAAATGGATATTAATCTTGTGCCCCATGTACAGCCACTCAAATGGGTGTCCAAACTAAAATATTTGTATAGAGGCCAAAAACATTTCTATTCTTTAGTGCAACAATGATCGTTGCCAAGGCACCCATACCTGCGCATTTTCTAGTAGAGATGATCAGTCTACCATGGGAGATTCATTGGAGTTGGAAGCTTGGTTGCCCTGAGAAATGAGTGCACTATAAGGGGGAGCCCATGGGGCAAAGCTTTTGGATTCATCTGCTAAGAATATGTGATTTGAGTAAAATTTGTGTGGGATCCAAAAGAATACTATCCTTTCAACCATAGGGATTTGTAAATGTTTTCTATGTGGGTTTTTTTCAATTTCTTCCAACATCATGTGTTTTCCAAGTGTAATAAGACAACATCAAAAAATGAACATCTCCCTCAAAATCTAAAACAACATTGCAAAATTGAAACAAATTCCTTGCAATCTCCTTAAATATTTTTCGCAAAATCACTTCATGCAACACATTTCCTATTTTGAACCACAATCGCTTGTTTTTGAGCCACAAATTCTCTATCGAGCCACATAAGACATCTTAAACATCGCAATTGACTGTCATTTGATGCATTTGCTTGATCAAATGCCACAATCACCATTTTGAACCACATTTGTCTATTTACAAGCTGCCTTTGCTTGTTTCATGATGCATCTACTCTATTGCAACACATTTTCCACAATACTTTTTCTTGTGCCTTGCTATTTCATTCATTGTCAAAAAACTGAGACTCAATTTCATCCATACAAGATTCCAAATGTCTTCCTCTACTATTTCTATCAAACCAGATCTTGAGTTGCTCAACTTCCCTCATTCTTGCATCATAGGTAGCATTCCTAGGTTACCATAGGATTCCATTGCATTTCCTTATTGGCATTGGTAGGTTTTACTAGCATTGTAAACACTCATTTTGTAGATTTTAGGAGTAGATTCCTTACCATCCTTTGTCAAACCTTTACATTCAAGAGTAGGTTATCATTGGACTTGATCCACCCTTTATCTTTAGTCATTAATTTTTTCGAACGATTTCCCACTCACTAGTCTAGTCTGGAAATTTCACTTTGTCCTCCTCGGTCCTTTTTACAATTCCATTGACATTCCAAACCTGAAACATTGCCAAAAATTTGTATGGTTCAGTGTACATCTCCTTAGATTTTCCAATAGTGAGTACATCCTAGAATCCTTTGCATTTGCATACCATTAGTCTTCTTGTTTTAGTCTCATACCATTTTCATTAGTATCCTTTGCATTTACATACCTTTAGTCTCCTTTTAGGCCCATTTTCATTTACCATTCACCATCATTTCAATAGCTGTCCTTTATTCCAAAAAAAAACCCAAAAATAGTGTTATAAACATTTGCATATTTAGGGTCATCCTCCATCATTCCCAAAGTTGAGAATTTTTTTATGGTTGAAACTAGGTTACAGAGAAAAAGAAGACTCATGGGTTCTTTTGGTCAAGATACCAACCTTTACAAATTTTCAGATGACATGAATGTCAATACCAACAATTTATCCAATGACATGAATGACATGAATACAAATACCAACATGTGGAATTCATTCATTAATCCTTTTAGTGAGATGACCATGCCATCCTCTTCACACAATCATTTTGAACAATTTTTCGGTAGACACCAAAATGGCAAAGTCTTTGAGGAAGGCATACAAGTTGCTGCCCAAAACCCAGAAGTGGCCTCCTTTTTTGAGGAGTTGGTCTTGCATGATTCAAATAGATACCTAGCCATACTTCTTTCCCAAGGGGCTAGGCTACCAAAAGCATTTGACATCAACACTTTAAGAGAAACATCTCCTAAACTTACCAATCAATCACACAACAACATTTCCATGGGAGCCACTTCACAAAACGTCATCAACACCCTTAATTATACCTCCCTTGGTCATACTACCACCGAAACCAATGCATCCACTATGATCAACACAATGTCTATTAGGGGATCGTTGACCCAAACCAACACCACATAACAATCCATCCCCCAACAAACATCCACAGTTTCTTCACAAAATATGGGATCAAAAATGGGTGTCAACACATCAAACCTCTTTGGGGCTTCATTTGCTTCCATGGGTACATCACCAAACCTCTTCTTAGGTTCTTCAAATGTAATGGAAACAAAATCATCAAACCCTTTTGGGAGGAATAAATGAAGAGTTTTCATTCAAAGCACCCAACCTAATGGCCCGAATTCCTCGCAAGGTAATACAAACATTCCCTTGAGGCAAAATACCAACATTCCTCAAGGCCATAATTACCTATTTGGGCAAGGCAATCAAGGCATCCAATATTCCATTCCATTTGGAAATCAACATGCTCAAGGCCAACAGGGACCTCAAATTCACTCCAACATGGATGGGTCCCATATCCCCACTTATGCTTCTCAAGTTCATACACAACAATACATCCCTCATCAAAACATTCATTTCCAACAACCACCAAATCAGAACACCCAATTTTCCCACCAACAAAAAATTCCAAACCAACCCATTTCATCACAATAGGTAGGTGCTCAATCCATACCGATCACCAACATGTGTGATGCTACCAACAACTTGATTATGGAGGCACTCAAACTCAAACTTGCAGCTCTTCAAACATAGGTGGAGACCTTGCAACAGTCAAACAAAAATCCTTGCATGTCATATGATCTATGTCCATATCCATTTGACTCAACCTTGTATATGCCACCATTTCCTCTAGGATATGCGGTCCCACATTTTCCCAACTACAAAGGTAAGAAAAAACCCATTTAGCATATAAGAGAATTCACTACAAGTTGTATGGACATTGCATATGAACAAACCTCATGAGACTAATCTCTAGAAGTCTCATAGGCCACGTAGTGGAATGGTATGCATAATTGCCTAAGGGAATTAAAACATGGTATGAACTGGCCAACAAGTTTGTGGAAAACTATGCCTATAACATTGATACATAAATTGGAATTGCATCCTTATGTAGGCTCACTCAAGATGACATGGGTGAAACCTTTATTCCATTCTTTCAAAGTTGGAGAACCCTAGCTAGCAGATGTTTAGCAGAAATACCTAAAAAGGAGAAAGTCGCCATGTTTGTACATAATCTCTTGGGACCACTAAGATACGACTTACAAGTCCATTGTTGTACCACCTTTATTAACCTTGTTGAAAAAGGTGTTCAACTTGAAAAATCCTTGATCACCAAAGGTGAACTGAAATATGGCAGAAAAACAATCAACACCACCATGAACACTAATCCAAGTACTTCTAATGATAAAACCAAATATTGGGTTAAGAATAAACACATCACCAATGATGGCGTGGTCGATGCAAAAACTGTCAATGCAATAGGTCATGTACTCACCATCAAAGGAGTTCAAAATGAAAATGTACCTATGAATACACCACCACCAAATGCCAATTCCATTCAAACTAATCCTACTCAATCGAACCAAAGGAAACCTTGTTAGACAAAGAAATTCCCAAAACGTACATACACCCCTTTGGGTGAACCTATCAAAATTTTCCTAAAGAAACTCATTCAAAATAGTGTCGTAGCTTTGGAAGAACCTAAACCATATGATCTTGGCTAGTTTAAACCATCATGGTGGGATGATAATGCATTATGTGACTACCACCGTGTTAAAGGGCATAAAACTTCCTCTTATCGCCAACTCAAAAATCTTGTCCAAGATCTTATTGAAAACCACACCATTGAGTTAGGAGGTCAACTGCTTGCATCTAACATAGATCCAACAATCCATAAAATCCACTGCAGAATCATAGTTCTGGTAACCCCTCCTTATCTAGCAGAAAGAATACCAATAATCAAGCCAATTATGTTTGTGTTGCCTTCAACTATTTTGGTGGTACTATAATTAACAACCTTTGAGTTGTTGATGAAGACAAATGTGTCAATACAATTACTATTAAAAAGGCCCTGGAATGAAATTTCACTACAGGCAAGGGATGGGTCACCATCCCAGGTCCATTTGCTTGTCAGCCCCAGATTACCATATGTGGTCCATATGTCATGAGGGAAAAACCCAAGCTAGAGTTTAACCTTATCGAGAAATTGAATAAAACACTGGCTCAAATATCCATCCTTGAATTTCTCCACATTTCACCCATGCACATAAAGCCATCTTCGATAAAGTCCTGCAAGAGTCCTTCGTCCCAAAAAATATTGATGCCAACCATTTTTAAACTATGGTCAGATATTTGACTTCGCCTCATCACATTACTTTTTTGGACATTGAATTTTCCTCACCTAAGCCATCTCATAATGATTACCTTCATATCAATGTTTTTGTCCATAAGCACAAAGTTAGACGAGTCCTAGTAGATGGCAAAGGAGGAATGAACATATTCTCTTTAAAATTGGTTAAAGCTCTTGGCTTCTCTGATGCATGTGTGGATGCTACTAAGAGCATTATGATAAAAAAATATGATGATGAAGAACGTGCTTCTAAAGGCATCATCATAATTCCAATTCATGTGGGACCAGTTATAATAGACACAACATACCAAGTCCTGGATCATTATATACATTACAATATCTTACTTGGTCACCCATGGATTAATGCATTAAAGGCCATTCCTTCCACATACCACCAATTCTTGAAATTCCATTTTGATGGTACCAAAATTACTATCCCAGGAGATCTTGATCCATTTCAATACTGTACCAATATGAGAGCCACTATTGAGCACCAGGTACCCATCAGTCCAAAAGCTTCAACTTCCACCTCTTCAAAATAAATTGACCCATCTACACTCACCAAGTCATCCATATCCATTCCATTGACTTCCACCACACCATCCTTATCAACTTCCATACCAAGTAATGACTTTCAGATCTAGGACATTGGCTATGGAGAATTCAAATTGAATATGGCTTACTACATCACAACAATACCTAAGCCACCTAAAGTCTACGATAGAACTTTCTTTGCAATCGAGCCTAAAATTTTTTTCAAGGTTCCACGGAAAAGGGTCTTAACACTATGGGAGGAGACGAGTAATGAATCCATTATCGATATAGCTGACTAGATCTACAAAGACCCTAAATGATTACCTCCACTACCATTGCATCTCTATGGAAAATTATATGAGATATGCAAAGTAATGGGTTTTGATGGCACAAGTGGCATTGGAAAAGATAACAATGGAAGGAGAGAACCTGTCACTTTTTTTGCAAGACCAAAGTATATAGGGCTAGGGTTTGAGCAATTCAAAAATTGATGATCAAAGTACCCATGTAATTTCATGTGAGGACACAATGATTTATGAAAGTGTCGAGACATGCAAAGACTCCCCTATCAAAACTGATTCTCATATATGGGAATGGGGATCTGCTAGAACCTTGAGTGATTATTATATTGAGGAATTATTCCTAGAACCCAACCAAATCCCTTTTGAAGAAAGATTTCAACAAGAATACAACATTGATCTTATTGACCACCATTCTAAAAATAAGGAATGGGTAAGCATTCCTTGGGATCAAGAAGAAAATAAATTCTTGTCGACAACATCTAAATTATCCTACCCCATTCCTGAGCCCACCCATGATCCTAGCATTCCTGAGCCTACTATCCATTCCTTTGAACCACCATCTAGTATTCATGATGTTGATACTTTTATCCCCTATTATGACTATGAATACAAGTCATCTGAATCTGAATATGTTCCTTCCATTGAATCTGACATGAAAGTTGAAATTGACAACTCTAACTTCACATTTGGGACTTCAATTTACATGATTTTTGCATCTTTTACCAGCACTGACGATGGGATTTCCCTTGTTTACCCACAACTCATTGACTGGGACCAACAAGAGCCACCTACTATGGATATCTTTCAGAATGATGAGGCCATTGCAGAATTCATGGGACTCCATGAGGGCATACCATGGGGTGATCACAAAGTGGGATTTTCTATTGACCAAAATTTTATAGCCTACTTCAAGGAGACTGTGCAATTCTCCAGTCACAAAAATACAAAGAATAAAATAAAAAAAGAAATGTGTTTAGGTGAAAAATGATAGGCTCCTTTTGACAATACAATAGTAAAAATAAAGGACATATTTGAAGGTGAAAACCTCCCTGAGGTGCCCAAGGATGGGGGATTGGAATTTCTTCCTGTAACACAGGAAAAATTTGCAATGATAATTGAAGATAACATGGAAGTTAACATAGCTACACCAGAGGCCCCCAATATGGTCTCTTTGCCACATCATTGACAGAAGAAAAAAAACTGGAATTCTAACAATTCTTCTTAGAAAGAAAGGTTAACTTCGCATGGCCATATATCGATATGCCAAGCCCATATCTAGATTAGTATTGCATCATCTTCCTTTAATTCCAGGCATCAAATTGATCAAACAAAAGTCAAGAAAAATGAATCCACATATTGCATTGCTTGTGAAAGTTGAGCTCAAGAAGTTAGGGGATGCAGGATTTATAAGATCACTAAACTATGCTAACTGGATATCCAACATTGTACTAGTCACTAAACCAAATGGAAAAATCCACATTTTTATAGATTTTCATGATTTGAACAAGGCCTATCCAAATCATGACTTCCCATTGTCGAATATAGACATAATTGTTGATCTCACTGTAGGGTATGAGATGCTCTCTCTTATGGATGATTTCTCGGGATATAATCAAATCTACATTGCCCCTGAAGATCAACATAAAATTGCTTTTACCTATCCTTGGGGAACATACTATTGGAATGTTATGCCTTTTGGCCTAAAGAATGCAGGCACCACATACCAGAGAGCAATGACAACAATATTTTGCGATCTCATGCATACACTAATGGAAGATAATGGAAGATTATGTGGATGACCTCTTGGCCAAATCATTGACATGAAATGATCATCTTAGTGTCTTGGACAAAAAATTTAGGTAGCTAGAAGAGTACAAGGTTTGATTGAACCCAAAAAAATGTGTCTTTGGGGTTACTTCAGGCAAGCTATTGGGTTATATAGTGTCACAGAGGCATAGAAGTTGATCCTACTAAACAGAAAGAAATACTAGAAATGCCTCCTCCAAGAGGAATTAGTGAGTTGAGAACACTTCAGGGTAGACTGCAGTCCATTCAATGCTTCATCACATAGCTGGTAGACAAGTGTCAACCATTTCAGAACCTGTTACACAAAATTATCCCTTTTGTGTAGACAAGTAAATGTCAAGTGACCTTCCAACAAATTAAATAATATTTATTGACACCACCTGTCTTAATGCCTCCCATTGAAGGAAAACCTCTGATTATGTATGTCTTTTCAACCACTAGTGCACTCGGGGCATTATTAGCGCAAAATGATTATGAAGAAAAGGAAAGGGTCATATACTATATAAGCCGCACATTGGTTGGATATGAGTTGAAATATACATCCATTGAGCATGCATGTCTTGTAGTCATCTTTCTAGCACAAAAGCTAAGAAATTACATGCTTAACCACCAAACACACCTAATAGCAAAGATTGACCCTTTGAAGTATCTAGTGAGTCAAGAAGCATTGATAGGCTGGTTAGCAAAATGGGTGATGATTTTGAGTGAATATGACATACAGTATGTTGAACGCAAAGTGATAAAAGGCTAGATAATAGTTGATCAACTTGTAGATGCACCAATACAAGGCACTCATCCTTTGATAGCTGAATTTTTTGATGAATCTATCCTCCATGTGGAACCTTCATCACCATGGAAACTATATTTTGATAGGTCCCATACTGGACATGGCTCAGGAGTAGGAATCATATTCATCATGCCACAAAGGGTTTCTAATCCTAAGGAATTTTGGATTGCCTTCCCTTGTACTAATAACATTGAAGAATATGAGGCCCTCATCACAAGACTCAGGATGGCCATTAAATGGAAAATTCAGACACTGTTATTCTTTGGAGACTCTCAGTTGATTATCAACCAAGTAAATGATGAGTCAAGACAAAGGATAAAAAGTCAATACCTTATAAGAGAATGGTTGATAGTTTCATAAAATCTTTTAGTTTGATTGCTTTCAAATAGATCCCCAAGACACAAAATAAGGAATTCAATGCAATGGAAACCATTGGATCTCTTTTAGACATCTCGAATAATGTGTCACAATTTGAATTCTTAGTGGAACAATTGTTGATGCTTGTATATGACATCCTAGAGTCAGAAATAGTTTGCAAGATTTTTGATCCCAGATTGCCTTGGTACAAGATATCTATGATTATCTTAACTCCTAGACCCTACCACCCAACCTCTCCAATAACTAGAGAAATTCCTTTATACAAAAATCTGTTCGATACACCATCGTTAGTGACACCCTCTACCATCGTAGCTTTGAAAATACCCTTCTTCATTGTCTTGACACTGATGAAACACAAACAACCTTATGAGAGGTACACAAGGGTATATATGGAACTCATTCGAGTGGCCCAAATCTAACCATAAAATTCACCATACTGAGGTATTACTGGCTGCCAATAGAGAAAGATGCACTTTAGTTTGTCAAAACATGTTGGAAATACCAAGTACTCAATGACCTAATCCATGCACCTGAACAGGAGCTGAGACCGATCACTTCTCCATGGCCCTTCACACAATGGGGACTCGACCTCATGGGAAAAATCCATCCATCCTCCTCCAATGGACATAAGTTCATCATCACAACCACTGAGTACTTTACTAAGTGGATTGAGGTCGTCCCTCTCACTTACATCACCAGTAAGAAAATCTCAAAGTTTATCCTTAATTACATCATTTGCTGGTATGGTGTTCCACAATCTATCATCATTGCTAGTGGTCATCCATTCAAAAATTAGGACGTTCATGAACTCTGTGAGTGATTCCAGATTCAAAACCATTTATCCACACCATATTTTCTGCAAGGCAACAATCAAGTTGAGACATCAAATAAAACAATTCTTCGCATTCTTAAGAAGATCGTCAACGACGCTGGCCAAGATTGGCATTTGCAACTCAATTTTGCCTTGTGGGCCTACCAAACTAGCATTCATACACCTATTGGGGCCACTCCATTTTCCTTGGTCTATGGATCTAAGGCCATATTACCCATCGAGGTCAAAATTTCTTCTCTTTGAGTCTCCTTGAAGGGAATGATTGATGATGAAGACTGCATACAGTCTCGCCTACATGAGCTAGAAATACCCAAGAAAGAAGACAAAATTCCTTGAACCATTTACAGGCACATCAAAATCATCTTTGCAGGAGCTATAAAAAAAGAGTGATGGTCAAAAATTTTGAAACTGGTGACTTGGTCCTCATACAGAACCCAAGAAATCAGGGTGACCATGAGAAGCCTAAAATTTTTGACCCTAATTGGCTTGGTTCTGGAGCTTATCAGCTAGCCAAACCTAATAGAAAATAGTTGAAAAAACCCATCAATATCCTACATCTACAAAAGTTTCACAGATCATTAGAGAGCTTGGCTGAAAACCTTAAAAATACAAAAAATTGAAAAATCAGAAAAATCGTTACCTTGATGAAAACTTGGAAAATAGGTGTCTTGGTGACACGAAAAAAATCAAAACATGGCAAAAATAGTAAAAATAAATAAATTTGTCCGATAGTGAAAACCTAGAAAACAAGTGCTTTGGATAGGTACCATGGTGAAAATCTGGCAAACAAGCATCGTGCATAGTCGATCGTTGCTTCTCCATCTACTATTACTCTAATCAGCCTTTAAGCCTTTATCCACTTTGCATAACCATGAAATATCAACACTCATGACATTTCTCATCTGTTAGAAACCAAGATCAGACATGCAAGCTAGAAGACCTTCCACAAAAGAGAAAATAAAATAAAACAAGAGCTTTGCATGAAGATGTGAAAATTGATATATTTAGAATTAAGAAATTACATGAGATGATTTTCTTTATAAAATAAATGTATGCAACCCTAATGTGCACACTTAATAATTAATCAATTATTAATGTGTCTAATTTTAGTTTAAGTAACTAAAGGAATAAGTGACTTAATAAATTAACCAATATGATATAATTAATTAAGTGTAATAACTTATTACTCTACCACCCCCCCTTAAGATGAACCTAGGAAGTAGCTAAACACTAGAAAAAAGATGCATGAAAGCAAAGATGGGTCCCAACAACTAGGCCCAATCAGGTACCCATGTACAAATGAAATGAAAGAATAAGAGAAAGAGGAGAAAACCCAGTGGGACAACCCCCCCCCCTCAATGAGATGACCTATTGTAGAGAAGCACTGGAAGAAAACTGTTGAGTAACACTAGAACTTGAATCACGTCAGCAAGGAAAGATACTTTTGTTTACAAGAAACCATATCAAAATAATAATAATGCAACAACAGACCCGATGCCATGGAACACTCAAAAAATCCAAATGGGAACAACCCTAGAATTTATGAAGCAATAGTAGATTATTGAATTATGTGATACTGAAATGAAGTGCAAATATGTAAGTTGCACCCTCCCAATTGCCAAAATATCCAAGTAATATCCAAAAGACCCATTGGGCCAAATCTGTAATAACTATAAACTAGGGATAGATATAGAAAGTTTTCATGGACAACAATATAGAGCTCCTCAATACCTTTCCAATGCCGCAAAGATAGCGAAAATCGAAGATCGTGGCAAAAATTGATGAGCTCGAAAGCGATAAATGAACATCTGACTTCAAACAATAGTAAATGCAGCAAAATAAAAGAATACTGAAAAATAATCTACACCATAGGAAATTTCTCAGAACCAGCTTTTCGTCGATATCTTGTTTGCCCAATTTCGATACCGTATACCCAAGTTATGCCAAAAACAAAATAACCACTCCTTGAAGGAAAATTAGGGCTAGGAGGGGGCAAAGAGGGGTCGTACGGCTGATTACATCATGATGACATCAATAGTTCATGGGAAAAAATTCACGGTCATCTAGCCATCACCACAAAAACTGCCCCCCTGCATAAAAAATTCAACGAAGCCCCTGGTCGCCGATATGACCAGGGCACAAGTGTTGAGTCTTAAATTTTTTGGCCTTAGCTAGTACTAGTTGACATCACTCCTTGCATATCCTTGCCTTATGTCCTATGTATGCTCTTTCCCACAACCTTTTGCTTAGGTACTCCCCAACCTACCTAGGGGAAAGACCTTTATCATTTGACTATAGTGGATATTGCACATGGTCCTAAAATTCGCAAAAAGTCCTAAAAAAATCCCAAAAATCTAAAAAAGTCCTGAAAAATGTCCTAAAAATCAGAAAAAGTCCTAAAAAGGTCATAAAAAATTAGAAAAAGTCTTGAAAAAAGACCTAAAATTTTGAAAAATGTATTGAAAACACAAAAACATCCAAATCAATGTCAAAATCCCAAAAACAGAGTTAAAGTCAGTCATATCTTGTCAAGTTCATCGAGCCAGTCAGTATTTGTCATTTGTTTGAACTACATTGTCTCTATGCATTTTCTATGTAGGAAAGATTCATCTTTGAATCTCTGAGACATTAGATTCATCCTTCTAGGTTTGTCATAATAAAATCATGGCTCAAATCCTATGTCCTTCAGACAAATTCAATTTGGTTGTGTCGAACTACGAGGTCTCTGAGTGCACAACATAGGCAAGGCCATCAACTGATGAGCCCTCGAGGCCGCACTATGTCAGTCCATTAGGGTTCATGGAACAACACTTTCACACATGTCAAAGTATCTTCAAATCAAGCAAATCATTCATCAATTCTAAAACAGGCAATCTTTTGGCAAAACTATAAGCAATATTTTCAATCAACATTTCAAATCAAACCTACATGTCAGCAATGGCATGTGGTCAAATCTATCATCTAGCCAAATTATATCAAGGCAAGTCTGCCTGTCCAAATTACGGGTTCTTCTTCAGATGTCTCCTTCTGAGAAGTAACTCTTGTCATCTCTTTATGCTTTTGGATGTGTGCTTCCTAAGCATCATCATCATCATCTAAAATTTTTGATGGATTCTCCAAACTTCGAGAATCGATCCTCTTGACATCAAAATTATTCAGGACGTGTCCTTCCTGAATATGGCATCATTCGACATTTTTCAACCTAATCCCTATCAACCTTGGTATTTCAACATCAAAACACGTGGCATTTTGAACACTTGACATTTTGTTCACTTGGCGACACTTGGTAAACAATATCTATCTTTTTGATGATTATCATGATATTATTTCTTTACGTCAAAGGAGCCATGACATATCATGATTATCATCCTTATCCTTTTGATCATCCTACTACTAGTTTCTCAAGGATGTCCTGACTTCAATATTTAGAGGAGCAACAATGTAGTACAATGATTTTCATTTATGTTATTGAATATCATGTGGCTAGTTTCTCAAGAATGTCCTAACATCAGGATTTAGAGACACAATGACGTCTCATGACTAGTCTTGTTTGTTTGCAGTTGATTATGAAAAAATGACTAGGGGAAATTGCGTTCCTCGTATGATTCATGAGCATCCTTTTTTGTGACTAGTTGATCTATGTGACGATTAAACCTTGCACACTATTGATCTCTATCATATCATAGTTTTTTTTGGCCATTACGACATTCCACCCAATGATGATTAAAAGCAACAAATATTTTAGTACTATAGCAATTGTTGAAGGATTCTTGTTTCTGCACTAACATGCATATCTTTCTCCACACTAACATCCATCTTCGTCTTCTATTCTCTCGTCCTTTGAGTTTATCTTGTGACATACAAAAACATTTTTGCATACATGATCATACGAGAATTTCATTATCACATTTCACATTTGCATAAATGAAATACCATATTTTACATTGCATGACATTATTCCTCCATATATAAAAACATTATTTGCATTAACATATATGAAAAATATCATAATACATCACATAATGCATCCATACATGAACAAAAGCATAATTACATCTATAACCATAAAGAACGATATCCATACATCTCATAAAGGCATCCATCTCATCATATAGAATATCATTATCATCAGCATATAAAGGATCATCATGGCATATAAAATTCAAACCACCAACATCAATGCATCACATCACATTGCATCATATAAAACATACATCATAACACATAGCATCATAAATCAAAACATATTGTCCACATGCAAAATCATCTCATATATATACCTCAAAAATAATACCAAGTCATAGGATAAAGTCATAGGTTATCCCAAAAATGGAGCTCGTTGGCTCGAATGTCAAAATATAGAATGTCTCATAAAAATAAACAAGTACAAATCCTATGTCGTGTCCTCTCCATCTCATGGACGTGACCCATGGGGCAGCTTTTGCTGACTCATCAGATGAAAAGTAACCTGAATAGGCATGGTGGATGGATCCTGACTCTAAGATCTTGAAGGGTCAAGGGTGGGAGACTGACTTTGCTTTTCTTGGTGTCCTAATGACACTGATTTGTGGTTGTGCCCTAACCTGTGGTTGTGATTGGATGAATGTCTATGGGAGCTGTGAGAGCTATGCCCTGATGAATGACTAGATGAAGTGGACCCCCCAGCACTTGTATGGCTATTGCTATGTGACCTATTGGTGCTATGGGTCTGGGTCCCACTACTAGTCCTATTGTATGATCGGGATAAACCTAGATCTCATCTCTCTGGTGGCATGACCTACTCATATAATAATCTTTAATGACCCCTACTCTCACTCATCCTGGCCAAATATTTGGCTATGTCTCATGAAGGTCTTGTGCATAGCTCCGCAAACTCTTTGACCTAGGTTTGTGCCTCTTGCTATCAAATTATAGCATGATCTCTCTCCACCCTCACCACCTCCAACTCTGCTGCCAAAGCCTTGTTCTAAGACAAGGTTGCATCCAATCTGCTATGTAATTTAGCCACCCTTTGATCCATGGTAGCATCCAATAGTAGGGTGGGTGTTTTGTCCCCCTCCTCCTCACCCTCTATCATCCTCTCCTACAGCCTCCTCTCAGCCTCATCCTCCCCCTCCTCTTCCCCCTCCTCCCTCTCCTCTCCTTGGACCTCCTCCACATTGATATCAAGAGGATTGTTCTCTACAAAGATATCCTCCTCTCCTTGCCACTCTCCCTCTCCTCTAACCTCCCCCTCCCCTTTGAACTCCATCTCCTCCTCCCCTCTAACCTCCACCTCCTCCTCTGCTCGAGTCTCCACCTCCTGCCTCTCTGGTTGCTCTCCCTCCTCATCCTCCTCCCTGATGGGTGACAATGGTGCACCACCCACTTGCTATTAGACTCTCCTCCACTGCCTCCATCCTCCATCACCCCTCCTACTCCTCCCACCCCTGATGTCACTGCCATCATCTCCCCCACATCTCCCTCCATCACCCTTGCCACCATCTCTACCTCCATGTCTCCCACGACCACCATCTCTTCTTCCATCTCTCCATCCCTGACCTCCCCTCTGCACCTGTGGAATGACTGATCTATGATCAATCAGAGAGGGACCATCTAGATCTTTCAATGGAATGGGTCTATGGGTCTTCCACCAAGTATCATACTCAATCGATGTCCCTACATTTGTTGGACCTCCCCTCCAACCCCACTGTTGTGTGAGCAAGCTATCAATCTGTTTCTCTGCCACTGGCACTACAATTGGTGGCCCCCACATAGTCTTTATGGATGACCATGCATACTCATCTACCCCTACAGGCACACTATGTTGCTCACCAAACTATTGTAGTACCTAATGGGGCAGGTACATCTCTATGATCTATTGACATTGAACTATGTGGCCAATCAAATATCTAAACTGTCTACATAAAGAAAGATGGGCATCCTCATCTGGCCACTAGGCACAATCTCTATAGGCCTATAGAAAAAACTCACCAAGGTGTCAATCTGGTGTCGCTAGTACCTGATATCTCCTACACAGGTTTGACTAACTGAACTAGCATATAAGTAAACATAGGGCATACCCTCACCGAGTTGTTGAATCTGTACTAGTAGGAGTAAAATGAGAATGTGCTCCCATGCCTAGATCATAAGTAAGGTGGTATTGTAACTAATACTCTATCCCTCCTATCATGAAACCTCATGTAACTTGTGATAAAGCATACCCAACAAGTAGGTCCCCCAAGAAAACACTATCCTCTGAGCACGCATGCAGACCAATACATCCCCCATCCTGTGGGAAATCCATGACGATCTAGGACCAGGACCCTAACAATAAATGTCATAAGCATGGCATCCCATCTTGGATAATGGTTAGCCACAAACTCTCACTCAATCTCATATCCGTGAATTCCTAGACTGGTACCATCTGCATCTTCATACATCTCTCATAGGACCTATGGCCCTCTATGCGGATCATACACTACTCTCTCCCTGCTGATTGGGATGTGCTGAATACGATACACATTCTCTAGGGTAATAGTGGCCTCTCTTATTAGTAAGTGGAAAGAACATGTCTTAGAGTGCCATCTCTCATAGAGTGCTATCAGTAATCCCCTGTTTGCTTGAATAATGGGCATGTTGGTGACATAGTATAAGCCTAGTCTCATCAAATTTTGTCGCTCCCAGTCGCTCAACTGATCTCTAAAAGCATATGTCACAGGTCAGAAATCGCACGTGTAAATAGGAATTAATCATTTCTACACACACATAAACAAAGGTTAGCACACATGGATTAGCATTTCAACACATTATTACTATCTGAGAAACCAAAAATGTATCTAAAAAAATAATATACACTAAGTCAACTCTGGTCAACCCTTGTCAACTACAATTGCATCACATTGACTACAATTGCATCACACTCAGTCATATGCAGCTTTGCATTTTTCAATTACATCATTTTAGCTAGTAATTGTGAACCTTTACCATGATTTTGTCTTTCTGTATGGTAGTTGCATCATTTGGCATGGCGGTTGCATCACAAAATGACACTTGCATCACCCAATACCGCACTTGTCTTGCATATTGACACTTGTTTCATTTTCCCTATCATTTGCATGCTTTTAAACCTAAACCATCCCACCCATTGCACTTTTTTCACTACACACTCAAATGTGTTGAACATGAAGGAATTTGCAGTTTACACGATGACATTTGTGTCACAACGCAATTATGTTTGACCCCTAAACCCTAATAAACATGCAAAAATCAAAAAAATTAAAAGTAGGATGGGGTACTTACCAATGCCTCTGCACCCTCAGGCCATTGGAAGGTCCTCACATGGTAGCCATGGTGCTCTATCATGGGGATTGCCATATTCTCCTCATGCTCTACTTTGCAAATTTCTAAATAGAAATTGTGAAAATGACACTTGGTTTGGACTTTTTCAACTTATTTATTGGTTGAAAATTAGGGTTTGACCTCATGGTTTTGTACTAGAGGATCATTTGACCAACTTTGATTAACATTTTTGCTGGCTTAGCATCCTCCATTTTCAGAACCAATCACACCGTTTATTTTCTGGACATTTAGTTAGTTTATCGGAACACTTTAAAAAAAAATCTAACCCCAGGCCAAAATTCAAAAAATTTCTCAAGGGGGCATAGGCACTCCGTACCTTCACTGGGGAATATCTTGGACTTGTTTTCTTTTCCATAATGTGATAAACTACACTATGACAAAGAGGGGCAAAATGTAGACACTTAAAATTGACCTAGGCCAACAAACTCAATTTTCTCATCAATTCCTCTATACATAATTTAATTATGTCACTCTGACTAAATTCAACTATTAATTAAACAATGACTAATTATTTAATTAATTCATCTTTCTTATTCTTCTTGAATATTTAAATAAATCACATTTATTTAATTACGTCACTAATGTCTTAAGTCCTCTTTAAATTAAATAAATTATTAAATTTATTTAATCCACTATTCCCTCTTGATTATTTAAATAAATTAATTTTATTTAAATATGTATCTAACATTAAAGTCTTCTCATAATTAAATAAATCCCCCACAAATTTATTTAATTATTAACCCATTTCTTTCGCAATTAAATAATTTAAATTAATTATTTAATTGTCTCTCACAATTCATTTCTAATTTTAAATAAAAATCATTTATTTAAATTTCTCTCTCCTCAATTAAATAAAATAATAATTATTTACTATCACATGAATTTACCATTTTGAATTAAATTAAAATATTAAATTCAAAATAACATTTCTCTCCACAAATTAAGTTATTTCTAAAATAACTTGATTTTCTAACTCATCCTTTTTCCACTTACTAATTTTCATCTCACTATCACAACTATTCTCTTTCCTTGATTTAATTTCATAAATTAAATCTTGTCCACTCAATTCAAAATTCACCCCAAATTTTCCCTAACCCTAATTTAGAGGTTGTTATTTTTGAATCTTGACCATAGATTCTAGGGCACTTCTCAATCTTTAATCTCATCCATCCATCCAAATTTGCATTTTCTATAAAATTCCAATTTTGCCCTCATTTTGTCATCTCTTAATCTTGTAATATCTTGAAAACTTCTTGCATTCTCATGAGCTTAGCATTGATCTTGTCATTTAGTCATTAAATATTGCATGTAGGAGTTGATATTCTCTTGCATAGATTCTTAAATCCTTCAACACTTTCTTAGGGATAGTCTATAGTTTAGATTGCTTATCAAAATCTGAGGGCAACCTTTCATATTTCAGCAAGCTAGAAGGTGTAATGGAGATTAGTCATGGAGGATGAAGAGCTTGGGTGAGATCCCTCATTTTTCTCTTTATTTAATCTCTTTTGCACTTCATTACATATTGTGGTTTTTATTTGTTTGCATGTAATTTGCTAACCTATCTTGCAGTAAAAATACCCCCGGTTACATATATAAATCTATATATATACTTGTATATATATATATCCATAATTATGTTGAAATCCATTTATACAATTTAACTCTTAAAAATAATAATTACGATACCTAAATTAAAGGATCTACATAACCCTATATGCAGCTCAAATAGTTATCTTCAATTATAGTATACACACCATGCAAAATAGAAACTAGTTAACTGAAGATAAACTCAAACAAGGAATAAGTAGTTAATACACCATGCAAAGGTAATGAACTTTTAAATATTCAAAAACATTGAATAGGTAGAAAGTAAACATGCAAGATATTTGCAACATAGATATAAACATTACATACATATATATATAAATTCAATGATGTTATGAATCAACGATTCAACAAAATACAAAACACCATAATGCAGAGTTGGCTGCATACCAATCACATTCGATAATCATAAACTATATAGGTGAAAGCCTCAAAAAATGGATGCAAGGAAGATCAACTAACATGCATAGTGGTATACCTCCAACAATGACATGGGTGAGGAGAAACAAGTATCTCCAAGGTAACCTATGATCTAATAGCCAAAATATGACTAAAGAAAATCAATGTTGGCTACTCAAAGTAGAATTAACATTGCAAAGAATGAGGAAAATGCAAGAATTTTGGTCACGCACAATCATGCAAGGCAAAAGAATGAGGATATTGCAAGTAGATTGGCCACCAACCATTTGTATAGGTGATAGGCACGACTCTTCCATTCCATCCATAGAGACGGTTTTAAAAAAAAGAGAAGAATAATATTATGGTTCTAGAGAGCTCATGATTCAAGTTGCAACAAATATGTTGTTTTTCGTTCATGGATGACCTCATGGATCTAATTCATACATCCCCCATTATGATTGTTACAAGCCAACGAGATTTGGGAATTCTATACATATGGGAAATATAAATGTTCTAGACACCAACCTAAAATAAACGACAAGTTGACATCAGAATTCACTACTAGTATTAAGGTTAAGACAATTTTATGTAGATTTAAGGATTCAAGAATGACAATTGTGAGGTACACATGATTAAATTCCACAGTCAATATAAAGCAACGAAAAAGGATGAAAACTAATGAATTCAAAGAGGTGTAAACATGAAAACTAACTACAAACCTATTGGCACGAAACATAGATTACAAGCAATATTTAAAGAAGGAGCAATTAATAATTGTAAAACCAATTTTTATTATAGCTAGGTTTTTAATAGCTTTCTTTTCTCAAAAAAAATTCTTCAATTATTTCAACACTAAACAACAACAATTTATTTTCTAATGTTTGTGCAAAAGATTCAACAAGTGAATTCTACCAAAAGGAAGAACAAATACCATAAACAACATTCAAAATCTACTATTCAAGAAAATGCAAAACAAAGAAGAAAACCTAGATTATATTATGGAATTTCGACGTAGATTGAAGCAAGAATTAGAAAATTTGAAAACTTTATTTTTCCCGATACGCACAAATCCTTCCAATTATTTGTCTCCAAAAATTTGAAACCAAATAAATAGAGAAGAATATTTTTCCCAAAACTGTCATGAAAACTTTTCTTTCCCCAAAAATAAACAATATTGTCATGCACAACTTTTAATAATCAAAACTTTTAATTCCTTTCCAATTAACTCATAATCACAAAACTTAACTAACTGTCAACATACAAACAAGATTGATTAGACAGATCTAAGTAAGCAATTACTCAAGATAACACTTTCTGACTTTGAGTCCAGACTTCAGATATTTATTCATAATCTGTTGAAAACAAACTATTCAATATTATCTACTTTTCATTTATTTAAGTTTGCATAGTAAAATTAATAAATATCTATTTCTCAAAGTTAACAATCACATTTAATAAATATCCTATTTAATTAATTTAATTAATGAAACCTTTTAAAACAACAATCAAATTTTAATTATTAATTAATTATCTAAACACAAATATTTTAATTTAACATTTCAATAAAATTACACTAAATCAAATAATTTATCTAATACACCATTTAACTAATTAATGAATTAATTTCCAATCATGACATAAAAATGAATGACACGACGAAAACAAATGACAAAATAACAATGGGTGACAACACATATAGCTATTCTATAAAGGAATGGTGGCCAAAGAAGGACCTAACATTATCTCTAAAACAACATGTTTCTATTGGGTCATGGCATGATCAAACCTGAAAAAGCAAGTGGAGTCGATGCCCAGTACCTGTAAACTACATCAAACAACACTTTCAAACATATCTGCATAAACTGACAATCACATTGTGAAAGAGAGTCACAGCGTAGAAAGGTACTCATGAGTGAGTAATGCTACACCATCTCCTTCACCGAGACTAATATATAGTATTACATCATAAAAAACAACAGATACATCATAATAAACACACTAATGCTCTCAAACAACATAAAACCATAACACACATAATGTCACCACATGAACATAATCAAATGATCAACAATGTATATAATGTATCATCAACCAAGTATAAAACCAACATAGTATCAATGTCGTAACAGAAATAAAGTGGCATAATATCCAAAAAAAGCTAAAACAGCTATCAACCAAATAAAAACAAACATAAACAAACAGTAGGAACTAGAGGGACACTATATTCTCACATGTCTGAGGAAAAATGGCAATAAAATCCTAAAAAATTAATGAAACTCAATAAGACCAACACCAATAGAAATATAATTATATTCTCCAACCAATAAAATTGACCTCAATTCATCAAACCTCCGTACAAAATCATGCAATGCTCTGAAACAACAAGAAACATTAGAAATCTTTAGAAAAGCAGGGGTTTTTATTGGATTCTCTCCAAAATACAAGTCATCAACCTTCGGCTCACCATAGATTAGTTTTCTAACCACCCTTTGAATTCCAACGATGAAAAACCTTATTTCCAATAGATGAGCCTTCATATTCCCTTTTTGCATATTTTGCAATTTTGCGACAATGACAACATTTGAAAAGTTGACAACTTGACCCCAAATACCACCTAGCAACCTAATCAATAACTCAATACACATGTGACATGGTCAGTATGACCTTATTGCAAAATAAAACACAACCAAACCAAAAATGACAAAATTGCCTCATGGAGGCAAGAAATCAACTAGGTGCTCCTGCACCAAGAAGTTAACTACGCGTCATCTGCTATGAATATTATGTTTTTCAAGTGTTGTGAATATTATGTATCCTTTGCTTAATTGAGTTGTTCGAATCAAAATATTAAATATACTAGAATATTTTTATGAAACATCTCATGGAATACCAAATGAAAACATGGTTTTTTCTTTTAGATAAAGCATTTCATGGAACTCTTTGGATTAAACTGAATTAAGATGTGTAAGAATGAGGGAGAATTAGGAAATACATTGCTCAAGGATCTTAAATAAGCCTTCTCTCCCATTGCAATTTTGATTGGATTATTGCTTTCAAAGTATTGGGAATTCTTTCCCTATTTTCTAGCCGGTTGTTGCCATTGTAGAAGGCTCATCCCTTGATATAAATTATACTCATTCTTAATCAATTATAAAGTTAATAAATAGTGCATTTATTAAAATTAATCTTTTGTTTTCAATTTGTGCAATTTGTAAGTCTACTAGTATTCCTAGAAATATTGAAGTTGAATAGTGTCAACTAATAAAGTTGTTTAGCATTAACTAATAAAGTTTTTTAACATCAATCAATAAATATTCAAGACAAACCATCAAAGACAACAATGATCAATGCTAGGGCTAACCATTAATAAGTATACACATGAATAAGTCAAGCATAAATACATGTGAATAAGTTAATCACAATTACTCAAAAATAGTTAAGCCTTGAAGTATACACATAGATACATAGTATATCCAAATTAATACAAAGTATATGAATGAATACAAGGCATGAGCATGAAAAAATGTAAGTCACAAAGTATGCAATATAATACACGTAAGTTGTAAAGTATACATTTGAATACACATAATTCATATCTATTGAATCATGGATTTATAATGCAAATATGTAATCCATCGATAAAAAAATAATTGTATTAAAAAAATAGCCATCTAGCCATACACCAATATATGTCGATATAACTATAAAATATATACAAAATAGTCACATACTCTTACATGAATGCCATATAGGTATACAACAAAGGGCCCTAGAATACAAATTCATTGCAATGCATCCTCTCGAAATAAATTTTTTCCCTTTACTTGTCAATTGGATGGCGATAGGTTTGTCACTCATTTATTCAGAGGTTGAGGAGTGCTCCTAGTGCTCCTCTTAGTGTTTAGCTCTTGGTGAAGCTGTGTCTATTAAAATAAGAATTAAATACATTAATAAATAGAAATTACATTATAAAAAATTACATATTTAACAATATAATCACTTACCACCAATAGATGATCTCTCTCCTCATGGGAAATATTTACATGCTCATGTTGTGGCATGTTGAAGCCCTGTAGAAACCATCCAAATAGAAATTAAACTACGAATCAATAATGGTTTGATTTTTCACTAACTAATAGCTATAACAATAAATGTAAGTTGAAATTTAGTAATCTACCTCATACCTCCTCTGTGAGAGCCATCGAGGACTCTATAGCATATGAAATACTTAGCTCCATTTCCCTATGAACATTCAGAGGTGTATTCTGTAGGAGTTGAGAAAATACAACACCACAAACCCCGAAGATCACCTGTATGCAAATAACCTATCACAAAAGAAGAGATGGAGACAAACAAGCAAGGGTTCTTTGAAAACTGAAAATGTATATATCAGAGAGAATGAATTGATATGAAATACAATGGGATCAATCCTTATAAAAAGGAGATCATGTAAACCCTAATAAAACCCTAATAGAAGCCCTAATAGGATAACATTTAATAATTAATATAATTATTAAATGTCACTTTATGCAAACTAATGTGAAATCTTAAGAAGGGAATAAAGGTAACTTAATCAACATAATTAAGTTAAGACCTTTACTCTAACACCCCCCTTTAAGATGAGCAACAGTGCAGCTACAAACAAATGCAAAAAAGCAAAGGTAACTACAATGCAAGAAGGCAAACATGGGTCCCAGTAACTAAGCCAGACTAGGTACCCAAATACAACCAAATCTCTGTAAAATGGAGAAATAGAGAAAACCTCATGGGAAAAAGCTCTACTCCAAAAAGAGATGCAGAAAGCCAAGAAGAAGAACATCACTGAAGTAGAAGAAGCTGCAAACAACTATCGAAAGATGATTGCTATGGTGCTGAAGAACCTTTGTAGAAGATTGAAGATCCCTTCCAAGGCAAAACCAAGGAAGAATTAGCATGAACAGTATAATACCCCCCCATAATGCTAAATTGGGAGAGCCTAACAGTTCCACTGAAATGATGTGAAACACCCTGTAGTGCATGAAGGAGAAGAAACATCTGAAAGTGCGCAAGATAGCACCTACAACTGAAAAAGTGGTGTGAAAAACAAAGCACACATGCATGAGGCTGGAATCATATGTATCCATGGTCGTCGTGGAGGGACACTCACCAGACAAAGTTGTGATGGAAAACAAAGGAAAACTACACAACCCCCATGGTATGGATTCAATGTCATCATGGAGGGATACTCACCGGACAAAGATGTGATGGCAAAACAAAGGAAAACTACACAACCCCTCATGGCACTTTATAATAATAGTGCGAGTACAAAATATGGCACAACCTTATGTGCAAAATCCCCAAAAGATGCATGTACAATAGTGTGGCACTTTATCTCAGTGTGTTTACATAAAAGATAGCATACAAATGATGCTCAAAATGTCCTCAAAGGACAAAATGCTAGAAATACATGAAGAACAGCCAAGAACAAAGCATCCCATGTGAACAAAAAGTTTCCAAGAGCAAATATGTCTAGGTAATCCACCAGAGTGTGAAAACACAAATAACTGAATAAAATATACCTAGAGTGAAATCTGGAAAAATACCATGGATGAAACTGAAGAGCTCTAAAATATGGTTCCAACACCGCTGAGATTGCGAAAAACGGAGAAACTAATCAAAAGTTATGAGCTTGAGACTGAAAATAGCCCCTTTGTCTTCAACTGGCTATAGAATGCACCAATGGAAAAATGAAGTGATGAGACCCACACCACTGGAAAGATGAGAAAACTAGCTTTTTGATGATCTCTCATTTGCCAAAAAATGATATTGTATGCCCAAGTTATGGCCTCCAGAATAAATTAGCTCCAAAGAGGGAAAAAACCAAAGCTGGGTTAAATTTGACGGTCATACGACTGTCGCAGTAAAAACACTAGGTTAAATTTGAAGGCCAAACAACCATCACCGTAAAAGTGCGATTGGACTAATTTTCAGAAAAAATGATTTTTTATATTAAAAAACAAATAAAAAACGGATTGATTTTTTATTTGAAAAAAAATCATAAAAAAATACATAATTTTTTAAAAAAAATTTAAAAAATTGGGTGGGGGAGGCACGTGGGCCCACCCCCACCGTACTCATGCGCACACAGGTACACTATGCAGGGTCTATGCAGGGTACACTATGCAGGGTCTACGCAGGGTACACTATGCAGGGCCTGCTCAGGTACACTGCACCCTACGCAGGGTCCCGCCCCCAGCCTAAGCAAGTCGTGAAAAAGGCTTTTGCTTTTTGAGTTTTGATTTTATTTTTTTTTTACAATAAAAAAGTACTATGGAATGCAGAAAAAAAGTTTTTTTTGACGAAAAAAATATTAATCCGAAAAATTTGTGGAAAAAAAATATTTCGAACAACAAAAAAATTTTTACCAGGCAACGACGGTCGTACGACCATATTGTAAAAAAAAATTGCTTCAAATTTTGACTTTGTCCAAAATGGACAAATGAACAATCGATTTAGGGGTTTTGGACCGTTGTGAACACAATGGCAAGGTCCGTTTGAGCTGAAAATGCTTCAAAATTGTAGGTATGCCCTAGATCAAGAAAACAAGCCTCAAACCCTTGAAGCTCTAAAACCTTCAAAAGAAGAACAGGAAGTTGTAGATCTGGAGCTCTGATACCATGTTGGAGTTGAGAAGATACAACACCACAGAAGTCCAAAAGATCTTTGCAAGCAAATAACCTATTATAAGGAGAAGCAAAGAGAAGCAACACAAGAAATGCTCAAGAATGTGGAGCAATGTATTCACTTGAAAAAGTAAAATGAATAATGATACAAAAGATAGTTTTCAACCATATATAGATGAAAACCCTAAAAAAGGAAAACTCTAGGCTTGCACAATAATAATTAATAAAGTAATTAATTATTATGCACCTAATGTTAGCTTAAGTGAAAAGAGGTAAAAGGGAACTTTAAGTAACTAAACAAATATTGTTTAATTAATAAATTAAATACCCAATTACTCTAACACCCCCCCTTAAGATAGACATAGGGAGAAGCTAAAACCTAGAAGAAGCTACTGAAAGCAAAAGCAATGGGTCCCAACAACAAGGCTAGATCAGGTACCCATGTACAAAATCAATGCAAACTAAATGAAATGGGGTAAAGGAGAAAACCCAGTGGGAACAAAACTCCTCCCCAAAATAGAATGCAAGGAAGGAATGTAATGCACTAATGAAAGAAGGATAGGAGGTGGATAACATGATACCCCCCATAGACAACTTCTATCATATAAGTACATGTACAATGGTCTCCATAGGAGAGATAGAAAGAGAGAAGAAAGCCCCCCCACAATGAAGAAACTCCTGTCACAATGGTAGATGCCTAATGTAGAATCCAAAAGGAGATCCTGAAGCGACAAATGATATTCCTCCCCTTGGGAAGAAATAGATCCAAAGGAAGATGTCAAAGAAACCCTGTGAAGAATGATGAACCAATCCGTCTCAAGATGTGTGCCATGATAGGATGCTGAAGAGTCTCATTGTCTGAACAGAAACAAATAATGCCAAATCCAAACTGATGTGGAGAATATTGAAATGCAACCTCTGAATGCATGGATAATGGTGGGTGAATAGTGATAACCTAATTGTCAAGGTAGAGGAGATGAATATCCTCAATATAATCCTCCAAATCTGCAATATAGGACTCCACAAACAAGAAAGATATGTCTGCAACATAAGATTCCAAAGTAGCTATGTCTGGAAGATGTATGATTCCCTGCTGCACTGAATGAAGAACAATAGGAGATTTTGATCAAGTCTCAGTCTAAAGAGTAGGAACTGTGAGACAAACCTCTGATCCATCGGAACATGTAAGGGTGTCTAAATACTCAAGCTCCTCTAAAGTATCATGATCAAATGGTGTATTCTCTCTCCAAGCAATGGGTAAGAGACAATCTGAAGCAAGATCCTCTGGGAATGGACAGAGAATTGGGTCTCCATAGATCTCCCAAAGACATGTCCAAAGTGGGTGAGGACAATCAATGTCCGATATAACCAACACAGTGTCATGATCAACACTAGACAATATAAGTCCTACTATGTGATTTCTAATAATATCCCATGTTAATCTGCCCTCTAAAGTTGTTGGTTCAGGTATGAGATCATACAAATAAGGCAAAATATTAAGCCACCTACAATGTGTAAGTATACCCTTTTCCCATGACTCATAATTACCCCGTTCCAGAAGAACAACTGAAGGGTGAGTAGAGAATACCATGTAGGAGTTGAGAAAATACAACACCACAAACCCCAAAGATGACCTGTATGCAAATAACCTGTCACAAAAGAAGAGATGGAGACAAACAAGCAAGGGTTCTCTGAAAACTGAAAATATATATATCAGAGAGAATGAGAGAATGAATTGATATGAAATACAATAGGATCAATCCTTATAAAAATGAAATCATGCAAATCCTAATAAAACCCTAATAGGAAAAACCCTAATAAAAACCCTAATAGGATAACATTTAATAATTAATATAACTATTAAATGTCACTTTATGCAAACTAACATGAAATCTTAGGAAGGGAATAAAGGTAACTTAATCAACATAATTAAGTTAAGACCTTTACTCTAACATATTCATTTCCAACATCTGAAAATAAAACAAAAAATTATTCAATCACAAAAACTGCAATATCAATCCACATAATGGCTAATAATGTATGAGATAATGAACAAAAAATTGAGTACTTATTGAACTATATATTGTTTCCTATCATGCATACTTTTTTCTCTATCCATAGCTTGTTCTAAATCACCTATTTTTATGCTTTTAGCCATAGCAAAAAGGTGGTGAACCATTTGACAAAATGATTTTGTAGACATGTACAATAATTGTGGTAGCATAGATAAGGAAGTGAATTGTTTGAAAAAATTCCTCAAAGAAATGGGGTCTCATGGCATGATGGAATGGCATTAGAAACAAATGTGTCATGGAATTCCATCACCATAAGACCACATTTTGTTGAAGCATTTTTTCAAACAGTTCATTTCCTTTACTTTGGTATTATGTTGGGATGGGGTGGATGGTATAGTGTGGTCTTTGTTATGAGATGGAGGGCAATCATGAAATGAAGAGGGAGGGTTGAGGGCATGAAAAATTGTAATAAAAGTTGGAAGGTTCCATAGATTGGTAAATTGAGGATGAGGACCTTAAAAATAATTTGGAGGGGAATTTTGGCTAATGGGTTGGTTTATGTTCTTCAAGCACAGAGTTGTTTGAAAAAATGCCTTAGAGAAATGTGGTCTCATGGTGATGGAATGGAATTCCATCTCCATGAGACTACATTTATTCAAGGAATTTTTTCATACTACTCGCTGCCTTGACTATGATATTTCTTACTATTATGCTTTGATAGATTTTTTCCAAGTATCCATAGTTTGTTGGAAAGCACCTATTTTAGGTTTTTATCCATAGTAGCAATGAAGTGAATAGTTTGATAGAATGCTTTGGTACACATGTATGGAAAATATGGTAGCATAGAAAAGGTGGTGAACTATTTGAATAAATTCCTCAAAGAAATGTGGTTTCATGGTGATGGAATGACATTCCATCACCATGAGACCGCATTTCTTTGAGGCATTTTTTCAAACTACACTACCTTGACTACGATATTGCTTATTATTATGATTTGATAGATTTTTTCCAAGCATACATAGTTTGTTGGAAAGCATATATTTTATGCTTTTAGCCATTATAGCAAGGAAGTGAGTAGTTTGATAAAATTATTTGGTACACATGTATGGAAAATGTGGTAGCATAGAAAAGGTGGTAAGCTATTTGAATAAATGCCTCGAAGAAATGTGGTCTCATGGTGATAGAATTCCATTCCATCACCATGAGACCTCATTTATTCAAGGAATTTTTTAAAACTACTCATTGCATTGACTATGATATTACTTACTATTATGGTTTGATATATTTTTTCCAATCATCCATAGTATTTTGGAAAGCACCTATTTTAGGATTTTAGCCATAGTAGCAAGGAAGTGATTAATTTGATAAAATTATTTGGTGCACATGTATGGAAAATGTGGTAGCATAGAAAAGGTGGTGAGGTGTTTGAATAAATTCCTCGAAGAAATGTGATCTCATGGTGATGGAATGCCATTCCATCACCATGAGACTGCATTTCTTCAAGGCATTTTTTCAAACTACTCACTGCCTTGTCTATGCTATTGCTTATTCCATCACCATGAGACTGCATTTCTTCAAGGCATTTTTTCAAACTACTCACTGCCTTGTCTATGCTATTGCTTACTATTATGCTCTGATAGATTTTTTTTAGGCAGTCATAGTTTGTTGGAAAGAACCTTTTTTAATATTTTATCCATAGCAGTGAGGAAATGAACTATTTGATAAAATGCTTTGGTAGACATGTATGGAGAATGTAGTAGCATAGAAAAGGCAGTGAGATTTTTGAAAAATTTCCTCAAAGAAATTGGGTCTCATGGTGATGGATATCACCATGAGACTGCATTTCTTCGAGGCATTTTTTTAAATAGCTCATTGCCTTGTCTATGCTATTGCTTACTATTATTTGTTCATATATTTCTTCCAAGCATCCAGAGCATAGACAAGGTAGTGAGCTGTTTGAAAAGATGTCAAAGTAAAAAGTGGTCACATAGAATGTCATGACAATAAAATTCAATTGGAAGTTTCTCCTACTTATTACTTATACTATGTGAAGTAATTGCATCACGTCTTATGTTGACTTTCTAAACAACTATATTGTAGTTGAAACTTTTTCATCTATCAACATCTAGTTATTAGTTATGGAATGTGATGCAATGCTTTGAGTTTGAAAGATGTGCAATGCAAAGTAATCAACAATATGAATATAAACTACACAAATATATTAAGCACAATTCATTAGTTAAACTTTTTATTCTATTACTTGCATGTAGGTTTCTCTAAATCCACTGGCATTGGGAGGTCTTCCCTCGAAACCTCCAATATTATCATATTCAACATCCAAAATTATTTATTAGAATACCATTCATAAAGAGATTTTATTAACATGTAATAAATTTATAATTGTTTAATAGTTACATACATCAACGGTAGATGCAATGGAGACATAAGTGGGTGTAGGGATGTGTATCTAGTATCAACACTATGACCCTGAAATTTTATTAAAATCATACAACTAAATTAGTTAATCTTGCATTTCAAAATTGAAATTTAGTAAATTAAATTCAATGAACATGTTAACATTTAACTAAGAATTGATTTCATAGGCCTCATTAAAAATGCTAGCTCCCCTCATCATCTCCATAGTTGTAGATGTATCCTATGTAGCAGCCTCCTAAGTATCGATGGGTCATATGAACAAGTCGCCTTGCAATCCTGACAAAAATGTGGTCAAATCCCACCACTCGAAGACTCCCTTGGATGGCAATGTAGTATTGGGCTAGCATGCTAGAGGGTACTATGGGTCAAAGAGATGATGGCCTACAATTTCTCTACCTCGACACTCTCCTTTCCGATGGAAGGGATAACAATGTTCTCATGAGGTGGCCTAGCAAGAGGTCATCTCTCTTGTATCCTAGGATCCTATTATGCACCATATCTATCTTGATCCAACCCCCCACCTCTCCCCTAGAAGTCCCTCATATCAAAATAATTTGGGATTTTTTTTAGGATGAAATCACAATATAGTTTCCTCAAGAAATATTGTGGGATTTTGCAATTATTGCATGGTGGGTAATAAAAAACCATGTACCACTTATCCCAAAAAAGTTCCTAATTTGTTGGTGGTGGAACCAATGGATAGGAAACCTCTTCACATTTAGGGTAAGATTTACATTTTTGTGGGTCAGTGAATAATGAGCACAAATATAATTTTGTAATTTTTTGATCTTTTACTTATTTATATGATAATTTATCTCGGTAATAATCCCTAGCTGTCTACCTCCTATCTTTCCAACTAGTAAACTATTTGCTGGTTGAATCTACATGTTTTAACATTTCTTTGAGTGAAGTTGTATAGGTCTTTATTTCCATGGTTGAACCGTTTGGATTGTTCAACCTCACGATTAACTCCTCATTTTGTTTTTTATTATTTTCAATTTCACTCATTAATTTTTGTTGAGTGCTAGGAGGATGTTAAGGGTTTGGTGGAGGATATTATTGTTGTGGTTTTGTTTGTTTAGGATTTTGTTGATGTTGTTGTTTTTGTGCTTGTTGAGGATTTTGAAGAGGGTTTGTAGGTTAATTAACATATCCTACAAATTCAAAAAATAAATATCAGAAACAACCTAAAACTAAAAAATTAACAACAAAAAATAAATAATCCTTACCTCTCAAACCTCCTCATTCATGTGGTGGCATTGTGGTGATGAAACAACAACAATTTGATTAAAAAACTTGTTATATGGATCCTCCCAGAATGTGATCACAATAAAGGGTTTTGGCCACGGGCACAAAAAGAACACAATCACAATGAAATTGATTTTGAATTTCTTTTTTTTTTTCTTTTAATACCTCATAACCCAAGTGTGTTATAACACGCTTACATTATAACGTGCTTGTGTTATAATGTGCTCGTGTTATGAGCTTGTTGTGATTGAGCCTTAGGCTTGACACACCAAGCCATAACATGAGCATGTTATAATGTGAGTGTGTTATAACACACTCACATTATAATGTGCTCATGTTATGATATTTCAAAAAAAAATTCAAATTTGGCCACAAGTTGCCCCCCCATCGTTTTGCACCCACCCAGTGTGCAAACAAAAAAGAGGTGTTTCTCAATACATGAAGGTCACATCTTAGGGAGCATCACACATGAAATCATCACCAAGAGAGGACTAGTTGAAGAATATAAAATCACACCTTAGGGAACACTAACCATAGTCTTACCACCTATTTAGGGGTGAAAATAGGGTAAATCACAATGAGTAAATCAAAGTGATGAACCACTAATTTTTCTAAAGCCCTAAACACTATAATTGTGTAATGATATGATGTAAATAATAATAATAAACTAATATTAACTGTTATAGAAACTATGAGGGAAGTTTTTAGAGCATAAAATAGTGTGTACCTTGCTGCAAGAAGCCTATTTTCAAGGCACAAAGAACTCATTCGCCTTTAGTGGTGAATGGGTCCTTTTTAGGGTTTCTAAAACTGAGATATCGGTTATGTTCCTTGATTTTTTCACTTTCAAATTATCAATTATCAGCTTCTACAAGTCTGCAAATAATTTTTTAGCTTCAATTCTTTGATTTTTCTCTTTGAATGACAACTTCTTGCAACTTGAAAACTTTGACAAATTTTCTCTAAAATTCCTCCACTTAATCTTTAACTTGTTAATATGCAATCACACACTCAAGATGAATAAAAACTTGTTGTTTTTTAGTGAATAGTGAGTTTCCTTGGTCAAACCCCTTATAGGTAATTAAACCAAATGATGAAAGAAAGGAATTGAAGAATGAAACATGAAATGATGCAATGTTGATACCTTGGAAGTTATCTTGTGAAACAAATATACAAACTAACATGTAGTGGCCATGAAGAATTTAGATCTTGGATCCTTGAATATGATGTGAACAATGCTTGTAAGTAGATCTTCAATGATACATCCACTTTCTTAGCTCAACATACATGAATGCAAAAAACCCTTGTCATGATGATATGATCTTGAATTGTTGTAATAAACCTTGAAAACTTGCCTTGAAATGCCTTATGAATTCTTTTGTAAACTCAAAAAATTTATAAGGATTCTCTCTCAAATTTTTTAGGATGTCTTGTAAACTTGTTAGGTGAAATAATGTGAATTAACCCCTTGTTTATACTAAATTAGGAGATTAATCCTGAAATTCAAAGAATTAAGGTTGACACCAGATCTAGAAATAAACTTTATTAAATTCTTTCTAGAATGAAATTTGAAAAGGGGTTCCTCATTAAGGGATGACCCATTTTCCACCTAGGGGGAATGGGTCTTGGCTCAGTTTTCTAGGAACTAACCTTGAGGGATGGAAAACATGATATAACTCATTTCAGATCAACTCAGAAAGGGTCCTCGCACCATTTTCCAAGACCTAAATTTTCCCAATTAGATGTTTTATTAATTAAATCATGGGTGTCAAGATAGATCTTCAGGAGGTGTCATAATTAAGATTTAAATTTAAATTTAAGGGGGTTAATTAACTCGAATTATCCATAATTAATTAAGACCACCATGTTGGATGTTGAGGTTGTGTTGTTGATATGTGGTTGTCATTGATGTCAACACTATTAGCATTAATGATTCTGAAGGTTATATATGTTGAGGAGATTGAGAAAATTGTAATAAATATATTGTAGGTAGTCAGTGAAGCTGAGAAGGTCAGGGTGATGGCAAGTTTTGTACATTGATGATCAAAAGGTGTTCAATAAAGGGTTTTTTGTTGAGCCTATCTAGTATTTTTTCCAAAAGTTTCAGTGGTATGCATCAATATTGAAGAAATTTGCAAAGTGTTGTGCTTCTACAATTATTTTGTGTCTGTAGCAAGTGTTTATGAGAGAAGAGAATGCAATTCCAAATAATTGAATTATTGTGTATGTTTTTGAGATGTTCAGTAATGTTTATAGATCATTCTTTATTAGTGTGGTATGTTTGCATTGATCAGCATGTTCGGGATTGAATTTTTTTTCCTTGTGTGTTTAAGTTTTTCATGTTCTTGGTTGACATGATGGTGGTAGCATGTTCTAGATCCTTATGGATTAATATTTTATTGTTTTTCATATTCGAGGATGTTGATTTAGGTCCTCACTATGTTGTGACTGAATTAGGTTGGTGTGCATCAAGACTTATTCATGTATTGAGGCTGACAATTTTTGATTCATTTATTATCTTATGGTTGACATAGTAGTTGATGAAATTCCATGTAGTAGATATATAAGAAAGATTGTTTCTTCATTTTAGTGTGTGTGTGGTGTGTGAGCATGAAGTGTATATAAAAAATGGGTGAATAAGGATCAGATCATCTGAATTCATAGCAGAGTGTGAAGAAGGTTGAGAGAATTATATTTGTGCCTAATTGGAACTCTAATCAGTCTTATGATGAAGCTAATTTCTTAGTTCATATTTATCAGATGGATTTAATCTGATTGTCTTATGTAAGGCAGTGATCCTTCCATTTGAGTAGAGTGAACTCTAGGTAGTGTGCCTGAATGCATTTGCATTCCTTGTTCATTTATTTCATTATATTTCTAATAGGGTATAATCTTGTGGAATAACATCCACCATGGTTTTTCACCTAACAGGGTTTCCACATATAAAAATCTTGGTGTTCATGTGTTTTTGATGTGATGTTGATCTATGCTTGCACTGTTAATTATTAGATATGAGATTAAAGGTTGTTTAAGGTTGAGTAAGCTTAATTTTTGTGAAAACTAATTCATCCCCCTCTTAGTTGTCTATCCTTGTTTTTCCAACAATTGGTATCAGAAATAGTTCCTCTAAATAAGTCTAATAGCTTGATGTGATCTGGGATGGCATCGTACAAGAAGGATAGTCGTAGATTTGATGGTACAAACTACTCTCTATGGAAATTCAGAATGGAGTGTCATTTGAAGTGCATTGTTGAGCCTTTATGGAAGATTACAAAGAATGCATATACAATTCCTCAAAATGGTCCCTCTACTGCTGACGAGATCAAAGAAGCATAAACTAATACTAGTTCCATAGAAGCATTGTTGGGTGCTTTGATAGATTCTAAGATGATTAATGTTATAGGTCTAAAGACTGCACATGAGATCTAGAAGAAGTTGGAAACATTGTATGAATGAGATGCACTAGTAAAATTTGCTAAGCTACAAAGTCTAAAAGGCAAGTGGGAGAACATGAAAATGAGTGAAGATGATTTTTTTTTCTTTTGCACAAAAGATAAATGAACTAGTGATGGACATTAGATGTGTTGGCAGTGTCTTGGAAGAAGATAAGATTGTGGCTAAAATACTTAGGTTTGTGCCTAATTCTTACAAAACAAAATCTCATGCTATTGAAGAGCTCAAGCAAGTAACAAATGTGACAGGAGACATGTTGCCTTTGAGTTAAGTGAATTTGGTGAATCGTCTCCTAAGATAGATTCTGCATTTAAAGCTACTGTACCTAGAAAAATCCAACAAAGATATGATTCCGGAGAGAGTTCTAGGAAAACATTCAATTATGAAGAAGAAATGAAACTGATTGAAGATGAAGAAAGAGAGCTAGAAGAATTGGAAACATTGATTGTGAAAATAGAAGCCAAAGGACAAGGTAAGTACAAAGGAAAGTTTCCTATTAAATGTTTCTCTTGTAGTAAGATACCTCATTTTACATCAAAATGTCCTAAAACAGTTTCTAAGTATAAACCTAATAAGACTATATTTCAAAAGAAATATTATTATGTTGAAGGATTTACTAATGATGAATCTGATAAAGAAACTGGAAATAAAGATGAATGGGTATTCATTGCTATCAAGGAAAATGGTCTAGTGTCCACTAAATCAGCTAGTAATTAGAATATTGAAAAATATATTGCAACCAAAATTGATGACAAGGATGAGTGATTGATTGATAGTGGATTCTCACATCATATGACTGGTGAAAAAATCAAGTTTCTAAGCTTGGAAAAATATGATGGTGGTGTTGTAATATTTGGAGATAACAATGCTGGTGTGATTTGTGGTAGAGGCATTGTTTCTCTTGGTGGAAAATAAAATAATAATGATGTCCTATATGTTGAAGGTTTGAAGCACAAATTGTTGAGTTTTGGACAGATGGTTGACAAAGGTTAGAATCTTCAGTTCAAAGATGGTAAGTGTGGGATATTGGGAAGCTTAGGAAATGTGATTGCTTCAACTACAAAGATAAGAGGTAATATTTTTCCCTTGAATGTTGCTAGTTAAATTTGTTTGATTTCTCAAGTTGATGTAAGCTGGTTATGGCATAGAAGGTTGGGTCATGTGAATTTTGATAACATTGTAAAAATAAGATCCACACAAGTAGTCATAGATCTACCTAAGTTAGTGAAGCCTACTAACACTTTATGCAAGGAATGCCAGATGGGAAAGCAGACAAGAATTTCATTTCAGAGAAAACAACATCATTCCAATGGATTATTGGATTTGGTACATACTGATCTATGTGGTCCATCTAGAATCATAAGTCTACAAGGAGAAAGGTACTTTATGTTGCTTATTGATGATTATTGTAGAATGGTTTGGGTTGCTTTCTTAAGAGAAAAACATGAGGCATTTGAGAAATTCAAAAGCTTCAAAGTTTTGGTAGAAACTAAGACAGGTGTGAAGATCAATTTTTTAAGATCAGACAGAGGTGGTTAATTCACTTCCCGAGAGTCCAAATCATTCTATGAAGAGAATGGAATAAAAAGATAGCTATCTACTCCCGGGACCCCACAAAAGAACATAGTTGTTGAAATAAAGAACAAAATAATTTTAGATTTTGTCAGAACTATGATGTTGGAAGGTAATGTTCCTCATTTCTATTGGAGAGAAGCTATAAGAACTATTGTGTATACTATCAACTAGGTGAATGTCAATGGTAATTCTGATAAGACTTATTCTGAGCTATGGTTTGGTTATAAACCTACTATTAAGTATTTTAAAATCTTTGGAAGTAGATGTTATATCAAAAGAGATGAAGATATAGGAAATTTTGAAGCTAGAAGTGATGAAGGAATATTTTTGGGTTACTCTACTAAGAGTAAATCTTACTAGTGTTACAATAAAATATTGAAGAAAATGGTTGAAAGTGCAAATGTCATAGTTGATGAAGACACTATTAGATCATCTAGGTACTGTGGATATGATTCAAATGACCAAAAAGATAGTACTGATAATGGAAAGAATGTGCAAACATAGAATCAAATTCGAAGTTTTCCGATGAATCAATAAAATTATGAAGAAGAAGATAGTGGGAATTTAGAAGAAAGAACAAAAGAACCCAAAAATCCAAGGTAAAGCGAAGTCATTCTGAAAGTCAAATCATAGGAGACAAGAACAAAGGTGTACAAACTAGAAGAAGAATTGCAAGAGAATATTGCCTGATATTCAAGACTGAGCCTAGCAATGTCAATGAAGCATGTAAAGATCAATATTGATGGAAGCAATGAAGGAAGAACTAATGCAGATAGAGAAAAATGATACATGGACTCTTGTTCCTAGACCTCAAGACAAAAATGTGATTGGAACCAAATGGGTCTTTCAGAATAAGTTGAGTCAACAAGGTGAAGTGATCAGGAATAAAGAAAGACAAGTATGTAAAGGATATTCACAAATGGAAGGTATTGGTTTTAAAGAAACTTTTGTGCCTGTTGCTAGAATTGAAGTTGTAAGGTTATTTCTTGCTTATGCTACATTCAAGAACTATAAAGTATATAAAATGGATGTGAAGTCAACATTTATGAATGTTGAGTTAGAAGAAGAAGTTTATATTGAGAAACCTGATGGATTTCAATTGATTGATGAAAAGGACATGGTGTTTCAGTTGAAGAAAGAACTATATGGACTCAAACAAGCCCCTAGAGCTTGGTATGCAAGACTGGATAAATACTTGTTGAAGCTTGGATTCAATAGAGGTACTGCTGACAACAATCTGTATTTCAAGGTGGATAAGGATAAATAATTGATCATTGAATTATTTGTTGATGACATTATTTTGAAGATGATGATGACTTATGTATGAAATTTTTTGATGAAATGAAAAGTGAATTTCAAATGTCAATGATAGGAGAACTGAAATAATTTTTAAGATTGCAAATTACTCAGTTAGATGATGAAATATTTATTTCTTAGTCTAAATATGTAAGAGACCTACTGAAAAAGTTTGGCATGGAAGACTCAAAGCCAATTGGTACACCCATGGTAATTGGATGCAATTTTTCTCAGAATGATGATTCTCCTAAGGCTAATCAAACAAGATATAGGTCAATGATTGGTGGATTGATATATTTAACTGAGACTAGACTAGAAATTATGAATTTTGTGTGCATGGTTGCTAGATATCAAGCTGATCCAAAGGAATCACATGTGACTACAGTAAAGATAATATTCAGATACTTGAAAGGAACAATTGACTTTGGGTTATGGTATCCAAAGGATGATGATCTTACTTTAAATGCCTTCACAAATGTAGATTGGATAGGAGATGTAAATGATAGGAAAAGCACAACTAGTGGTGCATTCTTCTTGGGAAAGAAGCTAGTGTCTTGGCTAAGTAAAAATCAGAATCCCATTTCTATATCTATTGTTAAGGAAAAATATATTTCTACTGCAAAAAATTGTACTCAAGTGTTGTGGATGAAGTAGATGCTGAGAGACATCAAAATTGAGTATGATGAGCCAATTTCTATATTCTGTGACAACTCAAGTGCCATAAACATTTCCAAGAATCTGGTGCTACATTAAAAAACAAATCATATATCTATAAAGTATCACTTTTTGAGAGACAAAGTGAGTGAGAAAGAAGTCAGATTGGAATATGTTCCTACTAAGGAACAAATTGCAAATATATTCACTAAACTATTTCCTAAGGATACTTTTGAGTATCTTAGACGCAAGTTAGGGGTGATTTTTCCTCCTAATCTGAACTAAGATGCAAGTCTTTGCATCAATCTATGGACATACAATCAGATTTTGTTTTGGAGTGATGCTATGGTGGTTGCTAATCAGGGCAAGTATTCAGAAGTTTTAGATATGTGGTTCAAAGCTTATTTACCTTTGCCATTGATTTCAAAGGGGGAGAAGAGTAATATGAAAATCTTTGGGAGAAGAGAAAAAACTTGTGGAGAAGAGTCATGAGAGAAGAGTAATACTAGAAGTTTAGAACAAAGGGATAGAAGTGAATAGTTAGTTGTGTTGATGGTGTTTTTCACATCATGTGTTTCCATCAATGCCAAAGGGGGAGATTATTGGATGTTGAGGTTGTGTTCCTGATATGTGGCTTTCATTGATTTCAACACTATTAGCATTAATAATTCTAAAGGTTGTATATGTCGAGCAGATTGAGAAAATTGTATTAAATATATTGCAGGCAACCAATGAAGCTAAGAAGGTTAGAGTGATGGAAATTTTTTTACGTTGATTATCAAGAGACACAAACTAAATGATTTGTTGCTAAGCCTATATGTTGTTTGGAAGTTTCAATGGTATGCATCAAGATTGAAGAAAGTTACAAAGTGTTGTGCTCCTACAGTTATTTTGTCTCTATAGCAAGTGTTTCTGAGAGAAGAGAATGCAATTCTAGAGAATTGAATCATTCTGTATGTTTCTAAGATATTTAGTAATGTTTCTAGATCATTCTCTATCAGTGTGGTGTGTCTTCATTGATTGACTTCTTCATGATAGAATATTTTTCCTTGTGTGTTTAAGTTTTTCATGTTCTTGGCCGAGATGATGGTGGTAGCATGTTGTGGATCCTTATGGATTAATATTTTATTGTTTGGTGTATTTGAGGATGTTGATCTAGGTCCTCACTATGTTTTGACTGACTTAGGTTGGTGGACATCAAGACTTATTCATGTATTGATGCTGACGGTTTTTAATTCATTTATTATCTTATGGTCGATAGAGAAGTTGATGAAATTCCCTGTAGCGGATATATAAGAATGATTTTTTCTTCATTTTAGTGTGTGTGTGGTATGTGAGAATGAAGTGTATATGCAAAATGGGTGAATAAAGATCAAATCATCTGAATTCATAGCAGAGTGTGAAGAAGGTTGAGCGAAGTATATTTGTGCCTAACCAGAACTGTAACCAGGCTTATTAAGAAGCTAATTTCTCAGTTCATATTTATCAGATGTATTTAATCTGATTGTCTGATGTAAGGAAATGAGCCTTCCCTTTTAGCAGCGAGCTCTAAGCAGTGTGCCTAATGCATGTCCATTCCCTATTCATTCTTTCATTATACTTCTAACAGGGTATAATCTTGTGGACTAACATCCATCATGGTTTTTCCCGTAACAAGGTTTCCACGTATAAAAATATTGGTGTTCATGTGTTTTTGATGTGATGTTGATTTATTCTTGTACTGTTAATTATCAAATTTGAGATTAAAGGTTGTTTAAGGTTGAATAATCTTAATTTTTGTAACAACTGATTCACCCCCACCCCCCCCTCTGAGTTGTCTATCCTTATTTTTTCAACACACCTTAGATAAATGTGAATTTTTTTTACAATGCTTTACAACACCATAAATAGGGTACACATTAGGTACATTTAATTAAAAGGGGCCCATTAGGCTTAATTAAGTACATGAATCATAGAAAAGTGTGGAAGTGTGTTACAACACTTTACAACACCTTTGCAAAGGACCAATTAAGGTACAATTTAGTCAAATAAAGGCCCTAAAATGATTTGAATGTGTACAAAACATTACAACACTACTCCAAGACACCATTAATTCAGTTTTAATGTCAAATCCCAAGCCAAGTAAGGGAAAGGATTAATTTTTCCATTATTACACCACCAAGGAGAATGTAATATGCCAAAAAAATTCACTCTTATACGAAATTAAGCTTAATATCACCACAAAGGAGACACTTCACATGGATTATGAAGACCACACTTTGGTTGACAAGGTCACTTTTCCTAGGAGATATATACTATCATCATTAAGAAGGGACCATTTCTTATGCAAAAAATGAGTAGGGGACTATATCCCCCTTAAAATGATAGTAGTACCAGCTACACTAACATTTTAAGGAGATAAAGAGGGATCCCTTGCTAGAAGGAATACACCTGAAACAAGGCTATTGAACCCCTTGGCCGCCATGTGTAGGGACAAAGATGAGCCTAAATGGATGATGATATGTTTCTCATTGTAAAATGGCATATGATTGCATAAAGCCAAGTTTACACTGCCATGTATTGTAGTGAGTATTGTGTGATTAAGGAGCAAAAACTAATGTTATTGACTAAGTGAAAGGATTTTTTATGTTTTTGAAGGAAAATATCCAAGACCTCTTGTTGTTTCTTGTGTGTTAGGCTCAATAGGGTCATGAATACCTTTTTCTTTCACTCCACATCATTTTCCATTATAGAAAAAATGTTTCAAGAGTTAGTACCCTCTTCCATAAATTTTTTCCATTTCTTTCAAGGAAGGTTGTTTTTCATACTCACTTCCATCATATTTGGATGTGTAATTTGTGTTTTATTCCTTGCTAGAAGTTATGAACTCTTCTATCTTGGATGTTTTAATGTTAGATTGTGTTGATATCACTATATCTTCTTTCTCTTTTTCCTTTTTTTTTTGTAATCTTGTATTCCCCCATGAAATTAGGTGTGAAATCTAATGGCCCCCAATCATCATCCACCGAATTGGTCATGAATGGAAAGATCTCATCTCTATCCTAGACTTGTAAAGGTTCTACTTTTGTAGTTGGTGTTAATGTTCTAAGAGAATCATTTTTTCATATTTCATTTGTAAACATTGTTCAAATTTAGGGTAAGCTTTTATTTTATAAACCTTTTTGTTGTATACATACTTCAATGAATGATGAAGCATTGAAGGCATAACATTCATTTCATGAATCCATGGTCTACCCAAGAGAATATTATATGAATATCTTGGGGAATGAAATGGATAGGAGTTTTAAAAGTAACATAGCCTACTTTGGCATGTAATGTTATCATAGCAAGGGGTTGTTTTCACACATTTTCAAAATCGTGAATAGAAAAATCAGCTAATTGAATTTTAGTCTTATCTACCCCATATTTTAGCCAAAAGGTTCACACTACAAACATTGATTCCTAAACCATTTTCAACAAGGGTACATATAATCCTAGCCTTGTTAATAACATCTAATAGCATCAAAGAGTCATTTTTTCGCATTTCCAAAGGGGGTAACTCACTTTGATGAAAGACAATGTCAAAATTACGTTGACTCATATTCTCAATCAAATTTGTTACATCGTGTGGTTGCACACTATGAACATGAAAAATTAGGAAGATCAATTATAATTGAAATAAACAAGTAAACAAACAAGTGATCTAACTCAGCCATATTCCAATGAGATTCTTGCAAATGTCAATTAATATTCCATTAAAACATGAAATGATCAAACAGTTCAAATGAAATCCTAAATTAATGACAACAAACCTCATCCCATTGGGGATTAGGGCTGGATTGATGTGGAATTCTCAACAAGCCTAATCCATGTTGGTGATGCAAAGATTCAATGGTGAATTGATGAAGAAGTATAGGGTTAATTCATAAAAATGCTCTCAAATGGTGAAGGTAAGCATAAAATTTTGCATAATAGGGTTGCTCAAATGATTTGTGAATACAATTCTCATGAAAATGAGAACTATTTATAGGCCTTTTTGAGAAATGAATAGCTAAGATAAAAATGGATAATCAATGGATGCAACTCAATGAGAGGAATTAGCATGGATCAAAGATCAAATCAAAGGATCAAATTGAATAATGACATGGATCAATGATATTAATCAAGGGCTTAAATTGATTGAGACAAATACAATCACTTATTTTTAGGAAGATGGAGATGATATTTCCATGTGGAGGGAAATATTTGAATTCAAATTGGAGGAATATTCCTTGAGAATATTCTTTCAAGGATTGGATGGGTTAGAAGAAATTTTTCAACTCAATAATTAATAAATTATTTAGTTATGAAAGTGGAATAAATTTACAGCTTTAATTAAACAATTAAAATAATTTAATCAAAGTGATATTTAGGACATTCAATTAAATAATTTCAATTTTCTAATCAAATATGAGGACTTCAGAGATTTAATTAAATAATTTGGATTATTTAATCACATGAGATGAAAATGAGTAGGAAAGGGGTGAATTAATCAAGCAATATTAATTATTTAATCAACAAAGGAAAAATGATGAATCTAATTAAACAATTAGCATTGTTTAATTAAATAGGTGAAAATGGGTGAATTAGGATAGAAACAGTGTTAGTAATCGAAATCAGGTGAGCGATATTGATTGAGATATTATTAAGTGTCTACACACACTAGGGGGATAAAACTATTTTTCAAATCCTTTTGAAGCATGCCATGGTAAGCAGGTGATGTTTGAATCAAATCCCACAAGGATCTCTTAGCAGAGTGTTACAAAGTTGCTCAACAAGATCAAATTCTTTACCACTATGTTGTAGCATGTTGGGTGCGAGTGGGAGGTATGATGGAGGAAATGGAATGGATGTTGGTTTTTTTTTTGGTTTCTTATTACTCCTAGTGTTATATGTGTGAGAAACTATATGATAACTTGGTTAATGCGAGTCAGGTGCAAAAAGTTGGGGGGTCAAATTGTGGCCAATTTTTTTTCAAAAATTTGAAAGGTTATAATGTGAGTGTGTTATAACATGAGTGCATTATAAAATGATCATGTTATGGATTGGTCTGACTGAGCCTCATTCCTAGTTACATCAATCCTATAATGTGCTCATGCTATAATGTGATCACGTTATAGCCTATTATAACAAAGAAAAGCACATCCAATTCATTTCATTTTACTATCATTCTTTCTTGCTTGTAGCCAACAAACCCTATCATTGTGTGCTCATGTTTTGAAAGCATAAAATATTCTAATTTATTCATCGAATATTTGTAATTTCTTCACTATAATGCCACCATGTCAATGTGGAGGTCGAAGAAGTAGGAACTGTTTATTTTTTTGTCATTTTTTCGTTAAATAGGTAAATTTAGATTGTTTTTTATGTTCATTTATTTAATTTATACGCATTGATAATCAACCTAAAATTCCTCCTCAAAATCCTTCTCCTCCTTGTAAACAATCACATGAACATAATCTTGAACAACCATAGAAAAAAACTCCTCAAAGAATTCCTCAACATCCTCTTGGTACTCAACAAAATTTAATGGGGGAAATTGAAAGCAAAAAAAATAAAATTGAGGAGTTAATTGCGAGGTTGAACAATCCTATAATTTCAACCTTGGAAAGAAGCACACTTGGAAATTCAATTCAAGCCATGTTAACACATGTAGATGCAATTAGAAAGAAATTAAGTGGTTGGGCGGATAAGAGGCAAGAATGTAGGAACTTTTATGCAGATAAATTATCATATAAAGAATTAAAATATGAAAAAGTAAAAAATATGATTTGTTCTCACTATTCACTAACCCATACAAAAATAAAACTCTTGACCTTAATATCAAGAGGTTTCCTATCCATTGGTGGTGCAAGGGCACCATGTTAGTCCAGTTTTGTGAATAAGGTCATGTAATAGATTGTGAGGTGTTTTAGTCTTATTTGAGTCTAATAAGGTCATAATAGACAATTCAAAATGTAACTTGAGTCATTTGGTCACTTTAGAGTTCATATTGTCATATTTTACAAATATTGTCAGAATTTGTCATGGGCAAAGTGGAAAAAAATGAAAACTTTGGAAGCCCAATGGTCATGGGAGTTCAAATGTTAGTATAAGCTGGTTTTGGTAGTTGAATTTTAGAGGTACAAGTTTAAATATTCTTTAGGAATTCGAAGTAAGCTCTCTCTTGAAGTTTTTTTGAAGAAATCGATAAGAAACTCTCTTTCTGTGTGTTTTCTAACAAAGTGGTTGCTACATGTTGATGTACTCGTTTGTACAGAAGAATATTGGTGTGAAATCTATTTAAATTGATGGAGGCTTGAAGTAACAACATATTGGCTTTAATTTGATTCAATTTCATGGTAATTGAAGAGTTTTATTGATATTTTTCTATACGTGGGTCTATAAAACCCTGTTAGAGGGTTTGAAAGAGAATAAAATGCATTAGTCACCCATTCCAGCATTAGATTTTCTTGTAACTTTGTGGAATGGGTGAATTAGGGTAGACTAATATGTTAGGATAGGTCTAATTAGAAAGGATGAGGGTTTGATAAAAAAATTATGCTTCCCTAAGTGTAATTACATGATTTTTTGCCAAGGATAACTTTAAGAAACCCCCCCCCCCCTCTCAACGAAGGTGTAAAATCGTCGCGAATCTTTCCTTTTATTTGAAAAAACTAGTAATTTTCCCTAGTGAATCTTATGCACATTATTAAAAAAATTGTAAAATCCTAGCAAATATTAATGAATAATTGGTAAAAAAAAATAATCATAGTGGCGAATCCTAGTGAATAATCACTAAAATGATTAATTATAATGGTGAATATCTCCTTTAAAAAATTTCATAGTTGTTCGGCGTAGTTCCCCCAATTTTTTAATATTATTTTAATATTGAAGTAGGGGCCCGGGGGCGACAACCACCGACGGAGTCAAGGGGCAGCTGCAAGTTCATTCTGTAAGCGAATATCGACGTGAGTGAACATCATCGGAGGGTCACTTAGGGATGTCTTGCCGATACAACGATGATGATATATGTCATGAACTATTGGCAATAGTGAATGATGGAGATAAACTAGAGCTTTGATCGGATTTCTTTTTGGGAGCTTGGCAAGAATATTGTAGATTCCCTTCATGATTCTCCAGAATTACACAAGTGGTGTACCTGTGCCTTGGTGGACCCCAAGTAGAGTATGGAAGCCTTATCGACGTGAGTGAACATCATTGGTGGGAAACTCAGGGATGTCCCACTGATACAATGATGATGATGTATGTCATGAACTACTGGCAACAGTGAATGGTGGAGATCAAATTTTGGGCCTCAACAAACTTTTTAAAAGGCACATGCATATAAAGTCATGGAATTGACTTGCAACCATTCGATAAAAAATCTAATCGATGGTAATAAATAAAAAACCTATTCAAGGCTAAAATATCCCTAAAATGAGAAGGTAAATTATTATTAGTGGAAATATTTCCCAAAAATTATTTGTAAGAATATAAAATTTATGGCGAATATAATTAATATATGTAATTACATTATTAACTACTGGCGAATTAGTTCCAATGACACATTGTTTAAAAAATAATGCATTGGCGAATTAATCGAGACAAATTTATGTTTTTTGTAAAAACTTGGCGATTCAACATCCTTTCTAACTTGTATTATTCACCATTTTTGGAGCTCCCAATTTCAAATATTCACCAATTGGCAAAGATTCGCCACTAAAGTTTTCCCTGGTTTTTTCTTGAAAAATGATGGGTAAAGGTTGGAGTTGGCCTAAAAGGCAGTCATAAAGCATGGGAGATGATTTAGTGATCATGTACACACCTTATTAGGTGTGTGTAAATAATTTACAAGGTTGTTGGAGGCCTAGAGTATTGAATTTCAATAAACCCTCTTGAAAAATGGCTTAGATGAGGGTATTGTGATTTGATGCCTTTGAAGGCATTTCTCAAGTTGGTGATTCTAATTAGTTGTAACCTAGTTGTGACCTTGAAGTAGACAGTTTGGATTAGAAGAGATTCTAGGTTGGTGTTACTTTGTAAAAGTGGCCTAATTTGGCATTGCAACAACGTAACAACAATTATTTGGTGGGTATGTTTTGAGACAACCCTATCACCTTTTGAGATATGTTAAGACGAAGTGTAATGGGTTTCTGAAATGGTAGATGGTTTGTGGTTTTGAGGTGTATTTTGAAAGAAATGGACAAAAATATTCGTTTATAATCCTACAAGGGAAATATGAAAGAGTTTAGGAATAAGGGAAAGTTTGGGTTTTGGTGACTGAAAGAGTGTTCAAAATAGTTTGAATTGTGATTTTTGAACGTTTACCTCCCTACTCTACATCAATTGGCATCATAGCATAGGTATTAGATTTTTTGAGGAGGAAATTTAAAGGTTGAAGAAGAGAAAGGTTGGAATTTGAAAGGACAAGATGCATCCTAAAGGTAGTGTAGTACTTGCAAGAGAGATTAAGTTGTTAAAGGAGTCCCAAGAAGCAATTTCTGCCAGATTTGCAACATTAGAGACAAAGAAAAAAATAGGAAAGGCCACTAAGGATGAGGGTGACCGAGAGGAAGAGGAAGAGGATGAAGATGAAAAACCTCTAGGTAGAGTCAAAGATGATGAGTTGGACCCTAAAGAGAGAAGGATGGTGAAGATGCATTAAAGTTGTTAGAGGAGATGCTTCTGGTGAGAAAATAGATGTGCCAATGTATACTGAAAAGTTGTATTTAGAAGAAGTATTGGATTGGGTTGATGAACTAGATAATTACTTTGAATACAAGGAGGTTGTTTAAGATTAGAAGGTAGAGTTTGCAAAAAATAAGTTGAAAGGTTCTACTCTTACATGGTGGAATTATGTTCAAGATGAAAGAGTGGAGAAGGGGAAAGAAAAAATCAATTCATGGGATAGGATGGTGTCAAAAATAAAAATCCAATTCTTTCCAAGTGATCATGCAATACAAAAATTCAAGAATTTGAAAAGTTTAAAGATGAAGGATAAATATTTCATGGCATATATTGTAGAATTTCACAAATTAAGTATTAGGGCTGGTTGTTTTGAAGATGAAAATGAGAAGATATAAAGTTATATGATTGGTTATGAGATTTCAAATTCAAGATTAATTGAGTTTGGCCATGCCTAAGATAGTTGAAGAATGATTTTAGTTGGTTGCTAGGGTAGAAGAGAAACTAAAAAAGAAGGCAAGAAATACAAGGAAGAGGTAGAGGCAGTACCAATAGAGGAAGAGGTATAAGTTAGACCTATGAAGACAAATAAGATGCAAGAAAAAACAAAGACCAAGTTGTTGATCAAAGAGGTGGCTTTAGAGGTTTTAGAGGAAGATTTGGTGGAGGTAGAGGTTCAACTACATTTTCAGGAAGATGTTACCATTGTAATTAGTTTGGTCATCAACATGGAAGTGTTTAGAGAAAAAATCTTATACTTCAAGTGGTGGTGATAAAAGAGTACATTTGGTGCAAGAGGATGATTGTGAAAGTGTTCATTCTCCTAATCAACTTGATACTCCAAAATTATGATAAAATATGATGGTGAGAAGAACATTACTTAAAGTATCAAAAGAGAAGGAGATGACTCAAAGAATAGAATTATTCAAGACCACCTATGAATGCAATGGAAAGGTATGCAAAGTAGTAATAGACTTTGGAAGAACTGATAATGTGGTATCAATTGAAAGGGTTGATAAACTGAAATTGGAAAATTAACCTCATGCAACACCTTACAAAGTGTCTTGGCTGAATGATGATCAATCTATCTTAGTGAATGAACAATATTTAGTTGAGATTAACATTGTTTGGTATAAGGAAAAGATTATTTGTGATGTGTTTCCTATGTATTGTTGTCATTTATTGCTTAGAAGACTATGGTAGTTTTATAGACATCCAATTTATGATGGCAGACACAATACATATCAGATTGAGAAATATGGAAACACTTTCACTTTAACACCATTGTAGGTAGATATTAAGGAGCAAACCAAGGAAGCTAATGTGATTATGTTAGGAAAAATGGAGTTTGTAAATATCAAGGAAGACAAAATGGAGGTTGTAGCTACTTCAAGGCTTGAAGGTACCACGATGGGAAAGGTAAAGGGTAATCTGATTTTGATGAGAAAAGAAGATGATTTGATCTATCAAAACCTGATAAAGAGAAGGTCAAGGATGAATTGATTGGGGAAATGAAATATTGGAATGATAAGATCATGATAGGAACAATTCTTTATTCTTTGGTTTCAAAATAAGCTAGAGGGAAGTCATATTCTATCAGTACAAAGGCTTTTAAACTTGATAGCATAGAGGTTCTTGGGGTAGGAAATCTGAGAAAACAAATGAAGGAAAAAGGTGAAGTGAGTAGGGTTTTTTGGCAAGGACAAATGGGTGAATTAAAGTATGCTTCAAGAGTAAATAAGAGGATAGTCTAATAAAAAGTTCGTATAGGTAATTTTTCAACTGTTCAATAAATTTTAGAATCAATTTTAGATGATGGAAAGGTAAGAGAGCATACAACAGGTTAGTTTGTAATGATGAAACAAAATCTAGGTGGAAACAAGTTCAATAGTGTAAAGTATGATTCAAATCTTCAATACCTAGCTCATTGGAAAGGAGTACCAGATGAGAAGGATTTTGGGAGATCAAAGAGATGGTGTGGACAAGCAGCAATTAATTTCTCAAGGGACTTGAGATTATTTTTTTGGCCTGGTGTATGGTGTAGGCACACCATATTAGTCCAGTTTTCTGAATAAGGTCATGTAATAGATTGTGCAGTTTTTGAGTGTTATTTGAGTCTAATAAGGTAATAATGGACCATTCAAAATGTAACTTGAGTCATTTGGTTGGTTTAGAGTTTATATTGTCACATTTTACAAATATTTTCAAAAGTTGTCATGGGAAAGTGCAAACAAATGCAAACTTTGGAAGCCCAACAATCATGGGAGTTCAAATTTTAGTTTGAGTTGGTTTTGGTAGTTGATTTTTAGAGGGAAAATTTTAAATATTCTTCAGGAATTCGATGTAATCTCTCTCTCTTGAAGTTTTGTTGAAGAAATCAATAAGAAACTCTCTCTTTCTATGTGTTTTCTAAAAAATGTCATTGCTACAGGTTGTTGTACTTGTTTGTATAGAATAATATTATTGCTCAAGCTATTGAAATTGATTGAAGCATGAAGTAAAAACATATTGGTTTTTATTTGATTCAATTTCATGGTAATTGAATATTTTTATTGATATTTTTTTGTCAAAGGGTTTGTAAAACCATGTTAGAGGGTTTGCAAGAGAACAAAATGCATTAGTCACCCATTCCACCATTAGATTTTGTTGTAACTTGGTGGAATAGGTAAATTAGGGTAGATCAGATGTGGAATAGGTGAGCGGGGATGACGGTTTGATAACTTTTTCATTCTTTCCTAAGTGTAATTGCATGAGTTTTTGTTTGAAAAAATGATGGTTAAAGGTTGGATTTGGCCTAAAATGAAGTGATAAAGCATGTGATATGATTTAGTGAGCATGTTTAGACCTTATTAGGTGTGTTTGAAGCGTTGAAAAGGTTGTTGGAGGCCTGGAGTATTGAATTCCAATAAACCCTCTTGAAAATGGCTTAACTGAGGGTATTGTGATTTGATGCCTTTGAAGGAATTTCTCTTACTAAAAGTTGGTGATTTTGAGTATTTGTAACCTATTTGTGATCTTGAAATAGATAGCTAGGGTTGGAAGAGAGTCTGGGTTGGTGTTACTTTGTAAAAGTGGCCTTATTTGGCCTTGGGGCAATGTAACAACCATTATTTGGTGGGTATGTTCTAAAACAACCCTATCACATTTTAAGATATATTAAGATAGAGCATAGATTGAACCCACAAAATTGGTTTAAAATTCGAGTGAGGAAGGAAAACTTCCAAAAAAATGACACTTAAAAAAAATTTGTATTCAAGGGTTCAAGCGAACTATTGGTTTGAACAAACCCTAAAGAGGTTTACTCGAACCAAGGTTTGAGTGAACCGCTTTGCATGTGGAAACTTGAAATTCCCATTGTGTGAAGGGGGTTTGCTCAAACCCCTTAGGTTCGCTTGAACCCCCCTTTTCCCACATTCCCACCCTCTGACACAAAAATATTCTAGATTTTTTCCCTTTGAAGCTCGGGTTGAGGATGGAAATGGAGGAGACTTCACAAACCCAACTAGAAGATGGTAGTCCTTGGAATGAGCTATCCAATGAATATAATTTTAATATTTTTTAGTTTTATTATGTATTTTTTTATTTAGTTTTATTAAACATAGGATTTTCATTGAAAATAAAGCTTTGTTATGCACATGTGGAAAAATACCATATTATCAAAATAAAATTTTATAAAATATGTTGAGGTTGGGTATTGATTTCCTTAATCCATTAAAAACAAAAAAAAAGAATTTTGATACATACATAAAAAGTTATGTTGTATACAGTTTGCATATGTTTGAATTGTAATTAGTTTGACTTCGAAACTTGATTAAGGAAAAAAAATTTAATAAAACACTAGGAAACCAACTGAAAGTGCTATATATCATAGTTACAAATCTAAATTCAAAAAAAATATAATTTTATCCTACATACAAAAAAAGTTATGTTGTATACGATGAGTGTCACTCCTTAAAAATGTTGTTTTTAAAAAAAAGATAGTTTTTGAAGGAGATGAAAAAATAAATGCTATCTAATTGCCAAAAAATTGAAAAAATATATATTTTGAATCTATAGAAAAAAATTCACAAATCACTAGTTTGCATAATCTTCAAATTCCTCACGGTTTAGCCACTATAGGCACTCAAAAGTGAAGATTTAGTTTAAAAAATTAGTTCAGTGTTCAGTTTACCTGAAAATTGTAAACCAATATTGTGGGATCACCCCGTAATGGGTGTCTGAAATGGTAGATGGTTTGTGGTTTTGAGGTGTATTTTGAAAGATATGGATAAAAATATTCATTTACAATGCTATAAGGGAAATATGAAAGAGTTGAGGAATAAGGGAAATTTTGGGTTTTGGTGATTGAAAGAGTGTTCAAAATAGTTTGAATTGTGATTGTTGAAGGTTTGCCTCCCTACTTTGCATCAATTGGTATCAGAGAATATGTATTACATTTTTTGAAGGAGGAAATTTGAAGGTTGAAGAAGAGAAAGGTGGAATTTGTAAGGACAAGATGCCTCCTAAAGGTAGTGTAGTACTTGCAAGAGAGATTAAGTTGTTAAAGGAGTCCCAAGAAACAATCTAAGCCAGATTTTCAGCATTAGAGACAAAGAAAAAAAGAGGAAAGGCCACTAATGATGAGAGTGATCGAGAGGAAGAGGAAGAGGGTGAAGATGAAAACCCTGTAGGTAGAGTCCAAGATGATGAGTTGGACCTTGAAGAGAGAAGGATGGTGAAGATGCCTTAAAGTTATTAGAGGAGATGCTTCTGGTGAGAAAATAGATGTGCCAATGTATAATGAAAAGTTGGATGCAAAAGAAGTATTGGAACTGGTTGATGGACTGGATAATTACTTTGAATACAAGGAGGTTGTTGAAGATTAGAAGGTAAAGTTTGAAAAAACTAAGATGAAAGGTCCTACTTTGACATCGTGGAATTATGTTCAAGAGGAAAGAGCGAATAAGGGGAAAGAAAAAATAATTTCATGGGATAGGATAGTGTCAAAAATCAAAAGCCAATTCTCGCCATGTGATCATGCAATACAAACATTCAAGAATTTGCAAATTTTAAAGAATAAGGATAAAGATTTCATGGACTATACTAAAGAATTTCACAAGTTGATTATTAAGGTTGGGCATGTTGAATATTAATTTTAATGGAGGAAATTGAAAACAACAAAAAACAAATTAAGGAGTTAATCGTGAGGTTGAATGATCCTGCAAGTTCAACCTTGGAAAGAAGCACACTTGCAAATTCACTTGAAGCCATGTTAACACATGTAGATGCAATTATCAAGAAATTAAGTGGTTGGGTGAATAAGAGGCAAGAGTGTAGGAATTTTTATGCAGATAAATTATCATATAAAGAAGTAAAAGATGAAAAATTACAAAATGTGATTTGTGCTCACTATTCACTAACCCACGCACAAATCAAACTCTTGACCTTACTAGTAAGAGGTTTCCTATCCACTAGTGAAACCACCAAGGGATTAGGAACAATTAACCCACCACTTTTACTAACTTTCCATTTATAACAAAGGCATACACCATTGTTGATGATTTGTCAACAAACAGTGTTGTGTCATAGAGCACAGGCAACAATGTCTTCCTAGTGATGGATCAGTATCACTCTTTGTTTTATCCCTTCCTACTTCAAACTCTCCAAATTCTCAAGCTTCATTTTACAACACCACATATTTCAGTATCACTACAACTTCTCAAGAAATTGATTGATTGCAGGTGGGTTTCAAGAATGTGTGTCTCTGATAGTGGGTACTTATTCACTTAGAAGTCAAAGCTCAAAGAACTATAATGACAAGGTTGTTTTTGAGATGGGTGTGGGCTTTGAAAATGATTTTTTTGGTTTGAATAATGTGGATGACATGTGAAAACTCAACACACATGTTAGTATCACTACAACTTCTCAAGAAATTGATTGATTGTAGGTGGGTTTGAAGAATGTGTGTCTTTGATAGTGGGTACTTGCTCACTTGGAAGTCAAAGGTCAAAGAACTATAATTAAAATGTTGTTTTTGAGATGGGTGTGGGATTTTAAAATGATTTTGTGGGTTTGAGTAATGTGGATGACATGCTTTGGTTGGAGGAAGCCCAATTCACAAACTACAAATTCCTTTTAGAAATGTTGGGTGCTCAGATCAACAAATCACTAGATTCCAACTCAAGAAGTTATTATGGATCTCATTTTAGAATATCTAATGCCTTGAAAAGATTGTGTTGAATATCTTTTAGAAAATATTTTATGTTTGTTTGAAAAAATAGCAATCTAATCCATTACAATTGGAGTTTTCTCACTTGTGAGCTTAGTTGATATGTGGGTGAGTAAGTGGAAAGTGTACATGCAATAGATGTCTCAATCATGTGAAGTGAGACAAAAAAAATAGAAGCCTATGTAAACTTAAGGTAATTTTGAATAGACCAATCTTAGAAAGGTGATATCCTATCTAGATGGTTAAAGACACTATTTCATGATTTATTATTTTTTATGTTTGGTCGAATCAACAATACAGTTCATAAATATGCCTACTCATATGGTTTGTATTGAGTACTAGATAATGATTATAAAACATAATTTCTTCACACTTAGAAATTATATTGCATTTGAATGATTTAAAAACATAATTATTTGATCATAATTTAAATATAATAATGTCTCAATTATATATTTAATTAATTATTTATTTATCTTGAAATTTGTTTTAAAGATTTAAAATAATTTAAAAAATATATAATAAATTATTCAAAAGAACAAAGATGCTATTTAACAAGTAAAGGTAAACATGATAGAATCTAAGACTACTTATTTGAAAAAATACAAACATAATATAATTCTAATATCAATAAAGTCTTTCACACTTAGTAGCAAAAACCTAATAAGCCTATTCTTAATATATTTTAAAGACACTATTTAATCTAATTATTAATATTATTATTATAGAAATAAAAAAATAAAATAAAAATAGAGATATAGAGAAAAAATAGAATAGAGAGTTTAGTCTATTAATTGAATAATTAATATTATTTAATTAAAGTGGAGAGATAGAAATTTGAATTTAATAAAATAATTCAAAATTATTTAATTACTATAAAGGAGGGAAATAAAATAATAAGAATAATGTCTTAAAGTAGATTCTATCATTTTTACCTTCACTTGTTAAATAGTGTAAATGAAACAAAAAAAAAAACACATGGTACAGAAAAAATTCTATGAAACAAAAATAAAATAATATTATATTATTTTTTGAATATCCTAAGGCAAGAATATTTAATATTATTCTATCATTTATACTATTATTTAAATAGTGTAAATGCTAATTATTTACACTAACTTTCACAAGTGAAACAAAATAAGCACAATAGTATGTATATCAATATAAAGTGAAGAGTGTGCAAATATAATAATAAAAATTATGATCTATCAATATAAAATGAAGAGTGTGTAAAAAGTGTGTTTATTCACACTTTTTTCTACCAAGTGTGAAGAGATTATCATCTTGATACTACATTTACTAAAAAGATAGCTATCCAAAATACCAGTAGTGAATTAGATCTATTGATATGTATTTACTGCAAAGATATTGATTTTAATCTTTAAATGCACTCATGCACTTTTATCCAACAATCATTCATTTAAACATGTTATCCACGCCAAAAAATTAGAAACCAGATGATAGTAATTCATCATTATAAAGAAACCTCCCAAATCAAATACAAGTTTTATGGAAAAGTTTACTAATGTGAGATAGGGTTGGTGACATGAGACAACTTCTTAACTCGAATAAGGAAAAAATATAGCCCATTAGCTACTAATTTTTTGTTAAGTTATTTCTCATTAGATGGTAAAAAATGTTCTAAAATAAATAATTATTAAAAATTCCATCATAAAGATTAAATTATTTAGCCGATAGGCTATTATGTGGGGGAACCCCACCGAGATTTCCTCCAGTCTGATGCCGCTGGGGAGAATTTTAAACTTTACGGGAAATCAATCTATGGTAAAATGCATTCGCTGGCGTGTACATGTCACATCATATTCAATTCACCGAGTGAATTCTATAATTTACTGTTGCAGCTATCCATTTGGACCAGCATTTAATTGTAAGAGTGTTTCTTATGTAGCAGGTTTTTTTTTTTTTATAACATGCCCCAATTTAGTTTTTTTACGGTTGACCGGGTTCTAGCGGTTACCGCAGCCACCGTGGTCTGGCTAGCCTTCCCTCACAGTAGCACGATATCAAATTTTGTCGGTGTCTGGCGGTTTGCAGGCAGTCACTTGGCAGTTACCGCGGCCACCGCAGTCTATTTGTTAACCGCGGCAGTAGTGCAGTAATCTTGCCCCCTCCAACCGCTAGTGGTTACTGCGGCCACCGTAGCTTGTCTGTTAACCAAGGCGGTAGCACGGTAAGCCCTCTGCCTAGACCATAGCAGTTTACCATGGCCATCACGGCTTGTCTTTTAACTGCGGCAATAGCGCAGTAAGTCATCGCCTCAGACCGTTTGTTGTTTATCGCGGCCACCGCGGCTTGTCTTTTAACTGTGGCAGTAGTGCTGTAGTCAACCAGAGTTGACCTTACCATGGCCACTGCGGCTTGTCTGTTAACAGCGGCAGTAGCACAGTAAGCCCTCTACCCAGACCATGGCAGTTTACCGCGGCCACCATGGCTTGTCTTTTAACTATGGCAGTAGCACGGTAAGCCGTCGCCTTAGACCATTTGTTGTTTACTGCGGCCACTGCAACTTGTCTTTTAACTGCGGTGGTAGCACGGTAGTCAACCAGAGTTGACCATTTGACTTCTCGATGGTGGTATGTGCGCTCCTTGGTGTCTTGAAAGGATGTTTGGATGAATGCGATTGGACGGCGGTTTATTGTATTTTGTGCTCGCCAACTTGGCTTTCCTTTGAGCCTTAATTCCTTTGTACATGTGGTGTATAAAATAATTTATATAATAAATAAAATAAATAATAATTTATGTAATAATAATTTATTTATATAATAATTTATTTATAAAATTATTTATTTATATAATAATTTCTATAATAAACTAGAAAAATAATAATTTATATAATAAATAAAATAAAAAAGATTCTTTAAATAAAATAATATAATAAATTTTTAATAAAATTAAAATTTGTTTTGTGTTATAAAATCCAAAAAATAAACAAATAGAGAGGGATAATTTTTAATAATGACTTTTTAATAAAAACTAAAGTTGTATAGGAAGTGTTGTTTTTGGAATGAATTGGAGATGAGGGTTTTAGAACCTAAAATTTCCATCTAAAATCCTAAGGTTTTCCCACAAATTTCCACAAATGTCCATAAAAACCTAAGGTTTTATTCTCATTTCAACCCATCATTTTCATACTTACGCCGATAAAATGAGCCCACATTATTTACGACCGTGAAAAGCAGTGGACGACGTGAAGAAAGCAATGATCTATCTCACCTATCCCTCTCTAGCTCTCCCTCCCTCTTTCCCCCTCCTCTCTCCCTCTTTCTCTCTCCTTCCCTCTCTACCTATCCCTCCTTCCATCCCACCTATTTCTCTGTCACTCTCTCCTTTCGTCTCTACTTCTCTCCCTCTCTTGCTTATTCCTCTCTACCTCTCTCCTTCTCCCTCTAATTCTCTATATCTCCCCTATCCCTCTCTACCGCTCCCTCCCTCCCTCTCTCTCTCTCACTCTCTAGCTCTCTCTTTCCTTCTCTACTTCTTTCTATCACACCTCTCTCTCCCTCCCTATCTCTATCTCATTTATCCCTCTCTACCTCCCTTTGTCCCTTGACCCTCCTCTCTCTCTCTCTCTCTCTCTCTCTCTCTCTCTCTCTCTCTCTCTCTCTCTCTCTCTATCCTTCCCTCTCTACTTCTTTACTCTCTCTAGCTCTCTCTTTCCTTCTCTACTTCTTTCTATCCCACCTCTCTCTCCCTCATATCTCTCTCACTTATCCCTCTCTACCTCCCTTCGTCCCTTTACCCTCCTCTTTCTCTCTTTCCCTCTCTACTTCTTTTCCCTCCTCTCTCTCTCTCTCTTTCTCTATCCTTCCCTCTCTACTTCTTTTCCCTCCTCTCTCTCTCTTTCTCTATCCTTCCCTCTCTACTTCTTTTCCCTCCTCTCTCTCTCTATCCTTCCCTCTCTACTTATTTACCCTCCTCACTCTTTCTCTATCTTACCTATCCCTCTCTACCTCTCCCTCCCTACCTCCCCCCTTCTCTCTCCCTCTTGCTCTCTCCTTCCCTCTTTATTTCTCTCTATATCACATATCCCTCTCTACCTGTCCCTCCCTCCATCCCACCTATTTCTCTCTCACTCTCTCCTTCCCTCTCTACTTCTCTCCCTCTGTCACTTATTCCTCTCTACCTCTCTTTCCTTCCCCCTCTAATTCTCTATATCTTCCCTATCCCTCTCTCCCTCCCTGCCCCTCCTCTCTCTCACTCTCTTTGGCTCTCTCTTTCCTTCTCTACTTCTTTTCCCATCCTCTCTCTCTCTCTCTCTCTCTCTCTCTCTCTCTCTCTCTCTCTCCTTCCCTCTACTTCTTTACCCTCCTCTCCAATTCATTCCAAAAACTACACTTCCTATACAACTCTAGTTTTTCATTTTTCTATTTATTTATTGTTTGGATTTTATAACACATAACAAATTCTAATTTTATTAAAAATTTATTATATTATTTTATTTAAAGAATCTTTTTTATTTTATTTATTATATAAATTATTTTATTTTATTTTATTTAATATATAAATAAATTATTTTATTTTATTATATTTATTATATAAATATTTTATATTTAATTCATTACCTTTTAAAATGTGCTTATAACTTTTACTGCTACCTTAGTTTTTAAATTCTAAGCCTTTACCGCTTTACTGCGGCCTCCCACAAAGGGGCCTGCGGTATGGCGATAGTGGTTAGTAGGCGGGCATTAAGTGTTCACCACGGTACCGTAGACCACAGTGGTTGTGGTAAATAGGTAGCGGTCAACGGTGAACAGTTAGCGGTCAAAGGCAAATAGTCAGCGAGCGAGCAAAGATAGTTGGTGGTTAGCGGTTACCGCTATACCGCGCACAGTTAGTATGGTCACTGCGGTAGTGCAGTGGATGGTCTACGGTCAGCGATAGAGGTGATAGCTAGCAGCTACCACGGTACCGCTGGCAGTCAAGCCAGTGACCACGGTAGCACGGTAAACCGTAAGTGATTAGTAGGGTGACCGCGGTGGATGGGAATAGACGGCAAGGAAGCAGTCAGTGGTCAAACACCACGATACCATAGGTGGGTAAGTCAAAGCCCATGGTAATGAGGTAAAACAATAAGGGCCGCATGGAAATGAAATGTGAAGAGCAATAAATATATAAAGTTAAAAATTAAAGGCTCCTAAGTATTAAATTTAAATCAAAGGTGAACTGTGTAAAAAATATTTGATTTGCCGATAAGGCAATTAATCAAATATTTTATTTCCTATCAGAATTCAAACAACTATAACTAGAAAATTGAAGGGTCACGACCCTTCGTTTATTCTATATAAATATTTCAAAAAATCAGTTGCAGAGGAAGGGGAGAGTAGGAAGGGGATTTTCTAGGAAAAAATGTAAAATGGACAAGGCCTTTCCTAAAATAATGCAATGGAGAAGATGTTTTTCAATTGGTGAAACTTTTTCTTTATTCAGTTGTTGTGATATAATAATTTATATTTCTTATGTGGGTTGTCTCCAACTTGAAGTTTTAAATCATTTAAATCAATGTATCTAGTATATGTTTGATTTATCATAGTGCAAATTTCACTCTATATGATTTGATTGATTGGTGTCTGCAAGTCAGAATTAAAATCCTTTTAAACATGTCACAGTGATTTAGTATTTCTTTTGGATTGTTGAAGTAGAACCCGATAAGAAAACATTCCAGCACTATTTATGCAAGCCATAAATTAATGCAGTCATATGCCAGTCATAGGATTTTATTTTATAAAGTGCCTAACAACTTGAAATTAAGCCAAAGAAGGAAAACACATGTCATTTTCTATTTTTGACTCCATTGCCCAATAGACATAAGGCACTGATCTATCATGTCCTAGAGATAGAATTTCATATCAAACAATTTATTCAAATCCTTTCATTTGTGTAGTAGGAGTAGGATTAGTTTTAGAGATTTTCATCTATCCACTACCTTTTCCATTGTGGGTAGATTGTTGCATCAGGAAACACTTTTCAATCTGCATCATTCATTATGTTCACTTGCCTTGGTCTAGCAGAACCTAAAGAGAAGAAGGTACAATTGTATCAATTGGCCTTGTACGTTGACCAAAAGTGTAGTAAGAGCTTGGAAAACTCTTTTGGTTAAAACCTGCATTTTTGAGACCCAACAGAGGGTAAAGAAGTAGAGAGGGAAGGATAGAGAGAGAGAGAGAGAGGAGGGAAAATAAGTAGAGAGGGGAGGATGAGAAAGAGAGAGATAGAGAGAGAGGAGGGTAAAGGGACATAGGGTGGTAGAGAGGGAAGGATGGAGAAAGAGAGAGAGGTAGAGAGAGAGAGGAGGGTAAAGGGACATAGTGAGGTAGAGAAGGATAAGTGAGATAGAGATAGGGAGGGAGAGAGAGGTGGGATAGAAATAAGTAGAGAAGGAAAGAGAGAGCCAAAGAAAGTGAGAGAGAGAGAGAGGGAGGGAAGGAGAGGTGGAGAGGGATAGGGGAGATATAGAGAATTAGAGGAAGGAGAGAGAGGTATAGAGGAATAAGTGAGAGAGGGAGAGAATTAGAGAGCGAAGTAGAGAGTGAGAGAGAAATAGATGGGATGGAGGGAGGGATAGGTAGAGAGGGATATGTGATATAGAGAGAAATAGAGAGGTAAGGGGAGAGAAAGAGGGAGAGAGAAGGGAGGAGGAAGGCAAGGAGAGGTAGAGAGGGATAGGTGAGATAGAGAAAGAGGGAGGAGGGTAAAAAAGTAGAGAGGAAAGGATAGAGAGAGAGAGAGGAAGGGTAAAGGGACGGAGGGAGGTAGAGAGTGATAAGTGAGATAGAGATAGGGAGGGAGAGAGAGGTGGGATAGAAAGAAGTAGAGAAGGAAAGAGAGAGCTAGAGAGAGTGAGAGAGAGAGAGGGAGGGAGGGAGAGGTAGAGAGGGATAGGGGAGTTATAGATAATTAGAGGGGGAAGGAGAGAGAGGTAGAGAAGTAGATAGGGAAGGAGAGAGTGAGAGAGAGGGAGGGAGGGAGGGAGAGATAGAGAGGGATAGGGGAGTTATAGATAATTAGAGGGGGAAGGAGAGGGAGGTAGAGAGGAATATGTGAGAGAGGGAGAGAAGTAGATAGGGAAGGAGAGAGTGAGAGAGAAATAGGTGGGATGGATAGGTAGAGAGGGATATGTGATATAGAGAGAAATATAGAGGGAAGGAGAGAGAAAGAGAGAGAGAGAAGGGGGAAGGGAGGGAGGGAGAGGTAGAGAGGGATAGGTGAGATAGATCACTACTTTATTCATGTCGTCCACTATTTTTCATGACCGTAAATAATATGGGCTCAAACTATGGGCATAATTATTGCACCTTATTGGGGTACAAGTGCTAGTAATAAATTAATTAGAGCAACTTACTTTACCAAAAGATTTTCCTTGCTAGTAAGAGAGCTTTTCCAATTCAGATTCCTATTTAAATGGCATTTCTGATTGCAAAATTGTCATTAGAAATTTACTTAGGACATTATTATATTCTAATCCAACCTATTTTGATTATCTCCTAAACATAGGACATCCCAAAGGACTGACTACAAAAGACCTAAAATAATAGGAGTCATTGAGAAATCTTGTGCCAAAAGAAATATTCCCCTTTTTCATGTTCCACTTTTTTAGTGTATCATCATCATACAAGTGAAGGTAAAAATTGTTAGTGTAAATAGTGTCTTTATCCATCTAGATAGGATATCACCTTTCTAGGATTGACCTATTCACACTTAGCTTAAGTTTACTTAGGCTTCTTCTATTTTTTGTCTCACTTCACATGGTTGAGACACATGTCTTCATGACTTGAGACACCTATTGCATGTACACTTGCCACTTGCTCACCCACTTGTGAAGTGAACTCACAAGTGTCCCATTTTTGGAGAGGTAGTCATATTTTTCACTCTGACCTTCTCACTTCCTCATCCTTGCCTATATATGGAAGGCTTGATCATTGTATTACCAATTATCATTATATTTAGTAGAAAAAACTGTGAAATAGCTTATGATACACAAAATTTCATATTATATTTTATTTTTGGTCAATTCAAAATTACAATTCATAAATGTGTCTATTGATATGGTTTGTATCAAGTACTAGATAATAATAATAAAATATAATTTCTATACAATTAGAAATCATATTAGGTTTGAATGATTAAAAATAAAAATTATTTGATCATAATTTAAATATAATAATGTATTAATTATATATTTAGTTAATTATTTTTTTATCTTGAAATTTGTTTTAAAGATTTAAAACAATTAAAAATATATAATAAAATATTCAAAAGAACAAAGAAAATAATATTTTATTCTTCACACTTAGTAGCAAAAAGTGTGAAGAAGTTATTGTAAAAAGTATTATTATTATTATCCAGTAGAATAAATTACATTTGATTGGTAGGGTCTGCGCAGGATCATCATGGAGAAAATAGGCCCTTAAGTGGCGATGAAAATTCAAAAAATCAAAGTTAGGCAACTTGATGTTAAAATTTGAATAAGTTATCTATACTATTTCAAAAATATGTAAGAATAGAATCTATATAAAATTGAATGTAGGTTCTAAATTATTAGGTTTATTTCAAAAAAAAAAATCTATTCGGTGAAAATTTGAAATTTAGATGTAGTAGTACTTAAATTTCAAGGAAAAAGTAAGAAGTAGGTGTATGTCTGACCACCCTAACCACAGTAAAATGATAATATTTTTTTATAAGATTTTAGATATAAGTAGAGGACTCATTTACCAATGTGATGCATATATTTTTGTAAATTTTTCCAAGTAAAAAATTAATTATGAATTTTTTATTATAAATTTTATGAAATATAAAAACTCATATGTCTAACCACCTTAACTTGGTCAAAACTTTATGAAATTCAAATTTTCTTTTTTAAATCCTATAGTATGCAAAGCATAGAATGTGACGTATGTTTCAGATTCAAAAAATGTGATACTGTTTGAAAGCTATAGATGTTTTTCAATCATTGTGTCAATCATGACTTTAGTCGTAATTCAAATAGAAAATGAATAATAATTATTTATTAAATTCAAAGTAAAGCATAATTTATATTGGTGGAAGGTTGAGAATCTCCTCTAAAGACCCTTTTCGTTTCATCAATTTTGGGTAAAACAAAAGTTGTCAGCCACATGGGCCATCATATCACTTACATATCACCACTTTCTGGCCCATCATGATCATACACACACCCGATAAATAATATTTAATTATTATAATTCCTTTTTCTTCACACCTACTTCAAGACATTATTATTATTAAATGTATTTACTATTTATTATTATTATTTTATTAATATATCAAATTCAGATTATGTTACATCATTATTGTTATAAATGATTTGATTAGATATTATCTTGTACTTTGTCCTATTGGATTAGAATAATTAATAATACTATTATAATAATAATATTTTTTGCAATAATGGAGATGACCTCGTAGTGCAATGGTAAGTTGCAAGCAATAGTTTTACTACTATCAAGTGTTTGAATCCCACTAGTGGGCGATGGGTCAAACTATCATTGGTTGGAGGATGAAGGATGGAGAACATGGACAACACAAGGAATATGGAGGAAGATCTATGTAGGAGTGTTAGTGATCAATGCACGGGGAGGTGTGGACCACTGTAGGGTCAGAATAGGGACTTCAGTGGTAGAAAAGGAGGTCAAAGAGCTCAATGGAAGATGGATGGAGGATGAGAAGTGTGGATGAAGAGTTAGAGGAGAATAGAAAAAGAGGAGGAGGTGAGATGGAGGAGAAGTTAGAGAGGAGTAAGGAGGGGGAGAGGAGATGGAGGAGAAGAGGAGAGGGGAGGAGTGGAGAGAGATAGAGGAAGAGGAGTGGAGAGAAAGAGGAGATGAAGGAGAGGAGATAGAGGAGAGATGGATATGAGGAGATGGAGGAGAGACAAGGAGAGGAGTACTAGGATGAGGTCCCTATTTGTGGCCTCACTGGTTCATATCTCCATTCAAAAGCACTCAACTCTGACTAAGAATTACAAATAAAAAAATATACTTTTGGCAATAATTTCTTCACATTTTTTGCTACTAAGTGTGAAGAAATTATGTTTTTTAATCATTATCTAGTACTCAATACAAGCCATATCAGTAGATACATTTATGAACTATATTGCCGATCCGACCAAACATAAAAAATAATAAACCATGAAATTCTTTTTATTTTATTTTATTTTAAGCATTTAAAAATACTTTTTTTTATTACTCTTAAAAATATTTTTTGTTTTAATAGATTTATTCTAGTTGTCCCTTAAATTAAAAATTAGCAGGCACAACTTAAAAGAAATATTGGAAGAAATTATTATATATTTAATAAGATATTTATTTATCTTGAAATTTATTTTAAAGATTTAAAACAATTTAAAATATATATAATAAAATATTCGAAAGAACAAAGAAAATAGTATTATATTATTTTTGGATTATCCTATTAAATTAGGATAAACATGAAAATAAGCATAATAATTAATATTAATCTATAGTTTCTTGGTCTACATAATTTTGAGCACTTATATTATTTGATTTTAAACTAATTAAAATTCATTAAGTTTACCTTCTTTACAATAATTTTTATAATAGAGATATAGAGTAAATAAAATAGAGAGTTTAGCCCATTAATTGAATAATTAATATTATTTAATTAAGGTTGAGAGATATAAATTATCAACCCCAATTGTTATACCTTCACAAATATGGCAAGCGAGCACAATATTAGATCAATATGCAAGTTAGAATAAGAATTCTCCATGAAATCCATCTACAAATATTCAAGGTAGGAAATGAATGAAGAAAAATACAAACAACTAAGTTAAATCCTAATTTAAACAATGCAAAAACTTGATCCCATGGGAGAATTGGTGCCAATTATGTATAGAAATTGGCCCTTTCCCATCTCCTTTGTAAGCTTTGATGATTTGATCCACTTTGATGGTGAAGAAAAATGATGAACTACTTGAGAAAACCTGCAATAGCCTAGCTATGGTGATGACAAATGCTTAAGAAATGATATGAAATTTCTCTAAATTGAAGATAATAACTTTTCTCTCAAATTGTGGATGAAGAATGAGAGGAAGAGTCTCTCATTTATATATTTCAAATTTGGAAGAATGAGTGAGATTGAGCGATGTGGGATCATTCAACATCCAATGGCCAAGTGCCATTTGTCAAGGTGTGAATGGGTGAAGGTTGTGCATATTTTGATTAAAGTTCCAATAAATGTTATTAGGTGGAATTTGAAATTAGTGAAATGACTTGTTGGAGAGGGAAGAAAATGGAGTTATGGCCACTTGTCTCAAGGAAAAAGGACTTGTAAGGTGAAATAAATGCCTTGTTGGAAGGACTAAGTCCACTTGGATTTGAATTCAAATTTGAGGGAATATTCCATTTTTATGCCATGTTGAGAGAAAATAGAGATTTAATAAATGAATTAAATATATTTTCATGTGCAAGTGTTAAAAGCTAGAGGATGGGACATTATTTAAGATTAAACTAATCAAAGATTAATTAATGTAATGAGGAATTAGGATATGTGACAATTTAGACTTAAATTTATGCATTGATTTAAATAAAATTGAGAGGAAGGGTTTAATTAAATAATTTTTTTGATTTATTTAACTAGAGGGGACAATGTTATGTTAAATCAAATAAGGTTTAATTTATCCAATTTAATAAGAGGAATTTAGATTTTTAATTTAAATAAAATGAATTATTTAATTAAAGAGAGATATGAGGGTTATTTAAATTGATTAATTTAATCAACAAGTGAGAATGGCTTAATTAGATGAATAATAATTTATTTATCTAATGGATGAAGAGTGATGATAAGCTGAGATTATGATGTAAGATGAAACGATGTTAGTAATTAAGATCAAGTGTGTCGGTCAATTTTACATGTCTACATTTTTCCCCTCTTTGAAGAAATGCACTTGTTGTATTGGTTCAAAAAATAAAATGTTGTGATCAAAGTTCAATTTATTTTTTTCTAGATGCCTCACTGCTTCCCTAGTTGAAGGATTATGCTAGTATATTGCCCCCTCGAGAGATCAAGTGAAAACATTCAATTTTCTGATCGAGATCGCGATAAAATGCGAGAGGAGTGGTTCTATTGATCAGAGGAAGAAAGATAATTCTTTGATGTAGACAATTTTGATGATGTATAGATAATCATCAGTCATGGGTAGCCTCATGTATATTTTGAGATCTCACACCTACTTTAGACAGAAATGTTATTAAAGATAGAAGAATAAGAAGAATAAGATGATCAAAGGAGGATCCACAAGCCTACACTATGATGATGATACTGATGATTTGCTTACCAGGAGTTGGGATTTTCAAAGGGACAATTACTTTATGTTTGATAACACACATAGGTACGATGCATCAAGGTATAAATAACCATGATGGTGTTGTACCTAGTGTGATGGAATTTGAATCAAAAATTAGATAGGAGTATTCCTATTCACACTTGACATACATAAACCTTGCTAGGATGCACCTAACAAAGCAAGTATTCACCAAGTTATTTTACAAGAACATCCAACAAGAATAGCAAATAAAAAAGATAATGATCATTGCCCCATTCCTTTCTCTCTAAACCTATTTTGATTAGGCATCATCGATAGGTCCTTGGAATAAGTGCAATAATATAAATCCAAAGAAAGGATAAAGTAAACAAACAAGCTAGTTTTCTTCATACCACTAGCCAAGATTAAACTATAGTGTGATACCTGATGCTGATGTCCATCATGGGAAGGATGCATCCTAGGAAATGTTGTGATTAGGCTTTTGATGAGATTGATTGGATGATAAGCTATTGATACTCTGAGTTGATTAACTTGTTGACTTACTGACCCAGACTTGAGACTTTGACGATTAGGTGCACTTTTGAACCTACTAGACTTGCTTCCGACTGACTCACCAAAGGATGAAGGTGATGATTCATTTATTATGAATGATGATTATTGTAGGTAAAAGTGAGATGAGGCGGATGCACCAGTTTGGGTTTTTTCAAATATTTAGATGTTTTTGGTATTATTGAAATGTTTGGAGGCTGTTTTTGGAATTTTTTGTGATGTTTAACAAATGTTTTTGGTGTTTTCAAGATTTATGACCAAGAGACTAACTTAAATACATATCCTAGGGGTCTCGAGAGCTGATCAATAGATTATTCTTGCCTATGTTATACACGTAGAGACCATGTAGTTTGACTGACAACAGACTTGACTCAATGATGAGATTAATGGGCAAGCGGATTGCCATTGCGACGGATGCCTATAGGACTGACCTAAAATGTCTCAGGGGATGATCAAAAATAAACCTTGCCTACGTTCAAGCTCAGAGATGACGTAGTTTGGTTAGATGACTCTATTTTTTTTTTTTTGATTTTTGACAAGTTTTAGATTTTTGATTGATTTTATGATTCTTTTAAATTTTTGATGGATTTTATGGAATATCACGAGAATATACACGAATCTGATCCAATTTCGGTATATGAACATGCCCCCAGCATGATGTGATAGACTACTTTGATACAAGAAGGGAAAACTAACCTTGGGAATATGCCAGGTAGTACTATGGTGGAACATGATACAAGCACAAGATCAAGCTATGGTATAGATGTGAATGGATGGTGGAAGGATATATGGAATGTAATGGATAAGTGAGTGTGCGGAAGATACTGGTGGATGGAGAGTGCTTTATTTATGCTTGGCACCTATTTTCCAGGTTTTCACCAAGGTACTTGTCCAAAGCGCCACCGATGTGGTCTCACTAGAGGACGATTTTTTTCTCTACTCTTTCAATCCTTTTTCTGATTTTTTTTATTTTATTTTTGGAATTTTGCATTTTGTATTTTTTAGTTGACACCAAGATGCTTGTTTACCAGGTTTTCATCAAGGTGACCATTTTTTAGAACATTTTTTGATTTTTTGGATTTTTTGGATTTTTTGGTTCTATACCTTGCAAGATTTTAGGCATAAATTTTTTTGAGATAGGAGTTGTTCATGGGCTCCTATAGAGGATTCCCTTCGGCTGTCGATAGATGATATGCCCTTGATTTATAGCTCACCATGATGATGAAATGTCCCAACCATTTGGGCTCAAATTTACCTTTTCTTTATGGGTTCAACATGTTCTTTTGGTTCTCCTTTAGCACAAGTTCACCAACTTGGAAAGTTCACCTCCTGATCTTCTTATTATAACTCCGCTTAGGTCGGTTTTGATAAACTTGTAGATGGTTTAGGGCATCCATATGCCACTCATCCAGTAACTCCAGCTCATTTAGTTGTGAGACCCTATATTCTTCATCTATGATGAGGTTTTGCAATGATATTCTCAAGGATGGGAGCTCAATCTCAATGGGTAAGATGGCTTCTGATCTATAGACCAGGGAGAATGGGGTGGCACCTTTTGGTGTGTGAATGCTAGTGTGATAGGCCCATAAGGTGGTATTTAGCTACAGATTCTTGTCATGACCAAGATCATTGACTATTTTCTTAAGGATTTTTAAGATGGTTTTGTTGGTATCTTTTTCTTGTTCATTTCGTTGGGGATAGTATGGAGTGGAAAAGCAATGTTGAATATTGAATTTTTTGCATAATTCATGGACATCCTCATTTTTGAAAGGTGTCCCATTATCTGAGATAATGGCTTGGGGGACACCATATCAGAAAATGAGGTAGTTCAGGATGAACTTAGATATCTTCTTTCCCATTATTTAGGTCATGGGAATGGCTTTGACCCACTTTGTAAAGTACTATGTGGTAGTGATGATGAATTTGTGGCCATTGGATGAGGTGGGGGTGATTTTTCCGATGGGATCTAGTCCCCACTGTGAAAAGGGCCAAGGTGTAATAATAGGATGAATCTATTGAGCTGGTGCATGGATGAGGTCCCCATACTACTGACATTGTAATCATTTTTTGACAAATTCATGTGTATCCCGCTCCATTGTGGGCCAGTAGTATTTGGTTCTTAGCAACTTCTTAGCCAAGGTCATACCACTCGAGTGTGATCCACAAATGTTGTTGTGTACCTTAGTTAAAGCAGTCAGGGCTTCCTTAGTGTTCAATGAATGCAATGGGGTTCCTTCAATGCTCCTATGATAAAGGGCTTCTCCTAGGATGAAAAAGCAAGTTGAATTCTTGAGAAAGGCTCGTTTAAGGTTCGGGGTTATATCGGCAGGAAAGACTCCTATTCTTGAGTAGGTGTAAACTTCATGATACCAGGAATCACTAGGAACAACGATTTCACACACAAATTCAGACTCTAGTACCTCAAATGGTGGTATGAAAAGTTGCTCTACCAAGAATTATTTCTTTGGGAAATTGCGTGAGATTTCAAAGAGTGATCCAATTGTCACTATTGCATCCATTGCTTTGTTATTTTCTCTAGATAGTTGTTCAAATATGATATCAATGAATGACTCTTTGAGGCTCTCGACTAAATTCTTGTATGGAGTCAGTTTGTCAGCCTTTATCTGATCTTCATCATTTACTTGATTGATTACGAGCTAAGAGTCCACATATACCTTTAAAGCCATGATCTTCCATTGTACTACAATCATTAAGTCTATGACGAGAGCCTCATACTCTGTTATGTTATTCATGCATGGAAATGATAGTTTGTAAGATTTGGGTATGTAGTATCCATGGGAAGTTATAAAGAAAATTATTGCCCCTGATCCGTGTTGCATGTAAGATCCATCAAAATACATCTTCCAGTGGTCTGCAACACTTAGGCTAAAAATTGATTCATCTGAGAATTCTGAAATGAGTGGGTTTTCTACATAAATAGGAGCTTCTGCTAGTTGATATGAAATTTTCTATCCCTTTATAGCCTTGTGCTCCACATATTCAATGTCATGTTATGTCAATATCATGACCCACTTTTTTGTTTGTCCTATGAGAGTGGCTTTAGAAAGAAGGTATTAAGAGGATCTATCTTTGCAATCAGCTTGATTTGGTGATCCAACATGTAGTGTCTGAATTTTTATTCTGCAAATACAACTCCTAGAAAAGATTTTTCAATAGGATTATAGTTTATTTCATGTTCCACCATACTTCTTCTGATATAATATATTTCTCTCTATTTTTTTTTCATCAGGTTGAGCTAATAGAGCATTGAGAGTTGACATGGTTGTTGACACGATAGAATCAGTGGTTTTCCTAGAATAGGTGGCATTAAAATTGGTGGTATAAGTAGATATTATTTGATTTAACTAAATTCCTGATCACAATTGGCATCCCACTTTTATGCTACTCCCTTGTGGATTAGATGAGAGTATGGTATTTGTTTATCTGCTAGTTGTGCTATGAACCTGTGGATGGACTGGAGCCTACCTTGTAGACCTCTGAGTTGTTTTAGTGTCCTGGGTGCTTCCATATTGAGGATGGATTTGAGTTTAGCATGGTCCACCTCTATTCCTCTCATTGATACTATATATCCTAGGATTTTTCCTGATTGCACCCCAAAGATGTATTTCTTGGGGTTAAGTCTAACCTTGTACTTCTCCAATCTATCAAAGATGGCACTCAAAGTTGCTATGGGATCTTGCCTTTTCCTTTACTTAGCCAATATATCATCCTCATAATCTTCCAGAGTTTTGTGAATCATGTCATGAAAAATTAGTGTCGTGGCCCTTTGATATGTTTCTCCCACATTATTTAGCCCAAATGGCATCATGTTCTAGCAGTAGGTGCCCCATGGACATGTAAACGTTGTCTTATGTTGGTCTTTCTTTTCTATCATAATTTGGTTGTACCCTGAGAAGCCATCCATTAGTGATAGCATCTCATGTCTAGCCGTCATTTCCAGTATCATATAAATGTTGGGTAGTGGAAAGTCATCCTTAAGACATGCATTTTTTAGGTCTTTGAAATTGGGGTAGATATGGGTGCCCCCATTTGGCTTGGAAATTGGCACAAGATTTGACACCCATTCCGAATAATCAATTGGGCATATAAATCCGGCATCCATGAGCATCTTCAATTCAACCTTGACTATAAAGGCTATCTGAGGGTGCATCATTCTCAACTTTTGTCTCACTAGCTTTGCCCCTGGGTGGACAACTAAGTGATGTGTGGTAGCTCTTTCATGCCCAGGTTGATAGGATTGCACCGTTATGCTAGGACTGTTGATTTCTCTTGATAAAGTGTAGTGGGAGGGAGATTGAATCCTTCATCCTCTGGCACCTTAGATTGGTTTTCACCATTGGATGTATCCTTTATTTTTACTATTCTATGGTTAGAGAGTGCCACGGTGTGGTTTTCACTCAATGACCCTGAGCTTATTCTCATTCTTTTGCTTTTGCGACTGAAGGACTCAATCATCTCCCTATAATATTCTTGTGTGTCCAGCGTGATGTCAAATCTTGCCTTATGATCTCCACATGGTACTATATCCCTTAGCCACATGAATTCTAAGAGTGCCTCATCATTTTTGAATGTGGCTAGAACCAGTGGTCCTCATTGGTTGTAATCGATGAGCTGTGGGTAGACTAGGTTTATCATGTGGGGTTGGTGGTCTGACTCAAAAGATGATATGATAATCGTGAGTAAGGAGGAGTCTTTAGATAGCATTTGAAGGCTTGTTATGGTTTCCTCATCATCTCTACTACTACAGACATCAGTTATATCAAAGTTGAAGTTGTCTAGGGGTAGACCTATGGATACTGGTAATCATAGGGTAGCTATCGACAACCAAGGGGGATTCCTAACTATGTTAACTAGGGGACCTCAACCACGTATGCTTATAGTTAGAGGGGTACATCTGAGGCTAATATTCCTCATACACCTTTCAAGAATAATTGGTTCCAATCAATCATCACTATTCTTTCCAAGACTTCCATTTTTATTATAGCCCATCTCAAGTATCATTTGTAGTCCCTTGCTTCTTTCATCAATAGGAAGATTGGGTGTGGGTATTTTGTCTTGGTATAGTGAGCTTGAAGTGTCTCCTTCATCCACAGTCTTCCGACTTAGATCTCCCCAACATTAGAATTTAGAGGGGTCTATTCTGAAAGTGTGAATAGGTGTTTCAACTGGTTGGGGTTGCCCATGTGACCTAGGAGATTGAGGTAACTCTCCTACAACAAAATAATTCTTCTTCATTATGTAATCTCCACACCCATTGTCTTGGATCATGACCTTGATTTTGAATATGTCAGGGATGGAGGGTGTCTCTATCGTAGAAGTGGAGGTGAGGCTAGATGGATCCACATAGGGAGTGGAGGGTCCTTCATCATTTTTTGGTACTTGGGGAACTTTGTAGAACTTGGCCTCCAGATTATTGTAATAGGAAAAAGGTTCAGGATCACCTTGAATTGTAATCTCTTCATTTTGTTATGAGAATTTTACGCATTGGTGGAATGTTGAGGCAACCACCTTCATCCCATAGATCCATAGGTGTCCTAAGAGGACATTCTAGGGTAAATTAAGGTCAAGGACTTGAAATGTGATTTCCATAGTAGTTGGCCCTACTTGGATTGGGAGTTTGATAGTGCCTTGAGACACTCTTTCCTGGTCATCATATGCTCTAATGGTAATACCTTTATCTTTGTCAATGGAATCTTTAGAGATCCCAAAGTTCTTTATGATTTTTAGTGAATAGATATTGAGGTTTGCATGTCCATCCACCAAGATCCTTTTGACCTTTTTCTTGTGAACCAGGACCTCAAGATGTAATGCACAATTGTGAGATGGTTGGGTGAGGAAATCCTGATCAGAGAAGGTGGGGAGATTTGGAATGATGATGTTACTAACCATAGCTTGAAACTACTTTGTATCAAGGTTGTGAGAGATAGTCAGTGAAGCTAATGCTTGTTCAAGTATTCCCCTATGGGTAGCTGAGATGTTTAGTAACTCCATGATGGAGATGTGAGTAGGGGTTCTCTTTAAATATTCAAGGACGTTCTAACCATTAGGAATGGATTTCGAGGTGGAGGTCTTAGATGGTTGTGATGCCCCGACAATAGTGACCTTGCTGCCACGTGTGGTGACTCCACAATTAGCATTGGCCCCTTTGATATTGACAATAGTGACCCATTCATCTAGGGATGCAACAATCTTATCATATATATGGTTTGCATTGGCATACTTTTGTTTCCCTTTATTCTTCCCTTGGTTATTTCCTTGGTTGCTTCCTTGATTATTTCCCTGATTGTGATGGAGCATCAGATTCACATATATTTTGAGATCTTGATTTCTAGCAGGTTGATCAACATATATGATTTTATCCTCAATAAGATCTTGGATGATGTTTTTCAATCTCATGCAATTTGCGGTCGTATGCCCTTTGATTTTATGAAAATCGCAAAAGAGATTTTCATTGTACCAAGGTGGTTTTTTCATGGGTTCCACATACTGCTCAAAAGTGGATATTTTGATGAGGTTATCTTTAACTAGCTTCTTCATTATAGATTCTATTGACTCCCAAGGACCATGAACTTCCACTTGGGAGGATACTTATTTCAGGGAGATGGTCCTCCTTGATTTTTTAGGTTATTGATTTGATTGTTTGGAGGTGGTTTTTGTTGTGCTACTTTATTGGTTTGCACATTTTTATAGTTGTTATTTTGTGGTTGATCATGGGTTTGAATATTTTTCTTGGGAGCACTGATTACAACCTTGACATCAACCACTCCATAAATTGTGACATTTCTATTCCTTGACCATGTGTGAGGTTTATCGTTATAACTGGTGGATGGGTGGTTATCCTATTGTATAGGAAACGTAAATGTGCCTCCTTGCGTAGTGAGGGCTCTTTTGATGTTGATCACCTTTGAGATCAATTGATCATATGTTGTAATGCATTTCATATTTTTAGATAGAATACCAAATTTTTGTCCAAATTGGCTATGATAGTGCAAACTTGCTGCTCTTCCGGCATGGTCCACTTGCTTCGATTGGCCTTGGATCGCCATCTTTGCAAGAAGGAGGCAAATAGCTCTCCTTTCCTCTATTTGAGTGCTAATAGCTCCTCCATACTAACATCCATACCCATGTTGAATGCTTAGTTCTTGAGGAATGTATCCATAATTTCCTAGAATTTTATGATGCATGTGGGTAGACGAGAGAACCATTCCATGGTGGGACTAGTCAGGCTCCAAGGGAATAGCCACATTAGGTACATATCATCATATGCAACTTCCATGCAATGCACTTGAAACTCCCTGACATGATTTTTAAGGTTTCCCATCCCATTATATTTATCGAATTTGGGGATTTCAAATCCCTTCGGGAATGGTACCATTGTAAGAATCCTATAAAAATGACACAGGCACAAATTGCCCAATTTTTTCGTTGTTTTTCCTAATTGAAGGTCCAACACTTTATGCGAGAGTGGTTTGATCTATGTTGTTAAATCGTTTTGTGGATAAGGAGGTGGGATGAATGTGTTTTGAGGCATTTGTAGTGTTTGGTTGGTGGGTGGGGTACTGGTGGGGGTTTGCTACAAGCTTTGTTGTGCATTTAAGGCTTATTGATATGCTTGAATTTATACCAACAATGCTTGTTGTTGGTCCTATTGTTGTTGTTCCAACAAAGCTTGTTGTTGGTCATGTTGTTGTTGTTCCCACAAAGCTTATTGTTGGTCTATCTTTTGTTGCACCAAAAATGATTCTTGCTGGTCTAGTTGTTGTTGCGCCAACAAAGCTTGGTATTGGTCTAGCTATTGTTGTGCCAACAAAGCTTGTTGTTTACCTTGTTGTTGTGCTTGAAAATCTTGCAAGGATTTTTGGTATGTATGGATGGTTTTCTTGCAGTTGTGTGTGGTACTGTGCTTGTGCTTGTTGAGCTTGGTGTTGGGCTTGAGCTTGAGCATGTGCTTGTTGAGATGCTTGTGTCGCTTGTTGGGTAGATAATTGTGTGTGTACTTGCTAAGAGACCAACTATGCAGTTTGTTGGTTTTGTTGAAATACCCTTTTATGGGTGGATTTTTGAGCTTCCTGAATCATGGTGATGAATGAGCTCATCATGTTAGCTTTTGGTGGAATCAATGGCAGATTGGGAATAGTGTTGACCATTGTGATGAGTAGAAGGGTCCTTTTGGTGATCATGGTTTGGGTTGTGGATGGCATGAGCGAGGTGCTTGGTCCTTGGGAAACCATGCTTTGAGAGATTTTCAGAATGGTGCATGTGTTGACTATTGCGGTCTCTTGAATGGTTGCCATCTGTTGTTGTGATACTGATGGAAAAATGAGGGGGTTGATGTGATGCTTATATTGCTTTGGTTTGGTAGATTGCTGGCGGGTAGGGGGAGAAGGCCCAACACAAAAGGTGATTCAGATGTAAGAGGTAATGGAGGGAATGGTGGTGTGTTCCCTTGGAAAAGTGATGACGAGGAAGGATAAATGACTCCCCTGTCCTGAATAACCCACCTTCTCCTTGCAAAATCATGGGGATAAAAGTTTGTATATCCAACGGATAGATTGAAATTGCATGAAATGAGGATGAGTCTGTATGATTATGGAAAGTAACTGGAACATACGGGTGTAATTAATTTACCTAGATGGAGTTATCCGGTGTGGTGTTGATATTTATTTCTCTATTGTTTACAAGGTGATGCTTTTGGATTTCGTGAAGCATGCCGCTTCCCTTGTTAACAATTGGTGGGGTTGAAGCAATTTTTGATATGATTTGGGGAATATCCTTAGTGATGTTTGGGAGTGATATTGGGTTATTCTCATAAGAGGACTTTCCATATTGGTACTCATGTCAAAGTCAGAAGGGAGTTTGGCCCCTTCTTTCATTAACGCACGTATATATAGAGAGGTATTATGTTTCAACATGGAATTGATGATTCTATGATTCTATGATTCTGAGGATTCTGAACCATTTCAGCTATTTCCTCTTGCATCATTCCCAAGTCATTGTCAGTGATGTCCTCTACATGAACCTCCTCTTGAGGGTTTTGTGATGGAAGAGAGGAGTTGTTTGGAGGGTTGCTTGATCCAACAGGGTTTATTTTGGGAGCCATTTGAGTTAGGTCACTTGAAGTTGATCTTTCCTTAGTGATTTCCATGTTCTTCTTGTGTTATGATCTTGTTTGAACCATAAAATAGAGATCGTTTGATCTTACTATTAGGCACAAAAAGAGAAGAACTAGGAAAGTTTATGGATCAAAAGTGATGATGGGGTGATATAAATGGAAGATGGATGATCCAGATGAATGAAACTCTTGAAGAAACTTGGGGGAGATGCTAAAAATTTTAGGGCTTGAATTGATTTGATTTTGATTTAAGGATAGTTTGACTAAGTGTGTTAAGCCAATAAATATGATAATGAACTTGTAAACCCTAGGAGGTTGTGTTATCCTAGAGAAAACTTGTACAAGAGAATGATTTGACTAAGTGTGTTAAGTCAAACAAAGTGATATTGAACTTGTAAACCTTAGGAAGTTGTGTTATCCTAGAGGTAAATTCGTTGAAGAGGATTTATAATTTGACTAAGTGTGTGAGGTCAAACAAGGTGATGTTGGTTTTTCCCATAAGCTTAGCATGAATGATTTTTTCAAAGTTTTCAAGAGTTTTTTGGTGAAATGGGATTTGATTTTGATGGTTGAGAGATGGGTGAGAGTGATTGATTTTAATCCTAGACTTGACCTAGGTAAAAATCCTTCTTACAGGACCTTGGTATTGAAGAACATGCCATACTTCCTAAGTGATAAAAGAAAACCTTTGAAAAAGAATTTGTGCTACACTTGTTCTAATAGAGGACTAGATCACCAACCTTGAATGAATGAAGAACATGCTGATTATAAGGCCTACATAGTTTCTTTTGATCAGCTTGAAAATGCTCTAAAGAACTAATTAGATTCCTGTCAAGCATCTCAATCTCCTACAAGTAATTCTCATAATAGGTGTTACCATTCATAAACTCTTGGAGTGAAGCATGAAGAGAAGGGTTCTCAAGCTCCAATGGCATAATTTTGATAGTGGCATACACAATATTATATGGATTAGTGTTAGTAGAAATATTGGGATGTTGTTGACAGTAAAAATCATACAAGTTAGGGTTGTTCTTTGAAGCTTTCTTGTGGAAGTTGTAAACCAGTCTTTCTCTAACTTAGAGAAGCCTTTCAAGATTCTCCACATGAGCTTTTGGGCTAATATTTTTGAACCTTGGTTTTTTTATTTTGATTTTATGGGAAATCATTTGAGAGAACACATGTGTGAGATCCAATTGTCCTTATCTTTGCTTAATGAGTTCTTTTTATCAAAAAAAATTTATTGATTATGATTTCAAACTAAATGTCTATGCCTTGATTCCTTTTCATTCCAAAAAGTCCATTATATGAAATTCAAGCTTTGAAGAGCATATTTTCCTAAGTTGACTTTAGTATAAGAAAATTATGATGTGAATCCAAATGCTTAGAAACCTCTAAGGATATAATCCCTAGGGAAAGCAACAACACTTAGATTTGGCCAAAGGTATTTTCCCATCTAAAGGGTTTGAAATTTTGAGGATTTTGTGAATGTTTGTTTTTAATTGTGTTAAAACACAAACAGAGTTTTTATGATTCCAATCACATGCACAATCCTAGGCTGAAAAGACAATATTGGTTCGGATTCCCACTTGGATAAATCCAGCTACACATATTCAGTGTGGATAACTAGATGCTTGACCACACTAGCTCCCCTCCATGGCACACACTTCTCGGGTCAGCCAAGCATTAGTACCCATGAAACTCCCATGGAATAATTTTCATCTCTACAACAAAACCAAAAAAAAAATTGTAGTAAGGGCATCCAATTTAAGGGGTGCAATGATAAAATCCTTGTGAGAGATCTCCCAACCCTTATAACAAGGGCTTTATGCATCACACGGATACTGGGAGAGATTTATCATGCACTACTTCCCATTGTCCATGGCTTTCACTGTGAACACAAATTTATATAGCGGTTTGGAAGAGCTTGGCTTTAGCCCATTACCGTTTGATTCGTTCCCTTGGGGTGAGTAATTTTTCCCACCAAAGTAGGCCCTCTAAAGTAAACAAAAGCGAGCAAACATATATGTAGTTTGATCAATCTTTGTTAAGAAAAAAAGAGAGAACACACGCCATATGTTCCACTCACACTCGCATGATTGATTCAATTTTAAAAACCCAATTTAAAATGTGAGGGGAATATTTTATGCAACTTAATTCCACCAAAAAGACTTTTGATTCTCAAGATCACCATGAGGTGGGAGAGAAGTGCACATGCCTTTTAAAATGAAATTACTTTGCAAAAAATATTACAGGACATAAAAACACATGTTCATTTTAAATCCCTCAAAGAAAAAATGAAATCTTTTTAAGCACCAAAGGAAGTGTGAGATTTTATTTGTTCAATTGTTAATCCTTAAACCAAATCTAGTGAGTTTGTCCTAAATTTCATTTTAAGCCCTTTGTAAAATTGAAAGCTTTTGTAGTGTTCTTTTTAGGACCCAAATGAAATTTAGTATTCTCAAAAGCATGAAAGATAAAAATATTTTTAAGAGAGATTGATAATTCTCTAAGAGTGTTAAAAAACACTTGGTATAAGGTGAGAATGATGGCATAATGTAACCTTCCTCTTCATTTTCCTCCTTGCCTTGACCTACAGAACGATTAAAACTAGAAGATACAAAGACAACAAATAGGTTAATAGCTCAAAAAGATGAAAACAAAAAGGCACGTGTCAAAAAAATCAAATTTGAACTTTTTATTGTCACCCTGCGACACAGTTAGCAAATGTGGTGTAGTTTAGAAACTCCAGCAGTGCAATATAGCACCGCTAATTTCTAAGAGTGGCACTCTATAGTAGGACAGAGAGTGTGATTGCGACACTATTTAGCCCAACAGAGTAGTTTGAAATTTAGAAACCAATGGCTAAGTTTGAAAATTTGAATTTTTGGGTGGGAAGACTCTAGCTATAGAGTTTGGAACTTTAAGCAGTACAGTATAGCACTATTAGACTAGTAGTGGTGCAGTTTGAAGCTGTTGGACTGTGAGCGATGCAATTTCCTGTGAGCTACAAAAAATCACAAAAAAACACAAAATTTCTTAAAAAAATGTGATTGAATCTTGAGATTTCCCCTCCTTCTAGCGCCAAAATGTGAACCCAAATCTTACACCTGCACAAACATGGCAAACAAGCACATTATTAGATCAATATGCAAGTTAGAATAAGAATTCCCCATGAAATCCATCTACAAATATTCAAAGTAGGAAAAGAATGAAGAACAATATAAACAACTAAGTTAAATACTAATTTAAAAAATGCAAACACTTGATCCCATGGGGGAATTGGTGCCAATTATGTGTAGAAATTGGCCCTTTCCCAACTCCTTTATAAGCACAAAACAAGAAACTAAGTTAAATTCTATCTAATAAATGCAAACACTCAATCCCATGGGGGAGTTGGTGTCAATTATGTGTAGAAATTGGCCTTTTCCCAACTCCTTTGTAAGCTTTGATGATGATTTGATGAAGATTTCATCCACTTGGGTTGAATTCTTGCATAACCTAGCTAAGAGCTTGATAAAAATAGATGAAAATGAATATGCTTGAAGATGAAATTGAGTATAGTGAGTTTACTCAAATTGTGGATGATGAATGAGAGGAAGAGTCTCTCATTTATAAATTTCAAATTTGGAAGAATGAGTGAGATTAAGCAATGTGGGATCATTCAACATCCAATGGCCAAGTGCCACTTATCAAGATGTGAATGGGTGAAGGTTGTGCACATTTTGATGAAAGTGCCAATAAATTTTATTAGGTGGAATTTGAAATTAGTGAAATGACTTGTTGGAGAGGGAAGAAAATGGAGTTATGGCCACTTGGCTCAAGGAAAAAAGACTTGTAAGGTGAAATAAATGTCTTGTTGTAAGGACTAAGTCCACTTGGATTTGAATTCAAATTTGAGGGAATATTCCCTTTTTATGCCATATTGAGAGAAAATAGAGATTTAATAAATGAATTAAATATATTTTCATGTGCAAGTGGTAAAAGATAGAGGATGGGACATGATTTAAGATTAAACTAATTAAAGATTAATTAATGTAATGAGGAATTAGGATCTATGTGACAATTTAGACTTAAATTTATACATTGATTTAAATCAAATTGAGAGGAAGGGTTTAAAAAAAAAATGTTTTCATTTGTTTAACTAAAGGGGACAATGTTAGATTAAATCAAATAAGGTTTAATTTATCCAATTTAATAAGAGGATTTTAGAGTTTTAATTTAAATAAAATGAATTATTTAATTAAAGAGAGATATATGAGGGTTAATTAAATTGATTAATTTAATCAATAGGGGAGAATGACTTAATTAGATAAATAATAATTTATTTAATTAATGGAAGAAGAGTGATGATAAGCTGAGAGTATGATTTAGGATGAAACGATGTTAGTAATCAAGATCAAGTGTCTCGGTCAATTTTCCATGTCTATAGAAATATTAATTTAAAATTATTTAATTATTGTAAATGAGGGAAATAAAATAATAATAATAACTAATAAAAATGTCTTAAAATAGATTATATCATGTTTACCCTCACTTTTTTAATAGTGTAAATGAAACATAAAAGAAAAAAACACATGCTACAAAACAACTTCCATGACACAAAAGGAATAGTATTATATTCTTTTTGGAATATCTTACTAGATTAGGATATTCCTTCACTATATAAATGATAGTGTTATTGATATAATAACATTAAGTATTTCCCTTTTACATGTTTACCTTCACTTGTTAAATGATAGCAAAAAGGAAATAAAATAGAAAAGAATAAACACATGCTACAACAACAATCACACCTTTTTATTCATATCAAAATAGTTTACATTACCTCTCTATTTATAGAGGATTTTAAACAAATTATCTCAACTTAGATGAATAGACAAAGATAAAATAGTAATTTGTAACTTAATTCTATGAAACGTGGAGATCCAATTATTCGATGTGGAAACAATTGTAATAAATTTATAAGCAATAGTTTGATAGCAGATCAAAAAACTTGACAACAAATGAACAAACTCTCAATTCAAATTCAATTGCCTGTATACATGAGAGGTTGCTATTGAGACATGGAGGAAATTATACTATTTCAAAATTAAATTTGACCCACTAAATAAGCATAGCTAAGACTTGTTAAATGCTAATGGATGTTTCCTACAAGAACATCCTTGAATATTTATCTCAAATTTCTACTTCTACAATTTCTTGTTCTACATAATTTTGAGCACTTATATTATCTGATTAATTTATTAAAATTCATCAAATTTCCCTTCTTTACAATAATTAAATAATAGAGATACAGAGAGAAAATAAAATAGAGAGTTTAGCCCATTAATTGAATAATTAATATTACTTAATTAAGGTGGAGAGATAGAAATTTGAATTTAATTAACTAATTCAAAATTATTTAATTATTGTTAAAGAGGGAAATAAAACAACAATAATAATAATAATAATAATGTCTTAAAGTAGATTCTATCATGTTTACCTTCACTTGTTAAATAGTGTAAATGAAACAGAAAAGAAAAAACACATGCTACAAAACAACTTCCATGAAACAAAAAGAAAATAATATTATATTCTTTTTGGAATATCCTAAGGCGGGAATATTTAATATTATTCTATCATTTACACTATCATTTAAATAGTGTAAATGCTAACTATTTACACTAACAGCTTCCATAACTAAAACAAAATAAGCACAATAGTATACATGTATCAATATAAAATGAAGAGTGTGTTAATACAATGATCAAGCCTTGCATATATTGGCAAGGATGAGGAGGTGAGAAGGCAGGAATGAAACTCTAACTACCTAGGGGAAAAATGGGACACTTGTGAGCTCACTTGACAAGTGGGCGAGAAAGTGAAAAGTGTAGATGCAATAGGTGACTCAAGTCATGAAGACACATGTCTCACCCATGTGAAGTGAGAAAAAAAAGAAAAAGAATCCTAAGTAAACTGAGGCTAAGTGTGAATAGGTCAATCCTAGAAAGTTGATATCCTATCTAGATGGATAAAGAAACTATTTCATGGTTTATTGTTTTTTATGTTTGGTTGAATCAACAATATAGTTCATAAATGTGTCTACTGATATGGATTATATCAAGTACTAGATAATGATTAAAAAACATAATTTCTAACATTAAAATAATGAACACTAAAAAAAAAATCTCAATCTAATTGTTCTTTCCTATGGTGTTCATCATAATCAGATTGAATGCTACATAGTGAATAAAAACTATTATTTCTTATGTTAAAATGATAAACACTTACAAAAAACTCATAGTCTAATTGTTATTTTCTATCATGTTCATCATCATCATATCGAGTACTAGATAAGGATTTAAAAATGTTATATTTGACATTAAAATAATATATCACTTACAGAAAAATCATAGTCTAATTGTCCATTCCTATGTTGTTCGTCATCATCAAGAGAGGTCTATCCTTAGATAGGATTGTTTGCATCAATCTATAACATAATATATATATATATATATATATATATATTTATTATTTTAAAATATCTAACTGTGTTAATTGAGACAAAATTATGACAAGTATGACGATTAAATGAATACATTTATACTTATACCTATGTTACACACATCAAAGATGAAATTATTATTGAATCATGAACATCCAATTTTTGTCATAGGGGTAAATGCACCAAGATGGTTCCCCAAAAGGGGAATTAAGTGAACAACTTTTTTTTGAAATTAGGAAATACTAACCTTGGATGTAAAATTGAGGATAGTTACACTCAAATTTTTTAGATGAAAAAAAAACAAGGATCGAAATGCTCCAAGTCTACTTTCTAAAATACTAATTTATTTTTAAAATGGTTGAGAGTAAGGGTGCAAAAGAGGGATGTACACAAACTGGTGTTGTTTTTGTCAGAAATAAATAACATAGAAACTCTTGTACGACCATCGTACCGTGAATTTTTTTTTAGTATTTTTAAAATCGCAACAGTCAAAATTTAGCTAATAGTATGTAGTGTTCAAAATTTATTTCTCAATTTCTAGTCGTGTAGCCCCTTCTTTCTCCCTTGGCATTAAATTATTCTCATTTCAGCCTTTACCGCTTTACCGCGGCAACTTTGTCTAGCTCTGGTAGTGACAGTCTTGGTGGTTACTGCCATACCACAGGCAGTGGGTCCACTCACCATGGTAGAGCAATGAGACCGCCACTGGCATGGCTAGCAGTTACCGCCATACGATGGCCAGCCAAGAGGCTGACCACGGTGGATGTAGTAAGACTGCCAGCGCTCAGCCAAGCCGGCTACTACTGTACTATAGTGAGTCTTGGAGCCGGTAGAGGTAGCATGGGAAAATGAGCGATAGAGCATGGATGGACTCAAATGGCTTACCGCCATACCGTGAGCTGGTAAGGAGGGGTATGTGGTAGTGCGGTAAGGACTGTGGAGAGCTCGTTGACTAGTTTGACTGAGCTGGACTTAGTGGCGGAAGCAGTTAGCAAATGAAATGCAAACACGTGGCTCAATGTCAAAGTGATAATTGCCTAGAGGCCAAAGTTGTAGCAGCAGTAATTGTAGGTCGATTCAGGGTGGCAGACAAGACCCGTTTTAGGTAATTAAGTTATGACCTAGGTGGCTCGATGCAATGAGATCAGTATGGGCAGATCATTGGTGCGATTGAATCAGACATGATTTGTACCTGAGATTGGTGGTTGACTGATGGGGTTTGAACTATATGTTATATAGAACACTATAATAGTGAGAAGAGTGGATGAGACAAGATAATTCTAGTGTGTTACTGTGAGCTGATCAAAGAAGACTGTAATTTTTTATGTAACTATTTTGTTACTATAATACAAATTGTCTGGACTTTGTGTGGTGGGTTTATTACCTGAAAAGGTTTTCTCACGTATATTTGTTGTCATCTGTGAATGCTCATCTTTGTGTATTATTTATTTTATATGCATGTATTCATCTCAAGTAGTTTTAGAATGCTATTGAAACATGTTAATGCTCTTCTCCTTTGTTGTATTAGTGTTAAGGTAATGTATTCCGCACTATTTGGTCTCTAGATCCATGCATGTTTTTCCTTTCAAGTGGTATCAGAGCTTGGCCAGTTGTGTTATCCTTGTAGGAAAGATTAGTTTTTTGTGCTAATATTGTTTCAATGGGATTCTTTCATTGTTAGAACTTGTTTCTATTTGAGATGGCGAGCAGATTTGGTAAAGTAAACATTGAAAAAATCAATGGTAGTAACTTTGAGTTATGGAAACTCAAGATAGAAGACTTGCTTGTGGATAGAGACCTCTAGATTGTAGTGTCTAGAACTAAGCCACAAAGTACAACACAAGAAGATTGGGATCTTGCTGATAGAAAAGCAAGAGGTTTGATAAGACTGAGTCTAGCTGATTCTGTTCTCCTAAACGTCCATGAGGAGTAGTCTGCAGCTTCATTATGGAAGAATCTTAGTGATATTTATCAAGGAAAGTCTTTGGTAAATAAGTTATTCCTGAGGAAGAAGTTGTACTCCTTGAAGATGGAAGAAGGTGCATCTATTGCAGACCATCTAAATTCGTTTAACATGAGTATTAATTAGTTGGCTTCTGTAGGTGTAAAGATAGAGGAGGTGGATAATTGCATGCTCTTGTTGTGTTCGTTACTTGATAGTTGGGACCATCTTGTGATGGCCATCGGAAGCACTACTTCTTCTTTCAAGATGGAAGATGTTGTTTCCTCATTGCTATCTAAACATATGTAGAGGAAGTCTTTAGAGATGGCCAAAGAGGCTCTTCCTATTCGAGGTAGACCAAAGGAGAAGGGCAAGAAGAAAGACAAGAAGTTGAAATTGAAATCTGCAGAGAGATCAAAGTCTCTAGGTAAAAAGTTCAAGGTGAGCTGCTAGAACTGCGGGCAACTTGGTCATATCAGGAAGGACTACAAGGAGAAGAACAAGAAGAATGCTTTTGACAATGAATCTTCTCAAAGTGATGTAGATGCCTTCATTGCAAAATCCTTGACAACTCAGGCATCAGCTGATGTTTGGCTGGTTGACTCAGGTGCTTCTTTTCACATGACATCTAATAGATAATGGTTCTCTAAATACAAGAAGTATGATGGTGGAAAGCTATACTTGGAAAGTGATTCAACATTGGATATAGTTGGCAAAGGAAGAGTCAGAATTTAGTTTCCTAACGGGAAATTCAAAAGTATTGGTGGTGTACTTCACATACTAGGTCTGGCTCAAAATCTCCTTTCTGTTAGTAAGTTAAATGATGCTGGTGTAGAAGTTTCTTTTTCAAGTAAGGGATGTAAAATGGCTAGAGGTGCAATGGTGCTCACTAAGGGTGTTCGTACTGGCACTCTATAAAATTTGGATGCATGTCCTGTTCTTTGTAATAGTGCCTCTGTAAAGTCATGCAATGCTGCACCTATAGAGAAAGATGAAGACCCTTCTCTGTCTGCAAATGCAATGGAGGTAAAACTCCCAGCCAAGAAGACTATGCTATGGCATCATAGACTTGGTCACATTGGTGAGAAATGTTTAAAAATCTTGAAGAATAAAAATCTTGTAGAAGGGCTTGATGATTGTAACCTTGAGCTTGATTTTTGTGAACATTGTATCTATGGAAACAACACCGTGTTTATTTTATTCTAGTCCTCACAAATCTTCTAGTATACTGGATTATGTTCATTCTGATGTGTTTGGTTCAATTAATGTTCCTTCATTATCAAAGTCTAGATATTATGTTTCTTTTATTGATGAATGTTTGAGAAGGGCATTTGTATGCTTTCTTAAAAGTAAATCAAAAGTGTTTAGTTAGTTTAAAGAGTTTAAATCTTTGGTAGAGAATCAGATTGGAAGGAAAATTAAGTGTTTAAGGACAAACAATGGTGGTGAATTTTGTTCTGTATATTTTGAAAGGTATTGCACTGATCATGGAATTAAAAGGCACAAGATAATGCCTTACACTCCATAGAAAAATGGAGTTGTTGAAAGGTTGAACAAGATGTTGATGGAAAAGGCAAGGAGTATGCTAAGTGGTGTTGGTCTGGAGCAGAAGTTATGGGTTGAGGTTGTGGCTACATCATGTTATCTAATAAATAGATCTCCTTGCTCTACACTTGTTGACAAGACACCTTTGGAAGCATGGTCTGGTAAGAAGCCCTCTCTGAGGCATGTCCGTGTGTTTGGCTGTGAGTCATATGTTTATGTACAAAATGAAAAGAGATCTAAATTGGATAACAAGGTTGTTAAATGTATTCTTATTGGCTATGGAGTTGGTGTGAAAGGATACAAGCTTTGGAATCATGTTACTGAGAAGGTTTTGTACAGCAGAAGCGTGATATTTCATGAGCTAAAACCTTCAGTTAGTGATCAACACCTTGTGAAAAATCAGAGTGACAAGAAGAAGGATGTAGTTGAGATCCCCCAAACTCCAAAAAGGGAAGATTTGCATGGTGTACCTGAGATGGGGAGAGATCAAGTAGCTCTGGAAGTTCTAACGATGAAGAACAACCTCGGCCTATAAGAAGATCTATATGAGAAAAAAGGCAACCTGATAGCTATGGTTTCTTTATGTTAGATTCAAATTGTGCCTATGCTTTAATTACCATCACTAATGATCCTAGGACTATTAAAGAAGCAATTAACATGGCTAATTCAAATTCTTGGCTAGAATCCATGAATGAAGAAATGGATTCTTTGAAAAAGAATGATACCTGGAATTTGGTACCACTGCCTAAAGGGAAAAAGCTTATTGGATGTAAGTGGATATTCAGAAAGAAGACAGGTCTTGATGGCAGTGTTGAGAAGTATAAGGCTAGACTGGTTGCAAAGAGTTTTTCTCAAACTGACGGAATTGATTATGGAGAGATTTTTTCCCCTGTAGCAAAGTTGACATCCATCAAATTTATTTTTTTATTAGCCTCTTTGTTTGATTTTGAAATTGAGTAGATGGATGTGAAGAAAGGTTTCTCCATGGTGAGCTAGAAGAAAAAATCTACATGTCCTAGCCTGACCATTTTTTTGAAAGAGGTAAACAAAATCTGGTTTGCAAATTAAATAAATCTCTCTATGGTTTAAAACAATCTCCTAGAATGTGGTACCAGAAATTTGACACGTTTGTGTTGTAAATTAGATTTGTGAGATCAAAATCTAATCATTGTGTTTATTATAAATCTGAGAATGATCATGTGATTTTTATTACCTTGTATGTGGATGATATGCTATTCATTGGAAATAGAAAGACTATGATTTCTGATCTTAAATCTCAATTGTCTGCAAAGTTCAAAATGAAAGATCTTGGTGTAGCTAGGTACATTCTTGGAATGGAGATTACCAGGGATAGAAGAAGGAAAAATCTTTAGGTCAGTCAGAGTAAGTATGTGAAGACACTTCTGGAGAGGTTTATCATGGATGACTGCAAGCATCTTGTTGTTCCAATCATGCAGGGAACTAAGGTGTCTATTGAAGACTGTCCAAAGTCTACTACTAAGATGGAGGACATGACCAGTGTGCCTTATGCAAGTGTTGTTGGAAGTTTGATGTATGCCATGGTCTATACAAAACTAGGCATTGCCCAAGCAGTGGGAGTTCTAAGATGATTTATGGAAAATCTAAGAAGATCACATTAGGATGCTGTGAAGAGAGTATTTAGGTATTTGAAGGGGACTTCAGATTATGCACTATGTTATCATGGAAATTTGGTTGGATCATAGAGGACTCTTAGCATCCCTTGCTATGTTGATTCAGATTGGGAAAGGGACATTGATAGTAGGCAATCCATCGGTGGATATAATTTCATGCTTAATGGTGGAGAAATCAGTTCGATGAGCAAGCGATAGGTTGTAGTTGCTTTATCCACAACAGAGGCATAATACATGGCTGCAACTCACGCCTATAAAGAGGTTGTCTGGTTAAACCATTTATGTTTAGACATTGGATTCAATGCTAGGTAGATTTCAATCTGTTGTGACAATCAAAGTGTCATTTGTTTGGCAAAGAATCCTACCTTTCATGTCAAGACCAAGCACATTGATGTGCAATATCATTTCGTAAGGGATATGGTCGAAGATGGAAAGGTCAATCTAGAAAAGGTGGACACTTTGAAGAACATTGCAAATGCTTTGACAAAGCTAGTTAGCACAAACAAGTTCAGACGGTGTGCATAATCGATGGGCCTTGGGGCCTATGACAGATAGTGATTTTTTTTGCTTTGGGGTTGCTGGAAATGTTTGCCAAGTGGGAGCTTATTGAGAATCTATGTCTCAATTTTTAGTCGTCTAGCCCATTCTTTCTCCCTTGGCGTTAAATTTTTCTCATTTTGGCATTTACCGCTTTACCACAGCGACTTTCTCTAGCTCTAGGGGTGATAGTCCTAGCGGTTACCGGTATACCACAGGCAGCGGGTCCACTCATCGCGATAGCGAGGTGAGACCGTCAGTGGCCTGGCTGGTAGTTACTGCCATACCGCGTCCAGCCAAGAGGCTAACCATAGTGGCCATGGTAAGACCGCCAGTGGCCTGGTTGGTGGTTACCGCCATACAACAGCTAGCCAAGAGGCTGACTGCGGTGGTCATGCTAAGACTGCCAGTGGCCTGGCTGGTGGTTACCGCCATACCGCAACCAACCAAGAGGCTGACCGTAGTGGTCGTGATAAGACCACTAGTAGCTTGGCTGGCGGTTACCACCATACCATGGCCAACCTTCAAGTTGACCACGGTGGCCACGGTAAGACCACCAATGGCCTGGCTAGCGGTTACTACGGTGGTTGTGGTAAGACCACCAACAGTCAGCAAGGTTGGCTACTATTGTATCGTGGTGAGTCTTGGAGCCGGAAATGGTAGCACAGTAAAATGACCAATAGATCATGGATGGACTCAGATGGCTTACCCCCATACCATGAGCTAGTAAGGTGGGGTCTGTGGTAGCCCGATAAGGACTATGGAGAGCTCGTTGACTAGTTTGACCAAGTTTGACACAATGGCATAAGCGGTTAGCAAATGAAATGAAGACACGTGGCTTAGTGTCAAAGCGATAATTGGCTAGAGGCTAAAGTCGTAGTAGCAGTAATTGCAAGTCAATTCAAGGTGGCGAACAAAACCCATTTTAGGTAATGAAGTTATGACCTGGGTGGCTCGATGCAATGAGATTGGTATGGGCATATCATTAGTGCGATTGAATCACACATGATTCGTACCTGAGATCGGCGGTTCACTGATGGGGTTCGAATGGTATGTTATATAGAACATTGTAACAATGAGAAGAGTGGATGGAACAAGATAATTCTAGTGTGCTGCTGTGAGCTGATCAGAGAAGACTGTAATTCTATATGTAACTATTTTGTTACTATAATACAAATATTTTGGAATTTGTGTGGTGGGTTTTTTACCTAAAAATATTTTCCCACGTATATCTATTGTCATCTATGAATTCTCATCTTTGTATAATATTTATTTTACATGGATGTATTCATCTCAAGTAGTTTTAGAATGCTATTGAAACCTGTTAATGCTCTTCTCCTCTGTTGTATTAGTGTCAAGGGAATGTATTCCGCACTATTGGGTCTCTAGATCCATGCCTGTTTTCCCTTCATGTAGTTGATGCACGATTTTTTTGATAATTCTTTAATGAATATTTGATTTTTTACTAATTTTGAAAGTGGAAAATTCTTGAAAAAATAGAATTTTGGTGGTGCTACCCATACAAATTTTGGAAAATAATTGAACCTTTAAAAAACAAAATTGTAGAATGGAGTGTAGTCTCTAAAAATGTAATTTATTTAAAATTTCCATGAGCGGTTAATTTATAATGAAACAAACACAAAACACTTCTTTTTGCCAATGTAGACATGGAAAATGTACAATTCAATTTGACACACTGCATCCCGATTTACTAACACTATTTCATCCTGAATCATCTCCTTTGCTAGTCATTTAATCGAATAATCTATATTTGATTAAATTCATCGCTCTTCATCTCTTAATTAAATAAATCAAATTTATCTAATTAAGCCATCATCTCCTATTAATTAAATAAATCAATTTTATTTAATTAATTTTGTAAAACTCACTTTAGTTATATAATTCATTTTATTTTATTAAATCTCTAAAGTCCTCTTATTAAATTGAATAAATTAAACATTATTTGATTTAATCTAACATTATCCCCTTTAGTTAAATAAATCAAAATCATTTATTTAATTAAACCCTTCCTCTCAATTTGATTTAAATCAGTTCATAAATTTAAGTCTAAATTGTCACATCTCCTAATTCTTCATTAAATTAATTAATCTTTGATTAATTTAATCCTAATCTATGTCAGATTCTCTAGAGAATGCAACTTGCACAATAAATTAATTACTTTGATTTATTAATTCATCTATTTTCCATCACATGGCATAAAAAGGGAATATTCCCTCAAATTTGAATTCAATTTCAAATGGGCTTGGTCCTTCCAACAAAGCATTGAAGGCCTCTTACATGTCCTTGTGCATTGAGCCAAGTGACATTAACTCCATTTCTTTCATCCCCCCTAAACATGTCACTTCATCAAATTCAAAATTCAAACTTGCACATTGATCAAAATGTGCTCAACCTTCAACCATTCACATCTTGACAAGTGACACTAGGCCATTGGATGTTGAATGATCCCACATTGCTCAAGTTCATTCATTCTTCCAATTTTAAATCTATAAATGAGAGACTCTTCCTCTCATTCTATCATCCACAATTTGAGTAAACTTATTATACTCAAATCCATCTTCAAGCATAGTCATTCTCATATCTTTTTATCAATTTCTTAGCTAGGTTATGCAGGAATTCAACCATCAAGTGGATCAAATCATCAAGCTTACAAAGGAGTTGGGAAAGGGCTGATTTTGACAAACCAATCAGCACTAGCTCCCCCATGGGATTGATAGTTGTTCATTAAAATAGGATTTATTTGCTTTCATTTGCATTGTTCTTCATTTTTCTTCCTATATTAATGTTTCAATCTAATTTCATGGGGAATCCTTATTTTAACCTTGCATATGATCTAATATTGTTCTTGTTTGCTATGTATGTGCAGGTATGAAATTGGGGTTCACATTTTGGTGCTAGAAGGAGGGCTATGTCAGAGTACTAATCACATTTGTTTTGAAAATTTTGTGTTTTTCTTTTTTTTGCAGGACACAGGAAAACTGCATTGCACATAGTCCTGTGGTACTATATTGCACCGCCTATAGAGATGCAGTGCTTTATAGCACCACACCCATTCTAAACCACGGCTAGAGATTGCACCGCACCTACTCTAAACTTCAGTGCACCTGATTCTCGCTCAAAAAAAATCAATTCTGGCCAACTTCACCGTGGATTTTTGTTACAAATTGTGTCGCGTTCGAAACTCTGCCGCAACCGTGGTCTTTGTTTCTATAGAGCACCACACCTAGTCAAAAACACGGTGCTATATAGCGTCACATCTGTTCCAAACTACACCGCACCTGCAGATTTTTGGTTTTTTCAACCTTTTTTTTTGTGATGCAGGAAATTTCCGAGGTCATAACTTTTCACTCGGATGTGGGTTTTGGCTGAAATTTTACAAGTGGTTTCTTTATGAGGTGGCATGTGGATTTCCAACCTATCAAATATAGGTTGGTGGTGATTTTGACACATTTTTGGGGCTTGAAACTTTCATCTTAGCCCTCAAAATGACATTTTAGTGTTTTTTCCTAGTTTATTGAAAGTTATTTTTATTAATAACTCAAAACTCATGTTTCCAATTTCATATGTTAGTTGGAAATTCATCCTATCGTAGTTTTAGAAAGTTTTTGGTAAAAAATAGGACTCTCAAAGTCATGCATGCAAAATTGCGAAAAATGGAAAAATCTAAAAAATTATTGAAATCTCATTGTATCAAGTGTTTTTAAACACTTCTCAGAGAATTTATAATCCCTTTCCAAGGATTTGTTTACTTTATGCTCTTAAGAAACACTAAATTTCATTTGGGTCCTAAAAAGAACAAACAAATTCTCTTTCAAATTTTGCAACAAAGGGCTTAAAAAGAACTTTAGAACAACTTACTAGATTTGGTTTGAGGATAAAAATTGAACAAGGCAACTCTCAGACTTCAAAGTTGGTGCTTTAAAAAGAACTCATTTCTTGCTTTGAGGATTAAAATGAACATGTGTATTTGATGTTTTGTAATCCTTTTAAAAAATTAATATCATCTAAAAGGCGTATGCGCTTCTCTCGCGCCTCCCGGCGATCTTGAGAATCAAAAGCCTTTTTGTGATATTAAGTTGTTAAAATAATTACCTCCACACTTCATTTTGGGGTTTAAAATTGAACAAAACACTTTGCGAGTGTGAGTAGACTTATTGTGTGTGCTCTCCCTTTGTTTCTAAACAAAGGTTGATTGAACTATGAATATATTTACTCACTTTTTTTATCTTAGTGAGCTTGCCTTGTGGGAAAAAGTACTCACCCAAGGGAATGACTCAACTAGTAACACACTAAAGCCAAGTGTATTTCCAACTGGGATATAAAAGTGGGTACTGGAACAAAATCCAAAATCACGCAGTTGGCTCTGACGAGAAGGGAAGCAATGGTCTCTCACCGCATGGGTCAACCTCCATGAACAGAAAGACCAAACTAAAACCCTTGTTTAGAAAGGCCAAATCCTTTTCTATTTTGTTGGTGCAAAAGGTCATGTCCTTTGAAGCCGCCCCACGTTATACATGCGGTTTTTTTGTAGAGATGAAAATTATTCCTTGGGAGATTCATGGGTACTAATGCTTGGCTGACCCGAAAAGTGTGTGTCATGGAGGGAAGCCAGTGTGGTCAAGCATCTAGTCATCCGCATAGAATATGCATAGCTGGATTCATCCAAGTGTGAACCCAACAAAATATTGTCTCTTCATCCTAGGGTTGTACATGTGCTTGGAAATGGTAAATACATTGCTTTGTCCTCAAAATAATTGAAAAACAAACATCCACAAAGAGATCCAAATTTCAAACCCCTTGCAGGAAACAAATATCCTTTGACAAATCTAATTACTCTTGCTTTCCCTAGGGATCATATCCTTAGGGGTTTCTAAGTGCTTGGATTTTATCATCATTTGTTTTCACCAAGGTTAAACTCTAGGAAACCTTTGCCTTAATTTCCTTGATTTCCACATGATGCACTTTGTGGGATCAAAGAAAATTAGGATATTGGACATTTAGTTTGAAAAGCATAAGCAAGAAAGTGTTTGTGGTAAAAAGAACCGAACCTAAGCAAGATAATAGACAATTGAACCACACATGTGTTTGGTCCTTTTTTGAGTCATTTGGTTTCCACACAAACGTTTGTCTTTTGGTTTGAATTACTCTTAGGGAAAAGCATGTTCTTCATTACCTTGGTCTTGCAAGTAAGTCCTCATCCCCTTGATCAAGTCAAAACACTTCATCCCCCTTCAAACATTTATAAATTTCATTTCACCAACAACTTTTGGAACTTTGAAAAACATCATTCATGCTAGACTTTTGGAAAATCAACATCACCTTGTTTGACTCAACACACCTATTCAAATTATCAATCTTCTTGAACAAATTTGCCTCTAGGATAACACAACTTCTTGAGGTCTACTAGCTCATGATCACTTTCATTGGCTTAACATACTTAGCCAATTCATTCTCTTATGTGAGTTTTCCCTAGAATAACACAACTTCCTAGGGTTTAAAAGTGCACCATCATCCTATTTGGCTTAACACACTTAGTCAAACTATCATCAATCAAAATCGAATAAAAAAAAGTCCTAAAGTCTAGCATTTATCCAAAGTTCCTAAAAGTTCAAAATACCCATATCATTCACTCAATTCATCCTTCATCTCATCATTGGTCCTGAACCCCTCAAAGGTCAATAGGGTCAAAACACAAGAGGAACATGGAATATAAACTTGATTCATACATCATGAGTAGTCCAATTCAAGCAAACTATCCAAGCCTTGCAATGCCAATTGATTTTCAAAACTTGCATTTGTACAATCCATACATGGGATCATTATCTCCTCCAAACATCAATGGTACAAATGTGAGCATGCCCAATCTAAATTTTGGAACATCTTTTCCTATGGTAGATTTAAATCAAAGTCAAAAATTACAAATCTATCAACCAAGCAATCAAGGCATGAGCCTTCTCCCTTTGCCAATCATCAATCAACCGAATCCAAGCAAAACCCCCTTCATAAGTCAAAGCATCATATGAAATCCTCCCATTTTTCCATCAATATCTCAATAATTGATGGCAACCATTCAAGAAACCCCAACAATCAAAACCATTCCCAATCCACCACCACCACCATCACCAAAACACAATACGGCCAATTCATTCTCCATCATGTTGCAAGCCTCTTAACAATCTATTTGCCAGAAGGCACTCCAAGCCCAACAAACCGCACAAGTTGCGCAAGCGGCTCAAGTAGCCCAACAAGCACAGGCTCAACCTCAAGCCCAGCACCAAGATAAATAGGCACAAGCACAATTCTGAGCACTATTGCAAGCAATCCATGAACAATTCATCAACAAGTAGCACAACAAGGAGCCCAACAAAAAATTTTGCTGGTAGAACAACACCAAGACCAACAACAAGCTTTGTTGGCACAACAACAACATGACCAACAACAAGCATTGTTGGCTCAACAACAAATGTAGACCTTACTCACCTAGCAAAGCTTGCAACAGATTCCCACCACAATTATTGAAAACAATAGCCAAGATCTATCCATTGATGAACACCTTGAAGATGTTTCCACCTCATCCAATGATCAAATCAATGTACATCAAGAGCCATTTTTTAGCCATGATCAAGACCCCTCCTACAAAGATCTAATTCAAGGATTTTTGATGTTATTTGATCCTATTGACATAAACCAAGATCCATCCACCAATGATCATGTTGACAATGTCTCTACCTCACCTAACGAGTTAGATGACATATCTCAAGAACTTATTCGAAAGCATGATCAATAGCCTTCACCAAGGTCTAGCAATGGTCCCTCCCAAGGTATATTGACATCCTTTGACCTCACGGTTGTGAACAATGAAAGAATCCTCAACTCACCATTTGATCCAAGTCCACTCAAAGATCAAGAGAATATTGATCCACTTCCCATGCCTTATGATGACGTCCAAAAATCCTTTGAAAGCAATCCATCCTTTGAAATTGACCCATATCAAGAACTTGATCCAAAGCATGTTGAAAGAAATTATGACATTAACCAAGATCAATAATTTTTATATTCAAGATACTAAAATGAGGTAATGGGCACTCTCCTATCTATACAAGATGTTGCAAATGATGATCATATCCATTTAGCTCATACTCCTCCATCTACCCATAAGATGCTTTCTTTGGATGGACACGTAGATGATATTCATTCAAAACAAGAGTCTCATACTCTTGACATCACTACCAAGGAACAAGAGTCTCCTACTCTTAACATTTATACACAAGAACAAGATGTAGAAAAATATGGAGACATAGTAGAAAAAAATCATGAAGAAGGCTTCTACAAAAGTTGTAAATCAGAAACATCCTATAGAGACATATCAGAAATGGGTCATGAAGAAGGCTCCTACAAAATTCATGAATCAAAAACATCCCATGAAAGGAATAATAAGAAATAATTTTATATGAACAGTGAATCATCAACACCTCTTGAAGAAGCGTTAAAATTTGACATTTCACAAGATCAAGCCAAAGATATCAATTAGGAATTTATCCCACTTATGGAAGATCCTATCACTTATAAACTTGGATCACTCACATTTTTAAGGGAAAGCTATTTTATCAATGAAAAAGTTGCCACTTTTGAAGATACACCATAGAGAAGAGAAGGATTAGCACCTTGTTTCCAAGGTAAATCATATCCTATTGTAGATAAATTTTTTGAGCAGATGAATTATCAAGGCAGAGGATTAGGTCTGTATGAACAAGGTATCCTAGAACCAGTGCAGATTATTGCCAATCCTAAGCATCAAGGCCTTGGTTATTTGAAAATCAAGGGATATACACATATCAGTGATACTTCCACAAAACTAGGGGCAACTTCATCTCAAGCAAATGTCAACATAGGGAGCATGAAGGATCCTTATGATGAAACCAATGTCAATATTACAACCTACCATGTCATTAATCTCCATCCACCTATCACCCCATCCATGAATTGGGACCAACAACAAAAGAAAGTTTTGAATCAAAGCAAGAAGAATGTCATCAAAAAAAAATAAGTACTAAAGCATGAAGGACAAATCAAGTACATATGGATACCAAAGAATACAAATAAATACTATCCCTATCAAACTCCATTAGTCAAAGAAACTATGGGGAAAAATCGAAAATGGAAAAGTATCCATCAAGTATGTCCACAAGGGAAAAAGCAAGCTTCTCAAGCAACGTACAAATTTTATTGAGCTATTGGTCCTAACTCCATGCACACTTTTGTATCCACCCATTATTGCTCATCTTCCCAAGTTTGGAGAGTCAAAGGTTCCAAACTATCAACCAATCCATCTTTTATTCCTAAACATACACCATCCATGCCTCCATGCATGATATCCAATTCACACATTGACCATGTGTTGGCAATGACCCTTCATCATAGGGATTCAAAGGGCACTCTATCACGATGTGTGCACAAAGACAAAGTTAACTCTGGTATTAGGAAAGAAGATCAAGAATCTCAAAAGTTGTTTTCAAGCGCATGTATCTTGGAAAAGAAGCTTCTTCAAGTAGGATACGGATGGCACATTATGAAAAAAGCATCTACATCGACACCACCAGGTGGTTCAACATCAGCTTAAAATCTCTCAAAAAATACAAAAAAAAGATTGAAAAATAGTAAAGAAAAAAATTGTCCTCTAACAAAAACCACTTTAGAGGCGCTTTGGATAGGTACCATGATGAAAACCTAGCAAATAGGAATCACATGTAGAATCGAGCATCCACATGCACCATTTCAGTTGAAAGCATCTTATCTCATCCATAATAAAGCCAACATAAATCCTTTCATCCATGAACCATTTATCCCATCCATTTTCATATATCTGCATCCATACTCCAAGTTATCTTGATCTTGGAAAATTCCGGTGCACACTTTACACTTGCTTATGGTAGACATCTTGACATGGGTCATTTTTTTCATTGATCCTATCCTACCCAACATTATATGAGCCTTGAAGCATTATCCAAATTTTCATCCTCTATTCGAACACTTTATCTTGTCACAAGATAATCCTTGGCATCCTTTGCATGCTTACCATATCTATCTATCCATTCATCCAAGAATCCACCCATGGCATTCAATACATTGCTAGACACTAGGGGCAGATATTTACATCTTGGTTTGGGAATAAATCTTGATCTATATCCTCTAATTTATGTGGTGATCCGAACATTGGCGAAATGAGACATCAACTTGGCCAATCATTTTTTAGCCAAAATCCAAATCACTATCCCATGGCATATTTTGATAGGAAGGCATTCCTTATCAAGCTTTATCTTTTGTCAAACATCAATCTGAACAATCAATATCATTTGCATCTAACTTGCACGTCAGCGTAAAATCAAATGATCAAAACAATTTTGATCCAATTCAAGCTCCATCAATCATGATCAATTGAATCCAATCCATAATCACCTCATTTCACTTAATGCACTTAGTCAAACTACCCCCTTGTGTACAAGTTTACTCTAGGATAACACAACTTCCTAGAGTTTACAATTGCATTATCATATTATTTGACTTAACACACTTAGTCAAATTATCCAATCCATAATCAAATTTTTTTACTTAACACACTTAGTCAAACTACCCTCTCGTGTATGATTTTACTCTAGATAACACAACTTCCTAGAGTTTACGAGTGCATTATCACTTTTGTTTGACTTAACACACTTAGTCAAACTATCAATCCATTGATCTGATCAATCAACCTTAGCTTGGTTTTCAACAATATCCCAAAACAGAGCACTGATATCATCACATATCCACATCCAAATCATCAAAATCATGTACAAATTCAAAAACATTCAAGAAAATAAAAAAATCCAAAAACATCAGAAAAATCTCAGGAAAATTCTTCGAAAAAAATTAAAAAAATCATCAAAAAGAATGTTTTTTCATTCAGTCTTTTCAATTTGTCATCTTGCCAAACTACGTTGTCTCTGAGCTTGAACATAGGCGAGTTTGATCTTTGGTCATCCCGTGAGACATTTTAGGTTGGTCCTTTAGGCGATTGTTGCAATGGCAATCCGTTTGCCCATCCATTTCACATTTAGGTAAGTCCTTTAGGAATCCTTATACAAGATAGCTCCTTTCATCATGAAACTACCACTCTTCAGGCACAAGGCCTACCTCTGAACTATATTAAGGTGATTAGGACATTGTTGATGCAGAAAATAGAATAATTTCATCATACCAGTCTCCTAGAGATACCTCTTGAAGATAGTAGTGTTAATTTGTGAGATCAGGACCTATCTTAGCCATTGTCTTTGTAAGTCCCTGTCCTCTTAACAATTTCATGGGTTGGATTTCCATATCATATCCTACAACATAGTTACCCATTTGGCTCTTCGTTCACCTAACTCATTCTGCATTAACAACAACTTTATTGTAGGATCAGGTACTATGGAAAAAATTGTATTCCTCAAAATGTGTTGTTTGAATTTTTTTACTACTCTGACTGAAGTATAGGCTTGCTTTTCTACATTATGATATCTTAATTATGCATCCTTTAAGGGAGTACTCATGAAGGCAATAGGATGCTCATCACCTTGATCAATATTTTGAGTCAGCATTGTAGCACAAGAGTGATCAGAAGTGAATGAATATATGTAAAAAGGCTTAGCATAATCTAGACTCACCAATACAAGGGCCTTGGCAATAGCTTTTTTGATTTCTATAAATGCTTCCTTAGCTTCAGCATTCCATTCTATTTTTGCTTCTTGTTTCAACATAGAATTCAATGGATTAACTATCTCTGCAAATCTAGTGATAAATTTTCTAACAAAGTTAATCTTACCAAAGAATGACTTCATCTCTTTCTTACTTGTAGGAGGCTGGATTTTTAAGATAGCTTGTATTCACACAAGATCAATAGCAATACCCTATTATGAGATAAGATGTCCCAACAACTTTCCTTCTCTGACTCCAAAAATGCACTTCCTTGGATTAAGTGAAATACCAAACTCTCTGCATCTTTGGAATACCTTGCATAAATCCATTATGTGATCACCTCATTTCTTGGAAAAAACTGTCAATTCGGTTATATAAATAATGTTGCACTTACCAATTATGTCCTTAAAAGCAATATCCATAGCTCTCTAGAATGTAGCTCTAGCATTAATCAACCCAAATGGTATCCTTCTATAAGAGATTTTTTCCCATTTTGTTGTGAAGGCCGTCTTGTGCCTATCCTCATATTGCACCATAACTTGGTTGTATCCAGAATACCCATCCAAAAAGGACATCATTTGAGATCCATTAACGATCTGAAGCACCTCATCTAGTGAAGGAACTAGATAATTATCCTTTTTTGATGCTCTATTTAGATTCCTAAAATCCACACATAACCTGATTTCTCCATTCTTTTCCCTTACCAAAACTAAATTCACAACCCAAGTAGAGTGTCTTAGTGGAAATATAATTTGTGCTAAAATAAATTTTTGCACCTCCTTTTGAATAATGGGTTCTAACAGAGCATTGATTGGCCTCTATCTCTTCCTAAATGGTTTGATATCTAACTTCAAAGGGATGGTGTGTGTAATGATTGAAGTATCCTATGTTTTTAAATCTTCTTAACTCCAAGCTATTACATCATGATATATATGTAAGGCATCAATAATCCCTTTTCTTTCTTCTAGAGTACACACCTTGCTAATAAAAACATTCTTCATGTCACCAGGTGTACCCATATCCTATATTTCACATTGGCTATAGAGAGACTCTCTTTTAGCATGTTGTTCCTGATCTCTTATCTTATCCAAATGAAAAATTCGTTCAAGTTGCACCATACCTCTTGGAATAGTATTGGTATTCAGATTAATGATTCCTCCAAAGTCTATTTCTGCTTCTTGAGGCTCTATCTCATCAATAACTTGGGAAGCGAACACATCACAGCTTGTAATAAAGTCCAAAATATGCTTATCATCTTCAAATACCTAGAAATTAGTAACGTTGTCAGACACTAAAGGTACTGGAGTGAGGTCAACTATAAATTTCTTCAACCCTGAGAGTGATAAAGGCTGCAAGGTGCCAACAGCTTGTGCTAGGGAATCAACAATTTGATTTTTATTTCAGGGAATCAGCTGGATATTGAAAGCATTGAGTCCCTCAATGATATCCCACACTCTATGCCTATAATTGGCCATTCTCCTATCATCACATGAATACTGTTTCCTTACTTGTTTGATTACTAGCTTAGAATCTCTGAAAACTTGTAATATCCTAACCTTATCCCTTGATGCTATTAACAAGTCATGGATCAAAGCTTCATACTCAGCAACATTATTAGTGCACTAGAATTGGAGTCTATGAGTAGAAAAATAATTCTTACCTTTAGGACTGATCAACTCAAATCCTACTCTGGCACCCTGCTTAGATTTGGATCCATTGAATCTCAATGTCCAACAACCATCAGGTTCCCTTGGTTTCAATCTATCTTTCTCTTTGCTGAAAATGGGGGGAATTCTCAGGGAACACTGGGCTTTTACCCTTATCATTATTTAATTCTTCCTGCATATTAATTCTGACGTCTGGAACTAGATTAATGCATTTTTTTTATTTGCAAGACAACAGTCTGACACAAGTCACACTCCAGCTCAGAATAAGGAGCATCATGGACTCTGCACCAATTGGGAAGAAATAGTTCTTCAAAGGTCATATTTCCTTTCAGTTGTATCTGATCCTCCATACATCTCTGGATGAACTCTTGAAAATTATCTAACAAACTAAGCTGCCTATCCTCTTGGAAATATGTTGCACCCACCTGCTCAATTAGTGTTCCATAAATACTACTCTCTAAAATGTGTTCATCTAAGGGGATCTGCAACATGAAATCCTCTTCATCCTCTGTAACTAATGCAGCTAACATAGTTCGCCATGCTAACCTCAGACACCAACACCTCATTCAAAACATTCTAGTATTCAGTGATTACGTACTTCATTTGGGGCTCTCTTTCAATTCAGATCTGATTTGGCACTCCTTTCCATGGTAACCACATGTGAGAATGATCTGTAGATGTATACTTATTCAATTCCTTAGTGAAATCTCTACCTAAGATCAAACCATAAGTATCTGGAATGTCAGCAACCTCGATATTGATCACTTGCTGCACCCTAGGGTCTGATGCAATATGCGTAGGGATCATATTCAATTCTCCAAATACACTCACCTTTGTTTTGTCCAATTGAGTAACCTTCTTTTGAGAGGCTATAGGGGTGATGCCTAATGCCTTACAAATAGCAAAGGGCATAACATTTGTAGATGCTCTTGAGTCTAGGAGACAATTATGCAAATTCTTTCCAAAGATACAAAAAGATATTAGGAAAGGAGGGGTTTCTATCTTGCCTTGAAACAAATTCAAATGAGTGTCAGCCTATGCAACTTGACCTTTATCGTTATCTCCCCTTTTGTCTACAAGTGGGACCTAACTTCTAGGTATCTAGGAGTTGGAAGACCTAGTAATAGCCTCATTGGAAGCTACCCTTTGTGGTACTATATTCAAACTAAATGAGCCAAAAACTGCATTCCTAATAGCAAGAACTATTAATAACTCAAAAGTAGAAATACTTACCTTTACTTTCTTGAATTCCTCAGTCACATATTCACCTAGTTGCTCTACATTTAGGTCATCATGGGCTTCCTTGTAGCCACTGGCTTGCCTATCTTTCGTCACTTCAACATTGTTTCCCTTTCAAAAGTATTGTGTTGGTACATGAGGATAAGGTGGATTGTTATTAGCTTGTGGATCTGGTGGAGTATTAAAATTGTTAGGAGGGATAGAAGTAGTGAAAGGACCTCCAGCCTGCGAACCCCTGTTAGGTCTATTTCTTAAATCATATTTCTTCGTTGGTTGTTGGAACATCTAAACTTCTTCCACATTAACTCCCTCCTCATCCAAAGGGCCATTATCATTCTCATTTTCCTCATTAAACAATTAGGAAATCTCATCTTCATTCAACACCTGCTCTGCCTCATCCTCTGCAACAAATACTTCTTCTAGTTCATTTTCCTCACCTTTGGGGAATGGGGCATGGTTAAGTACCAGTACTAGAGAATCGTAGGGATTTGAGGGCACAATTTCCTGACCACAAAAATTGTTCCCCACTTCGTACTGAAAGATAGAAGTTGTAGTCTGAAATTCGGTACAATCCAACTCAGAGTGTTGACTTGTCTTATGGAGTTTGCACCAACTAGACAAAGCTACTTCTGCCAAGTATACACCATTTGGAGGCTTCTCTTGAGTAGAAGGTTGATCCAGGGGAGTAGGAATCCCTCCATTCTTAGGTCTAGTATTCCATGACCTATTCTACCTAGGTGGTTTCCCTCTATCAAATCCTTGTCCACCTTGTTGATTTCTATCAAAATTTTGACCAGAACCTTGTCTTCTATCGAAATTATGACCGAAACCTTATCCTCTATCAAAATTTTGATTTTTGTCAAAGTGCTGCCCCCTTTCAAAGTTCTTGTTCTCCCTACCATAGTTAGATTACATGTTCTTTTGGGCAGCCTGAAGCTGGTTATTCTGATTTCTCAAATAGGTTACCTATGTATTCAACCTTTTCACTTGTTTGGACAGCTCATCCAATCTTTCCTTATCTAGACTGTTAGGTGGTGCCATATTGACACTACTAGAAGGGTATCCATGTGTGCCTCCAAAACCAACAACTTGATTCAAAACTTGTGAATTCTGCAAATATGTAGGAAAAATAGCTTTTTGCTGATGAAGGGGTTGATTAGCTCTTTGTTGAGGATAAGAATTCATAGGTTGGGATTGATCTAAAGGTGGACTTGGATGAGGGACCAAAGGTAATGAAGGTATTGGATTCATTATGGGAGCATGACTAGTCAAACCCTGATTAAGGGCTTGAACTTGTCCTAGGTGAGCAACAGGTCCCAAGGAAGGCAAAGGTCCTGGTAAGTGTTGCCTCAAGTTTGTGCTCACCTTTATAGCTTTTTCATATGCAGTGAGCAGAGTGTTCAGAGGATTAGTCCTTTGTTTAAGGAAAGTGGTTGTAAGGCTATCCAAGCCTTCAAGGTAAACTTCTAAAGCAGTATTTTCATTTTTGACATAAGGTGTCTAGAGTCTGGTATATTCTCGATGAAACCTATCATTGAATGATCCTATGGGTTCATTAATCTCTATTTTCATTCCAGTGAATTGTAGGTACAATTCATTAGCACTAATGGGAATCTTGAACTTTTGCAGAAATGCATTTTCTAATTCAGTCCAAATTATGGATGGATGCAGCAGGTAAGTGATTATACCAATAAAAGGCCTCTTCTCCTAGGGAATAAGGGAAAATCATGCATGCAACATCCTCATGGTTAATTCCTCTATCCCTTAGACAAGTTTGGAAAATCTTGATATGCTCTTCTGTTGTTTTGTCTGGGTCATGAGTATGAAACTTAGAGCAAAAATGCTTAGGGTTCTTGGGCATGACATTTTAATTATTAAAGATTAATGGGGATGGATTATAAGCAAGGAAAGCCATTGGTGGGGGTGGGTGTGGTAATTTCTTATTTATGACTAGTTGTGGCTATGGAATAGGAGTTCCCTTAGAGTCAGATGAGGATGAAGATGATGGAGATGATGGAAGTGGGTGAGCGGATGATGATTCTTCCCCTCCTCTAGTCCTTATTGACCTAGTAGGGGCTTGTAATTATTGAAATTTTTCTCCTCCTGGAGTTGATCTAGTTCTTCTTTTAAGCCTCTTAGGAGAGATGGCATTTAGAAAACACTCCATCTTGCTTGTTCAAGGCCCTCTTTCTAGCGCAAAATCTGTTGATGGTGTTTTCTGCACAGCAACAACTCAGACAGAATATGATATCCTATCTCTCTTGAAAGCTAAATCTCTATGGGAAAAGAGATAACCCCAAGGTCTCTAATGTCCGGTCTTGACAATGTAGTGAAAGAACTGAGAGATAATGTGAAAATGTTGGTACTCACAAAGGGACCTTACTACAAGAAAACACTAGACTTTGAATTTATTAGATCTAAACAATGAATTGATACTTAGAATCTTTGATTGAACCCAGATAATAAATAAAATAGAAAAATATGAAGGTTTCTGAGATAATTCTAAGAATACTTCTAACCCTAAGATTGAAAATACTAAAAGATAAAATGCTTAAAATGGACCGATCTCTCATAAACTACTTTCTGTTTAACCCAGATAAATATGAAATTTCATAGAAATAGTGCAATCTTCCAAGGTATTAAAAATTTTTAGATCACAAACATTCATTCAAATAATCCTATTGCGATTGAGATGAACAAATCCTCATAATTGAACTAAGCACAATTTTAAGTCCAGGCTAACTTTGCAAAGTAGCTAACAATCAACTAACTACAAAAAGTATGGACTAGAGATCGTTGTAAACATTCCAAGCATGAAACCCTAACCATCATCAAATAAATTAACTATAAAATCATAAGCAATTTTAAAGATAGAATAATGAGAACCATTCTAGATGAAACCCTACAAGATAGATACCAAATCACAATATCCTTTCATATATTAGAATCATAAATGGCAACAATTCTAGCTTTGTGTTAAAACACTTGCTTGACACTAAACCCTAATTGTCTCAAATGTGAAATCTCTATTCTATTCCTCTATGAAAATCATTTATCACCTATCTATCTATATGTCTCTCCCTCAAATGAGGAAACATGCCTATTTTATAGAGAATCCCCAAGATAGGTCAGCCCTAAAATAAGAATTTACAATAAAATCTGCCATACAGGAGGTCAGCCTCAAAATATATACGAATATAATATGAAATGTGCCATTTACACCAATTTCATCCAAGTCAGCCCATGTGTCAAAAGGGGTCGGCCCAATGCATGTGAATAATGGGAAGCACAAATCTCAATGTAGCCCTATATAACTACTTCCCATCCTTGTCTTTAGCTTGATCTTCTTCACCATGCAGGACCAATAATACCCTATCCAACTCAGCCACATGTGGTACAGGAAAAACCCTAACTCTTCTTTCAAGACTTAATGGTGCAGGAGCACCTAGGTTACCATAGGTTGTCTAGAAGGTCATGTTTGGGAAACTTGTTTATGCCAATCTATCTATCTATTCTTATTCTTTAGGTTTGTGCCTTAGTGGCATTTGTGATTAGGTGTTGAATTGTTGAAGGTCATGTTGACCATTGAATAGGCTTGAAGGTTTTTGCTCAAGCAAGGTTGAGGGCCTTTTTAGACCCTTTTTAGGTGTTTCTTTTCTTAATTTTTGGAAATAAAGCTTAATGAAAGCTACCAGCGGCCTAGGAGTGACCTAAGGTGAGGTAACTGATTTGGAGACCCTATTTAAGGGTGCTCTCGAGATGAGAAAAAGGTTGGAAGCATTTGGCTTATTTAAAATTTTGAAATTCAAGTGAGAACAGTGGAGATAATGTGAGAGTTTCTGATTTTTCTTAGAAGTAGAGCTTTAATGGATTGAAAGAGTCTTCATAAATTGTGTAGGATTTAGTGTGAGTGTTATTCAAGCATTGTATGTTAGTAGGTAGCTTCTTAGTTTAGTTTCAAGAACTGATTGTAGTTAGTTTGTTTTCTTTCAATTGATGATCTAACAGACTGTTTGAGAAAAATGGAGGTTTAGATCAGCTTCCCACTCTACCTATTGTATGGCCCTTTGGGAATTTTGACTAGACTCCATGTTTGTACATAATGTAGGGTTAGGATTCCTTGATAGTACTATAAGCACCATGGCAGTCTTCTTCTAGGTGAGCCATGAAGTGTTCGGTTAGGGAAGACAAGAAGTGCAGAGCACTTGGTTTGCAGGGGTGACCATTTCTTGAAAAATCACGGTGTGGAAAGGGCATGTATCAGCCTTGCCAAAGCATATAATGGTGGAGGAAGCTCCATAAATCCATCGGATGCAAGGAAACTCTAACAGTTGCAGAGAGGTCAGGAAAAGGGCTTAAAAAGGCCTAAGTTTGCCAAATTGTGGGTTAAGCCTATGTACAGACAGTTGAGGTTAAGACCCCAAAGATCCTTTAGAGGTGGGCATATGGACCAGGAACCCCAAGGAAAGATTGAGAGTTCTTTTGGAAACTTTGGAGAACTAACCTGATTTCTCGGAGAAGGAGGCCTAATTGGGGCTCATAAGGCTAGTAGCCTTTTAAGACCTAGATGAGGGCTTGGTGGAAGCGACTAGGGAATGGAGTTAGGTGGATCCTCAAGAACCTTAAAAGGATGGATTGAAGTCATTAGAAACATCTCCACACCCTTGCAAAGCTAAGTGCTAGATTTGGAGAATGTTAACCTTTAGGATGGATTAAGGGCTAAGGGAAGAGTTGCAAAAGTGGCACCAACGTTGACTTGGTAGGTAGAGATGGGATGGTAGTTGGGTTGGAAAGGAGAACCAGGGGATCCTAAATAAGAACAAGGTCCTATAGGTTAAGGTGGTGGAGTGAGACACCATAGAGGTCTTCCAGGTAAGATCTAGAGCAGGAATCTGTGATTGATTCCTCCAACCTCCCTATCAAACTTGTATCAGAGCAACAAAATTTTTGGGATTGATTGTTGTATGTCAGAGCTTGAGTCTAGTGGTTCTACAACCATGGTGACCAATATTGAGTTGGACAAGAAGGTCGAAGATCAAGAGGAATATAATAGACGATTGAGGGAAAGAATAGCTCAACTTGAGCAAGCAATGAATAATGTGCAAACCAAGACCGATCAGGTAAGTGATAGGTTGAAAGGAAGGGTACCTAAGAGTGAAGAGGTTGCAGAGGAAGACAAGATCCCTGAACCTGGCCCTATTTTGTAAGAATAGCCTTTCTTGAAGGCATTGAAAGCTATTGAGTGGAAAACAACTTGAAGGTATACCACTGTTTAGTGGAAAATTGGAAGCTGATCTAGTTATGGATTGGATAGAGGGGATGGAAAACCATTTTGAGTGTGATGGATTCACTGAAGCATAGAAGTTGAAGGTGGAAAAGTCAAGATTGGGAGGTTCTTCCTTGACATGGTGGAAGTTCATTCAGATAGAGAGGGAAAAGGAAGGCAAGAAGCCTATTTCTACTTGGAAGGGAATGATTCCCAAAGTGAGAGAAGCATACATGCCAGATGATTATGAGATTTAGTTGCATAAGAAGAGACAAAGATACCAAGATGTGAATACTTACACTGAGGAGTTTCAAAAACTTTGTATGAGGTCTAATGTTTTGGAGGATGAAAGTCTTAAGGTGGCTAGGTACCTTAACGACTTGAACTGGAACATTCAAGAGGAGATGACTCTTTTAAGTTCCAAGATAGTACACCAATGTTACCAATTGGCTATAAAGATTGAGGAAAGAAGCAAGAGGAAACAAGATTAGGCTTCTAAGAGTAGAGGCAAAGGCAGAGATCAAAGAGGACATAGAGGTGGATACCAAGGTAGAGGGACTGAACAAAGAAATCAGGGAGAGTCTAAGCTGACAGAGCATGGATGTGAGAAAAATTATAGAAGAGGTAATGGAAGAGGTAGAGGACCTCAAGGATGATCAAATAGAGGAAGAGGAGCATGAAAAAGCAACTCATACTTTTCTAGTATGAACTGTTATAACTATGGTCAAGTAGGACATCTAGCTTATAGGTGCCTAGAGAAAGCATCTTCATCTAATATAGAAAAGAGAGTGGCATGTACTCAAGAGGACACCATGATTATTAAATCACCAGAGGTTAGTCACATTGAATCAGAAATGGGGGAGAACCTAATGTTTAGAAGATTCCTAATCAGACATCCAATCAAGGAGGAGCTAAAGCAAAGGAGAGCTTTATTCAGGGTAAGGTGCAAAATACTTGGAAAGGTGTGCAAGGTTATAGTGGATTCAGGGTCTACTAATAACATAATCTTAGAAGAGACATTGAGGAAGTTGAAGTTGGAGAAAGTACCCCACACTAACCCTTACAAGGTGACATGGTTGAACAAAGGGCAGAGTGTTCTTGTCAATGAGAAGACAATGGTAAAGTTTTCCATTGGAGGGTACAAGAACAAGTTGTTATGTGATGTGTTTCCCATGGATGCATGCCTTACTTTTTTGGGTAGACCATGGCAGTATGATAAAGGATCCATTTATGATGGTAGGGAGAACACTATATCTTTCAAGAAGGATGGAAAGACATTCAAACTGAAGTCACTATTAGATGAGGGAGAAGGACATTCAAAGACCCCTAGTGTCTTGTTAAGTAGTGGCAAGGACTTCATCAATACTCTACACAAAGGAGGGGAAGGATATGTGGTCATGGTGCAACCCAAGGAAGAAGACAAGGCCAAGAAAATAGTCATACCAGAAATAGTCCAGAAGTTGTTAGAACAGTTCAAGGTCATAGTTAGTGATGGAAATCCAACAAGCTTACCTCCAAACAGAGCCATTAGTCATCAGATTTACTTCATACCAGGAGCTTCATTGCCAAACAAAACAGGTTACAAGCTTACACCAGATCGGAACTTGGAAGTAGCTAGGCAAGTGCAGGAGTTGTTAGATCAAGGATTAATTAGGAAGAGCATCAGTCCATGTGCAGTTCCAGTGGTCTCAGCAACCAAGAAAGGTGGTAAGTGGAGATTATGCACTGATTCTAGAGCTATAAATAGAATCACAATCAGATATAGGTTTCATATTCCTAGGATTGAGGACTTGATGGATTGTCTTGGAGGAGCTCAGTACTTCACCAAGCTGGATCTTAAAAGTGGATACCATAAGATCAGAATTAAAGATGGGGATGAGTGGAAGACAACCTTCAAGACAACTGATGGGTTGTATGAATGGAGAGTTGTGCCATTTGGCCTCTCTAATGCCCCTAGCACATTCATGAGGCTAATGAATGAAGTGCTCAAAGACTTTACATGGATATTTGTGGTGGTATATCTAGATGATATACTCAAATTTAGCAACACAGCAGAAGAACATCTAAAGCATGTCGAGTTGGTTCTTAAAAGATTGTAGGAAGAGAGGTTAGCCATCAACCTAGAGAAGTGTGAGTTCTTCAAACAAGATCTTGTGTATTTTGGGTTTGTAGTATCCCAAGGTTCATTGAAGATGGACCCAAGCAAGGTGGAAGCTATCCTAAATTGGCCTACACCAACCACTGGGACAAAGGTAAGAAGTTTTCGTGGATTAGCTCAGTTTTATAGGAAATTTATAAGGAACTTTAGTGGCATATGTGCACCAATACTTGATCCCATCAAAGGTGGCCTAAAGACTAAGTTCAAGTGGACACTAGAAGTTGAGAAGGGTTTTGAGAAACTAAAACAAGAGGTGGAAACTCAACCCATCCTTTTGCTACCTAGTTTTGATAACTTATTCATTGTGGAATGTAATGCCAATGGAATTGGAGTAGGAGGATTTCTAAGACAAGAAGACAAGCCTATAGCTTTCTTTAGTGAAAATCTCAATGAAGCTAAGAAGAAGTATTCTACCTATGACTTAGGAAGTGGAGGCATTATCTCCTACCTAAAGAATTTGTAGTGTTTACTGATAATCAGGCACCTAGCTACATCAACACTCAAGAGAAGTTAAGCAATAGACATTTGAAATGGATGGAATACATCCAAGCCTTCACTTTTACCATCAAGCACAAGAAGGGATAGTTGAACAAGGTGGTAGATGCACTAAGTAGGATATTTTTGATAGTGCGAGAGATATAGATAAAGAGCATTGGGATAGAAAGTTTCAAGGATCTCTATGGGGAAGATGAAGACTTCTCGAAGGCATACAAGGTATGTTCTGACTTTGAGAATCACTTTCATAGTCAATACTTAGAGTATACATTGTAGATTGGAATTTTATTTAAGAGGAATCAATTATGTGTTCGAAAAGGATCATTGAGAGAGAATCTCATCCAAGAGAAGCACAATGGTAGTCTTAGTGGTCATTTTGGTATCAACAAGACAATGGAACTAGTGCAGAGGTTCTACTATTGGCCTAAGTTGCCAAGGGATGTTAGAAGGTATGTGGAGCAGTGTGTAGTGTGTATGAAAGCCAAAGGGGGAGCTAGTAATGCAGGTTTGTATGAACCCCTACCCATTCCTAACTGACCATGGGAATGTATTAGCATGGACTTTGTGGTAGGACTCCCTAAGACTAAGACAGGGTTTGATAGTGTCTATGTGGTTGTAGATAGATTCAGTAAGATGAGTCACTTTGTTCCTTGCAATACCACCCATGATGCTAGCTATATTGCTAATCTTTTCTTCAAAGAGATTGTGAGGATGCATGGATTTCCATTAAGCATTGTCTCAGACAGGGATGTGAAGTTCATGAGTCATTTTTGGAAGACATTATGGAGTAGATTGGGTACTAATTTGTCTTTTGGATCAGCATACCATCCTCAGACCAATGGACAAATGGAGGTGATCAATAGGGTGTTAGGTAACCTTCTAAGGTGCCTAACCAAGGAGTATGGATAGACATGGGACATGGTCATCTCACAAGCTGAATATGCCTACAATGACAGTGTGAACCGAACCATAGGTAGAAGTCCTTTTGAATTAGTGTATGGAATGCACCCAAGAGGTGTGTGTGAAATTAGAGATTTAGGAGCTATGGAGCATAGGAGTGGCCATGCTGAGGATTTATCTTAGACCATGAAGGAGATCCAGGAACACGTGAAGAAGACAATTACAAAGGCTACTCACAAACTGAAAACTAAGGTGTATATGTCTAGAAAGGATCTACAATTTGCAGTAGGGGACTATGTCATGGTCCATCTCAACAAATCTAGGTTGCAAAAATTAACATCAACCAAGTTGCAGATGAAGAGAGTGTGACCATGTAAGGTGTTAGCAAAGTATGGAAGGAATGCTTACAAGGTGGAGCTACCTGCAGATTTAGGAATTTCACCAGTCTTCAATGTAGCTGATTTGATCAGGTATAAACAACTAGTCATTGACATGGATTAGACAAGTGTGGATTACTTGAAGGATGTAAGTAACATAGCCTTACCTCCTAAAGACAAGTTGCAATTAGAGAGGATCTTAGACTCAAAGGTGAAGAAGTCTACCTGGAATAAGGAGTACATGGAACATCTCATCCAATGGAAAGGCCAACCAAACTCTGAGGCTGCCTAGGTAGATGAAGCTTAGTTCATGAAGCAGGGCACGGATTTATCTTTGATCTCTCCCCACATTCCTTAGTGTGTGTGTAGAGGGGGGAGAATGGTGCAGGAGCACCTAGGTTACAATAGGTTGTCTAGAAGGTCATGTTTGGGCAACTTGTTTAGGCCAATCTATCTATCTATTCTTGTTCTTTAGGTTTGTGCCTTAGTTGCATTTGTGATCAGGTGTTGAATTGTTGAAGGTCATGTTGACCATTGCATAGGCTTGAAGGTTTCTACTGAAGCAAGTTTGAGGGCCTTTTTAGACCCTTTTTAGGTGTTTCTTTTCTTGGTTTTTGGAAATAAAGTTTAATGAAAGCTACCAGCGGCCTAGGAGTGACCTAAGGTGAGGTAATTGATTTGGAGACCCTATTTAAGGGTTCTCTCGAGATGAGAAAAAGGTTGGAAGCATTTGGATTATTTGAAATTTTGAAATTCAAGTGAGAACAGTGGATATAATGTGAGAGTTTCTGATTTTGCTTAGAAGTAGAGCTTTAATGGATTGAAAGAGTCTCTATAGCTTGTGTAGGATGTAGTGTGATTTTTATTCAAGCATTGTGTGTTCGTAAGTAAATTCTTAGTTCAATTTCAAGCACTGATTATAGTTAGATTGTTTTCTTTCAATTGCTGATCTGACGGACTGTTTGAGAAAAATGGAGGTTTAGATCACATTCCCACTGTACATATTGTATGGCCCTTTGGGAATTGTGACTAGACTCCATGTTTGTACATACTGTAGGGTTAGGATTCATTGAAAGTATTGTAAGAACCATGGGAGTCTTCTTCTAGACGAGCCAGGAAGTGTTCGGCTAGGGAAGACAAGAAGTGCAGAGCACTTGGTTTGCAGGGGTGACCATTTCCTGAAAAATCATAGTGTGGAAAGGGTAGGTATCAGCCTTGCCAAAGTATAGAATGGTGGAGGAATCTCCATCAATCCATTGGATGCAAGGAACCTCTAACAGTTGTAGAGAGGTCTAGAAAAGGTCTTAAAAAGGCCTAAGTTTGCCAAATTGTGGGTTAAGCTTATATATGGACAATTGAGGTCAAGACCCCAAAGATCCTTTAGAGTTGGGCATATGGACCAAGAACCCCAAGGAAAGATTGAGAGTTCTTTTGGAAACTTTGGATAACTAACCTGATTTCTCGGAGAAGGAGGCCTAATTGGGGCTCATAGGGCTAGTAGCCTTTTAAGACCTAGATGAGGGTTTGGTGGAAGCGACTAGGGAATGGAGGTAGGTGGATCCTCAAGAACCTTAATAGGATGGATTGAAGTCATTAGAAATGTCTCCACACCCCTTCAAAACTAAGTGCTAGATTTGGAGAATGTTAGCCTTTAGGGTGGATTAAGGGCTAAGGGAAGAGTTGCAAAAGTGGCACCAAGGTTGACTTGGTAGGTAGAGATGGGATGGTAGTTGGGTTGGCAAGGAGAACCAGGGGATCCTAAACAAGAACAAGGTCCTATAGGTTAAGGTGGTAGATTGAGACACCATAGAGGTCTTCCAGGTAATACCTAGAGCAAGAATCTATGATTGATTCCTCCAACCTCCCTATCACTTAATATCATCTCTTGCCTACCTTACTGTACAATCCCAATCAGCCCTATTATTTAAGTATCTGTCAATAACTACAATATAGGTTGCAGCATCATCTAGCTGATGTTTAGTGACTAGACCTTCACTGATTGGAGAATAAACATCTCTCCACCATTTCCTAAATTGCTCTAGATTTAGATGTTTCAGAGCAAACATCTTCCTTCATGTCATAATCTCAAAGAATGAGACACACTTGTCATGAATACCAGTCAAAGTGTCCTCAATCTGCTTCCCCTGCTTGTGAATTTTCCTCAAGGCCTTCTAGCTTATTTGCAAGAGTTTGAACCATTCCCAAGGTTCAAAGACCCTTCGAAAAGGAAGAATCCCACTCTTTACTAGCTTATCTTCAACAAACTCCATGATTGTTCTGGTTTTCTGCAGTAGAAGATTATTATCCTCCTTGTCTTGAGCTAACACAGTCTTCAACCAGTCCATTGACCTCATGGAATCTTCTGAAGTCGACAAGATATCCTTGATGGCACCATCTCCTTTGGTTTGAACTCCTTGGAACCAAGAAAGTGTCATGTGTGGTGCCCTTCATCTTTTCAAGTTCAGAGATTGTTTCCTGAGGCAAGAAACCTATAGCAGGGGAGGAAGAGCTGATAGATTGCAAGGGTTTCATTAATTCCTTCAAGTACTTCTTTAGTTTCTCATTCTCTCTCTCCAATTCATGCCTCATTTGCATATCCTTCTTCAATCTACCCATAATTAAAGCATTGGATCCTTCATAGTCCTTAATATCTTGCTCCACAGAAGCATGCCCTAGGTCAATAGTTTGCACATGATAATCCCTGGTAGTCACATTATCTCTATCTTTATCTGGAGCAGGGGTAGCAATGTGAGCCATTGTGTTGCCTGACCCATCTCTCTCAATCTGAGACACAACCCTAGCCTTCTTCTTAATCTTTCCCTTTTCAACCTTGGCCATTAAGTCATCCCAATTAAGTGGAGCATCTTCTACTACTGCCGGTTTACTCTTCAATTATTTAACTAGCCAACCTAGAATAGTAGACTTAGTTGGCATTGTTTCTTGCTTATCTTGCTCCTGCTGGTCATTAGTTGAATCCTTCTCAACACTTGCCACACTAGGGATTTCCATGATTGGATCCTCCTTGTCTTGCAACTACTCATATACAAAAACTTGTGTTGGTGAAGGGACCTTGGCTGGTATCTCCTCCTACTGAGACTATTTGTTCAATTGCTCCTATGCTGGTGAATCTGCATATGTTACCAATGGAGACTGAATCACCTTGTCAATTTTTGCCTTCGCACTATAGAGGCCTCCTTCCTAAAATTATTCCTTGCCCAAGTCCTTAGGATCTTCATCCTTCTTAGTTTCTTCTTGTACACTACCAGTATCCTAAGGAATGGAGATACTTTCCTATTCAGCAATGGGAGCAGTCTCTGGAACATCCTCCTTTGTTGTTGCATCCTTTTGGGAAGGATACCTTGACCTCCTCATATATACTTGTGTTCTTTCCCCTAAACTCTCTACTTCTACCACTGTTGGCTCAACCCCCTTATCATTTTTAGGAGCCTCCTCCTGCTTCTATGATAGATTCTCAAGCTTTCTTATTTTTGTCAATGGAGGAGTAACTTCTACCTCTTCCTTCTCTTCTTTTTCTTTTTCAGCCTCCCTTCTTGAGGCATGTCTCCTCTTCTTGGCAATAGGTTTCCTCTACTTAGCTACCTCTGCCACCTTTTCAACTTGAAAATATCTAACCTGAATCTTGAAGGGGGAATCCACTTTTGTCTTACCTTTAGGATCTTGTTTATGTGATTTCTCAGAAGTAGAATGAGACTCCAAGTCTCCCATCAACTCATAAGTGCATTGGACACCTTCACTTTCCAATTCCAGCATCTTTTTCTCCATCCACATTTTGGTGTACTTGATCTTCGGAATCATGATTTGATCCAATTCTGTTTTCTCTTCTTCCAACCAGTCGATCTCCCCAATTGGCTTATCTTTCACCACCTCGAAGACATGACCTTGGATTAAATTTCCATCCTCTTCCACCTAGTCAGGGATGGCCTTCACATTATAAAACCTTACTAGGTCCACTAGTAACCTAAAGAATCTATTCTTCCTTACCTCAAATTCATCACCAAGGTTGACCCAATAATCCTCAATATTAGCCTTATGGTTGTACTCCCTACTGGAATTTTTGTGTGCCTCACCAGTGATGTCAAACATTACTCTCTTGGAATGGAAAGAGAGGCCAAAAGTAATCATCTCCTCCTCAGAAGCATGAGAAGACTAGATAGAAGGGAAGACCTCATTCATTCCTATTTTCAAGTTAAAATCATTCCCAAAACCTATTTTATGCTTATCTCCCTTTATAATTATGTAAAAGTCACAAATTTTCCTAGTGACCTCCAAAAAAATAATATGATCAGTAGGGTACCTCGGGAGTCTATAGGGAGCCCTTTGACAACCATCAATCCTAATGTAAGAGAAGGTGGGGAACTGGATGAACCATCCCCCATATATCCTTATTAATTCTTTAGCCTTGTCAGAAATCCTCATATGTTTTGCACCTTGGAGCAATCTGGTGATGTACATTGTGAAAGCATCATTTTCTCTTCTATAGCTCCCTCCTATTAGGTGCAGCTACAAGTATACCTCATATATTTTATCTTGTCCAAAGGCTCCCCTAGTACTTAACCTCTTATACAGGTGGAATTTGGCCAATGAATACACTAGGTAGGAGGTCATAGTGAAACTCTTGGTTTGCAAGACATTGCACAACTGCTCATGGATCAACGCACTTATGACACTTGCCTAGTGGTAATCTATACCCTATGCCATCTGAGAAATGACATTAAACATCCAACTCTCCAGCACCCCTACACTCTTCAATCCTACCAGTTTGCTGAGAAGAGTGATGAAATTGTAATATTCCCTTTTAAACTTGAGCCTGAATAGTTGCTTTGGGAATTTGGAGAAATGGGACTAAGGCTTCTCCAACGAAGAGTTGATTACTTGTTGGGACTTGACCACATTTTCCTCATAGTATTTCTTGGCACCATCCATATCAAAAGCCACCACATGTGACCTATCAAGCATATCAAAATTCATAGCAATGGATATTGGGCTAAAGCCTACCACAATCCTTCCTTGGGGACCAATTATCCTTTGTGCCCCTCTATCATAGTTCCTAGCACACTCAAGCACCAGGTCATAACACTACACTATGGAGGGAAAACCTACTACATGTGCCAAACTGGATTCCACAGTTCTTCTGGCCAACAAAGGAGCGCTCTGTGTTGCCATCTTAGCCTTAAAATCTTCATAATCCCACATACCCACATTGGTATCTATGATTCTTGACCAAATAGAATTCAGCTTGCTTTCAGGAATCCTACTCTTTATATCCAATTTTACCTTCTCTACATTAGATATGGAAAAATTCTCTACACCTAGATTCATTGCCTTTCCCTTATCATGACCAGAAACATCTTGTCATGACCTTTCCTATAAGCAAATAAATACAACCAAAGTGAGGTCCAAGAGAAACAACAAGTGTAAGAAATCAATATCTCAAAGTTCAGATTTGAGCCCTCTTCATGGATTCCACACTGGAGAGGAATTCTAGGGAAATCCAGACTAGACATAATCCAATGAAACAAACACACCAACCCCCATAATATCATTCAATCCATCAATCCAATAAAGGAGTAACCTGAGAAATACTTAACATAAGTTCATTTGATTAATTTAATGCATCATCCATATGCAAATTCCTCATTATCATCATATTCAACATTTTCACAAAAATCCTGAAAGAATCCGCCAGAGACAGATTTTGCTGAAAATGACAATAGTTTCAATCAACCTAGGAAAATGGAGGAGGCATGGAACATCCGGAAAAATCTGGAGGAAGTGGATTTTAGCGAGAATAAGATAAATTACCATCAACATAGGAATCTAGCAGAATGACCCAACCACAAACACCAGGGAAATCTAGGGGAAACATATTTCTACGAGGGAGACAAAAGTCTGGTTTAAGAGGCAAAAAGAGAAAGAACGGAAAAGTCAAGGAAATCCGGAGGAAGCGAAATTCCGTGAGGACGCTAAAAACATGAATTTACCACATTTTCTCATCTTCACCAAAAACGAATCAAATGAACATGGACTCAGGATTTGCACCTCGACAACCACTTAACCTGGACCTCCAAAGGATCAAATATGAAATTTAAACTCTCCTCTCAGTAATTTGAGAGGGACTGGCTATGCCCTAGGTCAAGAACCCTAAAATCTCCACCATGGAAGCACGAAAAAACCAAGCATGAATTTCTTACAAACAAAGATGGGAAGTTTAAAGATAAACGCAATCAAACGCTGAAAAAGCAGTGAAATACCAGACCAGAATAAATGTTTAGTGATTCGATCAAGTGAATTGGAAAAACCATGAAAACTCCAAAATGCCTGGACATGATGCTCACACCCAAGCAAATAACAAAGCAATGAAAGACCGAAAAGCAAACAAAGAAAATTAATTCAAAACCAACAAAGGTGAAGAGAATATCTACATACCATTAGAGTAAAAATAACTGGAACCGGTGATACCAACAAACAACCTACAAACACAAGCAAGATACGAGTAATGCACATGAAATTCAAATGCAACACTTGAAATATCTCTGAAATACATGATCTAGCAACACGCCACAAGCTCCAAGAATCCAAACTCAAATGATAAGAAAACAAACAAACTCAAATGGCCAATTACTTCCCAAAATTCAATATATCACTACCCCAAAAGATCGCACAGTCGCCATTAATGTGATCGACAAGACAACCAAGACCAAAAAGCTAGAAATTCAATAGGGCAACAGACTTCGGAGAAATTCAAACATGATGGATTTCCTCGGATCTGGGTCGAAAGGCCCCCACCTTTGGACTCTGAAAGAAAACCGGGAAAATCCGGCCAGGGTGAATTTTCCCGAAAATGGTGAAAAGTCTGAAATCCACTCAGAACTCAAGATTTTCAATAAAATTCACAAATGTGCCATTTCAACTGGCAAGATGAACATCAAAGCATGGGTCCCAAGCAAGAAAAAATCCCCCAAAAAAGAAGGGCCAAGACACCAAAAGTAGAAAAAATGAGGGTCCCCACTTTTCGGTGGGGTGTGTGTGCAAAAACTGCACAACATATACCAACATAATCCTTCTCGCTGGGGCAACAATGGGGCATCCAAAAAATTGAGAAATTTTTAACTTTGATCACAGCAGTTTATTCTTTGAATAAATGCAACAAGTACATTGCTTTAAAGAGGGGCAAAATGTAGACATGGAAAATGTATAATTCGATCTAACACACTAGATCCTGATTTATTAACACTATTTCATCCTGAATCATCTCCTTTGCTAGTCATTTAATTGAATAATCTATATTTGATTAAATTCATCGCTCTTCATCTCTTAATTAAATAAATCAACTTTGTCTAATTAAGTCGTCATCTCCTATTAATTAAATAAATCAATTTTATTTAATTAATTATGTAAAACTCCTTTTAATTAAATAATTCATTTTATTTCATTATATCTCTAAAGTCCTCTTATAAAATTGAATAAATTAAACATTATTTGATTTAATCTAACATTATCCCCTTTAGTTAAATAAATCAAAATCATTTATTTAATTAAACGCTTCCTCTCAATTTGATTTAAATCAATTCATAAATTTGAGTCTAAATTGTCACATCTCTTAATTATTCATTAAATTAATTAATATTTGATTAATTTAATCCTAATCTATGTCACATTCTCTAGAGAATGCAACTTGCACAATAAATCAATTACTTTGATTTATTAATTCATCTATTTTCCATCACATGGCATAAAAAGTTAATATTCCCTCAAATTTGAATTCAAATTCAAATGGGCTTGGTCCTTCCAACAAAGCATTGAAGGCCTCTTACATTTCATTGTGCATTGAGCCAAGTGACATTAACTCCATTTATTTCATCCCCCCTAAACATGTCACTTCATCAAATTCAAAATTCCAACTTGCACATTGATTAAAATGTGCTCAACCTTCAACCATTCACATCTTGACAAGTGGCACTTGGCCATTGGATGTTGAATGATCCAACATTGCTCAATTTCATTCATTCTTCCAATTTTAAATCTATAAATGAGAGACTCTTCCTCTCATTCTATCATCCACAATTTGAGTAAACTTATTATACTCAAATCCATCTTCAAGCATAGCCATTCTCATATCTTTTTATCAATTTCTTAGCTAGGTTATGCAGGAATTCAACCATCAAGTGGATCAAATCATCAAGCTTATAAAGGAGTTGGGAAAGGGCTGATTTTGACATACCAATTGGCACCAGCTCCCCCATGGGATTGATAGTTGTTCATTAAAATAGGATTTATTTGCTTTCATTTGCATTGTTCTTCATTTTTCTTCCTATATTAATGTTTCAATCTAATTTCATGGGGAATCCTTGTTTTAACCTTGCTTATGATCTAATATTATGAATGTTTGTTGTATATGTGCAGGTATGAAATTTGGGTTCATATCCAAAAAATAGACATACAAACAAAATAAATTATGGATAAAAGGCTTAACATTGTTATAAAGTGAAAAAAAATACATCGTTGGATAGCTAAGAGAGAATGTAACATTACCCAGATGTTTGATTTGTTTGATATTGAACCACGTGCAATCCTGATGGTCCACATGAACTTGATTATGTGAAAATATGGTAGAATTTATAAAAGTACATCTTTGGTCATTAGGAATGTCGTCCAAACCTTTGGGTTGGTATTCCGAGGCAAATACAAATCCTAAGCCTTGGGGATTCTGAAAGCAAGATATAACATGAGCACGTTATAATGCACTCACATTATATCTCAGTTTTGACATGGTTTTTTTCTTCTATGGGAAACATGTCAACGGAGACATAATCTCAGCACATTATAATGAGCTCGCGTTATGTCTTCCTTTATGTTAAATTCCAATTGATTGAATGTATGTTGATATATTTGTATGTTTTTATGTACATGTATGCTTATATGTCATGTATGTATGTATCAATGCATGTATATTGAGTCTATGCCTATATGTATGTAATATTGTATCTACACATGTATGTATGTATGCTTGTATGGATGTAGGATTGTATGTACATACGTATTATTCTTGTATGTATGTAAGTATGTATTTATTTACGTATGTCTTTAGAGGGAGGGGTAATTTTGAGAGAGAGAGAGAGTTTGGAGAGACGGAGAGGGGGTGGAAGTGAGAGTTTAAGAGAGAAGAGGTTGGAGTTAGAGGGACTTAGCTAGGTACGATGGGAGGGATAGAGGGAGGGAGAGAGAGAGAGAAGGGGAGTGGGAGAGGGAGAGAGAATTGAGAGAGAGGGAGAGAGAGATGGAGAGAAAGAGAGAGTTATGTAGGTAGGGTGCCAAAGGGAGAGACTTGAGAGTGTGAGGGGGGTGAGAGGGAGAGACTTGAGAGATAGGTAGTGAGAGGGAGTGTGAGAGATATGGAGTGGGAGAGAGGGAGTTTGAGTGAGAGACTTGAGAGAGGGAGAGGGTGTGGGAGGCAGTGACCTGATAGAGGTAGAGAAAGAGGGAGGTGGAGTGAGAGGGACTTATCTATGTAGGGTGGGAGGGATAGATATAGAGAGGGGAGAGATACAAAGAGAGAGTTACCTAAGTAGGTTGCTAAAGGGTGAGACCTGAGAGAGAGAGAGGGTGGGAGGGAGATGCATGAGAGAGAGGGAGAGAGAGTGGGAGTGGGATAGAGTGGGAGGGACATAGAGAGAGATGGATAGAAGGATCAAGAGAAGTAGGGATTGATTGAATGAGAGGTATGTAGAAAGAGGGAGAGGGTAGATAGAGACAATTAGAGAGGATAGGAGGGAGAGAGGGAGGGAGAGGTGAGATGTATAGATACAAAGAAAGTGATAGGGGATGAGGGTATAGGGTTGAGGGATTACGGTGGAGGACCTATAGGGTTGATGGTTTATAGGGTATTAGGTTTTAAGGGTTGAGGGTTGAGGGAGTAGGGTCGATGGTACAGGGTATTGGGTTGAGGGTATAGGGTAGAAGGTTTAAGGGTTTAGGGTTAAGGGTTTACGGTTGATGGTAGAGGGTTTAGGGTATAGGTTTGAGGGTATATGGTTGAAGGATTAGGTTCAGGGTCCACTGTAAAGGGTAGAGGGTATATGGGTTGATGGTTTAGGGTTTGAGGATTGAGGGTTGAGAATTTAAGGGTTGAGGGTTGAGAATTGAGGGTTGAGGGTTTAATGTATAGGGTAGAGGGTAGAGGGTAGATGGTTTAGGGTTTAAGGGTTGAGGGTTGAGAGATGAGGATTGAGGGTTTAAGGTTGAGGGTTGAGGGTTGAGGGGTGAGGGTTGATGGCATAGGGTTGAGGGTCCCATGTATAGGGTAGAGGTTATAGGGGTTGAGGGTCCCATGTATAGGGTAGAGATTATAGGGGTTGAGGGATTAGGGTTTAAGGGTTGATGGTGGAGGATTCAGGGTTTAAGGGTTGAAGGATTAAGGGTTGAGGGTTTAGGGATTAGGGTAGAGATTTTCCTTGGATTTAAGGGTGTAATGGTTGAGGGATTAGGGTTTATGGTAGAGGTATTTGGTTGAGGGTTGAGGGTTGAGGGTAGAGGGTTTAAGCATTTAGGGTTTAAGGGTTGAGGGTTTAGGGTTGAGTTTTTAAGGGTTTAAGGGTTGAGGGATTAAGGGTCAAGAGGTTTGAGGGATTAGGGTAGAGATTTTACTAAGTAGGTTTAAGGGTTGGGGGATTATGGTTTAGGGTAGAGGGTAGAGGATTGAGGGTAGAGGGTAGAGGGTTTAAGGGTTAGGGTTTAAGGGTTGATGGATTAATAGGTTATAGGGTAGAGAGTGGAGGGTAGAGGGTTTAAGGGTTGAGTTTCTAAGTTTGAGGGTAGAGAATTGAGGGTATAGGGTTAGGGGATTAGGTTTGATGGTCCAATGTATAGGGTAGAGGGTATAGGGGTTGAGGGAACAGGGTTTAAGGGTTGATGGATTAATCAAGTATAGGGGTTGAGGGATTCGGGTTTAAGGGTTGAGGGTTGAGGTTTGAGGGATTACGAGGGAATAGGAGTTTATGGATTAGGGTTTAAGGGTTGAGGGTTGAGGGTTGATGGATTAAGAGGGTATAGGGGCTGAGGGATTAGGGTTTAAGAGTTGAGGGTTGGGGGATTAAGAGGTTATAGGTGTTGAGGGATTAGGGTTTAAGGGTTGAGGGTTGAGGGTTGAGGGGTTTAGAGTGTATAGGGATTGAGGGATTAGGGTTTAAGGGTTGAAGGTTGAGGGTTTAGGGATTAATAAGGTATAGGGGTTGATGGATTAGGATTTAAGGGTTGAGGGTTGAGGGTTGAGGGATTAAGAGGGTATATGGCTTGAGAGTTCAAGTTTGAGGGATTAAGAGGTTATAGGGGTTGAGGGATTAGGTTTTAAGGGTTGAGGGTTAAGGGATTAAGAGGGTATAGGGGTTGAGGGAGTTTTTGTTTAAGGGTTGAGGGTTGAGGGATTAAGAGGGTATATAAATTGAGGGATTAGGGTTTAAGGGTTGAGGGTTGAGGGATTAAGAGGTTATAGGGGTTGAGGCATTAGGGTTTAATCACTCACTCCTACCCCCTCTCCCTCTCTTTGGTCTATCTCATTGTTAAATCACTCCCACTCTCCCTCTCCCTCCCTCTCTCTCCCTCTTTCTCCCTATTTATCCATTTCCCTCTCTCTCTCTCCCTCTCTCCCACTCTCTCTCACTCTTATCTCTCTCCCCTCTATCCTTAACCCTTAACCCTTTAAACCCTTAACCCTTAAATCCTTACCCCATAAAACCCTCAACCCTTAAACCCTTAACCCTTCACCCTCTACCGTCTATCTCTCTCCCATTTATCCTTAACCCTTAACCCTTAAACCCTTAACCCTTAACCATTTAAACCCTTAACCCTCAAACCCTTAACTCTTAACAATCTACCCTCTATCTCTCTCCCAGTCCCTCTCTCCTCCCTCCATATCTCCCACTATCTTTTTCTCCCCCTCTCCCTCCCCCTCCCTCTCTCCCTCACTCTCCCTCTTTTTGTCCCTCTCTCTCCCTCTAAATATTAACCCTCTACCTTCTATTTCTATCCCACTCTCCCTCTCTCCCACTCTCCCACTTTCTCCCACTCTCCCACTACGAGTCTCTCTTTCTCCCACTCTCCACCTCTATCCCTCCCTCTCTATCTCCATCTCTCCAACTATATCTTTCTCCCCCTCTCCCTATCCATCCTTCTTTCCATCTCTCTCCCTCTTTCTCTCCCTCTCTCTCCCTCTAACTCTTAACCCTCTACCCTCTATATCTCTCCCACTCTCCCTCTCTCCCACTCTCCCGATCTCCCACTTTCTCCCACTCTCTCTTTCTACCACTCTCCCTCTCTCCCACTCTCTCCCAGTCTATCTTTCTCCCACTCTCCCCCTCTCTCCTTTTCCCACTCTCTCCTAGTATCTCTTTCTCCCATTCTTCCCCCTCTCTCTCTCTCACTATCCCCCTCTCCCACTCCCCACTTCCACTCTCTTTCTCCCCTCTCCTCACTCTCCCACTCTCTTTCTCCCACTCTTCCCTCTCCCACTATCCCCTCTCTATTTATCCCACTCTCCCTCCCTCTCTATCTTCGTCTCTCCCACTATCTCTATCTCCCTCTCCCTCTCCCTCCATCTCTCCCTCTCTCTCCCTCTTTCTCTCCCTCTCTCTCCCTCTAACTCTTAACCCTCTACCCTCTATCTCTCTCCCACTCTCCTCCTCTCTCTTTCTCCCACTCTACTCCTTGATGGCACTCACAATTTTTTCAAATTTAAGATGCCTATTTAAAAAAATTTGCTTCTGCACTTTCAGAAGTGCACCTAAAGAATCAGTCCTATTTGGTCCACTTTGGAGGCTTGTAATTTGAAACCTGTTGATTTTCGTGCAAAACCCAGTTTCAAACATACTCAATAGACATATGTGAGCAGGTGTGTCAAATTTTAGCCTTCCATGATAAGTTTTGACAGGTTTCAAAAAGTGAAGCTAAAAGGTTTTTGCACTGTTCTTTTGTTTGCAGATTGTCAGTTTGCAAAATAGTTTCCTATTTGAGCTTGGTTTTCGCAACCAGTTCACTATCGTGTCAAAATGAATGTTGTTTCATATTCCCCATATCAAGATGATCTCACATGTCAGTTTTTAGAACTAAATGATATGATTTGATATTTTTAGCAAATTGAAACCGAATGCAGTTTGTTTTGTTTTGTAGCTGCATTACTGACAACCTTTCTGAGAGGCCAACTTTACCGATTAATACCCGGTTCCTCATAATCTATTTCTTCGATCCATCTTTTGAACTATAATTTTGGGTCAAATTACTATATGCTTGCAAGTTTTTATAGTCTCATGAGGTCGTTTGACCAATTTTCGAGATTGATTCCTGAGCCAACTGGGCCTATTTTGATCATTTTAAAAAAGTGCCAAAAAGTAGATTTTAGTGGCAACCCAGTTTTCCATTTTACTTCAAATGCATCCAGATGTTTTCCTAGGCTGATTTGAGCATGAAATGTGTTTGAAAACAGAAAGAAATTAGCCGAACCCACATGGGGCCCGACATGTTTTGCACAATGCTAAAATTGTAAGTGTTGCATTAAGGAAATCACTTCAAGAGAACTGATTTGAATAAGGGAATTGCATAGATAATATACTTTCCTTCAAGTTTTCAAGAGAAAAGTGAGATCAATTTTCAAGTGTGGAATGTGAAAGTCATGCCATTATCGGTCTCAAACAGATGTTGAATGTTTCTTGTGAAGACTTCAGTGGACAACATATTAAGGCATTAAAAATGGAGGATTGGTATTCATAATTAGTGGGAAGTTTCATTGTCTACATGTGAAGAATGGATTGATCCAAATTTGTAGAGGCATGATGATCATTCAACGCACATAGATAGAGGCTATAGGAAAGTTCAAGCAAATGCAATGAAGAGACCACACATAGGCAAAGGAGTATTAGGGCATTCTTGCGGACCTCGCGAGAATGTTGATGACGTAGGCAAAAATCCCGCGAGGTGTGCGAGAATGCACACGGGGGGAGTTTTATTAAAAATTTAGAAAGGTTGCTTAGTTTTTAAAAATTAGGGGTGGGCCCATTGAAATTTTTAAATGGCATAATATTTAGAGGTGAAATATTTTGCCCGTGGAGATAGGGGTAAAAACTTTATTTTGTTGGGTAAAATGAATATCATGGAAACAAGTTATATTATTTTCACGGGCACGGATCAAATTTTAATTTCCCTAGCTATGTGTAAAATAAAGGACAAATACAGGTGCAATTTAAATTTTACTGATGGGTGTTAAATTGGGGAACATTTTATGATAAGGGAGGAGGAGTATTTGTTATCCACAGTGGGTGAAATATTTTAATGTGGGATGCAAATAATGTAAGTAAAGTGAATTTTAATATTCACTTTATAATCAAAAGACTATTATATGTTTGAAATATAATGGGCCATTACAACATTATAAAGTGGGGAAGCATTTTAAAGTATTGCTGCAGTAAACAGAAATAAGAGAGCAGAAAATAGAAAAAAAATTTGCACGGGAAGAGATATTTTGAGCAGCTGGATAAAATTTGGAGAATCTCCACATGGGCATGTTTTCTATTGTTGGGAAATGATGAGCAGGTGTTGTTTTTGATAGAATAAGTTTGTTGCTGCAGAGGAAGAAGAGAAGGTATTATTTTCAATTTGATCAACTGGAATGGAGTTGCCATGTGTCTGCAACAAATTTGAATTTAGGGCTTCTTCGGTTTCCTCTCTTCTTCTATATCTTCTATTATTATCTCATTGTAAAGGGTTCTAAGTTTTTTTATTGGGCTGGGTAGATAGGGGTTTGTTAACTCTGAGTTATTTTGAGTCTAGAAGCTGTAATTTCTGATTTTATAAGCAAATACAATCAATTTGTGCAAATAAATCATGAAATGTTTTTACATTTTCATGAATATATTCAATTTGTCTCCATACTTGTACATTTAAATCATATGAATTCAGTATTACAAAGTATTTTGAGTTTATCATCTCAAATTTCATGAGATTGTGTTATTTGTTTATGGGTCTATTTCAAAGAAATGGTTAAATACTTTGAGCAGATAATAATGATTTCAAGTGTGCATGTTGGATTTGATAAGGAGAAGTTGATTAATAATAGGAGTGGGATTGTTGGTGTAAGACACTAACAGTTGATGCAAAGCATCAACAATTTTAAATCCACTAGTTGAATGCCATTTGTTGATAAATTTTTCTTATGTATTTGACTCCATGACCCATAATTGGCACTGATTTATCTTGCAGTTTAATGCATCTCAGAAACAATTTTAAATGTAAAATCATTCTTGTTCTTATTGTTTGAACAATTGTGTCTATCATGTTCTCCTTGTTGATTAGTGATATTCCTTCAATAGTTTTCCAATATTGATTGATACTTTGATTTTCTCAACAATTATGTGAGAGCATAATCTGTTAAGCAATATCTTGTTACTTGTGTGTCTAGATTGTTTGATATTGCTAAAGGGTTACCCCCCTAGGTCTTACAGAGCCTGAAGTGTAGGGGAAATGTGTATCCATTCCATTTCCTGTTAGTTGGCCACTAGGCTTTATGGTTCTTTATAATGGAGGTTGGCTACCACTTAGGGAATTGCAAATCCTAGCTGGGTTGCTTTTTCTAAAAAACACAAACAAAATGGTGACTCTACTGGGGATAAACTCAGAAGTTTTGGTTGTAGACGGTGTTGTTATAGAGTCATTAAAGTTTTGAATTGTTTCTGTAACCAGAGGTTAAAAATTATTGAATTATTTTCCCATCTGATTCACCAATAGAATGGCAACTCTACTGGGGAAATTTTGAATCTCTAATTGCAGACGGTTATAGAGTCATATTATTGTGTGTCATTCTAAATTTGTTAAATTTTGAAGAATTTTAACCCTGGAGAAGAAAGTGTTGCAGTGAACCTAAACAGTTTTGTAATCTGTGGTGCTTTGTTGGTGGAAAGGAACTCAGAAAAAAGTTTACATGTAAAATAACTTCATAATATTTGAAGTTCTATCCTCTGTGAAAGGAGGTGGCGACATTGTTTCTTAGAACCTATTGAAAATTTAAAGAAAGTTCTAGATCTACAAACATTACCAATCAGGAAGACAATTTGTAGTAGCTGAAAAGTTTCCAAGTATTCTTCACTCTTGGTTTTCAAGAAAGTTGTATATGAAAACCATACTTGAACATCTTAGACAAAAATTTGGTTCCCTATTGAGTGATTAGCACTAAAATAGGGAAATAACAGTAACATTTAATTTGCATACTTCTGAGTTGTAATTTGCAGCCTATGTATCTTGTTGGAGAAGTATGTTTGTTTTAAATTTTCCCACTAAATAGATATTATGTGTAAATGCATTTGAATCATGCATCATGGTATTCTAAGATTGTTATGAAAGGTAGAAATAGGGCAATGAATGATCAACTGTAGAGTTGATATGTAAAATTTGCAAAAGGGCATATCAAGATGCCTCAATACATGCACCCTAGCATGGGTCTAGATGGAACTATGGTTTGTGATCAGTCCCAACCAGATTGTGAAAAAGGTCTTAGCACTGGAAGGTATAAAGCTATCAATTTCAGCAACCTTAGTGGTTACCCAAATGACATTCCAGCTAAAGTCAGAAATAAGTTACCAAGGTTCATTGGTGATAAGGCTGAATCAACAATTAAACATTTGCAAGAGTTTATAAATTTGATAGATGATTATGAGATTGATCACGAGGATGTGATCATGAGACTATTTGTTCAGTCCTTGAGAGGAGATGCAAGAGACTGGTTCTCTTATTTACCAGCCTCTTTCGTTCATTCATGGGAAGAGCTCAAAGCAGTGTTCATGGAATAGTTTGGAGAAAGGATTAACCCTGTTCTGATAGGGAAAAAGTTCATGAAAATGGAGAAAGAGAAAGATGAGTTAGTCCCATCTTTTAATCTCAAGTTTTCAATGATCATAAGAGAGATCCCAGAGAACATAAGACCAAATGATGTTGAATGTTTGGTTGTGTACTTAGGAGAATTTAACAAAAAGATGAGTTATCTGTTGAGGGATAAAGAACCTACAACCCTGCATCAAGCATATCAGATGGCTTTTGATATTAAGAACAATTTGAGGTTTTCAATGATGAAAGGACATAGGGCTGTAAGTGTTGATCATCCTAATGCACCTCAAGAGAATAGAACTCATGGATCAATTAATAAAAGTGTTTGTCAAGAGGGTAGTGCTGCTCCAATTCCTCCATCATCACAATCTGCACAAAATATAGTGTCTCCAAATGAAGATGTTTGTTCTATGAATGAGGACACTAACTGTAATTAGTTTACAATCAGCACATATGCAGATCTTAATAGCAGTAATGAAGAGGAAGTCAGTAAAGACAATAAATTGTTGATGGCATTCTTTCTCAAGTAAGTGAACAAGACATTGAAGATGAAAGTGCAAGCGCTCACTCTAAGGAATTTAAGCATGGTTTATGTAGTGATAAGTCATCTTGTGATAAGGATGAAAATGACAACTAGACTGATCATTCCCCTGATGATTATGAAATTTCTTATGAGAATGATTCAGAGGTATGTTCTTCATACAAAGAATATAGTGATATGGATACTGATGAAGTCATTTATTCACAAGTGAATGATCCACTTATACTTGAGACAAACTTGGAATGTAGTTCAAGTTTGACATCAATGGAGCTTGTTGATTTTTTTAATAATGAAGATTCTGAGGACGAACATATATATGTTCAATTTTCTGATCATGAGCATAGTACTGTTGAAAGTGATGAAGATGTTGAAGAACCTATTTATATTTTTGTTGTCCACGACTATTTGTATGGAACATAAATGGAAATGTCAGTGGTACATAAGAATGATGATAATGTGCATAGTGATAAAGAAAGGAATTCAAATTTGAATAATAAAGTTATGCATAGTGATAATCACATGGCCCTAGAATCAGCATTATCATCCATTGATAATGAAAAACAATTTGGTAGACTGCTGGATTGTGTTGAAATTGCAATGCCTGTTGATCAATGTGTAGAGAAGCCATATGATGCATGTAGTAATTGGTCAGTATGCCTATCAGATGAAATTACATATAAAATTTTCTTTGTTGAACCTATTACTCCTAAAAATGATAGCATTCAACATGTTGTGAAGAATCAATGTGAAGACCTTGATTTAGAGTCAAATTTTGAATGGTCTAAATTTGTGTCTGAAGCATCCTTTATGGAATTGCATGATGGTTTGAAGAATGAAATTGATAACATGTATGAACCTGAGATTGAGAACATTGCTCATGCATTGGAGGTTGATGTTTTAGATGACTGTCATGAGTTGAATGAAGATGAAAGTACTTTTAGTATTGACAAATCTGATTTTCAGAATCATGAAACACATAATAATGTGTTTGGACTATGGTGTTTAGATGATGACAAGCCAACCTGTGATGTATTCCAATTGGAGGAGATACAAATGTATGAGCAATTTTTGCTCAACACACAAGATGATTGCATGTTTATTTTCAGTCGTGATGTCTTCTCCGAACTTGATCATGATGAAGAGATTAGTGAATGTGATAAGACCATATTTTCATGTGATCTTGATCACTAGTTTCAAGTGTTGCTGCCTAATATAAAATCAGAAAATGAAATGATGACCAGTGATATGGCTTATCTGATTTGGTTGCCATGTGATGACAGAGTTGAACAGGGAACAAGCTTTTACTTGCATAAGGACAGTTTGATACTGTTGTTTGCAAAGATGCAGTCGCCAATGTTGTTATGGTTTGACAGAGGCAAGCATGACTTGAGAGAGATTAATTCATTTTATAGACTGGTATTTGACAGAGGTAAATTTTGATCCCCATTTTTCATTTGGTGGCCTGGGGTCATCAGATGAAGTCGAAAAATAAAAGTTGAAAAGGGGAGCATTTTGAGGACACCTGATGGATCATCTTTTGGTATAATCTATAGAGATCTAGGATCTTGCTATGCACATAAGGGGAATACATCCCCAGTCAGATCCACTAATGGCACTCTCAAATTTTGAAAATTTGAGATGCCTATTTCAAAAAATTTGCTTCTGCAGTTTCAAAAGTGCACCTACAGAATCAGCCTTGACTAGCCCGCTTTGGAGGCTTGTAATTTGAAACTTGTTTATTGTCATGCAAAACCTAGTTGTAGACATACTCAGTAGACATATGTGAGTAGGCATGTAAAATTTTAGCCTCCCATGACAATTTTTGACAGGGTTTCAAAAAGTGAAGCTGGAAGGTTTTTGCACTGTTCTACTATTTGTAGATTGTCAGTTTGCAAAACAACTTCCTGTTTGAGCTTGGTTTTTGCAACTAGTTCATTTTCATGTCAAAATGAATGCTGTTCCATATTCCACATATCAAGATGATCTCACATGTCAATTTTTAGAACATCATGATCTGATTTTCTATTTTTAGCATATCAAAACCGAATGCAGTTTATTCTGTTTTGCAGCTACATTCCTGGCAGCCTTTCTGAGAGGCCAACTTTACTGATTAATATCCGGTTCCTCATAATCTATTTCTCTAATCCATCTTTTGCACTATACTTTTGGGTCAAATGACTATATGCTTGCAAGGTTTTATAGTCTCATGAGGTCATTTGACTAGTTTTCAAGATTGATTCCCAAGCCAACTGGGCCTGTTTTGACCATTTTGCAAAAGTGCTAGAAAGCAGATTTTAGTGGCAACCCAATTTTCCATTTTACTTCAAATGCATCCATATGTTGTCCTGGGTTGATTTGAGCATGAAATGTGTTTGAAAACAAAAAAAATTTAGCCAGACCCACATGGGGCCCGACATGTTTTGCACAATGCTAAAATTGTAAGTGTTGCTTTAAGGAAATCACTTCAAGAGAACTGATTTGAATAAGGGAATTGCATAGATAATATACTTGCCTTCAATTTTTCAAGAGAAAAGTGAGATCGACTTTACAAGTGTGGAATCTGAAAGTCATGCCATTATCGGTCTCAAACAGATGTTGAATGTTTCTTGTGAAGACTTCAGTGGACAACATATTAAGGCATTAAAAATGGAGGATTGGTATTCATAATTAGTGGGAAGTTTCATTGTCTACATGTGAAGAATGGATTGGTCCAAATTTGCAGAGGCATGATGATCATTCAATGCACATAGATAGAGGCTACAAGAAAGTTCAAGCAAATGCAATGAAGAGACCACACATAGGCAAAGGAGTATTAGGGCATTCTTGCGGACCTCGCGAGAATGTTGATGACGTAGGCAAAAATACCGCGAGGTGTGCGAGAATGCACATGGGGGGAGTTTTATTAAAAATTTAGAAAGGTTGCTTAGTTTTTAAAAATCAGGGGTGGGCCCGTTGACATTTTTAAATGGCATAATATTTAGAGGTTAAATATTTTGCCCGTGGAGATAGTGGTAAAAAATTTATTTTGTTGGGTAAAATGAATATCATGGAAAGAAGTTATATTATTTTCATGAGCACGGATCAAATTTTCATTTCCTCAGATATGTCTAAAATAAAGGACAAATATAGGTGCAATTTAAATTTTACTGATGGGTGTTAAAATGGGGAACATTTTATGATAAGGGAGGAGGAGTATTTGTTATCCACAGTGGGTGAAATCTTTTAATGTGGGATGCAAATAATGTAAGTAAAGTGAATTTTAATATTCACTTTATAATCAAAAGACTATTATATGTTTGAAATATAATGGGCCATTACAACATTATAAAGTGGGGAAGTATTTTAAAGTATTGTTGCAGTAAATAGAAATAAGAGAGTAGAAAATAGAAACAAAATTTGCACGGGAAGAGATATTTTGAGCAGCTGAATAAAATTTGGAGAATCTCCACATGGGCATGTTTTATGTTGCTGGGCAATAATGAGCAGGTGTTGTTTTTGAGAGAATAATTTTGTTGCTGTAGAGGATAAAGAGAAGGTATTATTTTCAATTTGATCAATGGGAATGGAGCTGCCATGTGTCTGCAACAGATTCAAATTTAGGGCTTCTTCTATTTCCTCTCTTCTTCTATATCTTCTATTATTCTCTCATTGTAAAGGGTTCTAAGTTTTTTATTGGGCTGGGTAGATAGGGGTTTGTTAACTCTGAGTTATTTTGAGTCTAGAAGCTATAATTTCTGATTTTATAAGTAAATACAACCAGTTTGTGCAAATAAATCATGAAATGTGTTTACGTTTTCATGAATATCTACAATTTGTCTCCATACTTGTACAGTTAAATCATATGGATTCAGTAATACAAAGTATTTTGAGTTTATCATCTCAAATTTCATGAGATTGTGTTATTTGCTTATGGGTCTATTTCAAGGAAATGCTTAAATACTTTGAGCAGATAATAGTGATTTCAAGTGTGCAGGTTGGATTTGATAAGGAGAAGTTGATTGATAATAGGAGTGGGATTATTAGTGTAAGAAACTAACACTTGATGCAAAGCATCAACAATTTTAAATCCACTGGTTGAATGTCATTTGCTGATAAATTTGTCTTATGTATTGGACTCCATGACCCAAAATTGGCATTGATTTATCTTGTAGTTTAATGCATCTTAGAAACAATTTTAAATGTAAAATCATTCTTGTTCTTATTTTTTGAACAGTTGTGTTTGTCATGTTCTCCTTGTTGATTAATGAAATTCCTTCAATAGTTTGCCAATATTGAGTGATACTTTAAGTTTCTTAGCAATTCTGTGAAAGCATAATCTGTTAAGCAATATCTTGTTACTTGTGTGTCTAGATTGTTTGATATTGCTAAAGGGTTACCCCCCTAGGTTTTACAGAGCTTGAAGTGTAGGGGAAATGTGTATCCATTCCATTTCCTATCAGTTGGCCACTAGGCTTTGTGGTTCTTTATAATGGAGGTTGGATATCTCTTAGGGAATTGCAAATCCTAGCTAGGTTGCATTTTTTTTAAAACACCAACACCCCTCTCTCCCTCCATCTCTATCTCCATCTCCCCCTCTCTCTCTCTCTCTCTTTCTACCTCTCTCTAAATCTATCTTTCTCCCACTCTCTTTAACTCAACCATACACCCTCTACCCTTAATCCTAACCGCTTAAACTCTAAAAACCTTAAACCCTCAACCCTACCTCCCTCTCTTATATATATTTGTCCTCTCCCTCTACCTCTCTCTCTCACACACACATGCACACACACTCACCTCTATCTCCTCTACTATAAGGGTATAAGTGAGAGATATAGAATTAGGCTAGAGGGTTTAAACAAGGAGGGATAAAATAAATCTATTAAAAACACCATATTTCATATAACACAAGTGCGTTTTGAAGAAGTAGAGATGTTACCGTTTTAGCAAGAAATAACATGCTCATGTTATAATGTTCTCACATTATAATGCGAGTGCATTTTATCTTCCACTAAAAATGGTAAAAAAACTCAATATACCTGTGATCTCAAGGCCCACATTCTACATATTCTCTTGGTTATGCACGTTCTTTGACAAAAAGTAGCTTTTTGATGATGTTGTGAAGTGTGCAAACATGTTTTTCACATTCCACCACCTTTTCCATGACCTTTTTACCACCTTTGCATGAAATAGCAGAGTTTTCACATTGAAAGACATATAATATCAATTAAAATTTGAATTCCATTGAAAACTGATATACAATTGAAGTTTGGAAGGGAACACGCTTTTGAAAAAGTCAAATTTTTGTGGAGTTTGAAGAAAGAAGAAGCTAAGGCTACATAATTGGGTTGAACTCCTCCATTTGAAAGTCTGGTTTTTTAGGTATGTGAAATATTTACATATTTTCTTTTATTCTATTATGGCTTGCTTTCATTTTTGTTATTTTTCATATTCCATGTTGATCATTGTTTGTTTTTCATGATAACCTTAGGTTGTCCATGCACATTTTAAATTACATAATTATATATACTTATCAATTACCATTTTAAACCTAATGAAGAGCATCTACTAGGATCCACAAATCATCAAGGGTACTTCTAACCCTAACTTAAATTGAAGAAGATCAACCAACAAACTCAGTCATCTTTTCATCAAAATCCTTCAATTTCACTTGATTTCATATTTCCACAAAACATTAGAACTTGGCTTCAACTCTTTGTCAGACTCAAAAATAGATTAACCATCATAAAATTGATTGTAACATAGCATAAACCTGATTAGAAACTTAGAGCCATTCAATTCGTTCATGATTCACTAATTCAAGAACTCAATGCTGCAACTTACATGGAAAAATAAAAAAAATCATGGAAGGTAACTACCTACCTTTATCCAGACATCCAACACACTACAATCAACATGTTACTGATTGAAATAAACCAAATACATATTCAAAAACCATTGATCCATCAAGATCTTTAATTCTTGCAGTCGTAACATCATTTTGCACAAGGAGTCAACTTCTATATTTCTTGAGAGGACAACAACCAAAGGATGGATTCGTGTTTTCCCCTACACAAAACAACATGCACACACCTTACACAACCAAAAAATAACCTACTCCATCGAAATACAGAGCGTAGAATTGACTTACCTTGTGTATTGATGCAATCAGGGGAGGTCTTGTAACACAACTCAACACAAAATCAACCAACAACAACAATTCATAATTAACAGTTCATACAATCCACAATAGGCTTCTTTGTTACAACTTAATCCAAATTGGATTTATACACCAACTATAGACACCGAAAATTGGTCTAGGCCTACGAGTACACATTCGACATAATTTTCTATAGTCCATGGTCTTGATTAAATAATGTTTATTATTTAATTACCTTTTCTAACACATATTTCCTCTATTAATTAAATACCCCTTTAATTAATTAATTAATTCATTTATTCAACTTGATTAATTAAATAAATCATATTTATGTAATTATGTCGCCAACTAATTAATTCTTCCTTCTTGATTAAATAAGTTATTATTTAATTACCCCCTTTATCATATTTCAACTATAATTAAATATATTTATTTAATTATTCAAATTTAACCTTTTCAACTATAATTAAATATTTATTATTTAACTATTCATTTAACCCTTTTCAAATAGTCAAATTAAATAAATTAGATCTTTATTTATTTAATTAAATTCAATTCATTTTCGAATGTTTAATTAAATTAACATTTTATTCATTTTATTAATTATTTATGTCACATTCTTCTATCATTCAGTTATCTAAGTCATTCACTCACCTTCTGACTTGAGATCTATTTTTAGTTCTCTAGTGATCTTTAGATTCAACACCTATTTCTCTCTATGAGAAGACTCTCCATCATAACTAGTCGATTAACTAGTTTTAACTCCTGTTTGAATTTGAATGCATTATTCTTCAAATTCTAACTTTTTCTTTGACATACAAAGTCCATTTCTTCTATTTTTGAAGACTCTTAACTGAAGATTAAGATCTGGAACTCTTGTTCTTTTTGTTTTCAAATACTCTTGACACAAGATTAAACTCGTGTTCTAACTTAGTCTTTATCCTTCAGTCTTTTCTGACTCATGTTCTAACTTACGTTCTAATTGAGACAAAACTCACATCACATGAAATTCATCAATCTCATCCATTGATCTCTCTTTTCAATCTAAGTCGATCATTCAAAAAACCAAAATCTATAAAATGGCCTGTCATTATCATTATTCCTCCTCCCGAAAATCACACTTTTGAGAAGAAACTTATCTTCTATATTTTGCTTAGACATTCGATGAAGTTATGCTTGCATTCAAACACAGAAATCTAAGGGAAATAATACTAAAAAGGAAAAATGGAGAAGAGCAATCAAGATAAATCAAAGGAGTGAATGCATATTCAGTGAGAGCTTTCCATTAATTTGTTTAGTTTATTATGTTTACTTATTCATTCTTTGTTGTTTGATTTAGACAAATTTTGATTTAGATTTGGATTAATATCATTTATTCTAGTTGCAGATTATCTTATTTCTAGATTTTTAGTCTATGTTACATTTGGTGAACCCGACATGAAAACGCTTCAAAATTTGTGCATCTTTTCGTCTTTCCATTTTTCATTTTCTTTGCAGGTTTTCGTATGGCGTATTGCATCTGTTCAAATAAATGACACATTTGTATCCATGAGATGCATCTGCTAAAAATAGGGATGCATCTGTCACTACGCACTGCATACATGAAACTCTTAACCACATTCGCCTATCAACAATTCCTGAACCACACCCGCCTATCAATATTGAGCCGCATCTATGACTAGAAATGTCGCATCTACCTGGTAATCAATTTTGTTTTCTTTTTTTTAGTCATTTCCATACATTCATTTTTTTATTTTCATTGTCTGGGTTATTTTGATTTTTGCTAATGTTTGGTTACAGTTGTGTTAAGGTAGATTAACTTAGTTTTTGCAGGACGATGCATAGAAGACCATAAAAACTCAAACCATTTTTTTCTATAAGACGAAAGTCGAAGACTCCAAGAACAAACTACTAATCATTCTTGCATGTAGGACCTAATGCCTTTGTCTTTATTTATTTAGCAAGCTTTATATTTGGTAGATAGATAACTATCATTTGGATTAAAAGGAATCAGTGTCTACTTTGTTTGGTACGAAAGCACAATTTGTAACCCTTACAATTTAGTATATCGGAGTATCCTCTCCCCTTGCGCAGTCATGCGATCCTGGGTGTAAGAGAAATGGTTACTAACTCTAGAACTTGGGCCTATCTTGGTGGAAAAAATTACTCACCCCAAGAAGACTCAGACCAGTAACTAGCTTTAGCCAGCGACTTCCACCTAGTATATAAAAATGGATTTCTAGGAGAAACCCCAGAAATCACGCTGACTATTCCGATGAGATGGACAAAAATGGACTCTCACCAATGTTGGATAGTGCCCCATGAACATAATGTCCTTAATAAACACCTATTTATAGATTTACCAAAATCCTACCTACTTGTTGGCGCAGCAGGGTTGGCCCTATGAAGTCGTCTTACATTCTTACGGTTTATGTGTGGAGATGAGATGTATGCCATGGGAGTTTCATGGATACAGTAGCTTGGCTGCCTCATATAAGTGAGTGTCGTGGAGGGGATCCAGTGGGGTCAAGCTACTAGTCATCTACCATAAATATGCATAGGTAGAGAAATCCAAGTAAGAACTTAGCAAGTATTGTCCAAAAAGCCTAGGTTGTTAAATGTTTTCGAGTCTTAACAGTTCTATCATCACAACCTGAAAAATACATTGAATGTTGTTTTTTTTTTGTTGAATTCATCAAAAATCTTGATCAACAAATGGATTCAGTCAAAACAACTTTTGGGAAAACCTCAAACTGTCAAAAATGTGAGTCACAACTGTTAGTTTTAACGTCGCATCTGTCTTAGCGAGTCACATTTGTTAGGAGAAAAGCCGCATGTGTCTGTCAGAAAAATCATTTTTCATAGTCTAGATATTATGAGTCACAACTGTCATATTTTGAGTCGCATGTGTGCAGGCAAACCGCATTTGTCATAGGGAATCATGCATCTGTCAGAAAAACTGCATGCATAATTGAGAACCACATCTGTCATCACAAAAATGCATCTGTCAATGTCTGAAATGAGGTTCTAGTCAAATCACTTGCATGCACAATTGTAAACCGCATCTATCAAAATTTGAACTGCAACTATTAGGTGAACCGCATTTGACTGTCAACAGAAAACTTCAAAAACTGCAAACTAAGTCTGAAACATCACTATCACTTTTTCTTTTGGTTCTTAAGATCAACCTTGGATAGAAACTGATAAATTTTTCTCAAAAACCTTGCATCATTAGGTGTCATATACGTCTTAGTCACATTCAACATCTTAGTCATAATCATCCTAAGTTGCATGCATATAGATACTTCTTAGGAAATTGCATATCACAGAATTGATAACTTTCCTCGTCATGGGAAACGTTCATGTTTCGATTTGTCACAATCATTGAACCTAGTCACTTTAGTCCCATTTAGTGGATCTTTTTAGCTCAACAGTCTAGTTTCCAAAATTCACTTTGTCAATTGTCCTTATCCTACAATCAGGTTCCTTGTTCAAACACAAATCATTGCATGCATTTATTCCATAGGTGGTAGGTTATACCCATCTTAGAATCATTTATTGTCATAAGTCTACTTGATATTTTGCATATTGTCTATCCTACCACACGTCATCTTAGAATACGTCATTTTAGATCTTTACCAACATCCTTATTTTCAAAAAATCCAAAAAACATAGAAATAGGACAATCAATTTTTAGACGTAGTCTACATTGTTCCAATTTGAGCAAATTTTCATGGTTGAAACAAGTTCTCAAAAGAAACATAAAGCAATGTTGGATCCCAATGATTTTATCAGTCCATTTAGAAATCAACCATCAAGAAGTGATAGACCACACAAACCTTTGCTCAAAAAACACGTCAGTAGGGACACACATGGACAAATTTATATAGAAGACATACATGCCGCAGTACAAGATCCTGAGTTTGCATCCTTTATGGATGAGTGTTTGTTAAATGATCCCCAATGATATCTAGCAAAGTTTCTAGTAGAAGGTGCCACACTACCACCAGGGTTTGATATTCATACTTTGAAACCATAGTCTACTCAAACAACACAAACTACGACATCAAGTGTTTCTATTCTGCAAATTACTGCAGCAATACCAACTAGCGTATCTACTCAAACATCGTCAATTGTAAGCACAATCCCTTTCAACGTAACACAAGGCTTACAATTTACTGTGGGGCAACTTCTTCGAACCCCTTTGGCACCAACACTACTGGTAAGAGATCCAAAGTGGGAACGAGAATTCCTATACCAATTAAGAACATTCAGATAGGAAATATTCCTATACCAGATCAAAACACAAATAGGAAATATTCCTATACCGAATCAGAACATTTAGACAAGCAATATTCCTATACCGAATCAGAACATTCAGATAGGAAATATTGCTATACCAAATCAGAACATTCTAACGGGGTATATTCCTTCGCTAAATCACAACCCATCATAAAACATGGCATATTAGAACACCTACATTGATCCAAGCAATGCAAGCAACATGTCCTTGACACAAGTAGATGTTCTCCAAAACAAAATGAAAATGCTTCAACAACAGATGGACAACATGTCTATGTCAGGAAAAATGAACTATCTCAGTGCAAGATCTATGTCCATGTCATTTTGACAAAGCGCTTTATATGACACCTTTCCCCCATGTATACATTATACAGAATTTTCCTATGTTTAATGGGAGGAAGAATCCTTTAGAACACATTAGAGAATTCTCAATGGCATGCATGGACATATTGTATGACCCCACATACTTGATGAGACTATTTCCATGAACCCTTATAGGGATAGCACTGGAGTGGTTCTCGAAATTACCATATGGCATATGATCTTGGGGTGAATTAGCTGAGAAGTTTGTCAAACACTTTGCATTTAACATAGACAATGAAATAACCATAGCAACCTTGTGTCACACAACACAACATGGCAAAAATTTCACCACTTTCTTCCAAAGATGGAGAAGTCTAGCTAGCAGATGTCCAGTTGAAATACCAGAAAAGCAAAAGGTCACGATATTCCTTGAAAACATCAATCCAAAACTGTGAAGTGACTTAAGGGTACACTATTGTACTTCATTCCTAGACTTGGTACAAAAGGGCATCATCCTTGAAAAATGCCTTATAGACAAAGGAGAAATTAAGGTACTAGGTATAAATCCGGTTGTCCAACATCATAACGCACCAAAAGATAGAAACAAGTTGTGGTCTAGAAACTAAAATATTACAAATGACAGCATTGTTGATGCTAAAAACATACATATGGGACCATTTATTACACTTAGAGGTTACAAATCCAATCAATACATGATGAATAGTCTAGATCAAATTGCCAATTATGTCCAAAATTCACAGCAACAATGACCTCAAAGGAGATTTTCTACACATGAATTTACACCTTTAGGACAACCAATCGAGATGATTTTCAAATAATTGATTAAACATAATCTCATCAAACCTTTGGAACCAAGAGAGTATGATCCTGGAAAATTTAAACCTTCATTGTGGGATGACAATTCCTATTGTGAATACCATTGAACAAAAGGACACAACCTACAACAATGTCACCAACTAAAGAATTTTATACAAGACTTTGTTGAAAATGAAACAATAAAGGTTGGTGGGTAGAAAAATACCAAGAACAGTGATCATAAGGTCTTCACAGACCCGTTACATGACCACACAAAAGGAAAAGCCTTCAGTTCAAGAACCAAGAATAATCCATTAGCCAATTATACCAATACCAAGTATGACTATGGTAAAGGAACGATCATAAATTAGCGTCGAGCCGCAAATGAGAACGTCAACACCATCATCATTAAGAAGCATCTGGAATGTAATTTAAATACACAAAGAACTAAGATTACTATTCCAGGTTCTTCTTCTGAGGCACCTATGCAATCTCCCAAGTCTAATTACAATATCCTTGATGAAGTGAGCAAAACCCTCATGCAAATATCTATCTTGGAATTGTTGACTTTATCACCTGAGCATCGAGCCATTCTTGACAAAGATTTATAGAACATGACTGTTCCTACAAACTTAGATGTCAATCATTTCAAAGAAATGGTGGGATATTTAACCAACTTGCATCATGCCACATTTTCCCAACAAGATTACTCAACTAAAAAGTCTAGTCATAATGACCCCTTACATCTTGAAGTCTTAGTCCACCAAACCAAAGTCAAATGAGTCTTGGTAGATGGAGGAGAAGGTTTGAACCTGTGTACCCTAAAATTGGTTAAGGCATTGGGATTCTTAGAAGACTGCGTAGACACCTCTAAGAGTATAGTCATCAAGGCTTATGATGATGAGGAAAGATCATCCAAGGGAGTTTTCACACTCCATATCAGAATTGGCCCAACAATTCATGAACACCAACTTCCAAGTCTTGGATCTCACCCTTCTGTATAACTTGTTGCTAGGTAGACCTTGGATACATGCAATGAAATATTTACCTTCAACATATCACCAATGTCTTAAGTTCCCATATAATGGCATAGAGATCATGATTGATGGTGATCCAGATCCTTATCAGTATTGTACAAGCCTAAGGGAAATTCCACAACGACAGGTACTAGTTAACCAAGAAGCTTCATCATCCACTTTATCCCTATACATTGACCCATCACATCTTGCTAAGTCCATTTCATTCAAACCACCATCATCCACTCCTAAGGTCAAGATCCAAGACAAGGGTTGTGGTGAATATCATATAAAGGCATCATACTGTGTCAGTCAATTGATTCCACCTAAGGCATATGGCCTACCCATGGCAAGTAGAAGAAAGTTAGTAGTCACATTTCATGTTCCCCCTACAATGACATTGACCAAATGGGGAGAGTTAAGTGAAGAAATTATGGATCAAGGTGATATTAACTCCTAGTTGTATCAAGAATACAATGCATACCCCTCCCCGTATATTGAAATAGCTAAGGACCAATATGGAAAAGGCTTTAAGATAATTCAAAACGATGGCTATGACGAGCACGGTGGGTTACGACTACATCAAAATGGAATGATGGAACCAATCACTGTCTCCCCATGACATAAATACCTAGGGCTAGGGTTTCAACTGCTTAGAATTGGGTCTCCTAGTACTTCATCACCATTTCAAGAGGAAGTGAGTGCTTGTGCAGACATCGAGATATCTCATGAACCACTTCCCCCAGTTTATGACAAACCTCTAGTTTATGATGAATCCCCTGACTCAAGTGATTGTCAATGGGATTCCCTTTCCTCTACCAATACCATTAACATAGATGCTTTATTTGGAGAATTGGACCTAAAGATAAAACCTGTCAAAACCATCTAGTCCCCGTCATAGGAAACACTTGTCCAAAGAAGAATGGAAAAAGAACTATTATTGGGAAACCCTTGATCATGCATCTTAGGCACTTGACAAACCATCTTCTAATGATTCAGCCCTTGCAATAGTCCCACATTAGAGTTTACCTACCCCTAGGAAGATGAACAAGAAGGAGTTAGTCCAAAACTTCTGTGACCATGTCAACCATTCCATACTCACCTTTTCGGCTTCCACCTTTTCTCACTCCGATGATGGCATGCCCCTTATATATCCTGAACTTGTCAGCTGGGATCAACAAGGTACACCTATCATAGATACATTTGAGAATGACGAAGCAATTGCTGAGTTCATGGGACTTAGAGAAGGCATACCTAGAGCGGATCATAAATATGGTTTTACCATAGACTTGGATGACATCATATTTTGGGGAGTCTATTTACACCTCTAGTCACAAAAATGAGAATAAAAAGAAAAAATACAATGAAAAGAAAAATGATTAGTCCATAGGTGAAAACCGAAAGGTGCCTTTGGATGACGAAATAGTCAAAATAAAGGACGTATCCAAGGGCAAAAACCTCTCAGAGGCACCCAAGGATAGAGGTTTAAATATTCTCCCCGTTGAATAGGAAAAGTCAGCGATGTTAGTAGAAGAGTCTATTGAAGTCAACATAGGTACAGAAGAGAATCCTCAGATGGTATATTTTGCAGCTTCTTTAACAAAGACAAAAAAACCTGAGTTTAAGGACTTCTTCAGAAAGAGACAAATAAAATTTTCGTGGTCATATGCTAACATGCCTAGGCTAGATCCAGACCTAATATTGCACCATTTACCATTACAACCAAGTATTAAGCCAGTCAAACAAAATTTAAGGAAAATGCATCCACAAATTGCTCTATTGTTCAAAGTAGAACTCAAGAAACTTCTAGATGTAGTATTCATAAGGACCATTGATTATGCGGACTGGATATAAAATCTTGTGCCAATGACTAAACCAACTAGGCACATGTGCATTTGCACAAAATTTAGAGACATCAACAAGGCATGTTCTAAGGATGACTTCCCTTTGCCGAAAATAGATATGATAATAGATCTTACAACAGGATACAAGATGCTATCCCTCATTCATGGTTTCTCTGGGTATAACCAAATCAAAATCGCAGCTGAAGACCAACATAGGACAACTTTCATGTGTCCATGGGGCACATACTGTTGGAATGTTATTCCTTTTGGCCTTAAGAATGCAGGAGCTACCTATCAATGGGAAATGGCTGCGATTTTCCATGACTTTGTAAATACTCTCATGGAAGACTATGTAGATGACATTATAGCTAAATCGGAAACAAGGGAAGATCATTTGAAAGTTCTAGACAAGATATTATAGAGGCTAGAGAATTAAAAGGTCAGGCTAAATCCGAAGAAGTGTGTCTTTGGAGTAAAATCAGGGAAACTTCTAAGGTATATCATCTCTAGAAGAGGCATTGAAGTAGATCCAGAGAAGGTAAGAACTATCATATAAATGCCTCCTCCAGTTAGCATTGGTCAACTCAGAACACTACAGGGAAGATTACAGTCTATTAGGCATTTCATTGAACAACTGGCAGATAAAATACACCAATTTCAACATCTACTCAAGAAAGGAGTACCATTTTTGTGGACACCTAAATGTCAAGAAGCCTTCCAAAAAATTAAGGATTACTTTCTCACTCCACCATTCTTAATGCCACATAAAGATGGAAAACTGTTGATACTATACATTTCAGCAACTCAGTCGGCATTAGGGGCTCTTCTCACACAAAATGATGATCAAGGTCATGAAAGAGTGGTCTATTACATCAATCATACCTTAGTAGGATATGAAATGAATTACAAGAACATAGAACGTGCATGTCTTGTAGTAGTCTTTGCTACTTAGAAACTTCAGCACTATATGCTCAATCGCTAAATCATGTTGGTTGCAAAGATTGATCCCCTCAAATACCTCCTAAGTAAAGCATTATTAACAGGCCGATTAGCTCAATGGGTTATGATAATTAGCGAGTATGAAATCCAATATGTCAAGAGGAAGGCTATAAAAGGATAGGTGATTGCAGATCAGCTAGAAAATGCACCTATGAAGGAAAACCATCCTTTAGTGGCAAATGTTTCTAATAAATTTCTCTTTAACATTGACATTAAAACTGAATGGAAACTATACTTTGATGGGTCACATACAAATCGTGGTTCAAAAGTAGGTATCCTATTTGTTACACCTCAAGGTGATACCATTCCCAAATCATTCAGGATTTCTTTCCCTTGTACCAACAACATAGCAAAGTATGAAGCCTTAGTGACAAGATTAAAAATGGTAGCTCAGTGGAAGATTAAGAGTCTACATGTTTTTGGCTATTATCAACTAGTAATCCAGTAAGTAAATGATGATTACGAGACTAAGGATGAGAAGCTTGCCCCTTACAAGCATATGGCTAATAGTTTCAAGCAGTATTTCAATGACATTACCTTTCAATAAATACCACGTATTCAGAATAGGGTTGTAGATGCTATAGAAATCACGGGTTCCTTGTTGGATATTCTGAGTAACATGCCTAAGTTTGAGTTTCTAGTTGAACAACTGTTGGTCCCTGCCTATGATGTTCCCAATATTGTGATGGTGTGTACCATTATTGGTCCTACGTACCCTTGGTATAAAGACATATTCGGCTATCTAACTAGCCAAACTTTATCTCTAGACCTATCAAAAAACCAACATCAAACATTCATCTGTAAGTCAGCTAAGTACACCATCATCGGAGAAACCCTATATAGACATACCTTAGATAACACCCTAATGAGATGTCTCGATACTGAGGAAGCACAAAAAACTTTGTGTGCAGTGCATGAGGGTATATACGGATCTCATTCGAGTGGTCCTACTTTAGCCCATAAGATTATGAGACTAGGTTATTATTGGCCTACAATGGAGAAAGACCTTATATATCTTTGTAAAGAAATGTAGATAGTGTCAAATACATGAAGATTTGATAAGAGCACTAGCACATGAGCTTTGTCTGATTACATCACCATGGCCCTTTGCCCAATGGGGACTTGACCTCATAGGTAAGATACACCCCCCATCATCCAACGACCATAAACTCATCATAACCGTCACCGAATACTTCACTAAATGGATTGAAGCTATTCCCATGACTTACATCAATGACATGCAAATATCTAAGTTTATCCTAAACTATATCATTTGTCAGTATGGTGTACTCCAATCCATAATCATAGACAATGGTCGCCCATTCAAGAACCAAGAAGTACACCATTTATGTGAAGAGTTCCATATCAAACATCATTTTTCCACCCCGTATTATCCACAAGGTAATGGCCAAGCCGAAGCATCTAATAAAACCATTGTTAGAATCCTGAAACATACTTTCAATGACGTTGGTCATGACTGGCACCTACAGTTGAATCCTACCTTATGGGCTTACCGCACAAGCATCTGTACTCCCACTAGCGCCACTCCATACTCCCTAGTATTCGGATCCGAAGCTATCTTACCTATTGAGATTGAAATACCTTCCTTGAGGGTATCCTTGAAGGTTCACATTGATGATGAAGAATACTGTGTATCTAGGTTACAAGAGCTAGAATTACTGGGTGAATGAAGACAGAAAGCACTAGATCATTTGCAAGCATATCAGAATCTTCTTCGTCGTAGCTACAGTAGGAAAGTTTTGAATAGACACTTTGACATTGGTGACCTAGTTTTAATGGAGAATCCTAAGAATCAAGCTGAATAAGAAAAACTAGGTAGGTTTGAACCTAACTAGTTAGGGCCTTATATAGTCATAGAAGATTTTAGATCAAGAGCATACCAACTCTCTACTCCTGAGGAGAGCCACTTTTTTCACCTATCAGCAGCCTGCATCTAAAGATGTTATATGCATAGCTTCTAAGAATCCATGTCTTAACCTAGAAAATACAAAAAAAAATGAAAAAACAAAAAAATGGCTACCTTGATGAAAAACTGGCAAATAGGCGTCTTTGTAACACCAAAAATAAACAAAAATAGTAAAGAGAAATAAATTTGTCCAATATTGAAAATCGCTTCGGTGGTGCTATGGATAAGTACCATGGTGAAAACCTGGAAAATAGGCACCATGTGTAGTCAAGCTTGCTCTTTCATCTATCATCATTCCATTCAGAAATTTGTACCATCACTCATAATAAATGGTTGTCTTCTCCATTTCTTGGAACTATTGATATCTAATGTCCATTCTGTCACATTCCCCACTCCATCTTGCAAGTCTTATTCATGACTAGGGGAAATCCTTGTTCTATGCCCTGACACCTTGTACATAATGTCACACCATCGAAGATGTCCTGAAAAATCCCAAAAACATTTAGAAAACTTCAAAAAAAAAAAAATCAATCAAAATATGTCAGAAAATACCAAAAATAGAGTCAAGTCAGTCATAGTCGAACTACATTTCCTCTATGACTGGAATGTAGGTAAGGCCATCAATCGATGTGCCCCCAAGGCATTATATTTGTCAGTCTAGGTTTGTCATGTATCACACACATTTAAATCATGACTCTTTGTACATTCAAAGTCATTGGTTGTGTTGAACTACGAGGTCTCTACATGTACAACGTAGGCAAAGCTAATCAATTGATGAGCTCCCAAGACCACACTAGGTTAGTCCAATAGGGCTCATTCACAATCACTATCGCAAAAGTTGCATATCATAGTTTAGGGTATCATCTCATGTCATACACTATCTACACACACACTTTTTATCAGTCAAGGAATCAAAACAAGTCAGGCATCAACAAGGAAAAACATTTCAAACTGTCATCAAGTCAATATCAAACACATTGTCAAAGAGATCAACCTATGTCTTAAGCAAGATATGTCTTTCTTGTCAACAAACATTGTCAAATTGTCATAGTATCATGTTGTTTGTCACATCAACGTCATTAGACTCCAACGTCTTATATGACACGTGTCTTTCTAAAACCAGGCTTTTTCATGCCTTATACAGATAGTCAGCAAGCCGAAACCAGACTCAATGTCTTATGCGGTATGTGTCATCTCTCACATTATGCTATGTCAAACATCAAACAATCAAACAATCCTACAAGATCAAGTTATGGTGAATACTTTTATTTGGCTTTATGACTTTATATCTTATTTTGCCTTATCTTTCTATCGATTTGTGAATTAGTCCGGTTACTAGCTTTCCCAACGATGTCCCTTGAAGGATTTAGAGAAGCAAGGATGTCTCAAGACTCTTTTTCTTTGGCTGCTATCTGTCAAATGTATTTTTAAACATTGGTTTTTGAGACATGTTACTAGTTTCCTCAAGGATGTCCTATCAAGGATTTAGAGGAGCAATGACATCTCATGACCCGTCTTTTATTTGTCTGTTTTATGTGGTTTGTTAAGACAACGATGACTAGGGCATCTTGTTCCCAGTATGAGTTAAGACACTCCTTGTCTGTGACTGTCTATTCTTCAAAAATGGATGACTTTGTACACTATGGTCTATCTCATATCATAGTGTGTACTATACATTTGTGCCATGTCCCGCCCAATGATGATAACAAGAAAGCGTAGCATATTTGGCAATATATTGAAGATCACATATTTATTCTCAATCAATCAACCTTTGTTATTTCTTACTAACATTCTCAGTTCATTCATGCTAACATTTCTCTTCTTCAACATAATGATAAAGTCCTGCGAAACAATAAAAACATTAGATCATTTGCATATGCATACATTCTATAAGAATTTCATATAGTTACATTGCATTTCAAACATATAGATAGTAACATTAACATCTTAATTACATACATCCAAAATCATGACATAATAGGCATTTCATCATCATAAGATACATAATGTAAACATTGCATTACATATCACCATCAAAAATAAATAAGCATCATATAGAAAATAACATCCATCATCATATAAAATCATCATAAAATACATAATTCATAACATGTAGAAACATTCATTTATAACACATGTACATACATCATCTAGGAAACATAATCATGTAGAAATAATGCATCATCCATAAAATAAAACTGCATATCATATAGAAGCTACCAAAATCATATATATATATATATATATCGCTCAAAAATCATGTTTCATAGTACAATGTCCGAGTGTATCCATAAATAAAATGAGCTTGCAGGCTCTCTGATCAAAATACGATGTCTACATATGTAACCATATCATTGTGTCCCACTACCACTACTATCACATGTTGAAGGTGGTGGGAAAATCCTCGAAGTTGCTCTCTGTGAGGTGGAAGGCCTCTCATATGGACCTGCCCTCGGTGGTCCTACCACACCCTCTGTACTTAGTTTCCTCATATGACTCCTGCCCTATGATCTCTGACTGTGCACCTCTGAAAATCTAGGAGCTCATCTCTCTATTGGCACCACTGCCTCATATAGATCCCTATGATAGGTAGCTCTCTCAACTCATTTGACTAACTCTCGTACCATGCCATCAGATGAAGACCCACTACAAAGGCATTTGACCTCTATGAGTTGCTGCTCTATCTCCTATCTTTGAGCTATGGCCTGATCCCTCTCCATGAGTGCACTGTCTCTCTCTGTACGAGCATTGTCTCTCTCTACATAGGCATTGTCTCTCTCTATCCTCATAGCATCAAACTTTGTTGTCATCAATCTGAGTCTCTCCTCCAAAGCCTCCCTATCACCATCCCTAAGAGAATCATCCTCCCATCTCCCCTCCACAATCTGATCCCTGAGCTCTCTCTTCTGCTCCTCCATCGGTGCCTCCTCCTCAACATCATCCTCCCCATATCCTACCAGAATACCTAGAGGGTCTATATCCATGTCCATATCCACATCCTCTATGACATCCTCTCCTCCAATATCCACCTCTGCTCGCTCCTCTACAACTACCTCCTTGGCAACATGCTCATCCCCAACTTGTACATCAACTCCACCTTCGATGTCCAACATCGGTACATCCACTACTGCTACCTCCCGGATAGGTGAAATTCCACCTACCTGACCCCCTCTCCATCCTATCCATCCTCACCTACCACCTCTTCCATCATCACCTCTCCCTCCAAATCTACCAACTCTGGTGCCTCCACCTCTCCACCATCCTCTCGGCACTGCGCCTCATCTCTCAATAGGTGCTGGCTGATTCGGATCAGTGTAAGGAATAGGGTGATGCTCTACCCACCATGCATCATACATAGCTATAGTACCTAGTTTTGCTGCTCCATCTCTCCAACCCCACTGTACTGGTTGCAATGCCTATATCTTTGCCTCTATGGTAGCAACATGAATCATGGGCCCCCAATATCGAACCTCTCTAGACGAACAAGCAAACTCTGCTCTACTCTGAGGCTCATCCTAAACCTTGCCAAACTATCTCAACACTCTATTTGGAAAGTGACGCTCATTGATGTGCACACTCGAAAGAGTCCTCCCAATCAGGTACTGTGTCTTTCTGTAGAACACCAAATGTCTCTCCTCGTCCGACCACTCCTCACAATCCATGTACGGTCTCCACATGAACTGATCTAGAATGTCAAGTGCATGTCTCCAAAATGCAGTGTCCCCCACATGGCTCTAAGTGATGTGTCCTGTGTACCGGAACACATACAGGAATCTCTCTCGTCGCTCTACAGTAACTAGAGGCTGAAAATTAACTATCCTATCCCATGCCCAAACCATCAACAGAGTGGTCCTACAACTCAATGGTTGTGCGTCTATGTATGCAATATCATGTAAGTGGAAATATAACATCCTTAATAGACATGGAACCCAAGCATACATGCTCTCTCTCCAGCATACCAACCAACATCGCACCCCATCCAGCTGAAAAACCATGACCCCGTTGATCTAGTAGAACTATCCCCCTATCGGTGTACACAATATGCATTCAATCCTATCGTATCTATCCACCAACATCATCCATTTGATCTCATAATTTTCAATGCCGAGCCAATTGCTATCATCCACCTGATAAAATCTCGCTAACTTGGTCAATCCATGTTGGGTATCGTACATCACCCACTCTCCTCTAATCAGAAGTCTCAATATCCTATACACAGCCTCCAATGTGACAGTCGCCTCCCCAGTCAGAAAATGAAATGACGATTTCTAAGAGTGCCATCGCTCACACAACGTCGTAAGCATCCCCCTGTTCGCCTGAATAGTGGGCATCGAAAGACAGTGACATAGACCAAGTCTCCACAGAAGTCGTATCTCTGTACTAGTCAAACAATCTCTCAGATCAAATGTGTCAGGACATGTCTCCCACACATATATAGGATCTAATACAACCTGTATTTAAACAATGATGTCAAGAAATTTCAAATTTTCCTTAGAAAAATTTTTGAAAAAATTTTACCAGCCAAATGTGGCTCACTTTAACAAATGCGGTACATTTTTACAAATGTGTTGCACAAAAACTCATTTGTGTCGTATATTGAATATGGGTCACACATTTCCCACAGCCGTTTATACCTACTACACATACGGTGCAAAAACATAAATGTGGTGCAATTTTCTTATTCCATCTACCTACTACATATGCATTTCACTAATGCACATGCGGTTCACTACCCCACATGCGTCTAATCCTAATGCAGATGTGTTTCATATATACATATGCGGTGCATTATAATTCAAATGTGATTATTCCCTAAAATGCCTAACCTAGCCTAAGCATGTTTTGGCACATGCATCATTTCGTAGTCAAATAAGGTGAATACGATGACATATGCATCGTTCAAGAATGACTGCATATGCTAATTAACCTTTAAAGACCTAGAAATATGTGCAAAAATAAATTTCAAGGGTTCCTTTTTGGGTACATACCGATGGTCCTACGTCGACTGGCCACCTGAAGGTCCAGATCCGATATCCTCGATTTATAGCGTATGGAATGGGTGCCATTTTTGTCCACTAGTCAGAGCAAATTCTTAGTTTTCCAAACTCCTCCAGGTGCAAATGAATTAGATTTCAACCTAATTCCTATTTATAGCTAGGGTTTGGGTGGCATTTCTTCTGCCCTAGTCTATTGGTCGCTTAACCTTTCAACTTCAAATGACCCATACACGTCTGTATCACTTCCAATTTCAATTTCGTCAACTCCATAGCATTTATGGCTGTCAAATTGACTTATTGGGAACATTTCCTGATTTTTTTTTTTAAACTTTCAAAAATTGGCAATTTTCCCGAGGGGGTATACCCTAACCTATTTCATGTTGGGGCACAATCATGGCATATTGTCTTTGACACTATGCCATAACAACATTGTATCAAAGAGGGGCAAGTTGTAGACACCGAAAATTGGTCTAGGCCTACGAGTACACATTCGACATAGTTTTCTATAGTCCCTGGTCTTGATTAAATAATGTTTATTATTTAATTACCTTTTCTAACACATATTTCCGCTATTAATTAAATACCCCTTTAATTAATTCATTTATTCAACTTGATTAATTAAATAAATCATATTTATTTAATTATGTCGCTAACTAATTAATTCTTCCTTCTTGATTAAATAATTTATTATTTAATTGCCCCCTTTATCATATTTCAACTATAATTAAATATCTTTATTTAATTATTCAAATTTAACCTTTTCAACTATAATTAAATATTTATTATTTAATTATTCATTTAACCCTTTTCAAACAGTCACATTAAATAAATTATTTTTATTTATTTAATTCAATTCAATTCATTTTCGAATGTTGAATTAAATTAACATTTTATTCATTTTATTAATTATTTATGTCACATTCTTCTATCATTCAGTTATCTAAGTCATCCACTCACCTTCTGACTCGAGATCTCTTTTTAGTTCTCTAGTTATCTCCGGATTCAACACCTGTTTCTCTCTGCGAGAAGACTCTTCGTCACAACTAGTCGATTAACTAGTTTTAACTCATGTTTTCATTCGAATGCATTATTCTTCAAATTCTAACTTTGTCTTTGACATACAAAGTCTATTTCTTCTATTTTCAAAGACTCTTAACTGAGGATTAAGATTTGGAACTCTTGTTCTTTCTGTTTTCAAACAGTCTTGACACAAGATTTAACTCACGTTCTAACTTAGTCTTTATCCTTCAATATTTTCTAAATCATGTTCTAACTTACGTTCTAACTAAGACAAAACTCACATCACATGACATTCATCAATCTCATCTGTCGATCTCTCTTTTCAATCTGAGCCAATCGTTTGAAAACCAAAAAATATAAAATGGCCTATCATTATCATTATTCCTCCTCCCGAAAATCATACACTTTTGAGAAGAAACTTATCTTCAATATTTTTCTTAGACATTCGACAAAGTTATGCTTGCATTCAAACATAAAAATTTGAGGGGAAGAATAATAAAAAGGCAAAATGGAGAAGAGCAATCAAGATAAATCAAAGGAGTGAATACATATTCGGTGAGAGCTTTCCATTAATTTGTTTAGTTTATTATGTTTACTTATTCGTTCTTTGTTGTTTGATTTAGATTAATTTTGATTTAGATTAGGATTAATATCTATGTTACACCAACTAGGCCTCAAATTAGGCCTTTTTTACAAAGGACCTTATCTTCAATCCTTTTCCAAAAAACCAAACTCAATAGGGCAGCAGTCTATATGTTATGAAACCAAGGATTCCACCATTTATTTTCATAAAATCACTCAGCAAAGTGCTAAATCACAAAAATGATGTAGAGAGGGATGTATACCTACTACAAATGACAAATAAATGATCTCATATCAACCTCCAAAACAAATTACAAAGATCTCACCAAAATTCGCCCTTTGAGAAAGTTTCCCCTAGTAGTATTCCAAACCCGATTCCATACACTTTTCTTAAGAACTTCCCAAAACACTTGGAGAATAAATTGTTGATTAAGATACCCTTTTCAGGGCCACAAAATATACATCAGAACTAGGGGTGACTTCTTTGGACTATGTTTGACTTCCAATAAGCCTACCTAGCAAAAGGGTTCCCAATTAGCCCAAATTTGCAAAGGAAGTACCTTTAAAAGGTGAGGTTTCCATTCAAAAAAAAAGAACAGTCAATGTTCATGATACCAAACCACCAATTTCATGATTACTTTTCCCACATAAGGTCATTACCCTATTGTCCCAAGGAACCCTCCAAAACACAAGCAAAAACAAGGGTTTTAAAGGATTTCACAACTCCAAGCCTTTCCCAGTCCTCCTAAGGGTCCAAAAACCTTCCAATACCTCTACACAAACTTATCAAATACTCACAATCCCATTACACTCATTATTTTTCAGAATCACCATCATGGTTATTCACTTTCACAATGAAATGTGTTCTACCCAGCCTAGTGCATCACTCCACCCACCAAACCCATGCTCTTACAGAATCCCAAACACATTCAAAATCTACCTTATTATGTTACACACCAATCAACTGAGTTACAGATCCATTATAGTGGGTGGATTGGTGAAAATCAATACATTATAGCCTCAAACCCTTACATTGTCAAAACAAGGAAAACTTGGAGAAACGATTGAAAATATCTTCTAAAATGGTACTAAGACAACAAAACTAATTCAAGTGAAGAAAAATTCATGGATAAATGATCTCCCAAAACTTCAAGGCATCACACACTTGTATGGGTCCGTACATAGAGAAAGAACATAGGAAAACACAGGAAAATCACAAAAATAAGAGAATTCCTTTATTTTATTTTATTCAAATATTTAAGAGCAGCCTAAATTCAATAATTTACATGATATTTATCTTGTTTCCCTTCAAACTCAACTCCCCAAATTTATCTCACTATTTTTGTAACTTCTTAACTAAGTTATCTCTTGACAACTTTGTCAAAAATGCATTTTTTTTGTAAATGTCAAGCCAAATTCCCCCCTTAAATACATATAATGACTCAAAATAACTAAATACATATTAAGAGTGGTATCATAGACCTTATTTAACATATATAAATATATTATACTAAAAAAAAACAATAAACTTTCTTTTACCCATCTTCACATGCACCAAAAACCCTTCTTTTTACCCAAGAAACTAGTGGTTTATTGAAAAACATCCATCCAACCCTCACAAAATCTTATGAATAATTCAAAGAGGTATAAAATGGTATGAAAAAACTAAATTCAACAATAAACCACACTTCCCCAATGCAAAACATACTTTATCACATCAAAACCACTCGAAATCTCATGCAAAACTCAAAATTTCACTCTAGGGCTTCATGCCCAACACCCTTTTAGACCTCCCCTACACACAAACAAAATTCCCTCACCTATTTATTGATGATATTCCTTCAAATATTCAAAATCATTCTTTGCATCGATGTTCTCCTAGACAACAACTTCTTGAATTGAAAATTTTCATTGAATGGTGCTCCTGCACCATGTATGCTTCCATATTTTGTATACATATATATGACATATGTTCAAATTTTGTATGATTTTCCATGCTTCCATTTTGAGCCTATCTTGAAATCATGGCATGCCACATTACCACATTTCTTTAAGGCATTCTGGATTGAAAATAATCATGTGACCTTTGTCTATGCTAGGTTAACTCATGTATAGGATGATTGTAAGTATTCTTTATGAAGCCTTGAATGACATATATTTTAATTAAATTGAATGGATACATTTTTTAGGAACTAATATTTATCTCATTACCATGATATATATAAAATTATCTACCATTCCAAAGAAAAATAAAAAAGAGGAAACTAATAGATGAAGAGAATGAAACCTGTTAGGTTTTCAATGGCAGATATCTAAAAGCTAAATGCAAATTTTATCAAATAAACCAGAAGTAAAACACACAGAAAAATAACATAGAGAATTTAACGTGGTTCACCCAATGTGGGCTACATCCACCAAACCGCAACCATCCAATGATATTATTAACGAGTACAAAACCCTATTACAATATCGCGAATAATCGCTTGTTTCTTATGATACTGTAACTCTATCCCAAACCCTTTATAAATTAGGGTTATACAAAATCGGGTTTTTTTTCCTTTTTATGATTTTTCCCTTTTTCAATAATTTCGCGAAAAAGCAGGACAAAAAATTTTCAACAATATACATGAAGAGTGTACAGTATAGAATGATCAGTCACCACATACCAACAATCTCCCACTTGGAGACTAATCAGGCTCCACACCTAAACAATCTCCCACTTGGAGACTAAACCTGGACAACACCGCTACACTTACAGCTCCCACTGGAAATAAGCACCTTGGACCCTGCTGCTTTCTTATACTTTAATTCAACCTTGAAGGCCGACCAAAGCTAAAGAGGAGCTCAGCTTCTCCTGTATCACTTCCTTAGTAAACATATCCGCTGGATTTACATCTGTATGTATCTTTTCCAGCTTTACTTGTCCATCCTCCAACACTGACCGAATGAAATGATACCTCAACCGTATGTGTTTGGTTTTAGAGTGCAAGGCAGAATTCTTTGCAAGATGTATAGCACTCTGGCTATTTGTGAACAAGTAATTTTCAGCCTGTTGTTTTCTCAACTCTTCCATGAAAAATTGCATCCATATCATCTCCTTTGCTGCCTCTGTTGCAGCCACATACTCTGCCTCTATGGTCGATAAAGCAACCACCTTTTGCAATCGAGATATCCAGCTTACTGCTGTCCCACCAATGGTAAATACATAACCTGTGGTACTCTGCCTGGTATCAATATCCCCTGCCAGATCTGAGTCAACATAGTCTTTTAAATCTGTATTAGAGCCCTCAAAACATAAAAGTATATCTGGTGTACCTCTCAAATACCTGAGAATCCATTTTACTGCATTCCAATGCTCAATTCCTGGATTACTCATATACCGGCTAACAACTCCTACAGCATGTGCAATATCTGGTCTCATGCATACCATGGCATACATTAAACTACCTACAGCTGAAGCATATGGTACCTTGGACATTTTTTCTTCCTCCTCTTGTGTCTTTGGACACATATCCTTAGTCAATTTTACATGACTGGGCAAAGGTGTGCTGACAGCTTTTGCATTCTCCATATGAAATCTCTACAACACCTTTTTAACATAATCAACCTGAGATAAAAACAATTTCCTATTTTTCCTATCTCTTGTAATCTTCATACCAAGGATTTGTTTTGCTGCCCCCAAATCCTTCATAGCAAATGAATTTGCTAACTGTTGTTTTAACTCATTTATGTGATCCATGTTAGACCCTGCTACAAGCATATCATCAACATATAAACATAAAATAATGTAGCTATCTTCACCTAGCATCTTAAAATAAACACAATGGTCTGAATTACACCTGTTATAACCTTGCTCAGCCATAAAACTATCAAATTTAAGATACCATTGTTGAGGTGCTTGCTTCAAGCCATATAATCTTTTCTTCAATCTGCACACTAGTTTCTCCTTACCTTTGACCTCAAATCCTTGTGGCTATTCCATATAAATTTTCTCTTCCAAATCACCATGGAGAAAGGCATTTTTAACATCAAGCTGTTCTAAATGCAAATCTTCAATAGCCACAATACTTAACACAGTACGAATAGAGGTCATTTTAACAACTAGAGAAAATATTTCATCAAAATCAATACCCTGTTTCTGTGCAAATCCCTTTACGACTAATCTGGATTTAAATCTTTTCTTACCTCCATCCTCCTCTTTCATCCTATAAACCCATTTGTTTGCTAAAGCCTTTTTACCTGCAGGCAACTTGCATAATTTCCAAGTATGATTTTTCAGCAAGGAGTCCATTTCTTCTTCCATTCCATGCTCCCACTGAACCTTGGTATCCACCTGCATAGCTTCATGATAACATTCTGGTTCACCAACATCAATTAATAGAATAGATTACAAAGAGGGAGAAAATCTTTCTGGAGGTCTACTTAACCTTGAAGATCGCCTAACATTCACTGGAGTTTGTGGTATTTCTTGTTGTTGCTGTTGCGGAGCATGAGGAACCACTGGAACATTGGTGTTTGTAATATCATCCAGCACTACATAATCCTGTTCTTTCTTCTCATGCTGCTGCAATAGATCTTTGTACAACATTTTCTCATTGAATATGACATCCCTGCTTCTCACAATTTTCTTATTTTCAAAATCCCAAAGCCTATAACCAAATTCATCTATGCCATATCCAACAAATATACATTTCTTTGATTTTGCATCAAGCTTGGTTCTATTTTCAGAATCTATATGTGCAAATGCTTCACAACCGAAGGTTTTCAAAAAAGAATAACTTACCTTCTTACCTTTCCATGCTTCCTCAAGAATACCACAACCCAAAGGATTAGAAGGACCTCTATTAATTAAATAAACAGCAGTATTTACAGCCTCTACCCACATGTTTAAAGGCAATCCAGCATGCAATCTCATGGTTCGTGCACGCTCCATTATTGTTCTATTCATATGCTCAGCCACTCCATTTTCCTGTGGAGTCCTTGGAACCGTTTTTTTCCTACGAATACCATTAGAGGAACAATAATCTTCAAACTCTTTGCTGCAATACTCACCACCATTATCAGATCTGAGACATTTCAACTTTTTACCTGTCTCATTCTCAACCAAGCTTCTCCATTTTTTATAAGTTTCAAATACATCAGATTTCTGCCTAATGAAATAAATCCATACCTTCCTAGTTGCATCATCAATGAATGTGACATAATAATGAGAGCCACCGAGAGAAGATACCTGAGCTGGTCCCCATACATCCGTATGCACAAGCTCCAATTTCTCATCTTTCTTTTGTTTCCCATCCTTGAGAAAACTAACTCTCTTTTGTTTTCCATAAACACAACTTTCATAAAAATCCATATTAACACATTTTAGACCTGGTAAAACATTCTTTGAATGAAGTACTTTCATACCTTTTGCACTCATATGCCCAAGTCTGTTATGCCATAGTGTTGATTCAGAATTTGCAGCAACTATCTGATTTTCTTCCTGCTGAACTGCAGCAACTGTTCCTAAACATTGATTTTTATCTGCAATAGCTAAAGTAGAAGGAACAGTATGACCTGTACAAAGATATAAGGTGCCTACTTTCGCACCTTTTGCTACTACTAAGGCACCTTTTGTAACCTTCCAATTTTTATCACTAAATGTAACAACACAACCTTCATCATCTAGTTGCCCTGCAGAAATTAAATTTCTTTTTAGCTTTGGAACGTGCCTTACCTCATGTAGTAGCCAATGATTCCCATTCTGCAACTTGATCTTGATTCTTCCCTTTCCAACAATCTGATAGGGTTCATTATCTCCCAAATAAACTAGCCCAAAATCCCCTTGGACATAATCAAGAAAATAATTTCTATGGGGCGTAGCATGAAATGAAGCCCCTGAATCTAACACCCAAGAATCATCAGCATTATCAAGAGAAAGAATCAAAGCATCCTCATCAGATTTATTACTTACCACATTTGCCTCTTTATTTCCTTCCTGTTTGTCTCCTTCTTTATTTTTTTGAGACCAACAATCTTTCTTTACATGCCCTGGCTTACCATAGTACTAGCAATCCCTCTTGTCTCTAGATTGGGACCTTTTGTCCCTTGATTTTCCTCGTGACTTCCCATGACTCCCAAAATTGTTTCATCTCTCATTTGTTCTGCCCCTGCTTTTTGCATTCAAAACACTGCCTGATGTGGATGTTCCACCTGAGCTTTTCCTACAAATTTCCTCGCTCAAAATAACACCAACAACATCATCAAATTTCAATGTATTTGAACCAGAAATAGAATTGCTAACCGCCATTACCAAGCTATTCCAGCTTTCAGGCAAAGAACACAAAATAAAAAGAGCCCTAACTTCTTCATCAAAGTTAACTTTTACAAAAGTTAATTGATTGGTAACCGTATTAAATTCATTCAAATGATCAGTAACTGATCCACCTTCTACCATTTTCATATTAAATAAACGCTTCATAAGAAATACCTTATTCGAAGCGGAAGGCTTTTCATATAACTTTGCTAGGGTTTCCATCAACTCTAGAGTTGTCTTTACTGTTGTAATATTGAACGCCACCGATTGTGCCAAGCATAAGCGAATACTGCCAAGTGCCTTTCTGTCCAAAATATCCCAATCCTCATCCATCATTGCTGTGGGTTTCTTGGTTTTCCCTTCCAATGGCCGTCATAAATCCTTCTAATAGAGATAGTCCTCCATCTGCATCTTCCATAACTGATAGTTCTACCCATTGAACTTATCAACCTTCATCTTACCCTCGTTTGCCATTGCTCCCACTTAACTGTGAGACTTCCACTCAACCGTGAGACTTTCCTACAAATGATAATCGAAAACAACCCGCTCTGATACCACTTGTTAGGTTTTCAATGGCAGATATCTAAAAGCTAAATGCAGATTTTGTCAAATAAACCAGAAGTAAAACATAGAAAAATAACACAGAGAATTCAACGTGGTTCACCCAATGTGGGCTACATCCACCAAATCGCAGCCATCCAATGATATTATTAACCAATGCAAAACCCTATTACAATATTGTGAATAATCGCCTGTTTCTTATGATACTGTAACTCTATCCCAAACCCTTTATAAATTAGGGTTATACAAAATCAGGTTTTTTTTTTCCTTTTTATGATTTTTCCCTTTTTTGATAATTTCGCGAAAAAGCAGGACAAAAAATTTTCAACAATATACATGAAGAGTGTACAGTATAGAATGATCAGTCGCCACATACCAGCAAAACCTTCAAAGAAAAGGAGAGAATTTGGGTGGCAGCATATCGTGAAAACAAGAAATTGGAAATGATTGAAAAAAACAAGACAATTGAAGAGGAACCTCAACCGTCAAAAAGAGAAAATGGATTGGTAGCACAAAAGGAACGAATGTGAAAGCATCATGGTAAGACAGATTCAGATACCATAGTTGGAGACACACCCTCTAAAGCAAGTGAATATGAAGGGACACCATTAAGCACAAGAAAATATGAAGGGATGCCATCTACCACAAGTGAATATTATTGGACACCATCCAACACATCTCAAGTTGAGATTACATCATCACTTGAATTTGACGAAGAAGGTATGCCATCATCCTCACGTGAACCTCAAGGTATGTCTTCTTCTCCACCCTTCGTCGAAGGTACACAATCTAGCCCACCTCAATTAAATATTGATGAAATTACTAATGTTGAGATGTATGTACCTAGGAGAACACCACCTAGAATTTTGCATAGAAATCCAAAGTATTTAATTAATATTTATGATGAGATTTTTCAGCACATGGAAGGTAAGATTTCAACACGCACTTGTAGAAGATATGCTGATAAGATTTGGAAATTCTTCTTTGAAAGGGTAAATGAGACCACAATATGTCAACTATTTGTTGAAATTATGTGGGGTGTAAATTATAGGAACATCATGAAGACTCTTGGGTTGAGAACATCGAATGCATGGAGTGAAGACACTATTGTGAAGAATCTAATGGATTCTTATGAGAGTGTGGGTAATACCTCAAGCTCAAAGGATAGTAATGTCACCCGATATTTCATTACATCAACTTTTCTAAGCTATCAAACAAAGAGAGCTTGTCTCATTAGAAACACGAGTGAACAAATGGGAATTAGTAGAAAAAATTTATCAAGAGCCATTCAAAGGCGAAAAATAATTGAGGGCACTAATTCAAATGAATTATGGGAATTCTCGGGGAGATGGTCATGAAAAGATAAAGAACTTGTCAAAGCCTTGAGAACACTAATTGAAGAGTATTGGAAAAATAACACAAGGCAATATCCAAATCAGAGGGATGTGGTAAGAAGGAGAATGGGTTGTCAGAATCGCAAGCCACATCCAAAGAATTTTTTGGATATGACTCAAACCTAATTTTTTCATAAATTTGAAAATGATTATCCTCAAATTAGTATTTCTCAAATACTTTTTGAAATGCTTAAACCCTTTAATGTCAAGATAAATCACACACTCACTACTTGTTTTTGTAGAATACATATTTAATTCTCTAACCATTATGATGTTTATCATTCTATATGTTTAGATTTGCATACTAACAATGTTTTTTCAGGATTGTGGCATAGAATCCCCACCAAAATCTTCAAGATAGTTCTTATAAAAAAAATTATGTGAAATAGAGGATGGCCAAATATTCTATAGGATAACATGCTTGGATAGTTCATGTGAGTGTTGCGGTGGATTCTAGCGTATGCCAGTATATCAACATATGTAAAGCACAAATGAGGTGGAATAGAAAATAGTGTAGTTCAAGAAGTATAGAAAAATGGAATATGCTACAATAGATGGGTCTCAAGCAAAAAGGTGTGATTTGGTAACTGAGAAGATTCTAGTGTACCAGTTTATGTCCATGTTTTGTGATAATATACTATCTAAGTATGAAATTCATAACCATAGAGCCTGATGGTTGGATAGGAAATTCAAGCTATGCAAGGAAACCTTTCCAGTTTGAAACACAGTATCAATGGTTGACTTTGAGGAAAACTACACTCTACAACCATAGTGTGAGGTGTAGTCACAAGATTATAACTCAACATAGGTTTTGATATTTATGCACATAGCATTCATTCATGCATCTGATAGTACAAATGACCAAAGGAAGGTATTAAGGGAGTGCCACTTTTACATTATTGATGATTGCACACATTCTCCACAATTCGTGCAAGGTTTCTTCCAAATTTTCTATAGTGGTTTGGCTCAGAGGGGCATACCATACGACCACCATATAATATGGTAAGATAACTATGCAGCATAGTTCAAGAACTCATGCATGTCCTACTAGTTGTGTAGGATGCAATACATTATATGTGTTCAACATATGTGGATCTTTTGTGAGGCTGGGCATGGAAAGGGGAGCATGATGGTGCAAGAGAATGCATGAAAAGAGAATTAGCAAGAGAAGAGTTAAAGTATAAAGATAGTGCAAAGTTGACAGATGAAAAATCAATCAACAGGTGGTGTAATGCTTCGATGGGTCTAGGAAATGTATTTAGTTCATAGGATTTTTTGGTTGATGGATGATACTAACATTGCACTATGTGAGGATTGTTGTACACTAATAGGATCGAGTGAGGTACACTTTTTCCTTAGCTCAAATGCAGGTTCATGGAGTATCGATACACGAAATATGACATGCTTTTTTTCTTCATGTACAATGCAAGCCTGTAATTATTGTGAGTTAGGGGAGTGGGTTGACAAATGGTTGATAAGTTATCTTATCCCACTTCACATGTAACGCCCTCTGATGACATTGGAACTGACACAGATGGAATCATCAGTCGACTTTGACCACATATCAGATCTAGTTCAACCAGGTGATATATCTACTTGCTTAGTTGTTTAAATTCCATATCACTATCTTACTTTGTAGTGTATTCATAATGTTGACTAATTTCAAGAGATTTGTTGCACATATCAATGTATGGCATGTTTATGTAGTTATTGCAAATGAAGACAATGAAGAGGTAATAAACTATTACTTGTGTCATTGTGTTAAGGCCAAAAATAAATTGGAGGCCCCAGTTATAGATGGAGAAAACATCAAATACCCTATAGGCTCAGTTGTGGTTATTGGAACGTGGCTTAGAAGGTACCCACATTCGAGTGTTAAAAATTGGTTGTTTCAGGACTTAGACACGCATTGTAAGATCCTTCATTACTCGAACCTTGTCATGGCATCCAATGTTTGTTTGACCAAATATGGGGGTAGACCTTTGAATAAGACCTTGTGGAAGGTCTGTGAGTCTGACCATGAGGTAATACTTGACAAAATAAAGAGTAGAGAAGACCTGAATGGTTTGTTGGATATGTTGGTGTTTTCTATTACAACCCAAGTAGACTTCCCAAGAGATTTTATGAACTTGCCACATTCAATGATAAATCTTTAATGAGTGATTGGACAACTCAATGAGAAGAAGAGATAATGCTAATTCTCCTACACTTTAGGATCTGTAAGACCTATGGGGTGATCCCTAAAATGTACTTCTCATATACAACTTAAACAATCTCAAATGCACATTGTTGAACAACAGACAGATTCTCCATTGACAATAAAAGGATGAAATCCTTCAAGAAATTGGAAATTCCTTCAAAGACTTGGGCCCAATTAGCAAAGAATCATAAATAAAACTAATAGGTTGGTAAGAAACATTTTGAATAAATATTCTGAAATAAAAAATAAAGACATCAAAAACTTAACCATTGTTAGATACCAGTGCCATATGCTAAAGCACAGAGTCAAATAAGAAAGAGTTGAACTACAAGGAAAATTTTATCTTAAACAATTATGATCTATATGAATTGCATTACAATCCATTTATCTACATTGAAATCTATTACTACTTATGAATCCAGTTGCTAACTTGCACAAACTTACATATTAACTAGAGCATTTAATTGATCCTTTGAACTAGAGCTACCATTAAAGAATAATTCATAGTAAAGAAATAATGAAGATTAGCAAAAAATTGTATTTGACTAATATTTCATTAATAATTCATTCAAGACTTCACAATTGGACAGAAAATAGACTCAAAAGATCTTCATATTTAACACAAACATGCTTAAGAACCCCATAATTTACCAAGTTCTTCTATCTAACTCTAAACCTTAAGACAGGGACTTACATTCATACTCTCTCTATTACAAAATTCTCCTTTCTCAAATCTCGGATTCAACTAAAGACCATGTACCATGGCCCATAATTCCCTTTTATAAAACAAGGGAGAAAAACAAGCCTCGGGCCAAAGGGTACACATGCCCATTTCTAATTTGACCGCAATTTCGTGATATAGATATATTTGCATCCTACAATTGGAGGGAGAAGGCATAGACAAAAATAATCATCAGTTATTGCAGAGGAAGAAGAACGCCTTCCAAAAGGAAACTCGTTCATACCAAAGGCATCTTTAGCTGTTATAGAACTTTATTTCACCTCAACAACTTGTACCTGAAGCCAGGAGAAGCATGTGTATTTTCAAATGTAACTTTTGAGGCCAGACCTGTATTATACATGACCAAGTCACACTTCTCAACATTAATGCTTATATTTCAAACTCATCAGTGAAAACCCTTTTCCACAATTCAAATTCTTCCTCAAATGGCCACTTAAAAGCAATAAGTTGATTAAGTTTATCACTATATGGTGCATACTTTACCATTACTAAAGTGGCCTCCTTATTAAAATCTTTTAAATAACTAATAACAAACCATAGTTTCGCAAGTGTATTCTCTAGCATACCAATATCAGCATTCCTACATATTTCATGTGTCTGAGCTATCATTATATTAGTCATTTGATCCTTCCATACTTGCAATGGTTTTGCCTCATCATGACTATGCAAAATTTTTGGTAATGCAGTTAAGTCCATTCAATCATACTTGGCCTTCAACTCTTTGATCCTTAATTTCATAGGGGCAACATATCCCTATAAATTTTCCTCCACAATCCCTTTGATAAACTAATAAGTTGACATAACCATAGGATACTTATCCCCTTGTTGCTTTGCTCCCACTACCATGAATGTTAGTTTCTAAATTTTGGGGCTCCATCTATCTAGAAATGGGGTGGCCAACTCTTTATATCTCATACGACATCAACATCCATGCGCCAACAATTTGCACACCTTGCAGCATTATTAAAACTAGTGTTTTAATTGCACAAGGTCAACGAGGAATGGCCATGATGTGTTGTTAAAAGATAGTTGTCAACATTAGTGTCCTCCATTAGTTAGCAAACAAGGACTGATCCCCATGATCACAGGCGATAGATGGAAGCATCTTGCATACCTCGTAGCATTATTGTGACATCATCAAAAACCTTGTGAGGCCAATGGGGAATGGTCAGGATGCATATCATTCCATCTGATGGTTATAAAAGTTGCACATGCAAAAAATATTATTCATAAAAAAGGGGACTGACTAGGTGGACAGGGAAATGACCCTCGAGGCAGGGCATTTTATACATTGGTCTTAAATTAAATATTTTATCAATCCAACACTAAGGGAAGAATTAAAATACAATCTGAGTGAAATAAGACCGAAAGGGCAAGTAAAGAGGGGTCGATAGTGCAATGACTAAAAAGGGTTCAAACCACAACTTGTGCAACCGAAAACCTACAATAATAAGTCAATGCACGATTAGAAAAGACAAGACCAAATTTTATGGCAGAAACCCAAAACCCCAAGACAAACCAATAGAGCCAAGCACTAAGGACACAACAATAAGCACACTCATTGTAAAATTTAACAGCTCCACTAGTGACTCTGACTGGGGATGTATGCCCCTTATGGGCATAGAAAGATTCCAAAATCTTTGGAGAGTAGACCAAACACAGAGAGAACCAAAACTAGGGACCTATCCAGACAAGACAAGAAGACACAAAAAAAGAAAACACACCACACCTATATACATTATTTACAAGACTGTACATCGTACATGGAAAAAGAGCTATTTCAAGAACTTTCCATGTACTGGCAATTCAAGAACTTCACCCAAGAGAGAGTGCAAGAAATATGAATCCTCCCCATCTATGTCTGCAACTATGTATGGTCCTAGCCATATGGAGATCAAACTTTCCATGTTTTCCTTTATCCTCTGATATTTCATTTCAGAGTAATACCATCGCTCCAATATCAAACTTTCTTTCAATTTCCTTCTTGTCATAGAGGTGCTTCACTTGAAGCTACAATTTTTCATTCCTTTTGCAAGCCTCTCTTTGAGTTTCATCCAGTTGATTTAATTCTTCCATCATGTGTTGCATTTCATCACACACATCATCATTATATTCTAGAAAAACTTGTACATCTTCCAAAAATTATTTTCTGGTATACGTGCTTCCACCCCATAGACAAGGTTAAAAGGAAAATAACCAATTGCTTTCTTGATAGTTGTTATGTCATCCCATAGTGCTAATTACAATTTTGAATCACAAGCCTTCTTATTTTTCTCAATACACTTGATAATCTTCATTAGGCTTTTATTTCTAGAATCTCCATGTCCATTTCCTTGAGGGTGATACGAAGAAGAGTATGAGATAGTTATACCATATTGATTACAAAAATCAACAAACTCCTTAGACCTAAAACACATTGCATTATCTAAAACAATTCTTTTAGGTACTGCAAACCTACTCAAGATATTATTAGTCAAAAATCAATGACTACCTTACTCGTGGCCCTTATGGTTGGGATTTCCTCAATCCATTTAGTAAAATAGTCTATCACCACTCACATCCATGCATGTCTACAACTAGGTTTTTAGATATTTAAACTATGAAGTCAATGCCCCATTGCTGGAAAGGAGCTGGAGCAAACACCGATCTCAGTGCAAAATTACCAAAAAACTTCAACTTCCCAGCAAACCTCTAACAAGCATCACATATTTTGACATACCTATGAGAATCTTTGAATACAATAGGCCACCATAAACTAGCTCTTAAAATCTTGTGAGTTGTTGTCTTTTCCATGTGGTGGCCTCCACAAGATCCTTTGTGCATTTCTACCAATAAATCTTCACCTTGATCTCCATCCACACATCTAAGTATAACACCCTCAGGGCTCCTCCATCAAAGCTCACCATCAATAATGAAATACTTAATTTCTCATAATTTAAGGGTCCTTTTCTCATTAAGTGGCATACCCTCAAGGCATTGCATTGTCTATAAATATTCAACAATTATTCTATACCAGCCACAAGTTTTCATATCAAAGATAGGTGCAACATTCCTTTGTTCTATCTAGTTTATTTGATTGGCCTCTAAACTAGTTTCAACCATTAATTTGGCTAATAACTGACCTCTCACAAGCTTTGTGATCTATATGTCAATAATAAATTCTTGGATCCTGTTTATCCATCTGCACTGCCTTCCTATAGTCTCCTGTTGAGTGAAAATGTCCTGAACCGTAGCTGTTGGAACATAAGCAACAACAATTTCTCCCATCAGGTAAGGCCTAAAATTATTTATTGCTTTTACCAAAGAATATGCCTACTTCTCTATTATATTAAACTTTAATTTTATAGCCTGCAATGATTTACTAAAGAATGTAATTGGCTGTTCAAAACCATCATTATTTTTCTGCTATAAAACCCTAACTATAGTATGAAAAGAGGCAAAGGTAAACAATTGAAAAGGTTTTGAATAATCAAGTGATTTAAGAATAGGGGATTGTTTGATAGCATCTTGAATAGCTTGAAAAACTTTGGAAGGCTCCTCTGTCCATATTATCTTTTCTCCCTTTTTAAGCATTTTGGAAATTAGGTAGATAGTCTCAACAAAATTTATGACAAACCTTCTTAGGAAATTAATCTACCTGAAAAAATATTGAATACCTTTTACATCTCTTGGTTGTGTAATTTTTTGAATAGATTCCACTCTTTCTAGATCAATTTGAACCCCATTCTTTGAGACAATATGCCCTAGTAGCTTTCCTTCTTTTACCCCGAACACACACTTCTTAGGGTTCAGAGATATCCCATATTCCAAAGCTCTAATAAAGATTTTCTCTAAGTGAGAAAAATGGTCATCCTCTTCCTTGCTATGAGCAGTGAGATCATCCTAATATATTGTGAGGAATAGGTCAATAAAATATGCAAAGACTACATCCATAGCCCTTTGAAAAGTTGCACTAGCATTCATTAATCCAAATGGCATTCTCACATAAACATATGTCCCCCATGGTGTAGTAAAAGTAGTCTTAAATTACTCAAACTCCTTGACCATTACTTGGTTATAACCAAAAAACCCATCCATCATAGAGAGTAGTTCACACCCTATGGCCTTTTGCAACATAGCTTCCATATTAGGCAGTGGCTAGTTGTCTTTCAAGGAAGCAACATTCAAATTTGTAAAATCAACACACAACCTAATATCCCCATTTTTCCTTCTTATAGGCACCAAGTTGGAAACCCAGGATGATTTCCTAATAGGTTTAATGATTCATGCATCCCTTAATTTTTAAATCTCTTCCTACATTTTGGATTGCAAGGTTGGGTTAATTGGCCTCTATTTCTTCCTGAATGGCTTCATATCCGGTTTTAACGGGATTTCATGCTGGAAGAAATCCTCCCTATATGCTTTGAGGTCATAATATGACCAGGAAAAAACATGTCTATACTTTGTAAGCAGGGCAATCAACATGTTCCTAACATGAGGCTTCATTTTCTTTCCAATATAAACTTTTTTAGGAGCACTCTTCGTTCCCAAGTTTATTTATTCTAAGTCTTCCTTATGAGAAGGTTCTTTCTTGGAATTTGACCTATCAAGGCCATCAAAAACCCTTTCAAGTGCAACCAAGCTTCGGGGAATGGTATTTTTTTCAGCTAAATTATATCATTCCCAAATAGGGTTTCTTTCCCATCGATCTCAATTACAAACAAGCCAAAGTCAATTTATTGGCTCTCATATTGATCAACACAGTTCAAAAAATTCAAAATGTCTATGTCATCATCAAATACCTACCAGTTGCAAATATTGTCTGGTATGGTAGGCCTGGTTTGTATTTCTATTTGTGAGATACCACCAAAGGTGATATCATAAAGTTTAATAGCTATGTTGGCCAATAAGTCAGCCCTAGAATTTTTCCTCCTCTCGACCCATTCAATGCCAAAATCATCAAAGGTCTCAATGGTGTCCCACACTACATTTCTATATTGCCTAAGTATTTTATCCTTAGTTGCAAAATGAGATCTAATTTGGGAAACAACCAACTCAAAGTCTCCCAATAATTTTAATTCCTTGATACCATGTTTTGAAGCTAGATTCAGATCAAGTAGGATAGCCTCATACTCAACAACATTATTAGTACAAGTGAATTGTAACAAGAAAGAATACCTGAATGTTTTACCTTGAGGGGAAGTGAAATAGATTCCTTCTCCTGAGCCATCTCTGGAACATGCTCCATCAAAATGCATTATCCATGAGTTATTTTCTGATGATACATTTAACACTTCATTATCAATAGGTGCTAGCTGGATTTATTTTTCTGGTTTATCTTCCTCAACACGGAATTTTTCCAAATCTGTCTCCACAAAGTTGATTCTAACAGGCTCCAGTGGCTCCTCTACATTCTCAATCATGTGAGGGGCTCTCTTTTCCCTATTCACTTTAACATCTCTCTGGTCAATAGAGAATGTAATAAAAGATAAATCACATTGTATGCTCCCACCCATTGAAGCACTCCAAGGTCGAGATAACAACATCCCATAATTAAGTGGGATATCCACCACTATGACACTCATCTGTAACTCCTTTCTAGGGAACACTATCAATCTGTATCAAACATCACTTATAATCCCTATGACAAGAACTTCTCGAGAATCCATTACATAGAATTTACCATATTTACTATCTATTTTTAAGCCCATTTCATGCATTATCTTTACTGGCATCAAATTATTAGAAGCTCTTGAATCAATCATACAATTTCTCAACATTTTTCCATCAATGATCAGACTCAAGAAAAATGGATTCGCATGGTTGGGGTTAGTTGTGATAGTAGTTCCTAGATATATTTGACGGATATTAATGGTAAATTCTTCCACAATACCTAGCTTTTCTTGATCCTTATTTGATTCAATCTGATCAGATATCACCTTACCCCTCTTACTTGTAGGAATGTTATTAATGTGTGTATCATTTTTATCCTTATGTTCATCTATTAACATCATTTCTAAAAATGGAACAGTAACCTTGACCTGAGAAGGTACTTGGAGCATATCTATTGTAGTGTATTTTGGTAATTCAAAAAAATTTATGTCCTCACAAATTACCTTTTCTTTTCCCCTAGGAGTTTCGTCATCATGAGGGTGTTGATTATTTACCTTGATATTTTGGGAGACAAATTCTCCATTCATCTTGGTTTTATCCACTTTCTTTGCCCATATCCTGGGTTCTCTAATTTCCTTGGGCTTTGAATCCATATTCTTAGCCTTCGCCTTGATAGTTGTTCCAGCTATATCTTTCTCCTTTACAAACAGACTGCAAGGCTTACCCGAATCACCTAGAACAGTACTATTCCTTAATTGTATGTTATTCCTTTCCCTAGCAACTAGAGCAATTGTATACTTTTCAATATCCTCATCAGATGGTCTTCTCAAAATAGTATTGTCTATCTAAAATTCATTTACAAAAAAATCATCATTATCTTCTTCATTTGAAAACACTTCCTAGTGATGTACATCATTCTATTGTCTTTGGAGATCAAAATCTCTTCCACATGGCTCATCATTTGAGGAATAATCCTCATAAGCCAAATCAGCTGGTCCTAGCAATACATTAGTCATTGTATCCTGATCATGGGGAGAGTGAGCATCTCCCTGGTCATCTTGAGATTCCACCATTGATTGTGATACTGCACACTGTTGCGAAGAATGTGGCATCCTACATAACTCACACCATGGTAAAGTTTTTGTTACATTTACATAATGATTTTGTAAGGGATCAGGTGGAGTTTGATTATTTCTTTGATATCCTTATATGGGCTTTCCATTATTCCAATTAGTGTTGTAAGGATAATCTTCCAATCTGGGAGGCCTTTCATTCCTTTGGAAATGGGGCTTGTCATTTTTTGTTTGATTTTGTAGCAGGGTAAGGACCTGATCTATCTTCTCATCAGTAACCATGGGTTTTCTAACCTTCTCAATCTAGTTTCTTGTACCTTTAGGAGCTTTGGGATCTTCCCTTCTTCCCACTTTTCCAGAAGCTCTTCTATTATTTTCAATATTTACTGCCATCTTATATGCCTATCTCAAATTTTGAGGATCTTTATCTCTCAGTAGATAGTACATTTTAGCATCATAGGAATTAAAATATACAACTAGGCACACACTTTCATTAGGCCTTACGTATGTAGGAACTCTTGTCATAGCTTTGTGGAAGCAAGCATTAAACTCAGTAACCAGTTCATTATATCCCTTGGTGATATTATTGAAATCATTCAATTTAAACTTGGGGTTAGTCTGATCTTTGTATTGCTCCCTAAAGACCCTATAAAATGCATCTCTAGAATCAATACTAGCATTTGGTAACCCTCTATAACAATCTCTGGCATCCTCAACCAATGACTACATGAAATATTTCATTGCTACATCATCATCCCATAACTCAAAATCTTCAACAAAACCTTGGAAAGATTTTAGATGATCTTCCCACCTAAGAGAATTATTACTAGTAAACTTTGGGAGATGTTTGAGTGCATTATCAGGGACTAGATTTGGGTACCCCTGAATGTTGTCAAAACATAGTTGTCTATATCTATCAACATTGGGTACTCCCATACCATGTCCATTCTGAGGGTATCTTGTTGCTCAACATCCTTCTTATTACTCTCCTCTTTATCTTTCCCAATACTACAATCCTTTCTATTTTTACCAATGCTTCCCTCTTCATCCTCTAAGTACGAACTAATGTTCTTGTGACCACCTCCACCTTCACCACCTTATTTACCTCCACCACCCCCTTTAGGTATTTTATTTTTAGAATTATTACTTAGTGACTCATTTTAACTTTGTCCTGAACTAGAGGATTTAGGGGTAGGAGTAGACATCTTTAGGAAAGCTTATTTTCTTGCCATCTCAGCATTGGTAGCCTCTATCTCTGCCTTCCTCAAATCAGCCTACAATTGATCATTTATCAATTGTAGTCTTAGGAGTTCAGGGTTTCGAGGAAGTTCTAATCACCCGAGATCATTTTTGACCCCTTTGTTAGAAATAGTATTTGTTTCAATATTGGCATTAAAATTGTTCTTAGAATTAAAGAAATCGTGGGAAAATTTTCTTAGATTGATCAGTAGGGGCTTTCCCATGATCCATAAAGGTTGTCTTCTTGGATCCAAAAATGGGTCAGAGGTTTTTGTAGTGGGGATAGAAGAAGTATATGTAGTAGTGGCAGAGGTCCCCATAGAAATTGTTGCTTTAGGCACCTCACAAGCCCTTTCAACAGCTGCCTTAGCTACCTTTTCTTCAAAGGATTTTTTCTTAGTAACATCTTCTCTCATATTTTCCACTTTTTGTTTTTGAGAATTTCTATCAAGATTCTTGGCTCAAAATATTTCTAGATCCTCTTTTATTTTCTTCTCCTTACTATCCTCCACCTCTTGCAACCTCTTTTCTTCTTCAATCAAGGCTTGCATATCCTTATCTATATTAGTTTCATTTTTTAGGATATCTCCTACCTCACTTGGAGCAAGAGTATAATAAGGTTGATCTACTTGATCTTCATCCTAAAGAAAAATTTCCTCCTCATCCAGAGAAGCTCTTCGCGGTTTGAAATTTTGTCCTGTGAAAACAGACATAGCACCATGCGTTATGGCCTCTGGGAACTGTTTATCCTATTTCCACAAGCCCCATATTTATTCCTCTCTAGACATGTCATTTTCAACCTCATGAGTCATTTCAATAGGAAAACTACCATGATCCATATTAGATATAACAACTTTGGAAGAGTCTCCACTCATAAAAGCACTATTTACCTCAACATTTAAAGTAGGAGAGGAAATAGAAGGAGATGAAACTGACTTAATTGGTGTATCATTTACTTTCACCCATCTTTTGTCTTGTCTAGGTTCGAGTTCTAGCATTGGATCAAAATTCTTCTTTGAATAGCTTCTAGACTTCTTCATGGATTTTGGTGTACGAGGACCTTCCTTTGCATGTTGATGTTGGTAATTTATATGAATATTCATGTTCGAGATATCAAAGTCACCACCCAAGATGTTGGGAATTATCAAGTGATTGCACTTTATTTTTGCACTCGTGACTTTTGATAAGATCCTAAACATTACCCGAAACACTAAAAAATAGCATATTAAGACTAGACTCATGTACTAGACATGACAAATATACTCACAATTTAAAACAATTATTCTCTAGTAGTGAAGAATATCATGACAAATGACTTTTATTGTACTAGATCTGCTCTAGAGACTTTGAATTTGATAGGCCCTCAACAAATTCGCCATTTTTCTGGTGTTTTTTATTACAACCCAAGTGGTATTCCTAAGAGATTTTATGAACTTTCCATGTTCAATGATAAAATTTTAGGGAGCGATTGGCCAACTCGATGAGAAGAAGCGATAATGCTAATTCTCCTACACTTCAAGCTCTATAAGACCCAGGGGTGTGATCCCTATAATGTGCTTCTCATATACAACTTAAAAAATCTCAAATACACATTGCCAAACAACAGTAGATTCTCTATTGACACTAAAAGGATGAAATCCTTCAAGAAATTGGCAATTCCTTCAAAGACTCAGGCCCAATTAGTAGAGAATCATAAATACAACTAATAGGCTGGTAAGAAATGTTTTGAATAAATTTTCTAAAATCAAAACCAAAGACATGAGAAACTTAACCATTGTCGGATACCAAGGCCATATCCTAAAGCATAGAGTCAAATAAGAAAGATTTGAACTACAGGGAAAATTTCATCTTAAACAATTATGATCCATAAGAATTACATTACAATCCACGTATCTGAATTGAAATCTATTACTACTTATGAATCCAACTGCTAACTTGCGTGAACTTACACATTAACTAGAGAATTTAATTGATCCTTTGAACCAGAGCTACCATTAAAGAATAATTCATAGTAAAGAAATAATGGAGATTAGCGAAAACAGTCTTTGACTAATATTTCATTAATAATTCATGCAAGACTTCACAAATAGAGAGAAAATAGACTCAAGAGATCTTCATATTTAACACAAACATGCTTAAGAACCCCATAATTGACCAAGTTCTTCTATCTGACTCTAAACCTTAAGACAAGGACTTACTTTCATACTCTCTCTATTACAAAATTCTCCTTTCTCAAATCTCGGATTCAACTAAAGACCCTGTACCATAGCCCATAATTCCCTTTTATAAAAAAATGGAGAAAAACAAGCCTCAGGCCAGAGGGTACACATGCCTATTTCTAATTTGACTATAATTTCTCGATTCAGTTATATTTGCATCCTGTAATTGGAGGAAGAACGCATAAGACAAAAATAATCATCAATTTCTATGAAGGAAGAAGACCACCTTCCAAAAGATAGCTCGTTCATACCAAAGGAATATTTAACCATTATAACACTTTAGTCCACCTCAACAACTTGTACCTGAAGCTAGGAGAAGCATGTGTATTTTCAAATGTAACTTTTCAGGCCAGACCTATATTATACATGACCAAGTCACACTTCTCAACCTTAGTGCTCATATTTCAAACTCATCAGTGAACACCTTTTTCCACAATTCAAATTCTTCCTCAGAAAACCACATAAAATTAATAACCTGATTAATTTTATCTCTATATGGTGCATAATTTACCATTACTAGAGTGGCCTCCTTATAAAAATCTTCTAAGAACTAATAACAAAGGATAGTTTCTCAAGTGTATTCTCTAGCATACCAATATCAGCATTCCTACATATTTCATGTTTCTGAGCTATCATTATATTAGTCATTTTATCCTTCAATATTTGCAATGGTTTTACCTCATCATGAGTATGCTGAATTTGTGGTAATGGAGTTAAGTCCATTCCATCATACTTGGCCTTCAAATCTTTGATCCTTAATTCCATAGGGGCAACATATCCCTAAAAATTTTCCTCCACAATCCCTTTGACAGACTGATAAGTTGACATAACCATAGGATACTTATCCCCATGTTGCTTTGATCCCACTATCATGAATGTTACTGTCTCAATTTTGGGGCTCTATCTAGCAATGGGGTGGCCAACTCTTTATATCTCATACGACATTGCTGTCCACACGTCAACAATTCACACAACTTGCAACATTATTGAAACAGGTGTTTTAATTGGGCGAGGTCAACGAGGAACGACCATGATGCATTGTTAAAAGAAAATTGTCACCATCAGTGCCCTTCATCGGTCAGCAAACAAGGAGTAGGCCCCACGATCACAAGAGACAGATGGCAGCATCTCACATACCTCACAACATTATTGTGACATCATTGAAAACCTTGTGAGGCCAGTGGGGAATGGTTATAAAACCTACACATGCGAAAAATGTTATTCATAAAATAGGGGACTGACTAGGCGAATAGGGAAATGAACCTCGAGCCAGAGCATTTTAGAATAAAATTTAATCGTTTATCAACCCGACACTAAGGGAAGAATTAAAATACAGTCTGAGAAAAATAAGACCAAAAGGGGAGGTAAAGAGGAGTCAGTAGTGGAACGACTAAAAGGGGTTCAGACCATAATTTGTGCAACTGGGAACCTACAATAATAATTCAACGCATGATTAGAAAAGCCAAGACCAAATATTATGGCAGAAACCCAAAACCCCAAGAGAAACCAATAGAGCCAAGCACCAAGAACACAACAATAAGCAGACTCATGGGAAAATTTAAAAGCTCCACCAGGATTAATTTTTAAGTATATGCACATTGGTTCTTATTAATTTATACTTGTACGCACATTAATTTGTTTGATGCCAATGCTATCATCTTCTTTTACTTTTCCTATTTGTAAGTAGCCTACTAAATAGTGATTGGTGTCCCCTTGTAGAAAATGCAAATATATGAGCCATCCAAGAGAATCTCAGCTAGAAAAGAAATGCAACATCCTTATTTTGATGATCTTGACAAATATCAATCATGATTTTAAGCCATTAGAAAAGTGTGTGCAAAGCTTGGTGAGGGAATTTCAAATTATTAATTTGAAGTTAACTTTATCATGAGCCACTATGATGTAGACATTATAAGAGCATCTAAAATTTCAACTTACTCTATTCATGAGAGGTGTTTTGTGAAATAGGTATGTTGGAATTACCAGTGAAGATGTATGACTAGGAGTGACTAAGTTGTGAGACCTGCATGCCTATCTATAATTGCCTTCCATCTATTTTCATTTTATTTCCATTTTGGATGCTCTTTCTTTTTCTCTTTTACTTTGCATATCTATAAGTAAACTACTAAAAATTGATTGATCTCTTGTTACAGAAAAGGCTGATTTATGAGCCATCAAAGAGAATCTCAGGCAAAAAAGAAATGCAACATCCTTATTTTGATGATCTTGACAAATCTCAATTCTGATTTCAAGCCATTATAGAAGAGTGTGTGAAGCTTAATGAGGGAATCTCAAGTTACTCAATTGAAGTTAACCTCATAATGAGCACCTATGATGTGGACATTTAAAGAGAATCTCGAATGTATGAGTGACATTGTAAAATATATGTGAGAAAAAAGTACCTAAGGCATTGTAATGAGATTTAATTGTAATGATATTTACTCAAATACTATAATTCTGGAGTTCATGTTTGGTGTAGTAGCATCTTGTTCTCTAAATGCCTTCAATATGCAAATTGGAAAAATTTGAATTTTGAAATGTAAACAATGTGAAAAAGGTCATGTTAAGGTCATATGTAATATATTAAAAGTCTCAAAGAGGTCATAAGGTGATTAGAGAAGTGATATAAAGCATGTAAGGTCAAGAAAAAAAAAGATCTTTTGTATTCTTGAATATTCACAATCAATAAAGTCCCTATTTTAGTGATTTTATGAGTTTTTCTAGTTGTTCTTTAACTTGCACGACCTATACAATAGTTTAAGGCCTTGAATCTTGTTTTTTAAGGTAGAATAGTGAAGTATATATCATTTGAATCTATTTAGGAGGGTATCCATTGATTTAATCATTAGTTTGAACTGATTTTTCTCAAATCGATCTATAAACCTTCAAGATTGGGATTTTGAGAGTCTAGATAACCAATAATGACTACTCCACCAAATTTGATAGCTTATATTAGTGGATTAAGTTACTATTAGGATTTTTTAGGTTTGTGTGTGTGTTTATCTGTGCAAGGGAATTCAAGAAACAAAGGTGGATTTGCTGCTATAGGGTTTTATGATGAATTTCCAAGTGAAAAGTGTGGCTCCAAGTGGTGTTTTGAGGAAAAATTTTCAAATGAGTTCACAAAAAAATGACTGATCTATATAGCTATTATTGAGTTACAACACATACTTCAAAATCAATAGTGTATGTATTGGAACATGTGCATCAAAAATGAACTTCTTCATTGTCCTCATTAGGCTAACTAGGTCTAATTTACAAAGGAACATACCTTTAAACATTCAACAACCCCTTGAACTTGTTGGGGCAGTAATTATCATGTATCCAAACCCTCAGATCCACAATTTTTATCAGGAGAAACCCACTCCACCATGCCAAACCAAAACCCTTATTTTATGCTAGTATAAGGAGGGTTTATTGAAAGGAATGGTTCCACACATTACCAGAACATGCCACCACCTTAGACCTTCTTAAAATCCCCTACAAAAACTCAAAATACAATCACCCAACCTCAGTGAAGCCACAATAGTGGTTTACAATTCAAGTGAGGAAGGAAAACTTCCCAAAAACTCACCCATGCAAAAATAATTCATTTTTGAGGGGTTCGAGCGAACTCAAGGTTTGAATGAACCCCAAAGGGGTTCGCTCGAACCAGGGTTCGAGCAAACCCCTTTACGTGTGTAACCCGCATTTCCACATTGTGGAAAGGGGATTCACTCGAACCTTTGTTCCCTCGAACCTTGGTTCGCTTGATTCATCGAGCAAACCCCTTAAGTTCACTCGAACCCCCCTTTTCCCACCTTCCCACCCTCTGACACCAAAAGACTCCAAATTTTTTCACTTCTAAGCTTAGTTTGAACATGAAAACTGAAAAATATTCACAAACCCAACTGGAATTAGGTATTCCTCGGAACGAGCTATCCAAAAAATATAATTTTGATATGTTTTGGTTTTTATTATGTATTTGTTTTTTTAGTTTTGTTAAACATAGGTTTTTCATCGAAAATGAAGATCTTTGTTCTGCACATGTGGAGAAATAGTAGATTATCAAAAAAAAAATTGAAAAATATGAGTGCACCATATATTAAAGTCCTTGATCCAACAAAAAAAAAATGAATTTCGATATATACAAAAAAAAGTTACACGTTATATGGTCGCACTATGTCTACATTGTAATTGGTTTGGCTTCAAAAATTGATTAAAGAAAAAATATTCAGTAAAAAACTATCTAACCAAGTGGAAGCACTAGATATCGGAGTTACAAATCTAAATTAGAAGGAATTAGAATTTTATTTTTCATGGAAACAAATTTATGCATTATACATCGTGCGTCACTTTTTTAAAATGTTGTTTTTTGAAAAAAATCAATTTTCGTGGGAGATAGAAAAAGAAGTGCAATCTGATTCCAAAAATTTTGAAAAAAAAAATTTAGAATCTACAAAAAAAATCTGATGAGACTCTAGTTTGCATCATCTTCAAATTCCTCACGATTTAGCCGCTATAGGTGCCCAAATGTGAATATTTAGTTAAAAATAATATTTTCAGTGTCCAATTTGGCCAAAAATTGTAAACCACTATTGTGGGATCACCCACCTCTACATGCAATATTTTATCGAACCCTAAGGTGAAACCTCATTTTTCATGCCCTTTTCCATCAAAATCAATAGGGGCAGCAACAAAAACCCCATTAAACCTATTCCCTTTCACTTAGAACCTCCTCATCTAATCTTACAGGGTCAAGTTGGGCCCCTCTACAAAAACCTCTCTCGGTTTTGGCTATCTCAGAGTGCTTTTCCCGTGGTAGCGGACTTTCACTTGGTGGAAAAAGCATCAAATGCAAGTAGTGAAAAGTTGCAAAGTGGTGCAACTTTCATTTTACAACTTGTGCGATCAAGCGGATTGTTCCAACATGTATGAATAGGTATTTTTACATTAGGCATGGTCCTCATTTGCACTCAAACACACAGAATCACTCTGAGGTACATTCAACCAGATCGATCCCTTAAGAGTTCAAAGTGTTAAATGGATGCAAACTTCAACATGTTGTTACCTGGATACCGTGATGCTTATAAACTTATTGTTTGATCCTGCAAGATTGCATTGGGTCCCTCTACAAAAACCTCTCTTAGTTTTGGCTATCTCAGAGTGGTTTTCCCGTGGCAGTGGATTTTCACTTGATAGAAAAAGTGTCAAATACAAGCAGTGCAAAGTTGAAAAGTGGTTCAACTTTCTCTCTACAACTTGTATGACCAATTGGACTATTCCAACACATCTGAATAGGTATTTTTATGCTAGGCATGGTCCTCTTTTGCACCCTAACACAAGGAATTGCATCGAGGTACGTTCAACCAGATCGATCCCTTAAGGGTCCAAAGTGCAAAATGGTTGTAAACTTCAGCATGTTATAACTTGTATACCATGATGGTTAGAAAATTCTCATCTGATCCTATAGGATTGCATTGGAACCCTCTACAAAATCCTCTCTTGGTTTTGGCTATCTTGGAGTGATTTTCTTGTGGCAGCGGATTTTCACTTGATGGAAAAAACATCAAATGCAAGCAATGCAAAGTTGCAAAGTAGTGAAACTTTTGTTCTGCAACTTGTGTGACCAAGTGGACTACTCCAATGCATCTGCATAGTTATTTTTATGCTAGGCATGGTCCTCTTTTGTACTCAAACATGCAGAATCACTCTGAGGTACGTTCAACAAGATCGATCCCTTAAGAGTCCAAAGTGCTAAATGGTTGCAAACTTCAGCATGTTGTCACTCGGATACCTTAACACTTAGAAAATTTTTGTCTAATACTATAGGATTACGTTGGGTCCCTCTACAAAAACCTTTCTCAATTTTGGCTATCACAGAGTGGTTTTCCCATGGCAACGGATTTTCACTTGATGGAAAAAGTGTCCAATGCAAGTAGTGCAAAGTTGCAAAGTGGTGCAACTTTCATTCTGCAACTCGTGTGACCAAGTAGACTATTCCAACGCATCCGAATAGGTATTTTTACACTAGGAATGATCCTATTTCGCACCCAAACACATGAAATCACTCTGAACTACATTCCACCTGATCAATCCCTTAAGTGTCCAAACTGCAAAATGGCTGCAAAGTTCAGCATGTTGTTACTCGGATACTGTGATGCTTAGAAACTTTTCATCTAATCCTATAGGATTGTGTTGGGCCCCTCTACAAAAACCTCTCTCAGTTTTGTCTATCTCAAAGTGGTTTTCTCATGGCAGCAGATTTTCACTTAATGGAAAAAGTGTCAAATGCAAGTAGTGCAAAGTTGCAAAGTGGTGCAACTTTCATTCTACAACTCATGTGACCAAATAGACTATTCCAACACATCTAAATAGGTAATTTTACACTAGGCATGGTCTTCTTTCACACCCAAACACGTGGAATCACTCTGAGCTATGTTCAACCAAATCGATCCCTTAAGGGTCAAAAGTTCAAAAGGGAAGCAAACTTTGATGGGATATTACTCAGAAACCGTGATGCTTACAAAATTTTCGTCTGAGACTATAGGATCACATTGGGCCCCTCTACAGTAACCTCTCTCATTTTTATTTATTTATAATCTCAAAGTCCTTTTCTCGTGGTGTCCAATTTTTAATTTATGGAAAAAGTGTCAAATGGAAGTAGTGTAAAGCTACAAAGTGGTAAAAATTTCATTTTGCAGTTCATGTGTAAAAATTAACTATTACAATGTGTCCTGATAGGTAGGTTTACACTATGCATGGTCCTCTTTCACACCCAAACACATGGAATTGATCTGAGCTACGTTCAACCGGCTTGATCCCTTACAATGGCATGCAAAACAATGGAAAAGAGAAACACACAAACGAAGTTTGAGAAGCCCAAGTATTCCACGCACAAAATCATATGATCCTTGGTGCAGAGCACCTTGTTCCTCTATTTGATGAAGAAGGTCTAGTTCAGTGCTTTTAGTCATTATAATGTCAGATAAGGTCATGATAGCCCATTCTGTAATCTTGATTTTAGTTTTGAGTTAGTGTGGGGTCATTTGAGTATATTATGTAAGTAGAAATAAGAAAATAGCATTGTTAAAGGAATTGGAAGAGATTAATAACGTTTCTCTTGTTCAAAATTCAAAATTTAGGCCTTAAAAGCAAGGCTAGATGAGGTGAAAAGAAGAAATTGATTGAGAATAAGTTAGAATAGGCTGGAAATAGGGTGATGCTATGGATTTTTATGTGTTTAAATAGTCTGCAAGGAAAAGGGAGGTCAAAGTGTGTTATGGCATGATTCTCTAATTGGGAATAGAGGGGTTTTGGATGAAAAAGAGAGGTTTGAGGGAGTAAAAGTGGGTAAAGTCAAGGGGCAGCATAATTTGGTCAATTAAGTTTGTGAAGGTAGAGTGAAGAGTGTCGGAAGAGGTTTTGAGGTTGTATGAGGTCTAGATATGGGGTTTTTAATAAACCCTCATGAAATATGAGAAAAGTGAGGGTTTAGAGGATAGTGGGGTTAGATGGCCAATCATGCCCTAAAAATTATAGATTTTGTGGATTTGCAGATTGGTAAATGCTACCCAATGGTGCTTTGCAATTGGAAGAGTGATTGAGAGCGTGAATTGGTATGTTAAGTAGAACTATTCGGGGGTCTAGGATACCGTTGAGTCCATTTCTTATTTGTATTATAAATTATAGCTTGCTTTCTCCCAAGTCCATTTCATATACAAGAAATAATATTGCAAAAATTTGACATATAAATCTTTTGACGTGTTTATATGGTGATGCATCAAGAACATATTGAAATATTTTTATGAATCATTTCATGGAATACCAATTGAAAACGTATTTTTTGATTTTAGATAAAGTTGTTTAGCATCAATCAATTAATATTCAAGACAAACCATGAAGGACAACAATGATCAATGCTAGGACTAACCAATTAATAAGTATACACATAAATATGTCAAGCATGTACATGTGAATAAGGGAAGCACAAGTACTCAAAAACACGTAAGCCTCAAGAATTATACACACGAATACATAGTATACACAAATTAATACAAAGTATATGCATGAATACAAGGTATACGCATGAAAACACGTAAGCCACAAAGTATACATTGGAACACATGTAAGTCACAAAGTATACACGTAATTTGTAAGGTATACACTTGAATACACGTAACTCATATATATTGAACCATCAATTTAGAATGCAAATATGGACACCATCTATAATAGATATTTGTATTAACCTAATAGCCATGTAGGCATACATCAATATATGTCAATATAAGTATGAAATATATGTAAAAAATAGCCATATAGTCTTATGAGAATTCCATATAGACATACAATGTCAAATATGTCCAATACAAAATATGTACAAAACTGCCATGTAGGCATACAACAAAGGGCTCTGGAATCAAAAGTTACTGCTCTCCATGCTTTGGAAATAAATTATTTCCCTTTTCTTTTTGATCGTATGGAGATAGGTTTGTCACTCATTTTTTTTGCGCTCGAGGAGTGCTCCTGATGCTCCTCCTAGTGTTTAGTTCATGGTGAAGTTTTAACTGTTACAATAAGAAGTAAAGACATGAATATATAGAAACTACATTATAAAAAATGATATATTTTATAAAATAATCACTTACCACCATCTCATGATCTCTCTCCATGAGGGAAAAATATTCTCATGCCCATGCTCAGGCGTTTTCAAGCCTTGTATAACCCATACAAATAGAAATTAAACTTTGAATCAATAATGGTTTGATTTTTTACTAACTAACATCTATAAAAACTAATGTAAATTGAAATTTACTAATTTGCCTCATACCTCCCCTGTCAAAGCCATTGAGGATTATATACAAGATGACACGCCAATCTCCATCTCCCTCATCACATTCAGAGGTGTTTCAGCTTGCAACAACTGAAAATAAAACATCAAATTATTCATTGTAATCAACGATGTGCATAAAAACTACACAAATCTATTAAGTACAATTCATTAGTTAAAATATTTATTCTATTACCTCCATGTAGGTTTGAGTAAATCCACTGCCACTGGGAAGTGTTCACTCAAAACCTCCAATATTAGCTTGTTCAACATCCAAAATCACATATTAAAATACCATTCATAAAACAATACTATTAACATGTATTAAATTATAATTCTTTACTAGTTACATACTGCAACAATAGGTGTAGTACAAAAATAAGTAGGTGGGGGGTCGTGTATCCAGTCTCAGCACTATGACCCTACAATTTTATTAAAATCATAAAACATTTTTAGTTAATCTTGCATTTCAAAATCAAAATTTAATAAATTAAATTCAATGAACATGCTAACTTTTACCTGACTATCAATGCCATAGCCTCATGCAAAATTTCAGCTGCCCTCTCCATCTCCATAGTTGTAGATGGATCCTGCATAGCAGCCTTTTGAGTGTCAGTGGGGTCATATGAACAAGTCGCCCCACAAGATTGACACACATGGGTTCAAACGCCATCATTCAAAGACTCCCCTTGATGGCGATGTAGAATAGGGCTAGTATGATGGATGAAACTCTAGATTAAAGTGTTGATCACCTGCAATGTCTCTACGTTGACACTTTCCTTCATGACTGAAGGCATAACAACATTCCACAAGGCAGCCTAGTGGGAGCTTGTCTACCTTTCAATGTAGGATTCGGATGTGCACCAGGTCTATCCTGAGCTGACCCCCCACCTCTCCCCTAGAAATCCCTCATATCAAAATAATTTGGGATTTTGTTCAATATGAACTCACTGTATATTTTCCTAAGGAAATATTGCGAGACTTCACAATTTTTGCACGGTGAATGATCGAAGACCATGTACCACCTATCATAAAACTAGTTCCTAATCTTTTGGTGGTGGCACCAATGAATAGGAAACCTCTTCGTATTGAGGGTAAGATTTTGATTTGTGCATGGGTCGGTGAATAATGATCACAAATCACTTTTTTTAATTTTTAAATCCTTTACATCTTTATATGATAGTTTATTCACATAATAATCCCTAGCCGCCTACCTCCTATCTTGTCATCCAGTTATTTTTTTGCTAATTGAATCTATATTTGTTAACATATCTTTCAATGAACTCTCTAAGGTCATTCTTTCTGTGGTTGAACCATTTGGATTGCTCAACCTATTGATTAAATCCTCAATTTTCTTTTTGTTTTTCATAATTTCACTCATTAAATTGTGTTGAGTTCCAGGAGGGGGTTGAGTGATTGGTGGAGGATATTGTTTTTGTGGTTGATTTTTTTCTTGAGGATACGATTTCTCTTCTTGTTGAGGATTTTGAGGGTTTGTAGGCTGATTTGCATCTCCTAAAAATTGAAACAAATATATATCAAATACAACCTAAAACTAACAAAAAGAAACAAAAAGAAAACAATCCTTACCTCTCACACCTCCTCATTGTCATGGCTCCATCGTTGTGAAGAAATAATAATTTTTCGTGAAGAATTTTGCACAATGCCTCCTCCTAGAACACGAGTGCGAAAAATGGGGGTTTTGGCCGCAGGGAGAAGAAAAAACACAGTTGAAACAAAAATGAGTGAGTTTAACTTTTTTTTTTCTTTTAACATGCAATAATGTGCTCGTGTTATGGGCTTATTGTTTCCAAGCCTCGGGATTGGCACAACAATCCATAACGCGAGCGTGTTATAACACACTCACATTATAGCATGCTTGTGTTATGACTTTTCAAAAAAAAAATTGAAAGTGGCCACAAATTAGCTACCCATTTCCATGCACCCGCCCATAGAACAATTTAGGTGTGATAGTTGAATGCATCAACTAAAAAAACAATGACATATTTAACTAAGAAAATCAATTAAACATAAGCAATATATTTGATTTTTCAAAATAAAAATATAAAACATACTATTATATACCTTAGTAAAACCAATGTCAGAGTTCACACTATCAATAGGCATGCAAGATGGTGCAAGTGGAATGATTAATGGTGTCTCACTCTATGACATTATACTGTGAAATATATAATAAATACATAATGCTAACTCAATTATACACTTTAGATTAATTTACATGTTAAAATTTTAAAATATAAAATATTTACAAATTGATATTAAATACGTGTATGTGATCACCAAATAAAATGTGTAATAGGTCATCATTGATCACCATACTATTTTACTCACCACCCTATACTACTTGGTCAACCTCTATTCTCCAAATTCATCTATAATGATAATGAGTGCACTCATGGCAGGTGACACCCTTTAAACTCTATGGATCACGATCTCATCTAGAGAAAAAATGGTAAATATAGCATAGGTGGGAGGTACAAGCAATAAAACTCAATGATCTTTCTACCTAATCATTTTTTGGACCACAAGGATGGGACATCTATGTGATATGATGTAAAAGTGTGTATATGAGATCAACAATAGCACGAAGAGTTTGCATATCCATAGTCTCCTTGATTTTTGGTGGCACCATCACATGATGTATAGATTTTTGGGCTAGTGGTCTTCATTGAAGGTTAGGTATTCGAGGAGATTCTAGTCTATCTTGGGTAGATCCTTTATCTCCACACTAAATCTCCTTCATATAAAGATAATTCAAAATTTTATGAAGGAAAAAATCATAGTAAAGTTTTCTCAAAAAATATAATGGTACATCATTATTATTGCATGGAGGATAGCCAAAGACCATCCGCCACATATCCCAATTATTTTTTATATCAAGATGATTGCACCAATGAATTATAAATCTCCTTAAATTCATTGGAAGGTTTGTATTATTTTAGGATCAATAAACATGCCACAAACATAGACTTTAATTATATATTTTCTTACATTTAAATTGTAAGATAACTTTATTGCATAAAGTTAGAAAAATAAAAATATCTTTGAGATTTTCATTGATCAATTTGACTCATGATTGAGTCAACTTTCTTCACTATTACTTCCAATGATGAATCAAGTAATGCATTGTGTTGGTTTCCTATGGATTCTTTCAATGATGAAACTAGTTATGTAAGTTGAAATTTGTTTTGATCTAAATTCCCTAATAATTTCTCATGAATTTCCCTAGGGGTTGTTGGAAGGGTGGGAGTAGAATGGGGTGATGCATGGATCTCCTTAAACTATTTATTCAATTATATTAGGTTTTGGGTTAGAATATATGATTTTTTTCTTTAAAAAATAATATATAAGAAATATATCCCAAAATAGTCAAATTTATAAAAATACAAACATGATTTGATTAAAAAATATTAAAATATTTCCTACTTGCCTCTCCTTTGACATGAAATTACAAAAAAAATTAGATAGGTAAATTTTGTAATACACAATTACATTTTTTTTTAAATACCCATAGTCCTCTCCCAATAATGGATATGAATGGACAATTGGGTTTATTTTATTTCATTTTTACAATAACAAACCATGATCACATTTTATATATCATAAAAATTGAACGCATTCAAAATATATCATAGTGTGATCCCATTTTATAACACAGTTAAATTATAGTCAAAATTAGTGATTTGACTTCTTTTATCTACCATTTTGTTTTTGAAAACAGATATGATATTATAATGTGCTTAGGTGGATGGATATTCCAATATGTGGCACACATCTCTTTAATTATAAGGAGTCATGTGGATAACTTGTGTAATTAATTATATCAAGTAATGATTATGCCATCATTTGGATTACCCCTCCATTGTATTATTAGAAGGTCTATATAAAAGAGATTATTATCATTGTAAGGGTGTTTGTTATGTATGATGTTATATTTAGGATCTCTTGGAAATATAACATAGAGTGACTTCATGCATAAGGTGTTTTGTACAATGTTACCATACCTCAAGGATTTATTCTATTTTTTCATAAATTGAATATTAGGGTATTTTGTTATATATAATTCTTTATATTATTCCAATTACTATATGTAGGTCTTATCAAGTGATATCAGAGCTACTATATGGTGGAATATTTAACATAAAAATAAGACCCTAGCCTTGCTTCAAGGGTGCTCAACTAAAAATTGGAACAATAAAGGTATTATGACCTTTAAGCACATACTGTCTAACAATTTCCTAAAGTCTTGGAGCTCTCTATGTGCTGAATTCAACCTCCCTTCTTCCAATCTTAGGACCTTCTCTATTCTTTGAGAGGCTTGCAATGGTGTTGTCTTGTCAATAGAGATAGAGAGAAGATTAGACCTTTCCAATGACAGATCACCTAGTGTGATGGTTCCAATGCTATCAATGTGAAAGCCAAAACTACCTATAATAAACTAATAAATAGCAACTATGTGCTTGACCATGTGAATACCTACTGGGTTTTAACCCTAGTTAATAAGGAGAGTAAAAATTTCATGTCCCTAGTTTGGCATAACCCCATGGAGCCAAAAAATGCTCGCTTTAGGTGGATTGTTCTTTTGCAAAAAATCTAAATTAATATTAATTATTCTAGTGTTGAGATGTGCAATATATGTAGGGTCCCAAAATTAGTTAAGCATGTTATTTTTGATTTTCTCTATGCTCAGGAAATTTGGAGAAAACATTTCACAACTTAAAGGTGTGGAATATCAATGGTAAAATTCTATGGGAAAGAATACTTTTTCTTAATTTTAAAATCAGTAAAGATTGCAAACTATTGTGGTATTGGATAACTAAATAAATAATATGGCATATCTAGAAAGCGAGAAATGAAACCAAGTCCATGGGAGTGAAGAGGAAACTTACTGATTTTCACAGAAAACTCACTTTCCTTAATGTTGTTATGTAGGTTTCACTGCGTATAGATATTTCACTAGCTAAATTCAATAGGGAAGAGATGAAGGATGGCCAAGAATTCAAGTTCAATGGGGAAGATATCGAATTTTTTTGCAGGGTTCTAAAAGAGCTTCAAAGAGAGGTCAATGAGATTTCTATTCAAAATGGAGTAAATAATGAGATTCATCCAAAAGAAGAGACCAACCACAACACTCATTTTCAATCGGACCAACAAATGGACAACATAGTTGTAGCTTTCACAGATGAAATATTTTCCAATATTTCAGTCCAAGATGAGGAAAATAATAGGAAAAGAAAGAATGTTACAAAAAAAATTTTATCTACATCTTATAGTTAATAGCTCCACAACATATAAAATGTATCTAGCTTTCTTCAATGCAACCAGAAGATTATATAAAATTTATACATCAGAAAAAATAAAATTGTATGAACAGAAAAGGTCACCTCTATGGAGAAAACTACACTAGTGATGTAGGGACTTCCAGAGGCCATAAATTTTGATTCAAATGTTCATTTGGGTTGAAATTTTATAGGTGGATGCATTATTAGGTGGCATGTGGATTCATAACTGATTCTTGAGTCGGTTGGCCCCCATTTAGTCACTTTTTGGGGGCTTGAAACTTTCATTTTGGCCCTCAAAATGGCAATTTAGTGTTTTTTTCTAGTTTTCAAAAAGTCATTTTTGTTAATAACTCAAAACGCATGTTTCAAATTTAGGATGTTAGTTGGGAATTCATCCTACCTTAGTTTTAGGAATTTTTTCGGAAAAAAAATTGGACTCTCAAAGTTTTGCATGCAAAATTCCAAAAACGGCAAAATTCAGTAATTGTCGAAATCTACCGAAAAAGGTGATTTTTTGGGTTTTTTTTGTTTTTTTAATTTTTTTGGATATAAGAGAGTTTTCTCTCATTGTAGCGTAGAGATGGTGAATAGAATATTTTCGTTTTCCATTTATTTTGAATCTTTGGCTCTCTCACATGATTAATTGCATAATTCTATTGAATGTATGTTGTTGGCTACATCAACTAGCAGTAATATGTAAATTATGTTCCCTCTATATTTAATATAAAAAAATTGATATCAGAGCTATTACTTGCACAAAGGTAAACAAAACCCTAGTTTTGAATATTTTCCTATATTTACCAAATGGTAGTGATTTTTTTGTAATTATTTTTCAAAATATGGAGGATCAAAAAAGGAATCTATAGTCCAAAGTTTAGGCTTTTATCAAATTAATATTAAGTGAATTATTTCAATTTTATGACTTTTCATAAATTTTCTTTCTAGGCCATTGTAGAGAAGGGAGATTTTTTACTCATAGGTTCTCTTCGTTCAAAGAGCCTCACAAGATGAATTGCCCTAAACTACCTCAAGGAACAACATGATTGTTCTAGAATTAGAAAGAGCAGGTCACAAAGATTCTTTAGATAAACTAACAAGCTCTCGGCCAAAGGATGACATCACAGGATAAATATGAGAGCGACATGTGTTGGGATCCAAGAGGCATGCTAGTGTCTCATACGAGGGTGATCCCACAATAGTGGTTTACAATTTTTGGTCAAACTGGACATTGAAATTATTATTTTTAACTAAATCTTCACATTCAGGCACCTATAGCGGCTAAACCGTGAGGAATTTGAAGATGATGAAAACTAGAGTCTCATCACATTTTGTCTGTAGATTCTAAAAATGTTTTTATCAAAAAAAATGGAATCAGATTGGACTTATTTTTCCATCTCCCAAAAAAAACTAATTTTTTCAGAAAACAACATTTTTAAAAAGTGACGCACACCGTATAACGCATAACTTTTTTTCCATGAAGGATAAAATTCTAATTCTTTCAAATTTAGATTCATAACTTTGATATCTAGTGCTTCCACTTGGTTACATATTTTTGTATTGAATATTTTTTCTTTAATCAAGTTTCGAAGTCAACCCAATTACAATTCAGACATAGCGCGACCGTATAACGCATACTTTTTTTTGTATATATCGAAATTCTTTTTTTTTTTTGGATCAAGGACTTCAATATCTGATGCACTCATATTTTTCAAAAAAAAAATTGATAATCTGCTATTTTTCCACATGTGCAGAATAAAGACCTTCATTTTTGATGAAAAACCTATGTTTAATAAAACTAAAAAAACAAATACATAATAAAACTAAAACATATTAAAATTATATTCATTGGATAGCTCGTTCCGAGGAATACCATAATCATTTCAAATAAATTTTAAATAAATTTATTTGATCCTCCAAAAGGTAAATCAAAAGTGATTTTTTATCAACATTTTGATAGGTGTAAAGGAGACTCATTTATAGGTATGGTTTAAAACTAGTGAGGTTCTATCCAAGGGGGTTTGATCAAACCCTCTTCAATTGGAATCCTTAAAATGGAAATTTTAAAGGCTTAAATCATTATATTTTCTAAATATATGTGATTTCAGCAAAAATTAGTTCCTCTTAGAAATTATAAACCAGCTTTGTGGGATCACCCACAGACCAGAAAATAAGTTTCACATAAAATAGCTAAATGATTTCTTCTACTCTAATTGCTAAGAAATATTGGAACGTGAGAGGGTAACATAATGTAATATAATTGAAACAAATTGAAGTAGAAATTATAAAGATAAAGATAAGGAGAAAGAAAGGAAATGATTACAACCACACAAGTGATGAAGCCTCCAATGTGTGAATGTCTTCAACACCTACATACATAATATCTAGAGAAAGTGTTGGGGTTGTATAGGGTTTTTCCTCAATCGAACCCCCATTTTTGTGTTCCCATCTCCATGGATAGCTAGATAGAAAGAGAGAGTGCAACCAAAATGGACAAAGTGTGTGGTGAAAGAAAAAACCACTTTAGAAGTAGAACCCACACCACCAAGTATGAGTGTTAAAACAAAACCTCACTCGAGGAGGAGAACCTGTATCATAGAAGAGGTGATAAAATAAAACCTTGCTCGAGGAGGATAACCTGTATCACAAAAGAGGTGATAAAAGCACTCCTCGCTCAAGGAGGAGAACCCATATCATGATATGTAGATGCAATAGATAGAGGATGTGTGAAATCCCAAGATGCTCACAAGCATGAGATAAGGGAGATGAAGCTACAAGAGTCAAGAGTGTTGAAAAGGGTGTTGTGAGAGCTTTGGAAAATTATGTTGTATCAAAAAATGGAGCTATGTAAGAAAGATAGAAAGATGAAGAGACGCAAAAAAGGTAGGAGCCAAAGCTAGGAAGATTTAGAAGATCAAAATAGATTGAAAAAATAACATATAAAGAGAGAAGAGAAGCTTCTTGAGCTATTTTAGGGTGTCCTAAGCCATTACCAATGAAAAAATGAGATGACAAGTGGAAAAAATCCACATAAACTTTCATTTGAATGTTGAAATGTCACAGGATGCTAGCGCTCCATGCAGATGTCCATGTGCCACACTAGTGTCTAGACACATCACTTTACAAAATGACATGAATGGGAAAAGCATAAGGTTCAAATGCAAAGCTAATGCACATGGGTAGCTACTGAAAGGGGTCCTGGAGCAGCCTGAGAAGGAAAAAGGCTAATGCAGGGGATAAAATGAGCCTACACAAGATGCTAAGGGAGTGGACACTAAAGTAGATGCAAGAGTGTATGTGAAATTGCAAGGGGTACAATTTTATGATTATACATTTTTCCTCGACTTTAGCAGGCATATGAATCTACACTAATATGCACACTAAAGGAAATGTACTAAACATAAATAAGATCATATGCCAAAAGGATACTGTAGAGGAAGCAAAAAGCTCTTTAAACTAACGAACCATGCCCCCAAGCTAAATACCTACAAAACAAATGCATTAGACGAGAAAGACCTACATAAGACAACAAGGTTAGAACATGAAAAGCTAAAGTATTTGAGTCAGCAAAGTGAAAGAGACCTCTATGTAAGAGGTTTTCTCAATACTATGCGTCATCTTCAAATTAAGAAATAACACATAGAAGAATTATGAGATTTCGAAGAGAGAAAGAGCATATACTCAAGATGAAGAAGATGCAGATCTTTGATTCAGTATACATAATTGAGAAGAGAAGAGAAGACAATTTAAGAGAAAGATGGAGAAACTAGAAAGGAATGAGAATTCTAGGAGATATGCCTCCACACATCCTCTGACCCAAGGAGAGTTTGAATAAATCACACCGAAGGCTCACAAACCAATGATGGACAAATCTCGCAAGATGAAAGCATCTCACAAGCCCGTAAACCTTCGAGGAGGTGTCCCCCAAGATATCTCACATGAGGAAAACCTAATTAAGCAATCATCTTACAAGCCCATAGACTTGGAAGGATTCAACCCCCAAGATCCCTCACATGAAGGAAACCCCGTGAAGTATGCGCCTTATAGGCCCATAGACCTGTAAGTAGGTATCCCCCAAGATCTCTCACATGAAGGAAACTAGGAAAAGTGCCCTACAAATCTGTAGACCTACAAGGGAGCGAACCCCAATATCTCTCACATGGAGGAAGCTCAAAGGAAGTTCCCTATATAACCATAGACCTATAGGGAGGTATCCCCCAAGATCTCCCATATGGATGAAACCAAAGGAAGGGGACTTCGTATAGTCAAGAAGCAGCTTGACAGGTGCACCTACAAAGTGGCATATTTACTCTCAGATAGAACATGTCAAAAATTGGCCATGTAGGAAAGTAAGTGGACAGTCACCTAGACCATCAAAAATTTGGAAAATTTTCAAAGGGGTCCCTAGGAAACCTGATGTGAAGAGGAGGTCCACTCAAGGTACACATTGTTGGAAAATTAAAGTCTAGTTAGGTTGCCCCCAAGCTATATTCCAACAAATTCATTCAAGAGAAAAACTTTCAAAGGGGCTTCCTTGGGAACCCTTCAAAATAAAATGGGATCCACTTAAGAGATGCTTCAAATTAAAAAAAAGAGAGAAGAGAGGGTGTCCTTAGAAGGACACACGTCTCTACAACAAGTTATCACTGCCCCTAACATACAAGGGAGGATAACCATGCAAGATACTCTAAACATACAAGATTGAGGTAAACCTCAACATCACTTGTCATTTGAAGAAAAGGTAGGTGCATCAAAAAAAAATGAGGGATGACACCTAAATCACAAATTTATTATAATTTATCCTTCAATTCCTTTCATTCACTAGTGGAATAGCCAAGCACTAGATGGTATGCACATAAAAAATATTTTGCATTATTATGTTTGTAAGAGCTCTTAGGAGGATGAAGAGTAATTAAGCAATATTTAAGAAGCCTCAACAAGATACACTCTTTCTTAGACAGAGGATGAGCATGAATCAACCCTTTCTCTTGTGGATAATAGTTTAACTACTGACAAGAAGAAGATATGAAGATAGGAGACAAAGGAGGATGGACCAATCTATGAGAACAAGGTTGAGAAAACATCATGTCACCACTCAACCATGGTTTCCATTTAGATTGTTCATTCGAGCAACCAAACCCCAAATTATTCTTACAAGGTGTGCATTCTATAGGGACCTAAATGCCTTGTTAATTAAACCCACAACCTTTATACCCATAACCATACTTAGAGACAAGCTTAAATTCGGGGCCATAGTGTGTTTACAAATATTGAGAGGGAGGAGGATCTTCATAGAGAGAATTATTTTGGGAAGGGATAACATACCCTTTTATAGGATCACCATCATCCTCTTTAATAGGTCTTCCACCATTATCTTCTTTAGTATTAATCATCTTCCTTAGAAGGAGGATCAACACTAAGAGCATTACAAGTCACATTATCATTATCGCGCAATACAAAAGAACAATCATCTTTGATGGTGAGTGTGAATGATGTTATCAGAAGGAATAAGTGGATCGGGTCAACTTTATGCTCTCCAATGAAGGATTCTATAAATTCTAAAGAACCCCAATCATCACCAAGAATTTCATTCCTTTGAGAAGTAGAAGGAGAAGACTTAGGATTTCTTGCTTCAAAAGCATCTTCTTTAGGGGCATCTACCTCAAGAGTATCCTTTGTAGTAGGTACTTCTAGAGTAAATGTCAACACATTGGAGGATACTAAAGGAATAAGAGTAGGCACAACCAAAAATTGACCAGTAGTTGCCATCTCACATAAGTGCATAGCCTCGAGGTCAACCTTGACTGTGACTACTCAATTATTGCAAATGAACTTAATAAATTTATGCAAGGTAGATGGGACTGCACCCATAGCATGAATCCACAGTCTACCAAGAAGAAGGTTATATGGTAAGTTTTTTGACATAACATATGCAAGGTTAGGTACAATAATGGATCCCAACCTTAAAGGCAAGACTATCATGCCTAAAGGTTGTTAGCCAGCATTATCGAACCCACGAATTACAATAGAAGAAGTATTAAGAGAAGATGAATCAATATTAGTATTAGGTAATAAATCAGTGTTGCATACATTGAGTGTTGAACCCACATCAACGAGAGTACGTCTAATGCCAATTTTATTAATGTTAACTATAATCATTAGAGCATCCACTTGCTCCTGTACTTCTGAAAGTAGGAGTTCTTGTAGATAGAATGTAATATTCGATGAATCTGCATGAATATAAGCTATCAATACATCAAAATTTATCATCCTAGTGGAAGAAGGCAAGAGAATATTTTGCAAGGCTTCTTGAAGCATACATTGATAAACTTGAGTAGTCTGAAGCAAGTCCCATAGTGAGATCTTAGCTATAGTAACACAGATTTTCTCAACAAGATTGTAATCAATAGGTTATTTAGTTGTGGGTTTATGTTCTTGAGGAAGGCTTGGTTGTTTATTCATTCTATTTTCATTATTATGGACTACCGCTCTATAGGAGGGAGCCTTATAAAGTTTAGGAGATTCACTATCAAATGAAACACCATCAATAGAACAAATCCTTTTAGAAGAAGGACTAGATGGAGTTAGGTAAATAACCGATCTCTTAGGCCTTTGAGGGGCAACAAAGACATAGATTACATTTACCAACTCATCACAACTAGTATAATAATTACTTGAAGACATATTCTCAACATCGATCCAAATACCTAGTATCAAATGTGGAAGGAGATTCATCATGTGCTAATGCATCATCTTTGGAAGAGAGTGCATCAGAACAAATATGAAACTCATCATTCACAAACGCAACATCTCTAGAAGAGAGTGCATTAGAATAAAGAAGAGATTCATCATTCAAAAATGCATCATCTCTAGAAGAGAGTGCATTGGAATGAAGAGAAGATAGAGTAATATTAGGAAAGGTATCAATGATTTCATCTTCTTGCAACAAAATATCCTCTGAAGCAAGAAGAACTTTGTGAGAAGGATCAAAGACACCAAGTGACATGGGCAAAGCCAATTCGCTATCAAATGCATGAAATGGAATGTCATTAAAAATTTTAATAAAACTAGATACTGAACTCATTAAAAAGATATTAAATTCATTTTATATTTTTAAGTATTTTCTAGGTTCTAGGAATTTGCATTTTCAAAGGTCTTCAGAGTGGAACTTGAGGTCAAAACTTGCGTCAATCCCTAAAATTTGATGGTTGAAGGCATGGTATTTTAGGGACTGAACTATTTCTCTAGGATCTATCTTTCAAATGATGCAAACGATTCTGAATAATGAGCACTAAGTAAAAATTTATGACCCCACCAAGTAGGGGTAAATAAATTCCTAGTTTTCCTCTTCACATTGGGCTCACCAAAATGTAGAGAAGGGGGGTTTTCTACTCATGATTTATCTTTATTCAAAGATCCCCATGGGATGAGCTACCCTAAAATACCTCAAGGACTAGTGCGAGAGTTCTAGAATTAGAAATAGTAGGTCACAAAGATTCTCTAGACAAACTGACAGGCCCTTAGCCAAAGGACGATAGCGCAAGATATGGACAATAGTGTGATGTGCTAGCATCCAAGAGGCATGTTGGTGTCTCATATGGACCAGAAATAAATTTTACCATAGAAAATAGATAAATGACTGGTGCTACTCTAATTGCTAAGAAATCTTGTAACGTGAGAGAGTAACATAATGTAATAGAACTAAAACAAAGTGAAGTAGAAATGATAAAGATAAGAAGGAGAAAGAAAGGAAATTCTCACAACCATGCAAGTGATGAATCCTCTAGCATGAGAATGTATTCAACACCTATATACATAATATCTGGAGAAAGTGTTAGTGTTGTATAGGGGTTTGCCTTAGTCAAAACCTTGTTTTGGTGTTCCCACCTCCATGGATAACTAGATAGAAAGAGAGTGCAACCAAAATGGAAAAAGTGTGTGGTGAAATAAAAACCCACTTAGGGAATAGAACCCACACCACCAAGTATGAGTGATAATATCAAACATTGCTCAAGGAGGAGAACCTGTATCACAAAAGAGGTCATAAAAGAAATCCCCACTTGAGGAGGAGAACCCATATCACAAGCGAGGTGATAAAAGCAATCTTTGCTCAAGGAGGAGAACCTGTATCATGATATGTAGATGGAATAGATAGAGGATGTGTAAAATACCAAGATACTCACAAGCATGAGGTAAGGGAGATGATGTGTCCCAAGATTCTCACAAGAATGAGATAAGGGAGATGGAGCTACAAGAGTCAAGAGTGTTGAAAAGGATGTTGTGAGAGATTTGGAAAATGTTGTTGTATAAAGAAATGGAGCTATACAAGCAAGTTAACAAGAGAAATAGAGGAGGAAAAGGTAGGAGCCAAAGCTAGGAAGATTTAAAAGACCAAAATAAATTGAAAAAATACCATATAAAGAGAGAAGAGAAGCTTCTTGAGCTATTTCAGGGCATCTCGAGTTGTTACCATCGACAAAATGAGATGACAAGTGGAAAACATGCACAAAAATAGTCATTTGAATGTTGAAACATCGTAGGATGCTAGCATTCCGTGTAGACATTCATGCACCGTGCTAGTGTTTGGACACGTCACACTACAAAACAACACCAATAGGAAAAGCATAAGGTTTGATGCAAAGCTAACACACACTAGTAGCTACTGAAAAGGGGTGCTGGAATATCTTGAGAAGGAAAATGGCTAATGTAGGGGCTAAAATGAGCCTACACAAGATTCTAAGTGAGTGGACACTAAATCTAATGCAAAAGTGTATGTGAAATTGCAAGGGGTGCAATTTTATGACTATACAACCACAAATCAAGGAATTTTTATACTTGCCAAAAAATGGTATAAATATCATCAAAATTTATTAGTTCTATTAATTTCATTTTTTAATTTGAGGCCAACTATATCAAAAATTGGATGGTTAAAATTTGGATCAATTAGATTTATTAGAATGGTAATTTATTGAAAGAATTGTTTTTTCTTAAATCCTAGTTTCAACGAAGGTTCCTAATTTTCATGGAAGTGGAGATGCATTATAATGGTGGTATAAATATAAAATATCTCATGATAAAGTATATTCTTAAAAGTGCATTTTTTATTACCTTTAAAAGGTGAAGTTGAACAATGGTATCCACCATTGTGGAACGATATTTCTTCTTTGGATAAACTAGAACAATATTTCTTACATAGTTGGGTTTGAAAAGAAGAAAAGGAAGAAGAAAATAAATATGATGATGAATATGATGAAAAAGAAGATAAACAAGGATTAGTAGAAGAAGGATGAGAAGGAGGAAAGGATTTACGTGCATGTAATTTATCTCTAAGGAAGGAAAGTTCAATCCTTCAATTTTATAGATACATTCGAAAGGAAAATATAATCATTTCTATGAATACTAACATAAAGTATAACTTCATCAACATGGAATTAGACAAGAAGCTACATATACAAGAAAATAACATCAAGGATAGTAAAATATCACATGCAAATTTTAAAAAATTGAAGATGTTAAACAAAGCTCTTTATGGATAAATATGTTTTACATTCAAAATTTCATGTTTTGGATATGGCGGATTGGATATTTTTCTTAGTTATCATTGGTTAGATTCTATGATAATAGTAAACATCCATGTGCAAATAAAAATCATGAAGCTTTTTCATAGGAGGAAAAAGGTTATATTATAATATATTATAGATATTGAAGTCCATTTGATGGAATGTTGAGAAAGAGAAAAATTAGGAATCTCATGATGATTGTACCAATTCATTAGAGGATGAAAAAGTGGAGACAAATAATTTAGCCGATAGGCTATTATGTGGGGGAACCCCATCAAGATCTCCTCTAGTCTGACGCCGAAAAATCTCCTCACATCAGAAAACAACAGTTGTGCATATTTCCTCACTCGGAAAACAATAATCGTGCATATTTCCCTAAGTATATTGCATTCATATTGCTTAGGATTTGAATAAGACATTTAGTGTTAATTCATCTAACGTACTTTAGTACTTATGGGAGTTGATAGAGGAGGTAAATGAATGATACTACTGGACAAAGAGGATTGACTATGGTGAATCAATTCTGAGACTTTAAAAAATCACACGGATGTACATGATTTTACCTTCTATATCGATTACAACATTAAAGATATGCAAATGCCAGCAGTTTAATCATCCTAACCAAAGTCATATCGACTTAATACTTGTCTTATACATTACAAAATATCTAAATAAAAGTCTTTTTATGCCTACGTGGATCCCACCACCGATCGCACCGAAGAAATCAAAAAGGTCAATGGTCGTTGACTATAGTGCTACTGCAGGGAGTCATCAAGCTAGCCACGGTGGTCGCGGTAACCGCAGGAGCTGACCAAGACATGCTTACCGCACTACTGCCGTTGTTAAAAGTTAGACCGTGGTGGTCACAGTAACCGCCAACGTTGGGAGGCAGACAGTTTACCACACTACCGCTGCGGTCAAAGAACAAACCGCGGTGGCCACGGTAACCGTCAATGGACGGTCTGCTAGCAGACGATGCCGGGCACCGCGCTACTGCCGATGAGGAAAGTTGAGACCGTGGTGGCCGTAGTAACCAACAAATGAAGGAAGACTTGACTACAAGCAGTTTAACTGTGATACCGCGGTGAGTGAAATGGAAGGCTACGGTAGAGCGGCGGATACCGCGATACCGCGGGTCGTTGACTAGATTGACACAGTAGAGCGGTAAGGGCTGATTTTGACTGTCGATGCTGACTGCGACGAGGATGAATCTGACTGTGTCGAGGACGCGTGAGTTGGATGAAATTCCAATAGATATGAATAGAAACACTTGGATTAAAATATGGGTTGAGCAACCTAGCCAAACCACAACCAAGCAACAAGATTTCAAAATCTGAGGACAGATTTATGCATTTAATTCAATTTAATATGCAACCAAACCTTGGCTGCATGCAATAAATGTGGTTAAGCATAAATACCTTTGAGGTGGATGAGATTTGCAAAGTCTCTATGGAGAAGAAGTGGGTGAAATTCTATCAGACAGTTCACGTGCCTTGTGTTAGCCTCTAAGTCTTCTCCAACATTCTTCAAGTTGGATCGAATAGTTGCAAGTCTGAGCCTTATTCCTCTTCACTCATTTCTATTTCCTCTGACCTTTATCAAATTGCATTCACCATGCACTGTTAATGCATGGATGCATGCAATAACAATTCATTAAAATTATCTATAGAAAAGAGTACAAGATTTTAAATGACTATTGTTCACCAAGCGTTCATCAAAATGACTATCATCGTTCCTCTACTCATTTTTTATGCCACCATTTTTAATATAGCAGAGGAAATTTTGAAGTTAACAATTTTTTTATTTTTTTTAAAGAAAGATTGAAAATAATTTCATTACCTCAGCCATTTTATTTCTCAAGCATAATAATGCTCATTAAAAAGTGATAATCAATCCAACACAGCCACAGATTGCACTCTATAAATAAATCTGTAAGTCTGGTGATGTTATGCCCTGCCGCCATACTTCTTCTGAGCAAATAAAAGAAAAAAAATGAAACCCTCAGATAAAATTTTCGGGTTTTTAATGTATTAATAATGATAATTATCGGACTTTATGAAAAATTTAATTTGATTGTTTTAAAAAATTTAATTATATATTCTATTTTTATTTAAATCTTTCTCCAATATCTTAACTTTATCAATTATTATAGTTTCTAAATGAGCATGAAAGAAAACTACTAAATTCTGCAAGAATAGGTCTGATTGGTTGTCTCTGAGTCAAGAAAGAGCTCAATGAGTTGTTTTTACTTGATGTCTTAAACTGATTAGAATTTTAAGTTGGTGTCTTGAAAGCCAATTTTCAACTTATTAGGATTTACAGTTGGGTTTTTAAAAGCCAATTCCCAACTCATTAGGGTAATAGGCTACTCATGATGAATAAATATTTTGGATATGATTGTGCATTATTAAAAAAAAATTATATTGATTGCAAGAATGACACATAATGTTAGTTTTATGTTTTTATAGAACACATGTATTTTCACTATCTAATTTATTTAGATAATATAAAATTAGTTATTTGATTTGGTAAGGATAATTTGAGTTTTTACTTTTATTCATATGTTTTTTGAATGTCTTTGTATTGTGACTATAGCAAGAGAATCTCTAAAGCTTTGTAATTTGATAGTTCTCTATAGTTGCATTGTAATGGTGTTTAAAAGACAAAAATGTTGGGCCTTGCCAGATAATAGTAATTTATGAGTTTGAGTTGAATGTTAGATTTGCATACAAGTGCAGGAAACAGTTTGTTTCATTATTATCTCTGCAAAACTATTGTGATCACATTGAGAGTGAGTTTTAAAGCCATTTCTTGAGCTTGTAATGTGTTGGTATAAATTTATGAGAAATTATTTAATGTCTATTAGAACCTCTTTGTTAATATTTGCGCCAATGAAAATTCATTTAATTATATTTAAAGAAACTTTATAAACCAAATAATGAAATTAATATTTTAAAAAATAAAAGAAGAATGCAATTTTACCAACCTTTTTTTCATAAGCAAAAGGAACAAATCAAATATTGTTTATTATATTAGTATTTTTACCGCAAAGATTTCCTTTATTAGATATAATGTGGAATTTATTTAATAGTTAATAAAGATTAAAATTAAATATATATAATAAAATATTATATATATTATTTAGATTTGGGATTAGTGAGTGTGAAAATATTTAAATTAGCATGATATTATATATCAATAATATGGATTTAAGGTATATAAAAAAACCTTTTTAGAATATCTTATTTTCCAACAAAGAATTGAACTAATAAAAGAAGAAAATGATCCTTCAAATTAAGTTGTTGTGTAAGACTCAATAAATTGTAGATAATGCAATTGACTTTGCTTCTCACTCTATAAAATATGATTAAACTTGCTATGCCTTGATCATTTTCAATGAAAATTCTTTCATAATCTTTAGACTTCTCTAAATCAAAATGTCTTTGTAATTCTTATTCCTTAAAATGTGTAGAAAATTAGTAATAATAATTAACATAATAAAATAATAATTGAACAGAAAATATTGAATGATTCAAAGTTAAAAATTTATAAAAGGTGAGTTTTAGAAGAATTAGATTCGACAACTTTTTTGGTTGGCAATGTAAGCTTTATTTTCTATATCATGGATCCTTACACACTATTAGAAAAGAAAATGACACACTCCAATTAGATGGTGCACCTCATAGGGTTGATTATGAAAAGCAAATATGATGTAATGGTGTGTGTAATATTCTTGTAGTTTGGATCTTATTGAATACCTATGCCCTTGTTAATAACAACTATTTTTAATATTAGTGTTGCTATTTTGAATTATAGTTTCAGGATATGGCTAATGCACAAGCACCTCAAGATGTTATTACTATTTCAAGCAGTGATTCTGAGTCCAATACACCCTCACCACAAATGATCCATGAGTTACTTCTATCAGCAACTGACTCAACATCTATGGATTGGTTGGGTTTTCCTCATAATAATGTTGAAGAATTTTCAAAGAATATCTTGACAAGTTGCCATGAAATTTTTGAATAAGCTATGCAAACAAGCCAAGATGTATGTGATGTGCATGATCATGAAGTTGAATTGGTACAAGAAGTTGTTCAAAAAAATTATGCAACCTATGGAGCTCTTGAGCTATATTATGGTTTCTTGCGTGAATTAAAGTACTGTGAATATTATGGAGTGGTCAATGCATTTCAACTAAACCGTGAATTCAAAGCTTTATTGACTGATATATGGTCCAAGAAGTTCAACTAACTTCTTCAAAGTTAGCTACTTTTTTGTGATTGTCAATCGATATTACTAGCGTGATACAAGTTAGATTCTTTTATGAAGGCAAATGACGAAGCCAAAATAGTTATATATAGAAAGAAATATATTTAGTGGGAGATCAAATCTTCTTGGAAGTTAGTTACTTTTTTGTGATGTTGAAAGATGCCAAAATAGATATATGTAGAACAAAATGGATTTAGTGGTGAACCTTATATTCCAAGCTTTAGCTGCTATATATTATGTTTATATTGTAATGTCATTATACATATTGATCTTTATAGTTCTAATTTTCATGAATAGAACTTATTGTAATACTTGTATCCCCTCATTTTCAATATTATTTTGAACTATAACCTTAAGTCTAACAAATATATATTGCAACGTTGCTAAAAATAATGATATATTTGAACATCATTGTAAAAATTCACCCTTGCAACATAAAGACCATGAGATATGTGAATATTTTAGAGTGGCCAAAGCATTTGAGCTAAAACATAGTTTTCTCAACTATCTTCTTGGAAGTTAGTTACTTTTTTGTGATGTTGAAAGATGCCAAAATAGATATATGTAGAACAAAATGGATTTAGTGGTGAACCTTATATTCCATGCCTTAGTTGCTATATATTATGTTTATATTGTAATGTCATTGTACATATTGATCTTTATAGTTCTAATTTTCATGAATAGAACTTATTGTAATACTTGTGTCCCCTTATTTTCAATATTATTTTGAACTATAACCTTAAGTGCAACAAATATATATTGCAACGTTGCTAAAAATAATGATATATTTGAACATCATTGTAAAAATTCACCCTTGCAACATAAAGACCATGAGATATGTGAATATTTTAGAGTGGCCAAAGCATTTGAGCTAAAACATGGTTTTCAAGTTTTATAGAGTGATATATGGTCTTATAAATTCAACTAACTTCTTGGAAGTTAGTTATTATATTGTGATGTTGACCAAGATCACTAGCATGATACACATTAGACATTTTTTGGAAACCAAATGAAGATGCCAAAATAGTAATACGTAGAGCAAAAAGGTTTTAGTGGCAGACCTTATATTTGAAACATTAGTTGTTATATATTATGTTTGCACTGTAGTGCCATTGTGCAAATTGTTCTGAATAAGACTAATTTTATTGAATATAACTTATACTACATATTCAAGGAAAAAATTTCTCCTCACTATTTTATATTTTTTGACTATAACACACTGCAGCAGTTCTCTATTCTTATTCTCAACAATATGTTGAGGTATAATTTTTTTGAAACAAAAACATATGCCAATTCTATTCAAACACTATCTTACACATAATATAATTTTGCAGGCTTAGTCAACTTCCATAGACCATGGCTACAATATTAACCACAAATGCGATTAAACTTATCCACGATGGGAATCAAGGGTGTGAACCTAATGTGCAGATTTTATCTATTTCCAACTTTAGACATGGCCATGAATGCAACAACCGCTACAAGGTAGAAATATCTGATGGGGCCTACAAACTAAAAGCATCGTTACCTCAAAAATACAATAATTACATAGCCTCTGGTGAAATCTCAATTGGAACGATATTACGATTGACAAAATATAATTGTCCCAAAACGAGTGGGCCCCGGTGAGTAAAGGAATCCTCAATTTTGAAAAGAAAATATTATGAGATTTTTAGCTTGTTCCTTATATTGCTAATTCTTGTTCTTGTGTTGCGCATGTATAGGTGGATTGTCATTGTGAACCTTGAAATTGTTTCTAGAAACCAAGATATAATTGGTGAACCTACTTCACTTTATATGGAAGAAGAGTACCATATAGAACAGGTAATGGGAAATTCCTCAGATCCACATGCAAACTCTGAGACAATTAGCACTGCTAGAGTATCAACTGCTAAGAGAAGATTATTTGGTGTGAATCCTTCTAGGGGTGAAATGGAAGCACCAATCACAATTACGCCTATTAAAAGTTTGAACCCTTTTCAACCAAGATGGACTGTCAAAGGTCGTGTGACTGCCAAAAAGGATATTCACTAATACAATACCCAGAAAGGTGCAGGTCAATTTTTCACCTTTGACATCATTGACACAGAAGGGGTTGAAACACATGTGACTTTTTTCAATGAAGTTGTTGATCTCCACTATGAGAATATTACTATTGGAAAAACCTATAGATTATCTGGTGGTGCAATAAAGGCTGCTAATAAGCTTTACAACAAGTTAAATAGTGGGCTAGAAATTTCCTTGTCAATAGAGTCAAAGGTCACTCTTTCTAAAGATGACCATTCTATTCCAAAACACCTATTCTCCTTTACACCCATCAGTCAACTTGCAAACAAGAGTAACAATTCAACTGTTGATGTTATTGGAGTTGTCACTTGTGCTAGTCCAAGCTCCACAATTAGGAGAAGAGATGGGATAGAGGTCCTAAGGCACACGATATCCTTGTTGGACATGTCTGAGGCAACTATAGATATCACTCTATGGGCCACAATAGCAGAGAAGGAAGGTGCTCGTCTTCAAAAAAAGTATCACCTACAAGAAACGAGTATTTTCACTATTAAAAATGGACGAGTCTATGAATACAACGGAAAGGTGTTGAGCACATCAAGTAGTACAAATTTATTCATAGACCTTGACATACAAGAGACAGGTAAACTAAAAACTTGGTTCAAACAAAGTGGGGCTAATATTCTATCACCATCAGCAAAGTTTACCAATCCATCTATGTCTACCACAAGAATAACAATTAGGGATGTTCGAGAACAAATGCTGCATAAAGTGCATCATCTCCAATGTACAATAAGTGCAACATTGGTTTTCATCAAATCTAAATCATTTTTCTATCCGACGTGCCCTAATGTAATGGGGGGAAAACAGTGCAAGAAAAGATTGGTGCAGACTGAAGATGAAAAGTGGTTTTGCTCAAAGTGTAACATACCATGTACCTCTTGTAATTATAGGTACACACTAAAAATAAGGTTGCAAGACCCCACAGATATTCTATGGGTAGTTGCATTCGATGAAGGAGAAACAAAACTCATGGAAATTTCTGTAGAGAAGCTATACTCTTTGCAGTTTGAGGATCACATAGAAAGGGATACTCAACAGGTAATTAGAGACATGCTGAACAAAAAATACTTGTTTACTTTGACATGTAGAAATGAAACATACAATAATGAAGAACATTTAAAGGCAACTATCACAAAGATTGAGCAGGTTGACTTCATTGCAGAGAGCAACATCTTACTTTCCAGTATCAAAGAAATGTGCAGTGACAACAATGACCAACAACATTATATACTTGAGAAGAAATCTAAGCAACATAGGAGTCTTTCTGAGGTGGTTGCTTTGGAATCACAGGGTCTAGGGCCATCCTCTCCATATGTCTCAAGTGGTGGGGTTTCTTATGCTATGCAAGATTACCATGTTGAAATCCGTAAAGAGAGAGAGAATGAGCCTAAGGTTTCCACTTCTAGTGATAGTGCTCCGGCTATCATTTCTGGTGGATTTTCTAATAAGGTCACACCTGTAGGGAGGAATACTGATGAAATCTCTAAGACATTGGATGTAGGCATTTCCCCTTTAGGATCAGTGCAAGTGGAAGAGGATTGGATTTTTGTAAAGGGCAAGGAAGCCAAGTCCTCCAAGCCTTCTTTTGACATGACTCTCCGCTCGCACAAGAGTAGCTCTAAATGTAAATCCTGATGGTCTTTGTTTGGGGGTTGGTTTTTGGCTAGATATAGGTTGTTTTCCTTGCAGCTTTGTGTTTTCATTATGGTTCTTTAGCTTTGAATGCCTTCTTTACCCTTGGTTTTTTGTGCTCTCATGGTTTTTATGTTGGAACAAATTTCTGTTTGAGGGTTCCAGATCTATTTAAAATATGTTTGTAAAGGGTTTCGGGTCCCTTCAAAACCTGCTTTTCCCTTAATCAAAAACCATAGAGTATGTGTTTGCTTATGTCTATATATATGTGGAATCTACTTCTTCTAGCATTGCAGGATTCAATTATTTTGACATGATGTAATCTAGAACTATCTTAAAACTACACTTTAATAGATATCAGCTCTAAAAACTATGAGTTGAATATGTAATTTTTGATTTTCTATTTTTTGATTTTACAGATATATATGAATTTTAATTATTTTTCCCTGATGCTATTGGGTTTCTTAACTAAGGATTTGTATTATTTTAACTTAATATAACTTCCTACAATTTTATTGAATTGTGTGAAGAACATTAAATTAGGATAATTTTCCATTGTATATATGTATGGGTGTGTTTGTGTTTGTTTAGATGTATAAATATCCAAAAATCTACTTCTTTCGCATTGTAAGCTTTACATATGTTGTATTGATGCCACATATAGTTCTTCAAGTGTCTTGATGGTTCTGTTATTACTAATTCAACTTTGCATTCCCATAGTACATATGGCGGACCACTGCCCCAAAACAAGCCAAGCTCACTTGCAACAACTAGAGATTACAAGACAACAAACCCAAAAAAGAAATCGAGATTACTATGCTCGGCATAAAGAAGAGATAGCCGCCCAAAGACGTTTGAAAAATTTGTGCCCCAGCCAAATCGAACCCCACCAAAGAGAAGCAAAAATGTTACGTGATCGTGATAGATACCGCAATTATTATGCTCATCACAGAGAGGAAATAATAGCACATAAACATAGTAAAAATTTACTGAAACAAACATGTGAAGGTCACCATATGCAAACACAACAAGACATAGAAGGTCAAACATCTTTCAACATAACTACTACCTTCATAAAAACAATGAAAAGCTTTTGACAAAAGATAGATGCACTTTCCAATAGGAAAACATGCATTGTATGCAAGGAAAACTACCCAGGCATGCTTCTCCATTCATTGGATACTCATGCTACTTGCAAAATATGTTCTAATGAGAGAGGTGTACATCAATTCTCCTCACTTAACAACATGGACCCAGGAGAACAACCTGCTGTGCTAAAAGGACTAACCCAAGTGGAGGAAATGCTCATTGCTAGAGTAAACTCAGTACTACAAGTAACCCACGCTCCTGGAGGGTAGTATAAATATAGTGGTCACACAATTAGCTTCCCACAAGATATCAAAAACATTTTAAAATTTCTTCCTCGAAGGATAGAAGACTTGGATGTGTTCATCCTTCGAAGGCTACACACTGAAGGCAATTCCTATGATTGTTACATAAGTAGAAGTCACATCAGAGATGCATTGCAATACAAAGTGCAATATGACCCATACTATAATGATGTTGTCATAAGTGCTAATAGCTTGGATCAAATTCTTGAAGGTAGCACAAATATTTCAAGCATGTTGCGCACCATTGCTACTAGCGAATGTATAGGGGTGCCAAATAGTGGGAACATCATTGATGAAGATGAAATTGATGAGAGCATAGTACACACATCATCATTTATGGCTAAGTTGCCAAATAGATGTCGTGAGCTAGAAATTATTAAGCAAGCACTAGATCTTGACGACAACACAAATACCACTATAGATTGGCCTAAGATAAACTCATCACCAATAAATGAATACAATACTGAAGGCTTGCTTGATATGGCATTTCCAACACGTTTCCCCAATGGGGTTGCACTGCAAATGCAACCACGGATTAGGGAAGTTTGAATGCACGAGTATGCACTGCACTTGATGAGGTTCCATGATCAAAGGTTTGGAAGGCATCCAAGGTTTCAATATTTTATGTTCAATCTTATGTTACGACATCGTAGCCAAGGGTTTGCAGTAGTTTTCATTAAAAAAAATGTAGAAGAAAACATCCCCAAAACTATTGAAAACCTTTGTGCACACTTGAAAAGCCTCCCTGACACATAATTAGCTGAAGAGCTCATGCACTTTGGATCTTCGATTCGAGGCACAAGACCATATTGGAAAAAGTGTTGTTATGAGCTAACAAATATGATCAACCAAATAGGGTCTCCCACTCTATTTTTCACATTGAGTGCAATAGACACAAAGTGGCTGGACTTGCAACGATTGCTCTCAAATGACACAATAGTGGAAATGCAAACAAACAAACAACGGTTGGACAATGTAATCAATAATCCCCACACCACATCATTATATCTGCACCACCGATTTATAGTATTCTATGAAGAGGTCATCCAAAAACTTCTTGGTGCAAAATATTATTGGTATAGATATGAATGGAAACATCGAGGCACTGCACATGTGCATGGATTCCTTTGGCCCAAAAATGCACTGGACATGGATAAACTTGATTGGGATAACAACATAGAAGTTGAATAGGCAAGGAAATTCTTCGATAAGTATGTAAGTGCTTGGAACCCTTGCCTTGCTTCACTTAGAAAAAACACAGTCTATCATCCCCAACATGATGACCCATGCTTGCTAGATACAACTTAGATATTAGCTACAACTCCCTCTCATGACTATGAGGAGATTATCAACCGTGTCCAAAGGAACACAAAATGCAAAGAGGGAACATGCTTACGCAAAAAGGGTAAACAACTACAGTGTTGATACAAAGCTCCATGGAAAGAAAAGATTGTATCTACCTTATCATGTGATGATAATGGGAAGAAAGAATATGCACCTGAAAGAAATGATGATAGGCTAAATGTACATAATCCAGAAATGCTTTTGATATGGAGAGCCAACATAGATTGCCAACCAGTTATCTCACGAGCACTTGTACTAAAATACATTGCCAAGTATGCATCCAAAACAGAGAGAGCATCTGAGTCTTGTATTGATATGTTAACAATAATATCTACATGCCAGAGAACAAATGACCTGGTTATCACAACATTTCAAAAATTCATGGCCGAGCTTGTTGCAGAGCGTGATATAGGCGCACAGGAAACATGTCATATGCTTCAAAAATTACCGCTCATTGTTTGTAATCGACCATTCACATCTTTGAATGTTGGTCGGAAAGTGTTCCAACGAATAACAAGACAAATAGATGAAATCCACCTCCATATGAGCTACCTACATTCCTACATTAATCGGCCTGAAGAAATGGAAACAATAACACTACTTGAATTTGCAAGATCTTTCTCCTATTCTGCAAGGCGCAAAGGATGCAAATGGAAAGAGAGAGAGGTAAAAGCAATTGTTAATGTTTTCCCAAAGTTCTATAGCATCCCAAAGGAGGACGCAGATAACTTTGAATCTTTTTGCTGGAGTGAGCTACTACTATACAAACATTTTCGAAGCATAGAAAGCGAGGTAGGGCTTACTAAGGATACAATTATTGCAAATTGGAAGCAAATGTATACAACCAAATATGATGTATGGCATGTTAATAGCACAATTGAAATGGAAGCAACCATTGAAGAAGAAGATGGTAGCAATACAGAGATGCCCACAAGGAACATAACAGAACTTAATGAATGGGAATTGTTTTCGCAAATGGGTCCCTCAAACAATGTGAGTCTGAATGAACTTCAGATGCTTGGTAGGTGTGAGTTTGATAGCAACAATAAATGGGATCAACTAGTGGTACCCCAAGATCTTCAGGAAATTGCCACCCAGTTCATACCCATGAAAAAGTTATGCAACAAAGAAGAGACTAAGGCAGGCAACTTGGATGTCCCAGACTATGAACTATCAGCACAACAAAAACTAGCACTCACAATTATCATTGACCATAGTGAGTGCCCCTCAAAAAAACCATTGCACATGGTTGTTCAAGGAACAACAGGTATGGGAAAATTATACCTAATTTCCTTCATAAGAAAAGCACTCACAAGTAAGAGCCCAAAATAAAAAAGCCAACTACTCACATTAGCTCCTACAAGGGTGGCTGCATTTAACATTCATGCATCAACTATACATTCAACACTCCAAATCCCTATTAAAGAAATGAACCCACTACAAGGACAGACATTAACAACATTTCAAGAAGATATGAAACATATAAGATACATTTTGATTGATGAGATGAGCTTCATAGGCCCAAAGATGCTGCTGAAAATAGATACAAGACTACGTGAGGCTTTCCCACATCGACAACGTCTACACATTGGTGGAGTGTCTATAATATTGATCGGTGACCTCGTCCAACTACCACTCGTAATGGACAAACCTCTGTACACATCCCACTACAAAAACACTACATCAATGCCTTATCTACACACCTCACCACCCCATTGCTTTCGTTGTGTAGGCCTTGAAGACAAATTGCAAAGATCGTGTTGGGTCTCAAAAACACCGGTATGAACCATGAGAGGTTGCCAACCTCTCACAATGCTTTTGGCCAACTAACAAGGCCAATTGATGCAATTGTACCTTCTTCTCTTCAGGCTCTACTAGACGTAGGTGGGTGCACCTATCTATATGTTGCAGATTTAAGATGGGTTTCTTGGTTGATCAATCTATCTACAATGGCAAAGGGAAGTGGATGGATAAAATTACTACAACTACTCCTAGTCCTACTGCACAATTGAAAGTTTTTCTGAATAATTTGTTTGATATGGATTTGTATCTCTGGGTTATGGTGGATTAGTGCCTTCTATCCACATGGGCAATGGAGTCAAAATGATATGTGTTTCCTCCTATATGTTTTTGCTTCAAGAAAAGTCTATCATTATTTACATCCCAGTCCCTTGTCGGGAAAAATCTAACTACAGTCTAACTACTATTTTTTATTCCGTTCCTATTACAAATATTTATATCTTTCAGATCATGGGTCACGACCCTTTTTATGGTTGTCTCATTTAGATTTTTCATAGTTTAAAAATAAAACATTTTAATTAACTGCTCTGTCGGCAAATTAATCTTTTAAACCATAATCAGGCTTTTTAACTTCTCTTTATATCTTTTCCCACCTTTTAAAATTATCTTCCCATGGCTTTTAACATCTTTACTGCTATACCACGGTCATGCTATTTGTACCCTACGGTATGGCAATATATTGACTTTTCAATGGTCTTCACATTCATTTACCGCACTGATCACCGTGACAGTTATCTTCATACTTACTGCACTACCGCGGCCTTTGACTTTCTTACCTGCGGTATCGTGGTATTTGACTGTCACTTACCTTCCATTCTTACCACCTTACCATGGTCTATGTCTTTGCTACGCACGGTACTGCGGTAGCCACTAACCGTCATCCTCGTTGCTAACTCACAATCTACCGCAGCCACCATAGTTTATGTTTTGGCCAATTACAGTATCGAGGTAACCTCTTATAGACCGCCATCCCTTCACCTTTCATCGACTATTGACCTGACTGTTGACCACTACCATGGCCACCACGGTTTATGTTTTGACTGTGCGTGGTATAGTGGTAACCGCTAACTGCTACCGCCAACTGCCAATTCACTGGTGCCTTCGTCGTTCATCTCACCGCAACCGTCACTGTTACATGTTTACCATGGTCACCGTGGTGTATGACTTAACCTTCTGTAGTACCATGGTAAAGGTCCTTGCTACTACCCCTTCACCTTTCGCCGAATATTGACCTGACTGTTGACCGCTACCACGGCCACTGCGGTCTGTGTTTTGACTGTGTGCGGTATAGCGGTAACCACTAACCGCTACCGCCAACTGCCAATTCATGGTGCCTTCATCGGTCATCTCACCGCCACCGTCTCTGTTACATGTTTATTGCAGCCACTGCGGTGTATGACTTAACCTTCTACGGTACCGCGGTAAAGGTCCTTGTTGCTACCCTCGCTGTCTGTTGACCACTACTGTGGCAACCGTGATCTTTTCTTAGACTGTTTGCAGTAGTGCGGTAGACACATAATGCTACGTGCTAACTGTTACCGCCATACCATAGGGCCCTTTGTGGGAGGTCGCAGTAAAGCGGTAAGGGAATAAAATGTGATTTTTAAGGAAGTGGTAAGGGTAGTTAAACATATAATGAATGGAACAAATGATTTTTAATAGAAATCTCATCACTACAAAAAATATTTACCGCTTCTACATGTTCGTGACTGTATATCGACCTATCTGCGTAAGTATTGCACCTCATTGGGGTGCAAGTGCTAGTTATATTTAGTAGTTGCTAAAATAATTAGCAATAATAGATCAATAATTAAAGGAGGTTCTAGTGATAGAAAAATATATAGTATATATGCATCAACATCATTATTTGAGGCAATAATCATGGAGAAAAATAACATGAAGACATGGTAGTATATATAATCAACAAGAAAATTAGTATGAACCTACATGAAATCAAAGGAACAACTACAAAATTATTGATGGTATCATGGAATTAATGGCTACTGATGCAAGCGAAGGATGACTTACTATGAGAAGGAATCAAATCAAATGTAGGTGCAATAAAATATAACTAAAAGATGAGATTTGTATATGGTCAAGAAAAAACTACTACAATGATCAACTATGGATGGTTGGATTATTGGTCATGCCATCATATTTGTAATAATTTGAGACAATCATGTACTATTTGTCTTCTTATCAAGTTTGGGGATGAAACATGTCAAGGAGGAATGACATATTATATACCTAGGGATATGATATTGCAACATACTTAGGCAGATGGATTTGGAAATATTTGGCACAAATCTCTTAAGTAAGTTATGATGGTCATGGGTAATTAATTTTATAATCAATTGATGAGTAGTACTTCATTAGGATTTCCCTTAAATTGTTGTATTAGGAGGATGTATATATAAACAAGGTGAATATCATTAAAATGATGTGTTCTTAATGTATGATATTGTATTTGGGATCTCTTGGAGATATAGCATGGAGTGGATTCTTCCATAAGGATTATTATATGGTGTTGCCCTACCTCAAGGGTTTATTATTTTTTTCCTATATTGGATATTAGGGAATCTTAGCTCATGAACATCTCTTCTACTTCATGAGATTTATATCATTCTATATATTATCTCTAAATTATTATATGTTTTGATATTATCATGGTGCGAACACCCATGATGTTGAGATTCTCAATATCTAGTCAATGCCATCAAGATGTATCCAAAATCTTGGTTCTTTGAATGTGTACAAACTACTAGATTCAATCTAAAAATATATATATTGAAGGTTTTATTGCATATTTTGATAAGAAAACATGTGATAAGAAGTGGATTTTCTTTTTATTATTTTATATTTTTCAACATGTGGTTGGGTTGATCTAACGTGTATATGGATTGTCTTATTATGTCTCTAGATTTTTTTTATTATGCTAATAGGCTAGTTTGATTTGTAACTAGGTGAGTTTATTTTGGTGTATGTTATGAGCTCCTTTGTCATGATATTGTGGGATAATTTGATAAGATAGTAACATAACTAGTCCTACTTTGTGTGCTCTTAATGAGCTACCATTAGTCATTTTTTTCTCTATGGAGTTGAATTTTCTATGAGGCATAATTATAAACTACATCTAATATTTAAAAAATATAGAAAATAGACCATTAACAAAAAATAATATGGTCTATTTTACCTTCTACAAGAATGGCTGAGCAGGAGGACGTGCGAGCAAATGGCCGGTAAAACCAGAACTTTGAATCTTCAAGCAATGGCGAAGATCATGGAAGTGCAAAAACAGAAGAATCATAGGGGGAATTGAAGCAAGATTCGACTGGAAAGCAAGGTAAGGATGATAAGGCTATTCCTGATCCCAATGGAAATATTTTTGTGGACTTGGGAGGGAAAGCTACTCCATCTGAGATTCCTTCTCGAAGTACCAAAGGACATCATTTTGATAACACCAAAACGTTGGTGGGGGTTGCTAGAGGGGAAGGAGCTAAGCCTAAACAATGGTCATCTCTGTTTGGTGTCAAACCAAATGGAAAATCGATTTTCCCTCCTGTTTGCAATATCTCTGAACCAACAAAGGGTAAGCTTTCTATTTCTATCCCTAATCCATTCATTGATCATAATATTTCTCTAATGGATAGAGTGTAAAGAGCGAAAGTCTTTAATTCCACATAATCTTATAATTCCTTTAATAAGTTCATTTCCATTCCATAACATATCGTAACTCCATTCATTAACATTGTTCAATCCACAAGATTTATAAATATTGACTTAAAGTCTACAATAAGATTCATAATTCATCCAATTACATGCATAAATACATGTCATCTTTCAAGATATTTATAATACAAAACATTGTAAAAGAAATTTACAATTCTAGACTTAGGCATTTTGTCGCCTTAAGTTCTACAATAATAATTCAATAATAAAATTACAATAGATATATGAAGAAATCTTCATTTGATCTTTAATCCAATAGAAAATCTTCAAACATGAAGATGAGAACAAGGTTCAGACGCTTTTTCTGCCCAACCTCAAAGCTTATGCTTCCCCGAAATTCTTTAGTCAATCAAAGAATACCTGACCTTGCATGAATCTCTTAGCAAAAACAAGTCAACAAGCAGGATGGAATCTGATGCATGCCTAGTATAACTAGTAAAACCACAAGAATTTTCATTTTTCTAATTCATTTAAGAAACAAGCAAGTTCGATACTCGGATATGGTAGAGAGTTATAAATATTCCATTTGTTTCAATGGTCCTTAAGTTACTTGGCCAAGTAAAATTTCATGCACAAAAAATAATAGTAGTTTTGGAAAATCAAAACTACGCTCTCTATAAACCCATATTCGGCATTCGTCTTGGAAGGTAACTTTCCAAACACATGACATGCACATTCATTTATCAAGAATGCATGGTTCCATTCAAAATAAATAAATAACCTTTCCCAACACATGTCATGTGCATTCCATTATCAAGCATACATGGTTCCATTCAAAAATAGATAAAAGAAGGTGTAACACACGTATGTAAATAAGTAGATATAAAACAAGAATTTAATAAATGAGCACACATTCTTTTGGTTAATTTACTCATAAAATTCATCTACACTTTGAAATAATTCTTTTCTATTTCATTGCATTTCAAAGTAAGTATATTTTTAACTTTACCATCTTTCTTTTCTCTTTTTCATAATTCCTTTTAAATAGTATCTTTTCAAAAACATAATACCTCATATTTACTTATGTTTTGCAGCAATTTAGTATCATTTCTCGAGAGTTATCAAAATCCACCTTTGTTCTTTTCAACATATTTTAATATACAAAGTATTTAATCTTATCTTTCTGGAAAACATTCTACAATCTTGTTCTATGATAATTTAATAACTTCATGTTCTTTTCTTGCAATTTCCAATTTTATGTTTGTATAGTTAAATGAATATAGTGTTCTTTTCGGAGTTTTTTGAATCTAAACATGTTATTTTCAGTGGAAATATTCACTATATAAAATGGAATAAATCTTTAAACATGCTAAAACATAATTCTTTAAATAATTTTTTGTTCAAGTTGGTTCTTTTTCTACATGAAAATGTAGTTTGGTTTTTAATATTTTCTTCTAACTTTGACAAAACAGTGATTTGTTTTCTATTCAAATTAAAATACAAGAATAAAAGAGAAAGAATCAAACTCAGATATAATTTGACTGTAAATTTGGTGAATATTATTTTCATTGAATCTACCTGGTATTCCTATAGCTGTGTGTTTACTAATTCTGGTATGTTAGTGTTTCCTCTGTCAATTTTTTGTTTCTAAATTCTCTTTTTTTTCTGACCACCTCTCTTTCTTCTTATCTCCGCATTCGTATGAGAGTGAGATCCATGTTCTCTTCTTTTATTCTAGTGCACCTTGCATGTTTCTTTGTCCACACACCTCTTTCCCTTCAGCGGGATGCGTCCTCTATCCTTCTCCTACACACTTCTCCTCTCTACTTTCTCTCTCACCCATTCCTTGTTAGTTGCATTCTCTTCTTTTATTCTAGCACATGGGAGAGATAGCAGAGGAAGGTTTAAAAAAACTAGAACACTCTCCTTTCTACTAGTTGTGCCTCTTCACCTATTGCTTGTGTGGGAATGGAGGTCAGACTCTATTCTCTTTATGTCCTTCAGGCTGTGTTCTCCCTCCTTCCACCCACACACCCCCTTCCCTTATCCTTGCATGCATGGTGGTGATCAAGGAAATAAAATCAATTCTTCTTTCCTCAATTCCTAGCTCTCCTTCTCTCTTCTTGCATATGGGAGATAAGAGACTACTTTGTTTCAAGACCCCCTCTTCCTGGCTGCATGTGGGGTGTTAAGGAGAATCAGAATAATCAAAGAAAAATCAATACCTGTCCTCTCCCTTCCCATGTGTACCATGGAGTTTGAGCAGCCTCCAATTAAAATAAAAACTAAAATCTTGTCCTCTCTCTTGGCCGCACATGAGGAGTAAAGTAATTTCCCGTTTTGTTCTTTTTTTCTTTTTTTAATCTCCCTCTCAAAAATGGATTTTTCTCCTCTTTTTCTAAATTCATGCTAAAATGGTGAAGTTATCCATTAACTCAGATCCACTATTCATGTTTTGATCTCCAAAACTCCAAGTTTCATTTGTGATTGCATGTAAAATTTATTAAGAGATATTTGTTTTCAATTTTTTAACTGTTGTTTTCTTTTAAATTCAATTTTTAAATGTATTGCATTTCTAATTTCATTAAATACTAAATTTAATATCTATTCTTCAAACATATAATTCAATCTATGGATTTTCTTTAATATAAATGTATATAATAACAAGATCACTATATACATTTTCACCATATAAAATTTTATTCCAATAATCTAGAATAAAAAGCATTATTATTTCAACTAAAAATAGAAGATTTGCTATTTTAGTTTTCAAAAGGATTTAAATTTTTCTTTCCACACAATTACATAATATATTCAATTTGACTAACCTTTCGAAAATCAAACAATCTTTCCATTCAAAACAACCATAATCATTTTCACATAAATTTGGAGCATTCAAATAAACTTGTTAAAAATTTCCAAATAATAATCATCAAGAAAACACATTTTAATGATTGAGTGGTGTGTGAGATTCCATCATCCTTATTAATGTCTAATGGCTAAAATGACTCTACCTGAACAATGTTCTCGCCTTCATTCCCATTCACCTGTTCCTATGTTCACTTGCACTCAAGTTCTCATCAGTAATGACAATCCCCGAATTTAATGATAATGAATTTCAAATCATTTCATTTGCATTTAAATTTCAATTTCAATAATCATCAATTTCAATTTCAATTTCAATTTCAATCTCAATTTATATAATCATCTAGCATAAACATTGAAATTCTCATGATTAATAATTGTAATAAAATAATTCATAAAATCAGTACATGACATCCTTCCTCTCTTGGAAGAGACATCGTATCGATGTCTTATTAATCAATCAATAAGCATAGTATCTCAATCAGTAAAACATAGTATTTCAATCATAATGAAATATTAACTAACATCATAGTTCTCAAAACATAAGCATAAACAATTCATAGTAGCATCCACTCTATCCATGTTCACTACATGTGAATAAAAAACCAGAGTATCAAGTATCTCATGCATTAAGCAAATACTACTCTAAGAAAGTAAATGAGGAAAATGACGTTCAATCATCAAAGAATCCTCCCATGTAGCACTATCCTTAGTATACCAGTCCCACTGGACCTTGTACTACGTAATATCCCTATTAACGCTAGTCTATAAGCAACTGGATTCATGACTTCCAGTACATCAAAGGGTCCCACAAATCTTGGATCCAACTTTGATGATTTCCCAAAATACGTAAGATTTACAAAACATTCATCCTATGCAGTAATCTTGTCCTTTCTAGACCTTGCTTCAAATGTCCTTACTATCACATAGGGAAATCTCACATGCTTCACACATAATTAATCTCCCAAAGAGCTTTATTCCATAAATACATCCAATATATAATAATAACTATACTTAGTGATTGGAATTCATTGGTCCATGAATTTATCCTTAGTATAACCCAAATGGAAGAGGAATGTTGATGTATTGTACACTACATCGTGGGTCCAATCCTTTTCATTTATATTTACACTTTTAGACAACTCATAAACTGAGTCCATCCGCCACTTACACATTCATTATCCTTACCATAAAGTACTTTCCCTTGATTACTTGTCTATCTCGAGCATAACCTTGCTTCTAAACACTTGTCAATTTTGATATTGCTCCACACTTAAGCTTTATTATTAATTAAGTTTCATCGATCACTTTGATCTATTATTCCTTTTTGAAATTTTATCAAGTCTATGATTATATCCAAGCCTTTTTTAGCTTTAAAAGAGTTTCCTTTATTTCCATATAATGGTCCAAAATTCAATTTAGAATTTTACAAATCATTCAAGATTTAGTCCACTGTTTTACTTATTTGACTAGAATAATACATTGCACATTTATTCAAATGAATGTCTCATGGTATGATTTTGGTTTACACAACCCTATCAATATTTGCAATACTGAAATAACCTTTCAGGTTTACTAAGCAACAACTTACCCACAATATAAATTATTTATGACCAAAATCCTATAAGTTGAGTTTCCAAAAACTGTTGGTTTCTTTGATGAGTCTATCCTTTAGAACATTATGTTAATTCTATCGACAGATCAATTTGTCTTGTGTTCTACCATTTTCCTTCTAGAATCTCAAGAGATTTACATGTCCTACCAGTGATGACTTATGGTCTTCATTTCCTAGCATACTAGGCATTACCTTGCTACATTTCATGCAGCTTCTTACTCTTTCTTCTTCTAGATGATAGTGGATCATTATCCGACAATTTCCTTTTTCATTTCGATGTCCTAACTCTAACACTATTTTCCTCATTCCATTCTTGAATCTTCCAAATTTTTGACACATAGGTTCTTTTATATCCAACAATAGTCTATCCTTTGACTATGTGAACTTATTTTGACCTTATGCCATTAATAATCTTCATGTAAATGGTTATAGGTTTCAAGGAGATGATTCCCATTTATCTCAAGACATCCATACTGTGGATTTTCTTTTATCCTAGGATTATTTTCAAAGATGCAATTCATCTTCTAACTCAATCTAATTTCCTTGATTTAATCTAGTACTAATTTTTTTGAGTATTAATCCTCGTTCAATCACGTTGATCTCTAGATAATAACAAATTTAATCGCATACCTTATCATCAAGCTTGAACATTTAAATCCATGATTTCTTAATTATATAGGAGAGTCTCAACTTCAATATATTCATTTTGAGCACAAGTAACAATTCCAATGTTCTTCTCCATAAGATTTTCAGCATTTCTTGCTGAGTGAAAATTCTATGATGTTTTTTCATGACAATAGATGCTTCCTTTTGAAGGTGTTTCTCTTTTAATATAAGAGCTACTTAAAGTAAAGTATTGTCAATAATATGACTTCCTTTAACTTACTAGGCATTCCTCCTATGTTTCAATCCTTATAGAGTTCCGTTATCTCCAATGATATTCAATCGCATGGGCAAATCTTAAACCCAATATTCCCTTCCAATTCTTAGGATGGAATCATTAATTGTTGACTAGTTCGATTATTTATATATTTCTCCACTCTATATAGCTATAGTCAATACCCAATGTATAACTCATTCAAGTTTAATTCCTACTTATAGGTGTTAAAGAGTAATCCAGTACATAATCCAACTTAATAGGTTTTAGTCTCATCATAAGGTCTCTCTCTTTATTGAATGAACTTCTTGTCCCAATTAGATTATCTTTAACCCAAGTTTTCATTCAAGAGTAAGGTAGTGATTAAGTGATTTGATCATTCTCATTAAGATATTTTGGTGTGGTTCATATAATGTCACACCTTACTTTATTTTTCAGATAGAAATAACATCATTATTTAAATTCTCTATATAAAGTATATAGGAGTATAGAGACACTTTCTTCCAATCACGAGTCTCTTAGATCTTTTCCTTGTTGATCCCAAAGACAATGATCTTCCTTATCATGATCAATTTATCTGCCTATCCTTTTCTAAGGCATTGATAATAATATCCTTTGATCTTTAGATCAAATAATCATAAGGTATAAAGGTCATATTTCTTAACCTTTCCATTTGTCCTTTTTCCCTTGTGGTCATAAAATGTATGACTTAATTGTCCTTATGACTTGCAATGAAGTCATAACCAAGTTTTTTTTGGGTGGGGTACCTAGCTTGAGTCAATCCACTCTCTTCCTCCCCCCCCCCCTTAGTGTTTCTGCAACTTTCATTCTACTTACGTTGAACTTCTAGTAATTCACTTGCTTCTTTGGAAAGGTTTTGTCATTAATTCTTGTTGACTTTTCATTTCCTCCCCTTACCTATCGCATACCTTAAATACACTTTTCTCAAAGTTATATTTTTCATTGTTTTTTTTTGTTTGTACATATTTAGCATATATGATCATTCAGTAGGAGATCCAATGAATAATCGGAAAATTTTAGGACTTTAAGAAGAACAAATAATATTCCATCTTCTTCTAATATCTTTTTTTTTTAATGGAGGAATATCCATGCTCACTTTCCTCATTTATTGATGTACTTCTCAACTGAGAGTGTTTCTTTCCTTGCAACTTCTAGTGTCCTGATAGATAGAACCATGTTGCATTCCTTTTCCCTTTTGGAACCATTATTCATAAGTTGTTTGATTCCAAAAACTTCAATAACCCCAATGATTTTGGTTGGAGGAACCCTGCTCATGTCATTGATTGTTTCCTTTGACCGTTCTGGTCTTTTCTCAATTCCTCGGTACTAACTTTTATCTAACAAGATCTTAACACAAGAGTTTAAGTCATGAGTTCCTCAACCCTTGAGGATACTTCCTTCATTCATATCCTACCTTGATCAATCTAATCTATGTTGACTTTGCATACATAGATTCATATTGTTTACACTAATCCAAGAGTTCCTGACTCTTTTACAATTGTAGGTTGCTACAATTCAATTTATCTCATTCCTACTCATTCTCTTTTTCTTAGAGTTATGCATGTACAGGTTATTCTTCCTAACCTTTCTACATAACCTGATTGCATAATCTTCTGCAATCCTAGGTTTTATCATAAGTTGATGGTTTAGGAATTCTGATTCCAGGGAAAAATCTTTAACTAGCCCCAATTTACACAAGATACTAATGTTTACATCTTCCTTTTCACTTCCTTAACTTCTTTTCTCTTGTTGTTTTGGCACAAGAAATTTTAAACCTTTATCTTCTAATAAGGTTTACGCATTATTGCATAATGAGCTCATAGGTTTTAGTGTAGAACCTAGTATCTCTGATACCAAATATAAAGAGCGAAATTCTTTAATTCCACATAATCTTATAATTCCTTTAATAAGTTCATTTCCATTCCATAAAAATATCATAACTCCATTCATTAACATTGCTCAATCCACAAGATTTCAAAATATTGAATTAAATTCTACAATAAGATTCGTAAATCATCCAATTACATTCATAAATACATGTCATCTTTCATGAAATTTATAATATAAAACATTGTAAAAGAAACTTACAATTCTAGACTTGGGCATTATGTCGCCTTAAGTTCTACAATAATCATTCAATAATAAAATTACAATAGATATATGAAGAAAACTTCATTTGATCTTCAATCCAATAGCCAATCTTCAAACATGAAGACGAGAACAAGGTTTAGGCACTTTCTCTACCCAACCTCGAAGCTTACGCTTCCTTGGAATTCTTTAGTCAATTAAAGAATACCCGACCCTGCACGAATCACTTAGCAAAAAGAAGTCGACAATCAGGATGGAATCTGATGCGTGCCTAGTATAACTAGTAAAACCACAAGCATTTTCATTTTTCTAATTCATTTAAGAAACAAGCAAGTTTGATACTAGGATATGGTAGAGAGTTATAAATATTCCATCTGTTTCAATGTCCCTTAAGTTACTTGGCCATGTAAAATGTCATGCATGACAAATAATAGTAGTTTTGGAAAAGTAAAACTGCTCTCTCTATAAACCCATATTTGGAATCCGTCCTGGAAGGTAACTTTCCAAACACATGACATGCACATTCATTTATCAAGCATGCATGGTTCCATTCAAAATAAATAAATAACCTTTCCCAACACATGTCATGCGCATTCCATTATCAAGCATACATGGTTCCATTCAAAAATAGATAAAAGAAGGTGTAACACATGTATGTAACTAAGTACATATAAAACAAGAATTTAATAAATGACAAAACAGTGATTTGTTTTTTGTTCAAATTAAAATACAAGAATAAAAGAGAAAGAATCAAACTCAGATGTGATTTGACTGTTAATTTGGTGAATATTATTTTCAATGAATCTACCTGGTATTCCTATAGTTGTGTGTTTCCTGATTCTGGTATGTTGGTGTTTCCTGTGTCAATTTTTTGTTTCTAAATTCTTTTTTTGTAATTCCTTGGTGGACAGATTCGATAAAAAATTGGTGGGGTGGAAAGGAGCTCTTCTCAGTCAAACTGGTAAGATTCAACTCCTCAAGGCTACTCTTTAGAACCTTTCGATCTATTCTCTTAGTCTTTTCAGTATTCCTCTTAAATTTATGGATGCTATTGAAAACATCTAGAAACATTTCTCTGGTCTTGGGTTGAAGAAAGGAGGCATGTGTCCCTTATTGATTGGGACTTGGTTTGTAGACCGAAAAAGCTTGGGTGATTGGGCATCAGAAAAATTAAAACTATGAATAATTCTCTCCTTGCTAAACAGATATGGAGAATTTTCTCCTCAAATGGAGAATGGAAGAAAATCTCAAAAAACAAATATTTGGCTAACTATGGCTCTCTAAATTCTTTGTTGGATTCTCAATGTCTTCCTCATGGTTCAGCTCTATGGAATGATATTATAAAAGGGAGAAAAATCCTTCACTTGGGTGTGGGGTGGAGTATAAGAAATGGGAATCTTGTGAGGTTCTGGGAGGATAGATGAATCATGAAGGAACCTTTAATTTCCTTTGACAATTTCAAACAATGGGTGGACATTTGTAAGGCTAATTTTGGAACCCTAGCTAAAGATTATTGGAGGGATGGGTGTTGGGTGAACCTTTGTCAGATAAGTATGGATATTTCCCCGATCCAATCCTCCCTAAGGTCTTTTAGAGTGGAATTGAACTTTCAGGAGGACTCCTTGGTTTGGATGGCTAGTTCATCGGGCAACTACTCTATTTCTTCGATTGTCTCTTTGTTGTCTTTATTTCCTGGCCCTCCTCCCATTTGGGCCAAAGCCTGGCTTGGCTACTTGACCCCTAAGGTTAATATTTTCTTTTGGATTCTTCTTCAGAACAAAGTGCTTATGGTGGATAACCTCTGTAAGAGGGGTTTTCAAATCCCCAACCACTGTTACCTCTATAAGTGTGCAGCAGAAATGGCTAACCATATGTTTATTCATTGTTCTTTTGTGACTTCTATCTGGGAAAGATTCTATTCTCTTTGGATGATCTCATGGGTGTCACCTGGTACAATTAAATATCTATTTACTTAGTGGATGGAGCCCTCCTTTAATCTGCATATTCGTAAGCTATGGTCTTTAACTTTCCCTTATATTGCTTGGGTTGTGTGGAAGGAGAGAAACAACAAAGTTTTCACGGATAAGGAATCTTCTAAGAAACTTGTGTTTGAAAAAAAAATTAGGCTCATTCGGGAAAACTTCAACCTAGCTCTTTATCATGAGGTGATGAAGGATTCAGTGGTTTGTTCGGCTTATGACTTTGAGATGGCCAAAGTTTGGGAAATTAAAGTTGATGTGTCCAGGGCTTCCAAAATTTCTAAAAAGAACCATGATGGTGTCGTATGGTTTCACCCTCCTAGGGGTTGGATAAAAGCCAATTTTGATGGGCAAACAAAAGGGAATCCAAGAAAGGTGGGAAGCAGGGGTGTGTAACATGATGATAAAGGCATGTTTAGTACGGTAGTTGTTGTCTTTGGGAAACAAATAAATCATTTAGTTGAAGATATAGGAGCCTACCATGTCATATTTTTGGCTAAAAGTATGATTTTTAAGAATATTTGGATAGAGGGCAACTCAAAAAATATCACTGATTGTCTCTTAAGCATTTCCTCCCCATCATGGACTATTAAGTACTGGATTGATGAAGGTAGGGCCACTTTCTCCAACTTTGAAAAAGTTAAAATTTCCCATATCTATAAGGAATCGAATGGTGTGGTAGACTTCTTTGCCAATGAGGAAATAAGACAGAATAGACAGGTGATGTGGTAGAATTACAAAGATTTGGATGTTGATGTCAGAGCCCTAATCAACTATGATTGCACTTATGGGAGGGAAGTCATGTTTAAATATGATTAAAGAGAAATGTGTCAAGTACCAAGATCTCATAAGATTTGATGGAAAAATTGTAATTAAAATGACAGATGGGTTGCACTTACATGTTTTGTGGGTGCTTTGGTTTTCTTGCAAACTCATAAGTCTGTATTTTCATGGTGTGAGAAATTAGAAAAAGAGATTGACGACAATGGGAGGAAGCAAGAAAAGAGTTGATCCAACTGTGTGTACAAAGAATAAAGATAATTCCAAGGTCTAGAAGAAAATCAAGAAAGGAGGGCTTCAACCATTCATTGAAATAATTCATGGTCTAGACATCAGGGCTACTGATTATTTCACTAAACATTAGAGGGAGGGTGCATGGAAATGGGTAGCAATTTCGAGGACACCCTAAAAAAAAAGTTGAAAACCATAATGCGAGCACGTTATAACGTGAGTGCATTATAACACGATCGCGTTATGTCTTCTGTTAAACCTAGGCAAGGTCTTGACGGCTACTACTACAAAGACATAACGCGAGCGCGTTATAATGTGCTTGCGTTATCAACTGTTAAAAGCAAAAAAAAAAATGCAAATCTCTCATTTGCATTTCAATTGATTTTTTTGTTGCACCCAAGGCCAAAAAGCCCAGAATATTGCGCTCACATTCTAGGAGGAGAATTTCTTCACCAAGAATTTGTATTTCTTCACAACGATGGCACCACGACAACGAGGAGTTGTAAGAGGTAAGGATTCTATGGTTTTTGTTTTGAATTGTTTAGTTTTAGGTTGAATTTGATATCTATTTGTTTGAATTTTTAGGAAATGCAAATCAACCTGTAAACCCTCAAAATCCTCAACAGGAAGACCAACCAAATCCTCAATATCAAAATCAACCACAACATCAACCTCCTCCACCAATCACTCAACCCCCTCCTGGCACTCAACAAAATTTAATGAGTGAAATTGAGAACAAAAAAAAAATTGAGGATTTGATCAATAGGTTGAGTGATCCAAATGGTTCAACCACTGAAAGAATGATCCTAGCAAATTCATTGAAAGATATTTTAACAAATGTATATTCAATTAGCAAACAAATAATTGGATGGGAAGATAGGAGACAGGCAGCTAGGGACTATTATGCAAATAAACTATCATACAAGGATGTGAAAGATTTAAAAATTATAAAAGGTGATTTGCGCTCATTATTCACCACCCCATGCACAAATCAAAATCTTACCCTCAATGCGAAGAGGTTTCCTATCCATTGGTGCCACCACCAATAGATGAAGGAGCGGTTTTATGATAGGTGGTACATAGTCTTTGATTACCCACCGTGCAACAATTGTGAGGTCCCACAATATTTCCTTAGGAAACTATGCAATGAATTCATATTGAACAAAATCCCAAATTATTTTGATATAAGGGATTTCCATGGGAGAGGTGGGGGGTCAGCTCAGGATAGACCTAGTGCAAAGTTGGATCCTACATAGCAAGGTAGATAAGCTCTCGCTAGGCCACCTCATGAGCACGTTGTTATGCCTTCCATCGTGAAGGAAAGTGTTGACATAGAGACATAGCAAGCAATCAACACTATGACCCAGAGTGTCATCCATCATACTAGCCCTATTCTACAGTGCCATCTAAGGGAGTCTTCTAGTGGTGGCCTTCGAACACATGTGTGTCAATCTTGTTGGGCTACTTGTTCACATGAACCCACCGACCCTCAGGAGACTAGTACGTAGGATTCGTCTGCAACTATGGAGATGGAGAGGGTAGCTGACATTTTGCATGAGGCATACGGCATTGATAGTCAGGTAAAAGTTAGTGCATGTGTTCATTGAATTTAATTTATTAAATTTCGATTTTGAAATGCAAGATTAACTAAATTTTTTTAATGATTTTAATAAAATTGCAAGGTCACAGTGTTGAGACTGGATACACCGGCCCCCCACCAACCTATTTTGCAGTACACCTATCGCTAGGGTATGTAATTAGTAAACAATTATAATTTTATTGCATATTAATGGCATTGTTTTACGAATGGTAATTTAATATGCAATTTTGGAAGTTGAACAAACTAATATTGGAGGTTTTGATGGAACACTTCCCAGTGGCAGTGGATTTACTCAAACCTTCACGTAGGTAATAGAATAAATATTTTAACTAATGAATCAAGTACTTAATAGATTTGTGTAGTTTATACATGCACATCGTTGATTACATTGAATAATTTGTTGTTTTATTTTTAGTTTTTGCAAGACGATACACCTCTGAATGTGACAAGGGCAATGGATATTGGTGTGACATCTACTATACAATCGTCGATGGCTCTAATAGAAGATTTATGAGGAAAATTAGTAAATTTAAATTTAAATTTGTTGTTATAGATGTTAGTTAGTGAAAAATCAAACCATTATTGATTCACGTATTTTTTTGATTATTTGTATGGTTTATACAGGGCTTGAGCACACTTGAGCATGGGCGTGAGGATATTTCCCTCATGGAGAGAGATCGTGAGATGGATGTAAGTGATTATTTTGTCAAATATATCATTTTTTATAATGTAATTTATATATATTCATGTCTTTACTTCTTATTGTAATAGTTAAAACTTCACCATGAACTAAACCCTAGGAGGAGTAGCAGGAGCACTCCACGAGCGCATCAAAAATGAGTGATAGACCTATCGCCATCCAAGCAAAAAGGAAAGGGAAAAATTTTATTTCCTATGCATGGAGAGCAATGACTTTTGATTCCAGAGTCCTTTGTTGTATGCCTGCATGGCAGTTTTGTACATATTTTTTATTGGACATATTTGACATTATATGCCTAGGTGGCATTCTCGTAAGCCTATATGGCTATTTTGTACATATATTTCATACTTATATTGACATATATTTATGTATGCCTATATGGCTATTTGGTTAATACAAATATCTTTTAGCGATGCCTGTCCATATTTGCATTCTAAATTGATGGTTCAATAGATATGAGTTACGTGTATTCAAGTGTATACTTTACAACTTACGTCTATACTTTGTGACTTGTGTGCATTCCAGTGTATAATTTTTGGCTTACATGTTTTCATGCATATACCTTGTATTTGTGCATATACTTTGCTTTAATTTGTGTATACTATGTATTCGTGTGTATACTTTTTGAGGCTTATGTGTTTTTGAGTACTTTTACTTCCCTTATTGACATGTACATGTTTGACTTATTCACATGTATAATTATTAATTGGTTAGCCCTAGCATTGATCTATGTCATTCTCAATGCATTATCCTTTAGATGGAGTAAGTACACCCTCAAAGTCAAAAGGAGTTTCACATGCATTCTTTATAGGCTCATTTTGGTAGTGAAACCAAAAACCTCTTGCATCATTGAAACTAACTTTTTTTTCCTTTATAGCAAGTCTCGAGCCATTATCATTCTCCATCAGTTCTTCATGTATCCACTCCCCATTAATGGTTGTCTCATGACCTTCATCAAACCAAGCACTTATCTCATTTGTGATAGAATAAATGTATGAAGATTTATCTTCCTCCTTATCAACCATTCATTATCATGAGAGATGGGTTCTTGTGAACCACTACTGATGAATCATGGGTCAATGAGTTTGACTTGTAAAACTACATGATTGAATCCTAATAGCAATATCAAAATATTTATATATCTAAATGTGTTATTTCCTTCAGCTAAAATTTGTGCTTATACTTATGTGATTGATGTATGTTTTTGTATGGGATCATAGTAATTTCTATTTGATGATGCTATTGTGTCTTTAAGGTTTATTTATTAAAGGGTGCATGAAACAAGTTTTAAATCCTTACAAATCTTTGAATTTCTTAGATTTTTCTATTTGTTGAGTCTGGGCTCCAAGCCCGAGTCCAAGTCAAAAAATTGCTTATCAAGTCTGAGGCGAGTCCTAGTCTTGTAACACTAGTGTGAACACATCGAGGAATAATGTATATGTTGATGAAGAGAGAACCCATCCTTATTTCCAAACAAACCATGGTATAGATATGGTTGGTCAAGATAAAACATCACTCTCCTGGATAGTTTGAACCATAACCTTTCATGGCTATAAACACACCTTCATTATGTGTTTTATTGATCCTACTAAAGAAATGGTGGAACATGTTGTAGATCAAATATTGCAACCCTAAGTCCACAAGAAGGTTACTTGTCCTGATTTCCGCAAATGTCTTTAAGATGTTCATCCTTCTTGAGTAATGTGAACTATTGATGTCATCTAGATCTTTGAAACTATTTGCAATATTGTAGAAGCTAGAGCTATATCTAATACTACAAATGACTACTCAATGGAATCCTGATAGCAATATCACAATTTGACACTTTTTTGAAAATACCTCCTACTTATCAATTGATGAGCTAAAGGGGCTCTATAATGAATGTTTCATAAGACACAACACTTCCTAAAGGTTTTGCAAATGGTGTTGCAAGCTAAGTGGGCTTAACCCTGGGGAAAAAACTTTGTGGTTAAGCGCTTGAGATGGAGTATATTGGAATGGGTGACCTCCTGGGAAGGCCTAGTGCCTCACATCTGTGAGCATCACTTTGATGCAATGAGTGCTAAGTGGGCCATTCAATATCATTTCAAATTTGTTGCTTTAAGCAACTTATAAATTTGCAACTTAAGACTCCTCCAACCTAAGGGATCGATCTGGTGGAACCTAGCTCAAAGTGATTCCACATGTTTCGGTGAAAAAGAGGACCATGCCTAGTGTAAACATACCAGTTTGGATGTGCTAGAATATTTTTCTTGGTCACACAAGTTGCAAAATGAAAGTTGCACCAATCTGCAACTTTGTACTGCTTGCATTTGATGTTTTTTCCATCAAGTGAAAATCCACCACCACTGGAAAACCACTTCGAGATAGCCAAAATCGAGAGAGTTTTTTGTAGAAAATCTCAACACGATCCTATTGGATCAGACAAGAAGTGTCTAAGTGTTATGACATCTAAGTAGCAACATGCTGAAGTTTGCAGCCATTTTGCACTTTGGACCCTTAAGGGATTGATTCGATGGAACATAGCTCGGAGTGATTCCACATGTTTCGGTGCAAAAGAGGATGATTCCTATTGTAAAAATACCTATTTCAATGTGTTGGAACAGTCCGTTTGGTCACACAAGTTGCAGAATGAAATTTGCACCACTCTGCAACTTTGCACCGTTTGCATTTGATGCTTTTTCCATCAAGTGAAAATCTGCCACCACTGGAAAACCACTTCGAGATAGCCAAAACCGAGAGAGTTTTTTATAGAAAATCGCAATGTGATCCTATAGGATCACACAAGAAGTTTCTAAGCATCACGATATCTAAGTAACAACATGTTGAAGTTTGCAGCCATTTTGCACTTTGGACCCTTAAGGGATCGATTCAGTGGAACATAGCTCAGAGCGATTCCACATGTTTTAGTGAAAAAGAGGATGATGCCTATTGTAAAAATACCTATTTTGATGTGTTGGAATAGTTTGCTTGGTCACACAAGTTGCAGAATGAAATTTGCACCACTCTGCAACTTTGCACCGCTTGCATTTGATGCTTTTTCCATCAAGTGAAAATCCGCCACCACTAGAAAACCACTCTGAGATAGCCAAAACCAAGAGAGGTTTTTGTAGACAATCTCAATGCAATCCTATAGGATTAGACAAAAAAATTTTAAGCATCACAACATCTGAGTAATAGCATGCTGAAGTTTGCAGCCATTTTGCACTTTGGACCCTTAAGAGATCAATCCGGTGGAACATAGCTCAGAGTGATTCCACATGTTTTGGTGTGAAAGAGGACCACACCTAGTGTAAAAATACCTATTTAGACATGTTGGAATAGTTTGCTTGGTCACATGGGTTGCAAAGCGAAAGTTGCACCACTTTGCAACTTTGCACAACTTGAATTTGACACCTTTTCCATCAATCTAAAATCCGCCGCCACGAGAAAACCACTCCAAGATAGAAAAAACCGAGAGAGTTTTTTCTAGAGGGGTCCAACACCTTTTTGTAGGATTAGATGAGAAGTTTCTAAGTGTCACGGTATCCAAGTAATAGCATGCTGAATTTTGCAGCTATTTTGCACTTTGCCCCCTTAAGGGATCGATCTGGTGGAACATAGCTCGGAGCGATTCCATGTGTTTCGGTGTGAAAGAGGAAAATTCCTAGCATAAACATACCTATTCAAACATGTTGGAATAGTCTAATTGGCCACACGAGTTGCAAAGCAAAAGTTGCACCACTTTGCAACTTTGCACAGCTTGAATTTGACACCTTTTCCATCAAGTGAAAATCCGCCACCACGAGAAAACCACTACAAGATAGCCAAAATCGAGAGAGATTTTCATAGAGAGGTCCAATTCCTTTCTGTAAGATTAGACGAGAAGTTTCTAAGTGTCATGGTATCTGCGTAATAGCTTGCTAAAGTTTGCAACTATTTTGCACTTTGGACCCTTAAGGGATCGATCCAGTGGAACATAGCTCAGAGCGATTCCATGTGTTTTGGTGCAAAAAAATACCATGCCTAGTGTAAACATACCTATTCAGACGTGTTGGAACAGTCCTCTTGGTCACACGAGTTGCAGAGCAAAAGTTGCACCACTTTGCAACTTTGCACGGCTTGAATTTGACACCTTTTCCATCAAGTGAAAATCCGCCGCTATGAGAAAACTACTACAAGATAGCCAAAACCAAGAGAGGTTTTTCTAGAGGGGCCCAACACCTTTATGTAGGATTAGACGATAAGTTTCTAAGTGTCACGATATCCGAGTAATAGCATGCTGAAGTTTGCAGCCATTTTGCACTTTGGACCCTTAAGGGATCGTTTCGGTTGAACATAGCTTAGAGTGATTCCATGTGTTTCAGTGTGAAAAAAGACCATTCCTAGCCTAAACATACCTATTCAGATGCATTGGAGCAGTTATTTTGGTCACACGAGTTGCAGAGCGAAAGTTCCACGACTTTGCAACTTTGCACTGCTTGAATTTGACACTTATTTCGTCAAGTGAAAATCCACTGCCACGAGAAAACCACTCCAAGATATCCTAAACCGAGAGATTTTTTTCTAGATGAGCCCAACACCTTTCTGTAGGATCAAATGAGAATTTTCTAAGTGTCACGGTATCTGAGTAATAGCATCCTAAAGTTTGCAGCCATTTTGCACTTTGGACCCTTAAGGGATCATTCTGGTTGAACGTAGCTTGGAGTGATTCCACATGTTCCAGTGTGAAAAAAGACCATTCCTAGCGTAAAAATACCTATTCAGATGCGTTGGAGCAATTAGTTTGGTCACACGAGTTGCAGAGCGAAAGTTGCACTACTTTGCAACTTTGCATTGCTTGAATTTGACACTTCTTCCATCAATTGAAAATCCGCCGCCACAAGAAAACCATTCGAAGATAGCCAAAACCGAGAGAGGTTTTTCTAGAGGGGCCTAACTCCTTTCTATAAGATCAAATGAGAAGTTTCTAAGTGTCACAGTATCCGATTACTAGCATGTTGAATTTTGCAGCCATTTTGCACTTTGGACCCTTAAGGGATTGATCTAGTTGAACATAGCTCGGAGCGATTCTACATGTTTCGGTGCAAAAAAAGACCATGCCTAGCATAAAAATACCTATTAAGATTCATTGGAGCAGTTATTTTGGTCACACGAGTTGCAAAGCAAAATTTGCACCACTTTGCAACTTTGCACTGCTTGAATTTGACACTTTTTCCATCAAGTGAAAATCCGTCGCCATGAGAAAACCACTCCAAGATAGCCAAAACCGAGAGAGGTTTTTCTAGAGGGGCCCAATTCCTTTTTGTAGGATAAGATGAGAATTTTCTAAGTATCAGGGTATCCGAGTACTAGTATGTTGAATTTTACAGCCATTTTGCACTTTGGACCCTTAAGGGATCGATTTGGTGGAACATAGCCCAGAGCGATTCTACATGTTTCGGTGCAAAAGAGGACCATGCCTAGTGTAAGCATACCTATTCTGACCTATTGGAATAGTCCGCTTGGTCACACGAGTTGCAGAAAAATGTGTACAAATTGTTTACATGACCTTTATATGACCTTTTTCACATTGTTTACATTTCAAAATTCAAAGTTTGCAAATTTTCCTACTCAAGGCATTTACAGAACAAGGTGCTACTAAAAAAAAACATCAATTCCAACCTTACAATATTTGAGTATATCTCATTATGTAATTAAATCTTATTACAATGCCTCTGGCACTTTGTTCTCTCAGATCTTTTACAATGTCACTCATACATTCAAGATTCTCTTTAAATGTCTACATCATAGGCGCTCATTATGAGGTTAACTTCAAATGAGTAACTTGAGATTCCCTTGCTAAGCTTCACATGCTTTCTTATAATGGCTTGAAATCAAAATTGAGATTTGTCAAAAATATTCAAAATAAGTATGTTGCATTGTTTTTTGGCTGAGATTCTCTTTGATGGCTTAAATCAGCATTTTCTACAATGAAAGATCAATCAACCCTTAGTAGTTTACTTACAAATACGCAAAGTAAAAGAGAAAAATAAAGAGCGTCCAAAATGGAAATGAAATAAAAATATATGGAATGCACTTTTAGATGTTGCATGCAAGCATCAAAATAAGGATGTTGCATTGCTTTTCTGGTTGACATTCTCTTGGATGGCTCATATATCTGCATTTTTTGCAAGGGGACACCAATCACTATAAAATAAGATGATAGCATTGGCATCAAATAGATTAATGTGCATACAAGTATAAATTAATAAGAACCAATGTGCATATACTTACAAATTAATCCAACGAACCATCTGGGTCTGCTCTACTCTTTATTGTGTCAAGTACTGCCTCATGGTCAAACTCATAGACCTTTCATAACGTCTTGTTCAAAGGTCTACCCCCATATTTGGTCAAATTAACAATGGATGCCATGAAAAGGTTCGAGTAATGAAGAATCTTACAATGCATGTCAAAGTCCTGAAATATCCAATGTTTAACACTTAAATGTGGGTACCTTCTAAGCCATGTTCCAGTAACCACAACTGAGCCTATAGGGTATTCGATGTTTTCTCCATATATAACTGGGGCCTCCAATTTCTTTTTTATCTCAACACAATGACACAAGTAATAGTTTGTTCCCTCTTCATTGTCTTCATCTGCAATAACTGCATAAACATGCCCTATATTGATATGTGAAAAAAATCTCTTGAAATTTTTCAACATTACGAATACAGTACAAAGTAAGATAACGATATGGAATTTCAACAACTAAGAAAGTAAATATATCACTTGGTTGAACTAGATCAGATACGTGGTCAAATTCGACTGATGATTCCATCTATGTCACTTCCAATGCTGTTAGAGGGCGATACGTGTGAAGTGGGATAAGATAACTTGTGAACCATTTGTCAACCCACTCCCTTGACTCACAATCATTCCAGTCTTGCATTGTACATGAAGAAAAAAATCATGCCATCTTTCGTGTATCGATACTTCATGAACCTGTATTTGAGCTAAGTAAAGAGTGTACCTCACTTGATCCTATTAGTGTACAACAGTCTTCATATGGTGCAATGTTAGTATCATCCATCAACCAAAAAAATCTATGAATTGAAGATGTACCTTCATTACCTAGACCCATCAAAGCATTACACCACTCGACGATTGATTTTACATCTGTCAACTTTACACTATCTTTATACTTTAACTCTTCTCGTGCTAATGCTCTTTTCATGCATGCTTCTGCACCATCATGCTCCCCCTTTCCATGTCCAACCTCACAAAAGTTCCACATATGTTGAACACCTGTAATGGCATGCATCCTGCACAACTAGTAGAACATGTGCAAGTTCTTGAACTGTGTTGCACAGTTATCAGACCATATTATATGTTGATCGTATTCTATGCCCCTTTGAGCCAAACCACTATAGAACATCTGGAAGCAACCTTGCACAAACTCTGGAGAATGTGTGCGATCATCACTAATGTAAAAGTGGTACTCCTTCAATACCTTCCTTTGCTCATTTGTACTATCAGATGCATGAATGAATGCTAGTGCATAGATATCGAAACTTGTGTGGAGTTTTAATACTGTGACTGCACCTCATGTTGCGGTTGTATAGTGTAGTTCTCTGCAAAGTCAACCACGGATACTATGCTTCCAACTGGAAAGGTGTCCTTGCATAGCTTGAACTGCATGTCCAACCATCGGGCTCTATGGGTATGCATTTCATACTCAGACAGTATACTGTCACAGAATGTAGTCATAAATTTGTACACTGGAATCTTCTCATTAACCAAATCACACCTTTTTGCTTGAGACCCATCTTTTGTAGCATATGCCACTGTTTTATACTTCCCGAACTCTACTAGTTTTTGTCCCACCTCATATGTGCTTTCCATATGTTGACATACTGGCATACACTGGAAGCCATTGCAACGCTCGCATGAACCATCCAAGCATGTTGTCCTATAGAATATCTGGCCATCCTCTATTTCACATAAATTTTTTGATAAGAACTCTCTTGAAGATTTTGGTGGGGCTTCTATGCCAAAATCCTGCAAAACATCGTTAGTATGCAAATCTAAACATATAAAATGATAAACATAGTAATGGTTAGAAAATTCAATATGTAGTCTACAAAAACAAGTAGTGCATGTGTGATTTATCTTGACATAAAAAGGTTTAAGCAGTTCAAAAAATCTTTGAGAAATAATAATTTGAGGATAATCATTTTCAAATTTTTGAAAAAATTGGGTTTGAGTCATATCCAAAAAATGCTTTGGATGTGGCTCACGATTCCGACTACCAATTCTCCTTCTTACTACATCCCTTTGATTCGGAGATGGCCTTGTGTTATTCTTCCAATAATCTTCAATTAGTGTTCTCAAGGCTTCGACAAATTCTTTATCTTTTCGTGACAGTCTCCCTGAGAATGCCCATAATTCATTTGTATCATTGCCCTCAATTCTTTGTCGCCTTTGAATGGCTCTTGATAAAAAATTTCTACTAATTCTCATTTTTTCACTAGTCTTTTTAATTAGGCGAGATCTCTTTGTTTGACAACTTACCAAAGTCGATGTAATGACACGTCGGGTGACATTACTATCCTTTGAGCGTGAGGTCTTACCCACACTCTCATAAGAATCCATTAGATTCTTCACAATAGTGTCTTCACTCAATGCATTCGATGTTCTCAACCCAAGAGCCTTCATGATGTTCCTATAATTTACACCCCGCATCATTTCAACAAATAGTTGACATCTTGCAGTCTCATTTAGCCTTTCAAAGATTCGTTCCCAAATCTTATTAGCATATCTTCTACAAGTGTGTGCTGAAATCTTACCTTCCATGTGTTACAAAATCTCATCATCAATATTAATCAAATACTTTGGCTTTGTACGCAAAATTCTTGGTGGTGTTCTCCTAGGTACATACATCTCAACATTAGGAATTTCATCAATATTTAATTAAGGTGGGCTAGATTTCATACCTTTTATTGAGGGTGGAGAAGAAGACATACCTTGAGGTTCACATTGGAATTATGGCATACCTTCTTCATCAATTTTGAGTGATGATGTACTCTCAACTTGAGATGTGTTGGATGGTGTCCAACAATATTCACTTGTGGTAAATGGTGTCCCTCCATATTCACTTGCAGTAGATGGTGTCCATCCATATTCACTTGTGTTAGATGGTTTCCCTCCATATTCGCTTGTGCTTAATGGTTTCCCTTCATATTCACTTGCCGTAGAGGGTGTGTCTCCAACTATGGTATATGAATCTGTCTTACGATGATGCTTTCGCATTCATGCTTGTTGTGCTGCCAATTCTTGTTCTCTTTTTTACGGTTGAGGTTCCTCTACAATCTATTTGTTTTCATCAATCATTTCCAATTTCTTTTGTTCATGATATGTCGCCTCCCGAACTCTCTCCTTTTCTTTCAAGGTTTCGTTCTCTTCGTCTGTTAGTTTCCTCTTTCTCTTTTTCTTTGGCATGGGGGATAATTTTATCTGTACCATGGTAATGAGATGAATATTAGTTCCTAAAAAAGTGTTGAAGGAGTGGTCTATGTAATGAACTTTTGACCTTGTGCAGGGTATTTTGAAGATTTTTGATGCTTTGGAATGGTCTGGGAAGGCCTGAGTATAGTAGTTTCTATAAACCCTCCCTCTTTGCATTGAAAAATGGGGGGTTTTGTATTGGAAGCCTAGTTGAGTGGTAAGGTCCTAAGACCTAGAAATTATCTTGTTTTGAGACCTAATTAAAGACTGGTTTTGGGTTTGGAAGTCTGGTGTGAAGATCTAAGGGTAGTTCCTTTGTAAAATTGGCCTACTTGGAGGCCTAAAATAGTGAAAAAGGTCAGTTTTCTTAATGTTGTCCCAAAGGAGTCATGTGATGGGTTAAGGTATATCTTTCAAATCTGAAATTGGTGCTACAATCATTCTTTTATTTTCCTGTTGTTTTCAAAAAAATTGGAGTTAAGGGCCCAAAACTTGTTTTGCACAGTACCTAGATTCCAAGGGTGAAATTTGGGAAATAATGTTTTTGTTTGTTCTCTAGCTTGGAGGAGTGTTGGGATTGGTCCATTACACATTTTTAATCTTCTTAGATGGATCTTGAAGGCAAGTTGACATCTTCAATGGTTTTGGGTATATAATTGTGTATATAATTTGGTAATTTTAAATGTGCATTGACAACCTACGGTTATAATGACAAACAAAAATGAAAGCAAGCCATAATAGAATCAATGAAAATTTGTAAAGACTTCACATACCTTAAAAACAAGACTTTAAAATGGAGGAGTTCAACCCAATTATGTAGCCTTAGCTTCTTCTTTCTTCAAACTCCACAACAATTTGACTTGTTCAAAAAGCTTGTTCCCTTCCACACCTCAATTGTATATTTTTCAATGGAATTCAAACTCCAATTGATATTATATGTCTTTCAATGTGGAAACTCTGCTATTTCATGCAAAGGTGGTAAAAAGATCATGGAAAAGGTGATGGAATATGAAAAAGATGCTTGCACACTTCACAACATCATCAAAAAGCTATTTTTTGTCGGAGCACGCACAGAACTAGGGGCATATGCAGACTGTAGGCCTTCAAATCATGGGTATATAGAGTTTTTAACCATTTTAGTGGAGTAAAAAATGTGCTCACATTATAACATGCATGCGTTATATAAAATTTGGTTTTCTTAGTGTATTTTTGAGAGTATAGGAGTTTCTGAGAGAGTGGGAGGGAGAGAGTGGGAGAGTGGGAGAGTGGGAGATAGAGAGGGAGGGAGAAGGGGAGAGTGGGAGAAAGAGAATAGGGGGGAAGAGAGGGAGAGAGGGGGAGATAGAGTGGGAGAGAGGGAGAGGGAGATAAGGAGGGAGAGAGGGAGAGAAGAAAGAGAGAGTGTGAGAGAGTGGGAGATGGGGAGAAGTGGAGAATGGCAGATAAAGAGGGAGGGAGAGATGGTGAGAGTGGGAGAAAGATAGAGTGGGAGAGAGTGGGGGAGAGTGGGAGAAAGAGAGAGTGGCAGGGAGAGAGGGGGAGAGTGGGAGATAGAGAGGGAAGGAGAGAGGGGGAGAATGGGAGAGAGTGGGAAATAGAGAGGGAGGGAGAGAGGGGGAGAGTGGAAGATAGAGAGGGAGGGAGAGATGGTCAGAGTGGGATAAAGAAAAACCATCAACCCTCAACCATCAACCCTCAACCCTTAAACCCTAATCCCTCAGCACTTAAACCCTAATCCCTCAACCCATATACCCTCTTAATCCATCAACCCTTAATCCTCAACCATTAAACCCTAATCCCTCAATCCCTATACTCTCTTAATCCCTCACCCATCAATCCTCAACCCTTAAACCCTAATCCCTCAATCCCTATACCCTTTTAATCCCTCATCCCTCAACCACTACACCCTAATCCCTCAACCCCTATACCCTCCTAATCCTTCAACCCTTAAACCCTAATCCCTCAACCCTTAAACCCTAATCCCACAATCCTTAAACCCTCTTAATTCCTCGACCCTTAAACCCTAATCCCTCAACCCCTCAACCCTTAAACCATAATCCCTCAACCCTTAAACCCTAATCCCTCAACCCCTATACCCTCTTAATCCCTTATCCCTCAATCCTCAACCCTTAAACCCTAATCCCTCAATCCCTATACCCTCTTAATCCCTCAACCCTCAACCATCAACCCTTAAACCCTAATCCCTCAACCCCTATACCCTCTTAATCCATCAACCCTTAAACCCTAATCCATCAACCCTTAAACCCTAATCCCTCAACCTCTATACCCTCTTAATCCCTCAACCCTCAATCCTTAACCCTTAAACCATAATCTCTCAATCCCTATAACCTCTTAATCCCTCAACCCTTAAACCCTAATCCATCAATCCCTACACCCTCTTAATCCCTCAACACTCAACCCTTAAACCCTAATCCCTCAACCCCTATACCCTCTTAATACCTCAACCCTTAAACCCTAATCCATCAACCCCTATACCCTCTTAATCCTTCAACCTCCAATCCTCAACCCTTAAACCCTAATCCCTCAACCCCTATACCCTCTTAATCCTTCAACCCCCAATCCTCAACCCTTAAACCCTAATCCCTCAACCCCTATACCCTCTTAATCCTTGAACCCTCAATCCTCAACCCTTAAATCCTAATCCCTCAACCCCTATACCCTCTTAATCCCTCAACCCTCAACCCCAGTACCCTCTTCCCCTCAACCCCTCAACCTCAACCCCATGCACCTTCTTAATCCCTCAACCCTCAAAGCCTTTACACCTAATCCCTCAACCCTATACCCTCTTAATCCTTGAACCCTCAGCCTCAACCATTAAAGCCTAATCCCTCAACCCCTATACCCTCTTAATCCTTCAACCCTCAACCCTCAACCCTTAAATATTTAATCCCTCAACCCCTATACCCTCTGAATCCCTCAACCCTCAACCCTTAAACCCTAATCCCTCAACTCCTATAGCCTCAACCCTATAACCTATTAATCCCTCATCCCTAAACCCTAAACCCTTAAACCCTAACCCATAAACCCTCTACCCTCTACTACCAATCCTCTACCCTCTACCCTCTACCCTAATCCCCCAACCCTCAACCCTCTTGACCCTTAAAACCTCAACCCTTAAACCCTTAAACACTCAACCCTGAACCCTCAACCCTATACCTTAAACCCTCAATCTTCAACCCTCAACCCTTAAACCCTCTACCCTTTACCCTATATATTAAACACTCAACCCTCAATTCTCAACCCTCAACCCTTAATCCCTTAACCCTCAATCCTTAAGCCCGAAACCCTCTACCCCTTACATTGGACCCTGAACCTAATCCTTCAACCATATACCCTCAAACCTATACCCTAAACCCTAAACCCCTAACCCCAAACCATTCAATCTTAAACACTTAAACCTTAACCCTTCTACCCTATACCCTCAACCAAATACCCTCTACCATCAAACCTATTCCATCAACCCTCAAACCTTAAACCCTAATACCCTATAAACCATCAACCCTATAGGTCCTCCACCCTAATCCCTCAGCCCTATACCCTCAACCCCTATCACTTTCTCTCTATCTATACATCTCACCTCTCCCTCCTTCCCTCCCTCCCACCCTCTCTAATTGTCTCTATCTACCGTCTCCCTCTTTCTACGTACCTCTCGTTCAATAAATCCCTACCACCCTCTCTCACTCCCTCTATCCATCTCTCTTTATGTCCCTCCCACTCCATCCCACTCTCTCCCACTACCTCTCTCTCCCTCTCTCTCATGTATCTTCCTCCCACCCCCTCTCTCTCTAAGGTCTCTCCCTCTGGCAACCTACCTAGGTAACTCTCTCTTTGTCTCTCTCCCCTCTCTCTATCTATCCCTCCAACCCTACCTAGATAAGTCCCTCTCACTCCACCCCCCTCTTTCTCTACCTCTATTAGGTCACTCCCTCTCACACCCTCTCCCTCTCTCAGGTCTCTCACTCACACTCCCTCTCTCTCACACTCCATCTCTCTCACACTCCCTCTCACTACCTATCTCTCAAGTCTCTCCCTCTCACCCCCCTCACACTCTCAAGTCTCTCCCTTTCCACCCTACCTACATAACCCTCTCTTTCTCTTTGTCTCTCTCTCTCCCTCTCCCTCAATTCTCTCTCTCCCACCCCCCTCTCTCTCTCCCTCCCTCTATCCCTCCCACCCTACCTAGCTAAGTCCCCCTCAATCCAACCCCTTCCCTCCCACTCCCTCCCTCTTAAACTCTCACTTCGACCCCCTCTCCATCTCTCTAGACTCTCTCTAAATTCTCCCTTCGTCTAAAGACATACATAAATGCATACATACAAGCATAATACATATGTACATATAATATTACATCCATACAAGCATACATACATACATGTACATAAAAATATATCAGCATACATTAATATATTAGCATTTAATATAAAGTAAGACATAACGCGAGCACGTTATAACATGCTCGCGTTATATCTTGCTTTGGGAATTACCGAACTTTAAGCTTGGTATTTGCCTTGGAATACCAACCAAAGGCTTGGAGGGCATTCCCAACAACCAAAGATGTGTTTTTAAAAATTCCACCATATTTCTCATAATCGAGTTCGTGCTCACCGTCAGGATTGCATGTGGTTCAATATCGAAAAAATCGAGCACATGGGTAATGTTGGGTTATCTCTTAGCTATACAACGATGTAATTTTTTTCACTTTCTGAAAATATTAAGTCTTTCATCCATAATTTATTTTATCTGTATGTCTTTTTTTTTCCAAAAAGCAGTGTTTGGTATTTTTTTCGTTATAAATTAACCATTCATCAATTTTTCAGATAAATTACATTTTTAGAAACTAGACTCCATTCTAAAAAAAAAAAAAAAACAAATCAATTAGTTTCCAAAATTTGTAGGGGTAGCACGACCAAAATTCTCTTTTTAGGATATGTCCACTTCGCAAATTAGTAAAAAATCAAATATTCATTAAAAAATTATCAGAAAAATCGTGCATCAATTACATACTATTAGCTAACTTCTAACCATTGCGATTTTAAAAATACTAAAAAACAATTCACCGTACGAGGGTCGTACAAGAGTTGCTATGTTATGTTTTTCTGACAAAAACAACACCAATTTGTGTACGTCCCTCATTTGAACCCCTTGATCTCAATCATTTTCAAAATAAATTAGTAGTTTAGAAAGTAGACTCAGAGCACTTAAATCCTTATTTTTGTTCCATCTCAAAATTTTGAGTCTAAGTATCCTCAATTTCACATCCAAGGTCAGTATTTCCTAATTTCAGAAAAAAATTGTCCACTTCAGTCCCCTTTTTGGGAACCATCTTGGTGCACTTACCTTGGAATAAAGGGGAGATTATCCTCTTTGGGAGGAAGGTTCTGGTGGATGAGGCACTTGTTGGAGAAGTCACTGGTCTCTCTATTGATGGTGTGAAATTTTATCGTGATAGGAAATACTCGGATGAAGTTGTTGTTAGCTTTCCAAAGTCAAAGGAGGAGAAAAAGAGACTGGTTAAAGTCTTTAATAGCTACTTCGAGTCAAGCAGGATCAAGAAAATTTGGAGGGAGGTGCTCAGAGTTCTAATGGAATATATAATGCTAGATGGGAGATTCACCAGAGTCTATGGGTATCGCTTTTTTTCACTTAACCATTTCAGATATAAGGTTAGGGTTTCTTGCCCCTACTACCTGCTCTGTTCTTTGAACAATAGTATAAAGGAGTTTAGAAAAAATATTAATAAGAATCTGGTCCTGCATGTTGGCCTTATTCGGCTCATTTATGAGCACTTAAAAAATATGTCAGCTATCTCTAACCCTATCACTGCCTCAGCCTCAGAGGGTTATGACACTGAGTCGAGCTCGCCTGAGGATATCAAGGGTTTAGACCCGGATTGGGTGGATGAGGTTACTCCCCCTCCTAGCAAAAAAAGGAAGAAAGGCCCTTTTGCTAAACCCTCAAATAAAAATGTTGGTCCTAGGATATCTCCTCTTGAAGCGTCTGCATCAAAGGATAAGATGAGGGATGAGTCCCCTGTGGAAAAATTGGTGAACTACTCAGAGGATTCTCTAGATGAATACAATGTTGAACCTTCTGGAAAGGAGGTTTCCTTTGCCTCTTTCCACTCTGTTGACAGAGAATATCTAGGTCTAGTCCTCATGTGGACTTGAATCCTGATGACCCTATTTTGGAGTCGGAAAGGGATTTTTATGGTGACATCCTTTCTCTGGCCAAAAAGGGAGTGATTGACAACTTTAAAATTCTAAAATGGGCTTTTCATGAAATTAAGGACCTCAATCTTAAAAACAGAGCTATCACAAGCAAAATGGAAAACCTGGAAGCTAAAGTGGCAGAACAGAATTTGGTCGAGGCTTTATGGACTGCAAATGAGAAGATGGCTATGGTTGATTACCTCCAGAAAGAGGTCGACTTCACTAAAAATCTTAAGAAGGATGGCGACAACCTTGAAAAAGAGGTTGAAAAGAGCAAGGAAACCCTAAAAGAAACTATAGAACACAACCACAAAATCATTAAAAACAACTCTACTATCTTAAAAGCTCTGGCTGAAAAAATGGAAAACACTCAGCAAGGTCTTCTAATTGTGGACCTGGATGCTGAGAAAAACAAAAACAAGGTGGAGGAATTGGGCCCTTCAAAGAGAACAAGAGCCAATATCAATAAAAGACTGGGCATGATGCCTCTGGAGACCTAGGACTTGAAGATGGTGGCTCAGGATTTGGACAACCTGGAAGCGGAAGTGGTAGAGACTTTAAAGTTTATGGGTTAGGTTTGGCTGTGTTTTTTGCTGTAGTTGGTTTTTTGTTGTCCTTTTGCTTGGTTTTAGCTGGTGGCTGTTGTTTTTCCTATTTATCTCTAATGTGTAGTCATTTTGTTCCTAGATTCTCTAATGCTCTTTCTTTTTATGGTTTGTAAACTTTATGGTTTTGGGTTCCTGTAAAACCCATTTTTTCCTCAATCAAAAGTAAATAACAAATATGATGTATTTAAGAACATAAGATAAGTTAAAAAATTCTTAATATATTTATGCTAATCCAAAATTGAATTGAATTATATAGAACACAATACATAGTTGAGAGGGAGTTCCCCTGCTAGGATTGAGAAAACCCATAGTTGCAATGTAATCAACTATATCTATGGTGCTAACATTACTTTTAGAACAATCACTATTTTAGTTATTGTTGAAGAAAATAATCTTATCTTCATCTTGATGTTTATTTATAGCTTTTAGTGGTAATGCTTATCCAAAATGCTATATGTACTTTTTACCAAAATATTTATTAATTAGATTTTGAAAGTATCAAGTATTGAAATTTTGATAAATTAAAAATTATTTTAGCAACATTTACAACATTCTAGATAGATATAGATATTTTGAATAGTTTCTAGATAAATATGTACTCCATAATTTGTTTATTTATATCGATTGAAGTTTACTGAGACCAGAAATAGAGGGTAAAACAAACACATGATCTCTATTCTCAAAAAGGTCATACATAATACCTTTAAATATCAAAATCACAACAACCTATCACTACACCAAATACATATACACTTACTTTTCATGATTTACAAAATGATTCCTACATATTATATACAAACCCCATTAAAGATTTTTCTTTAAATACAGAAGTATGACATGAATATAGTCATTATTTATATTTGTGTTGGTAATTTTCAATCAAATAAAATACTAGTTTGTACGTTCACTAATTTCATAGCGAATATAAATAATTTTGATATGACACACTAGAGAACTTTTTAATATGTGAGTGCTTGATTGTCAACATTTGTTCATATTTGGGAAAAAGTATCTTTGTGTACTATCTTTCATAATTTTGTTTTAAAAGGAAAGTTGAAACTGTTGTTGGTAACTTTAATTCGAACAAAACACTAATTCGTATGCTCACTAATTTAATAGTGAATATAAATAATTTTGATCCGATGCACTAAACAATTTTTTAATATGTGAATAATTGATTATCGACATTTATCTATATTAGAAAAAAAAACAATTATGATTGTGTACAATCTTTCATAATTTTGTTTTAAAAGTAAAGTTGAAATTGTCCATTAAAATAAGCCACTTCCAAATAGTAATAGAAAAATGGAATCGTCTTGTGTCGATTAATCAACCGACTTTACCCACTTTAAACGTGAAATAAATATCCCAAGTCGAGGGAAGTCGGAAGTCCGGAAAAAGAATAAAAACTAAAAGAGAATGGAAAGAAACGGCGCAACGCCATTTCTAACAAAGACATACGCCATTGTTAACGATCCGTCAACAGACAGTGTCGTGTCATGGAGCGCAGGCAATAACAGCTTCCTGGTGAAGGATCCCAACTACTTTTCTCTCCATTTGCTCGCTCGCCACTTCAAACACAGCAACTTCTCCAGCTTCGTTCGACAGCTCAACACATATGTCAGTATCCCTTATTCTCATGCTTTTTAACTGTTCTTTTCTCTCCTTTTCTTGACTATTATTTCTAATCGTGCAGGGATTTCGTAAAGTGGATCCTGATAGATGGGAGTTTGCACACAAATGCTTTCTTCGAGGGCAAAAGCAGTTACTCAACGGTATTCGTCGAAGGAGGTCCAGTCATCACCACTCTCAGGGGGCGGGCAGTGAATTGAGTTCCAAATATAATTTGGAAGGGGAATTCAAGATGCTTAACGAGGACGAGGACGCCATTGTTATGGAGGTTGCTCAGCTGAAAAAGGAGCAGGAAAGTATTGATAGTGAACTTGAGGACATGCAGAGGCGCGTCGCCTTGACAGAACACAGAACTCAGCAGATGATGTCGTTCCTCCAAACAGTCACTCACAAGCCGAATTTCACTGCTAAGACGCTTCAAAACAGGCAGCTTGATATTGGTAAAAAGAGGAGACTGTTGCCAATGTCACATAAGGAGGAGCAGAAAAAACCAGGGCTTGAACTGGGCTTGGATTGTTTTAGAACAAATGGGTTTGTGGATCCTGGGGTGAGTAGCGATTCATTCATTGCGGATGGGTTTGAAGATTCTGTGCCTTTGATAGACTCCGAGACTAGGACTGGACTGTTGTCTAAGGAGTTGGTGGCTGCTTGTTCTCTTGGAAATCAGAGCTCAGAGATCTGTATTGACAAGGCTGATTTTGAGATGGGCGTGGACTTCGAAAAGGATTTTGTGGGTTTGAGTAACGTGGATGACATGTTTTGCTGGGATGAAGTATTCACAAAGGAAGCCCAATTCACAGACTACAAAGTTCTTTCAGAATTGCCGGGCACTCAGATCAACAAATTACCAGATTCCAAGTGAAGAAGAAGTTATGATGGATCTCCTTTCAGAATATTCAATGCCTTAGCATGGCTGCCCTGGATTTTTTTTTGAGAATCTTTTCTGTCCGTTTGAAGAACAGTCTAAACCATTACAGTTCATAAATGTGTCTTTTAGTCTATGTTGGTATGGGTTGTATCGAGCCCTATCTTATTGTTGTAATTCTATTTTGACTGTTTTTTCCTGTCCAAATATTGGTGGCTTACAAGTTTTTTCTGTCCAATACAGGAGGACCGTTGTTGCTCCCATGGAATATAACAGTTCAGTTAAGTTGAACAACTATTTTTTAATATGAACTTTTAAGCAGTGCAGCAGCAACAGTAGTTTGCAGGTCAGCGGCCAGTCATGGCATTGAAGTAATTTTTACACAGTTTATATTGTATTGATTCTACAGCAATTTATGTGGTCTGCATTGTGATGCTGTTTTGGTTTAATTTGCATGGCTTTATTTACTCTAGATATTTCTAGATTGCATTTTTTTTAAAGGAAGAGGCAGAGGAGAATAGAAACACAAACAAACAGAAAGAAATAACAGTGATAAGATAGAGGACAAACAGAACTGTATCATATAAATTGAAATCATACAATGATTAAAATCATAACACAGAGTTGCTGCTCTTTCTTCTACACTCAGAAAAAATATATATAGAGTTCTCTGTAAGTTGGCTGCTTCAAACTGTTGCTACAACAATTTTCTTCCTGTTCTTTCTGACTATTCTTTTTCATTGCATATGTTTTGATAAGGTAAGTAGGGTTTTGAAATGGCCTAGAACCTTGTACAAAGTGAAGAAACAGAAAACAACCAAGCATCATAGTCTCAAACTTTGTCAACAAAACAAAACAACAGAAACATGTTTTGAAGGGCACCTGAAACTCTCACAAAAAGCAGAGAAACAACAGAAACACTGCAACACAACAGAAAACTATCAACCAACACCTAGCCACCAAAGAGGGGCCACACCCAAAAAAGAGCCACACCAATCAAGGAGGTTTAAAATTGTGTCCAAACAAAGAGCTCATAAGGGGAGCTTGATCTAAATGGGTCAATCCAATAATCTTGGACGAATCAATCTCATTCATACTAATAGGAAAAAAATTATCCTCGAGGAGGCTTCCCCTTAGGACATCAACATGATCTTCTACATCCAACTCCCTAGCCAAAGGGTTCACCAAGTCCAACTTTTCAGTGGAAAAATAGTAGAGGAGCCTGAAGCCTTCCCATCAGAACAAGTCTTTACAAGATTGAAGTTCTCGCAAGGGCATGAAATGTGACCAGCTCTAAGGCAATGAGAGCACACCAAAGAAGAAGAATCAAAGAGAATACTCTGCTCCCAAACACCCAGCTTGGAACAAATCGTAATATTATTTCGTAGAAGCTTACCAATTTCAACCAAAACTCAAAATCTTGCATAAACTAATCGTTTCATGTCTTTCGTGATCCTATCCATGACTAAGAAAGAACCAAAACTATTACCAATACCTCAAAAGACCTCTTTGGCCCAGAATTCCAAAGGAAGTGTTGGGATTCTTATGCAAATAGGGGCCCAATCGAAGATATCCTTGGAAGCCACAAAACCCATAGTCCAAATTTTCAGAAGGAGAATAGGTTTACAAAAGAACCAAGACCCACCAAGTAAGACATCCTTACTTTGCTCAAGAAGTTGGAAGGAGAAAAAGAAAAAACCTTTAGGCAAAGCATCGACCTACAACAAACCAAAATCCTTCCATTTAACCCAAGCCCAACTGCGAACAGAGTCAATATTAGGACAAGGTCCTAAGCATCTCCCAATAAGAGCATTACCAATAGTAGTAATAGACCTCTCCACCACAACATCAAGAATCCAAAGAGAGAGGCTAAAGACCTCTAAGAACCCCTACTCCTTAGCCTGGATAGGAGTAGAAACATCCCCCTCACAGATAGGGAGGGGTTCCTTAACAACATCCAAACCCACATGTGAAGATAACTCACCAGAGAAGTCAAAGGACAAAGGGGGGTTAACCAAACCAGACCTAGAGCTAAGATCCTTCACAGGCATTTGAACAATGTTCATAAATATAGATCTAGAAGCCAGATACACACTCAGATTTGCATCCAAGCCAAGCCCAACACTCTCCAACCGGCAATCCTATTGAGTAGGAATCAGGTGATTAAGAAAACCTTTAAGTAGCCCAAAAAAAGGAGCACCATCCACCTCTTTCTTCCCAATAATCTCACACCCCCTGACCTCCTAAGAGCATCCAAAAGAATATCAAGTAGGAGCTCATCTTCCTCATTATCCAGATCGATAAACTACTCGTTATTAATCCCATCCTCAAAGAGAACAAAGGAAAACCTATCACGGGGAGCTATTTCCTAGTCTGCAAGAGCATGGGAATCCCCCTCAGTTGTTCCTTCAACAAAGCCTCCAAGGCCAAACCCCTCAACAACACTAGTAGCTTCATCAACAATCTCGAAACTGTCTTCCGCTATATCCTCATCTTCATCTACCGCATCCTTAGTCCCATTTGCAAACCCCCCGTTGCCACCAACAAATCCCGCATCAACTAGGGTTTGAGCACCGCTCTTCACTTCCATAACATTTTTAGCCATTGTAATATGTTAACACAATTTTTCATTACATATGTTAAAGACTAATTAAACCTACTTTCTTTCATTGCATATGTTAAAAGACCACTTAAACCTACGTATATTCCTAGCAAGAACAAAAACAAAAGCAATTAATTACAATTAATGTGCATCCTCATTCAGAGAGGGAAAATCTGAAATTAAAGATTTGCAATTAATTTCCATTTGAATGTGTTTGAATATAGAGAATGAGGAGGGAGGCAGTCATGGAACTAAGTTGGTGAATGAAATCTTGTACGCTTGAATGGGTGGACAAAAAAATGTTGATAGTGAGGAGAAGTCTACAGAGGATTAAAGACAACTAGTTGGGATTATTTCAAACACCCCCCCTTAATCACAATTTTTTCTATCAATGATGCTCAAATTATCTCTTTGATGGATAAAACTTTATTTTCCCAATGTTCTGGTGAAGATATCTACATATTGTTCTTTAGACCTACAATGTTCCAAAATAATTTCTCCTGCATTGATCATCTCTCTTATGAAATGATACCTTGTGTCAATATGTTTGTACTTCTTTTATGAAAAACTGGGTGTTAGGATAGTGCAAGTGTAGAGTTGTTGTCAAAATAGATCTTAGTTATTTCTTCTTCCTCATGCCTTAAGTCTCTTAATACTCTTATCATCCAAATTTCCAAATATGTTGTCCCTATCGTTGCTACATATTTAGCTTTGAGTGTGGAAAGGGAAACAATGGGTTGTTTCTTGAAAGCTCATGAAATTACACCCAAACCCAAATGGAATACATATCCTGATGTGTTTTCTCTATCATCTACACTAGCAGTACTTTTTTAATTTCTAGTCTTCTATGACATTTTGACCTTTTGAATGAACTTAAGAATCCTTAAATTTTGCAAAGAGATGTTAAAAACTATGCATTAGGGTTCCTAAAATCCTAATTTCCACCCAAAAAATTAGCATATACCTAGAACCCTCACACTTTTCTTAAATTTCATTGTTGACATTTAACCTAGGTTGCCTATCTTTTAAGTAATATATTTAGAGCTTATGTCTCGTGTGTTTATTGGCCCATTGTATTAAGATACAAAGCAGTCTCATTTTTATGTATATTTTAATATATCGCTAAAATTCCTTTCATTCTTCTAGGTCTCACTAGACATGTGTCAGCATTTCACATAGTTTCTTTGGTTCACAAAAACATTTTGTGATTTATTTTTCTCCCTGCAAGCTTGCAAAATACCTTTTTTCTTTATTGCAAGCATTGATGAGTATGATTCCTCAGCCAATCATATTAGAAGCTACATTTTCACGCTATGTCTTAAGTCCCTAGCAAAGCCCCTCATTTATCATTCATTATTGGCCCATTTTTTCCTAGTAGCTTAAGTTATTCTTTAAAGCCTACACATTTTAACTTTGAAGTCATGCAAAGAATGTGCATCATGGAGTCTTTTATTCTAATGGCAGTAGTCCCCATGAATAAGAGAAAAACCTTTTTGCTAAGTAAAAGTCATATGTTATACCATTTCACGATAGCTATAACCTTCTCGGGGTGATATTAAACTAAGTTGTTATTCCCCAAAACTCTTGTAATTACGCCACATGTCTAGTCTTGTTAATCACTAGTGTTTTGTAGAGAAATGAACTATCGGGGAAGCCTTAAGGTTTTTCATTTTACTCTTGTGAGTCCCTAAAATGTTGACACATTCCTCGGAGGTGTGTGAATGAAAAGAAAGGCTTTCTCATCAGAGAAGCAATTTCAAATTTCTACGATCAACATTGAGCAATGGTCTACATTCAAAAGTGCTGAACAAAGTTACTACTGGTCACGTGTTCAAGAATGCAACAACATTAATGGTGAATTTGGTTTCTACATGTACCAAATTCTCGAGGGGATTGGCCTAATTACCCCATATTTCATTAATAAAAGCGTAAAGGCCAAGTATGAGAGAAAAATCGCTAAATTTTGTTGAGCAAATGAGGGTTTTCATAGTAAAATTAGGGCTTCTAGTCAATCACAAACAAATAAGTAAATTTGACCATCTATGTAGAATTCAAATCATAAAAGAGTGTTGGTGATCTAGTTTCAAGTACTTAGAAGGGATTTAAGGCTTTGGAAGGGAGATATTGATAAATTTTACTGAAAGCTTCTCTAAAGTGTAAAATTCAAAATCTTAGTTTTTCGATTACTGGAACCCTAGTTTAAAAATTATGGTTAGAAAATCAAGGGGTTACAAGAGGGGGTCAAATGATGATATCATTACATAGCTTCCTAGATCAGCTAAGAGGCTAAGAATGGCCCAAGGGTCTCAAATTTTTGCTAATAGGGTTTTTGACAAGAATGAAAATTGTAGAGACCCTATAATTATGATCGAGGGACATACAATCTATTTAAGCATTCTTTCAAAAAATCTCTAGCAGACAATCCCATTAGCAACATTTCATGGTTAGGGCTAGGAAGGTTGGTTGTACTAAATGTTTTTTTCAATGTTGAATTGATTCAAGTAGTTGCAAGGGATTATAACCGTGAGAAGAGGGCGTCATTCATTGCAGATGGAAAATTCCTCATGCCCTTGAATAGAGATCACATATGCAAGTTTTTGTAATTTGAATCCTAATTCTTAGCTGCCAAAAGATTTGGGTACCCTTACCAGAGGCAACAAGATAGTTACAGACTCAAATGGTTGCCATGCTTCAAGCCTAGAGGGCAAAGCAGAGAGTTGAGAAGGTTTACGAGTGGATATTTGGAACCTTTTGGGTACGATATCCTTGAGGACTATTTTGTGAAGACATATTTCTCACTATGTCAAGTTTTAGGGTTGGATAGAAAAATTCAAATTCTTGTGAATTTGATGTTGATGGTTGTGGATATTTAGAGTAGAGATGTGAATAGGAAATATGATTATGTTGGGCATATTGCAGAAGAGTTACACAAGTTCTTGAGTTCACTCAAGAAGGATAGCAATATAGTCCACTTTAAGTGGTATTCATTGCTCTATCACATAATTTTGTATAGTGGAGTAAAGGTTTGGTCCCCCAAGTTGTAAATCAAAACATTGGATGAGGAGAAGAGAACATTGTTAGTCCAAGAATGGACTTACATTTGGGAAACATATTGTGAGAAGGCTAACTACTCAAAATTTCAAGAGTTTTTTGTTAAAACAGTTCCTTATAACTTGGGTCAACTAGTATATTGGAGATTTTCCAATGAGGTGAGGTAGTTTTTAAGGCCCAAAGACCTAATTCTATATAAGGGAATTTGTCACAATTAGGGCGATTGGTTCTTCTACACAAATTCCACAATAATCAAGATGTATGGGTCCCTAGTAGCACCCCATGTGCTACCTAAAAGTGTAGTAAACCAAGTTACCTTTTTAGAGATAATGTGGCAATTAAATGAGGATGAAAATACTCATTTTAGAAATGATAAGAAACATGCCCTTCTCCCTTCTATAGTAGTATTTTTCAAACTTTTTAGTAACATCAAGGGAGGGTATGGAATTTCTATATGGAAAGTTGTTGCCTTACAGGATGAAGGCGGTTAGAATAAGAAGGTGTGATATAGAAGGGTTCATTCATGATCAAAGAACCATTTTCAAGTTGGGACCTTATCCACATTATTTTATAATGTTCAAGATTTTATTAGAAACCGCTCCACAAATAAGGAGATTGCACAGAGGAGGCCCATATGGGTAAAAATCCACATTGCAGAAAATAAGAGGGAGGCATATCCATCATTTGAAGGGTCATTTTTGCATGTCAAATATCCTTTAATTAGCATGATGACTATGTTGGATAATGAAAATCAATTGTTGACAAATGTTTCAACTCTCTCATCAAGTACACCTAGTCCTTCTACTTGCTAGAGGGATGTGTCTCAGAGACCTCAGCAGGTCACTCCCTTACAACAAATTGAACCCTAATCTAGACCTTTGGTCAATTATCCTCTAGACCTAGGTGATATCTATGATGATGCAAGTATGTTTTAGATAATGCATCCTCGTGCTAGGGCCATAATTGAAATACCAACTAATGATAGACTAGTCATCAATTTTGAAACTAGTGGATAGGCTGTTTTTGACATCAAAGCTCGAGCCTATAATAAATTCATGTAGGATGATCAATTCATCACAACCAAGGAATTTAAATATTTTATCCTCAAAAACAAAGGAGAAGAACTGCAATAGAGGGTATAAAATAGGAGCCTCTTAGAGAAAGATAAGAAAGAAATAGTTACAAAATTTTGGGATAATGTGAGAAGGAAATGGAAGTCATGACCCCTTAGAGGGGTAGAGAATCTTGGAAGTTTGTATGTCATTGAGGATATAGTGTCTACGAAAATGTACTCCTTTACATTTTCACACTTTTTTTGGGTCCCCTCAATTTAAATGGACTTAATGATTCCTTAATAAGCCCTATTTTACATCTACAAGCCTAGTAAATTACATTAATAAGCCCTATTTTACATCTACAAGCCTAGTAAACTACATTTTCCAAAGGGGAAACCCACAAAAATTAATGCCAACACATAATTAATTACCATGAGCAATGTGTGTTCTAGGAATAGGGACCTGAGACCCATTTTCCCATGAGAAAATGGGTCCTCCCTAGGCCTTTGAAACCAAATTAAAAATATGTTTTTGGTGGTATTTTAGTGTCCCTAAATTCAAATTTTAATCTTGCCTTGTAATGTTTAATTTTAATGTCTTTTTATCAATGCAAGCTAAATTTTTATGCACAAAAGAAAAGATTACAATCGAGGGCATTCAAGAGAAAATTTATCAGTGATTTATAGCAGCAATCAAGATCTCAAGAATCATGTCAAAGTCTTTTACAATCATGCATGTTTTTGGACCTAACATTGTGATGTAGGTTTCAATAAATTTAAGTAGATTTATCTTTAAGCATTCAACAATTTCATAAAAATGAAATATTTTCAATAAATTTTCATTAATTCATCTATTTTTTGGAACATTTTTAAAAATTTAAACATCTAATCTAAAATAAGCATCAAAATAATAAAAAATAAAATTTCTCCCATTTATTCTCCACATGCCCCAAGATTTAATCAAATCAAAGAAAACCACTTTATACTTCACTAGATTACATCACAGCTAGGCATTAAATGGTGCAAGATTTTAAAGAAGGGGGTTTAGTTTGGGCACTGAGTAGGTTCTAAATGAACCCTTAAATCACACAACACATAGTCTTGTTCAGCTAAACTAACAAACCAACTACAAAAATTCATGAGATCAGTAGCTATGAAATTGGCTTCGATATTGATTAAGCTCTATGTGCATAAAACTTTTTAGACTGGAGAATGATTCAAAAAATAGGAAAAACGAAAAAAACTTAGAGAATTTTTGGCTCTTTTGACATCCACAAATTTTAAACTTAAAAATAAAAGTAAAGCGAAAAATGACCTTTTATAGGAAAAAGGCCTCAAGAGTTCAAACTTAAAGTCTATCAAGAGAATCATAAATAGAAAATCAAAATGTAACACGTGGCAGATGCCAGTTGTCTTTAAAATCTTCTAGACAAAGTCAAAGCTTTGACTTCTTTAGTGCAACAATCTTCAATGTCAAAAATTTGGTACGTAACACTCCACATAAAGCAAGGCTATCAATATTATTTAGAATATCAGACTAGAAACTTCTACCAGGACTAGGAACAACTTGCAAAACCAACTTCAATAATATGTCTTTATGACACTTCTGGTATCCAATATCTGATACTTCCTTATATCACTTAGAGCTCTAGTTCTGGTAACCCTTCTTCTCCTTTCTTTAACTGATACTCTTAGAAAGCACTTAATATTTGATGCACATGCTCTTTTGAAACTCCTTGTATTTCCTTCCAACTAAACTTGAGCTTGGTGTATTCTTGTGATATCTAGAGTATATTAGCATTCATTTGCACTTTCTCTATTTCATACCTAACTATAGTGTTTTTGCAATGTATAATCTCATCAATGACTTTCTAGGTTAACAACTGAACAGGGTCTTTATTTATTATCTCAATCCACTCCTTGAAATATTTTTCTTCTTTACCCTCCTATCCTAATGTATGGGGATCACAATCTTGTCATGCAAATACTTTAATAAAATCTTGATCTTTATCAATCAACTTACTACATTTCTGAGTGACCTTTTCAAATCCTTCTATACATTGTACTAGAGTGTCACCTTCCCAATTTAACCGTTTCTTCCATTTTTCACATAATGGGACTTCTTGTTCTGAAATTATCTTTTCTCTTACCAACTCTTGGAAATCTATTTGAATGAGAGTTTCTACATTTCGCCTCTTAGCATCAACTTGTTCCTGGCAAAATTTACATTCTCCTTCTAGTCTTCTGGATTTTTCAAACCAACGCTGTGCTTGGACCTTATACTTCCCAATTGCATTTGTAATGAGTTCTTCTCCTTGCCTTACCCAATAATCAATCCATTCTTCAAATGCATTCATTTTATGCCAAAATTCTATGATAGCATCCACCTATTCTTGTGTATGTTGAGGCAATTCAATATGTGCTTGACCAAATTGGGTTAATCATTTTATAAAGTTCTCCAGGCTAGCAACCTATTCTTTCAACTCTCTTTTCTTCTATTTATTTTTCTATACCCTGACAACAGCTGATTCTAAATTCATCTTCATTTCTTCTAATTCTTGCATCCAGGATGAGTATCCAACTTTGATACTTGTTATTTTATACTCCTTAGGCATTATCTCATGTCTATTTTTATCTGCTACCGGAGTAGCTATATTGAGTGTTTTGCATCCATTTGCATTCTTCTATATGACATGTTTCATTTTAGCTCTTCGCCTTGGCTTAGGAGTCTCTACATCTTGCATAAAACTTATAAGATCTAGAGGTACCAATTCTACTTCCAATGGGGAAGTTCTTTCTCTGATTAACCAATCAAGTGCATCTTCATTGTGTTCTACCTCTATAACACTTCTCTATTCCTGGTTTTCTGTCTACTCGGGAAATTATTCTCTTACATCTTCAACTTTATCTATTACATCCTTTGAAATAGGAACATCTCCAGTATTCTCTGGCATAGATTCTGGATTACCGTGGTTCAATATTATCTCTTTAGTTTCAAGACTTGTATTTTCCTGTCCAACTAGGTGTTCAACATTAGTTCCTAGGACATCACTTTCTTCATATCCTATCACATCAGGATTTTCTTCCTCTCTGACCTTATCACCTAAGATTTGTGAAGGTTCTTAATTTTCAATTTCAACTTGGTCCTCCTTTGATTTTTCAAAGACTTGTGATTGCTCATTATAATTTTGATCATTCCCTGGCAAAGGCTAGGAATCAAAGGTATCTTCAATAGTTATATCATCAGTAGGAATCTATACTACAGTCTCCCCTATTTCCATTTGAAGAACTTAAGGTTTCCTTGCTTCTGAAGCAAGTGTTCCTTTAATGAATTATTCTTCTTCAAAATTTATAGGAATTGACTCTATCTGGAATTTATTCCACCATTGGTTGTACCATGGGTTTATCTTTAGATATCTTTTCTTTTACTCATTCCCACATGGAGCCCCACTTATCCATTTTTTCTTTAATCTTAGCTTCATCTATCTCAGAAAATTCATCTAAAACCACATGATTTTTTCCCAATGGTTGTTTTACAGTAGCCATTTTAATTGAAAGGGGAGAAGTGAATAATGTTACAGCTCTTTGAGATGAAGACCTTGTCTATGTACCAATATTTTATGTCATCCCTGTCTCTTCTTTAATTGTAGGCCTAGTCTTTGGTCTTGTTGAGGAAGAAGATGCTACTCTTGATTTTATTTTTCCTAATCCAACATATTTATGTTTACCAGCCGATTTTAACGAAACTCCTTGGCTTGGAGCTTCAGAGGTTCTTTCTTCAATATGTATACTAGCAGCTGCTTTACCAGCTTTTCTCTTTTTCTTAGCAGGTTCTCCATACTCAAGATCATTTTATTCTCTCTGTTTCTTTCTTATATCTTGTGAGTATGCAAGCCTTATTCCTTTCCTTCTTAAAACTTTACAAAAATTATTTATCCAATTTTGAGTTTGTAGTAGAACTTGTGTAGAGAATTCCTCAATAGATTGAATTTCCTTCTGTAAGCGTGTAATAAGTGAATAAGCACAAAAAACACTTCTTAATATGACATTATATCAAAGATTAAACTAATTGAACTAATTCAAAACAGTAATCAATTGACAGCGTCATATTGCTCTCTATCTCCAAAGATTTATTAAATCTAAATTTCTTTCAGATTGTTTAAGCAACTAAGACTGTTAAAATGACAATTCAGAGAACGAGATAATGCTAATGCAATACTAAATGATTAAACTGACATGATATTGATGTGAAACAGACAATTGCAGCTACAGGAGGCAACCATGGTTGAAAACTTGATTGCTTGATGCTTGATGCTTGAATTCCTGCAAAGTAAGAGTGCAAAAACTTGATTATCTAGATCCTTTCTTGGTTGAATGTGGCTTGTATTTATAGATTTCCTAGCTATAGAAATGCACAGGGAAAGCTTTGAGAGGCTTGGATTAAATCTAGAGAATTGAATGGTGAGAGATTGAGGAGATTGAGAGAAAGATGGAGATTGTCTCTACCGATGAAAACACTAGGCAAGAGAAGAGGAAGAATTGATGGAGGAGGATTGAGAGATCAAATTCCAAATTTGTCTCCAATTTGTCTCCAAAACTTCCCGTGAAGTTTCAATCAATTAATTTTGACAAATTTTAGACATGGTTTAGACATAGGAAATCTAATTCATTTTTGAGAGAATATAGAAGGGAATATTTCGTGTGCAACAATTCAAATATTTTGATTTATTTAAATTAGCAAAAGAGGGATAAATAATTTAATAAAATGAACTATAGGATAGTTTTTTATTAAATCAAACAGAAGAATATGGCAATTAATTAATAAAGTGTTTTGTCTTTATTTAATTAATTTAAGATGGATGTGATAGATTAAAATAGGGATTTGATAATTAAATCGAACAAAGTATTTATTTTTTGTTTATTTAATTAAGACGAGATTTAGAAGAAATTATGAAGAATGTGAATGTGAACTATATAAATAAATATTTCTATTTATTCAATAGTAGAGGAAATTAGGATAATTAATAAAATAATTTGTATTTAATTAATCGGATGCTCCAGACCAATTTTAGGTGTATACATTTTTCCCCTCTTCGAAGTGACGTGTTTATGCATTGCTTCGAAGAAATATTTTGCTGCTAATGCTAGGATCGATGATATAGAAAAATAAATAATTCTGTATGCCCCAGACATGCCCCAGATTTTGATTTTCAGATGATTTGATGACAATATGCCCCCTCGAGAGATAAATTAATGATGTTATGATTTTTAGAATTTTTCAAAAATTTGATGATTTTTCCGTGTTTTGATGATGTTTCAATAATAAATTAATTTATCTCTCGACAAATGATGAAGAAAAGAGCCCTCAGATGAGTTTTAATTAATTTCATGGATAAAATTAATCAAAATGTAATTAAATCCACCAAAAATACATTTTCAAAATTTTTAAATAGTGCAAAAGGTCATTTTCAAAGTCATTTGTGCTTTTTGAATTCAAAAATCCTAGTGATAAAGACGTTTCTGCCAGCTGGAGTGAGATGCCTATCCCCTACCACACTCACCAATTAGAGCGCGTTCGACGTCACCAACGACCGCCTGCGTATGGACCTCTGGCATGTACCCCTTGACCTCCTCGTAATTTGTGCATTTTTGTTTTTTATGCTTTTTAGCCTCTATGCGTGTCTAGGTCAGTTTTAGCGTTTTGAAGCCGCGTTGTAGTGCCTACATTCCAATGTAGCGCTTTCAGTAGGTATTGTAGCACTTTGAGTTTTAGCGCTTGCATTTAAAACTCTAGCGCTTCCAATCTGTAAAGTAGCGCTTTCAGTGATTTAGCGCTTAAGAGTCAAGAATTAGCATTTTGAAGCTGGATTTTAGCGCTTTGAGTTGATGGATTAGTGCTTCCAGGGTCTGTTCTAGCGCTTCTAGTAAAGTGGCGCTTTGACGACCTGTTGTAGTGCTTAGATGTGAAAAAGTAGCGCTTCGGGATTTTTAGCGCTTTGGAAGCCTGAAATAGCGCTTTCAAGGTTTTAGCACTTTGGGTCCCTGATTTAGTGCTTTTTGCTAATAAAGTAGCACTTTTGGGTTTTAGCGCTTTGGAAGCCTGTTTTAGCGCTTTTATGTCAGAATTGAAGATTTTGACTTAGTGAACCTTGATTTCATCAATTCCGATCATGTCCATTCTTCGAATTGGTATGATTGACAATCCACATTCTCGATGTTGGATTTGATGATTTAAATAAGACTAAATCTCATGATAGGCGAGAAGAAATCCTATTTATTGATGATCCTCATGATAGGCAAGGAAATGATGCAATATCTGATAAATCTCATGATAGGTGAGATCTAGATAATGTTTTGATGAACCTCATGATAGGTGAGGTTTTTTGATGATCGTCCATGAATTTTGATCGAAAATTCATACCAAAGCGTTTGGAATAGACTTGATAGTAGAATGACTTGTGATCTCTTGACATAGTTCACTAATTGTAGTTTTTTTTGTTTTGATTATAGGAGGATCTGGGTACTCTCTAGATGCGAGAGAGGTTTCCAGAGATGATCGAATTGATACCTCATCTAACACTAGATGAGCTTCAGGTGATAGGCCATTGTGGCCTTACGAGTTTGCTTGATATGCCCCAGATTAGGATTAATTAGGGTTTGTTGATCGCATTGGCTGAGAGGTGGCATAGTGATCACAACACCTTTCACCTACCCACTGGCGAGATGACAGTCACACCAGAGGATGTGTGGCGTATATTGCACATTCCGTTTATGGGGGAGATTGTTACATGTGATTCTCATGGGACCAGCAGCAAAGATGCTCTTCGCAGAGTTTTTCAGGATCAGGACATAGAGGGTCTGAGCGTTCGATGGCGGAGGATTGCAAATTCCTATGCGACACTACCAACAGTGCTAGCTAGAATCATTGGAGGTTTCCTTTGCCCTGATCATAGGTCAAAGGGATTCCTCATTGGTTGGGGTAGGACTCTTGAGAGCATGATGGTACATGGTACTAGATATGCATGGGGGATGTGCATGCTAGCGCATCTTTATCATGATCTGCACTCTGTTGTGTACCTGGATGCACGTAGTTTATCCATAGGGATGACCATGCTACAAGTGTGGGCTTGGGAGCATTTTGCTATTTGTCGATTGTTTCCAGTTGCAGATAGACCAAACGGTAGACCGTATGTTTTCCGATACAATGGTCGATTCACACAGGCCCGAATGGGCAAGTTAGAGCATTGGAGACGAGTGTTTGATGACATTGAGATAGTTATCTGGAATCCATACCTTGACTATGAGGAGTGGGATGAGGATGGTGCAATGTTGGGGTTCTTGTGTGATTTTATGTATCTCATCGGTCGGACTCCATTTGTATTAGAGAGATTCTTGCTTCATCGAGTATACAGACAATATGGCATTGTTCAGTGCATGCCATAGGGAGTAGCCCATTATGCACAGCGACGAATGGATATTCCTGATTGGGGTCCTACACTGTCATATGATGTTCTTGTAGAGGGGTATAGAGCATTACAACCATCTCCTTGGGACATGCAAAGAGATATCCTAGAGGCAGCTGTGACAGAAGAGTACACAGCCTTCTTGGCCTTGGTCCCCCATCCTCGTATTACTATTCCCAATGAGCCAACACCTTTACCTATAGAGGGAGATGTAGCCGAGGGTTCTGCAGATAGTGGGGGTGAAGAGGATTCTTCATCCAGCCGTAGTTCAGGGAGCAGCGGGAGCTCTGACAGTAGTAGTGATCATACTGATGATGGCAGTGGAGGAGACAGAGGGGCAGGGCCAGGCACCAGCAGTGCTCCTTCTTCTAGCAAGCCTCACAAGAGGCAAGCAGTGATAGTGCCAGCAGTCAGACAACAAAGACAGATAGTTGGTCTTCAGGCACAGGTCCAAACTTTGCAGGGGCTGTTGGTACAGGCTTGGGGTATGCTTGTGCAGACTCAGACGCAGATGCAGGCCTAGGCACAGGCTCACACATAGGCCTTAGCACAGGTTCAGGGGAAGTTAGCTGCCATGCAGACACAGGTTGATACCCTGACAGTTGAGCGAGATAGTGCTCGGCAGATTACCGAGAGGGCACAGGAGACAGTGGATACTTTTTAGAGATTGGCCGATGGCACCTCCATAGGTGATTATATGAGAGAGGTTATGCGGGTTGGCCAAGAGGCAGAGCTCTACAGAGGTCGATATCATGATGCAGTGCCTGTTGAGCTTCAAATCAGTTATGCTCCGTCGAGATCTGGGCGGACTCATACACGAACAGTCAATGAGGGGGTGACAGCCTCCACATAGAGATTCCAGAGATTCGGGTCCTTCTAGGGGTGGTGATGGTACAGGTCCTGTTGGGCCTACTCACTCTGGCAGTAGCAGTTCATAAATGCCATTGTGATCCTCTATGATGTATATTATGATTGTAGCTCATTGTTGATTATGTATTTTGTAGACCAAACTTCATTGTATACTTGACATTTGTGATATATATGAGGTGCAGTTGATGTGATATGACAATGGCTTTATGATTTCTATGTGATGGATGCTTGTATTATATGATTTTGTTGATGATGCAAATTAAATGTGATGATGTATATGAATGATTTTATTTATTTGTAATGATGTAATGATAAATGCATGTGTAGAATATGATATATGGATAAATGACGTGATGTGATAATATGTTGGATGGTTGGATAAATGCTTTTTATTTTATGGAATGATCTTATGATGAATGATCTTTGATTGGTGTAATGATAAGAATAACATGATTTCATTTATTAAATGTATGGATGGTAAATGATGTATGCATATGATGTTGGTAGATGATAATGTAATGAATGATGTTATGGTAAAATGAAACAAGATGTACTTACGGTACAATTTAATACATAGTTTATTTGATGTATGTATGAATAATGAAATGATGATACTAAATGATGCAATGGTGACTTTTACATGTTTTTGATGATTTTTGGATTGTATGTCAAGTATACTCAGTCTTATTTATAGATTAGATAATCATTGATTGGAATCCTTTATGCAACAAATACTCTGCAGATAATGAATGATGATGAATGCAATCTAATTTAATCATGCAATGATATGCAAAATAGATGTCATTGTAATAGTCTTTTTGTGCTTGGTATCATCATAGAGCTTTATTGAATGTTGAAAAATGAATACAAGCGTCAATGGTATGTGTTAGACCAATGACGACCTGAGTATTACTTTCATGATTTTTGATATTGCAATCGAACATAAGCATCTAGGTATAATTGAACTGAGATGACCATAAGCATTTATTGCATAAAACAGGCAGAGATAATCATTTGAGTGTGTGAATTTTGAATGTCATCGGTGATACATTTGCATAGCACATCCCCCGACAATTCACACATTTATATGATTATGGTACAGACAACAGACAATAAAAATATCATTCTTTCTCCTTGTTCCTCTAGTTCAAAAAATCATCGAGTTACTCTAAAGAAATGATAATCAAAAAGTACAATATATCCATTATTTACTTAGTGTTTCATTCATTATTCAGATTTTAGATCATCCATCCTGATTTTGACATGTTTTTGGATTTTTGAGATTTTGACTAAAGACCTAACCTACTAACCTATCTTAGGGGCCTCGGGGGCTGATTTAAGATTAGCCTTGCCTACGTTACACACATAGAGACCACGTAGTTCGACTCACACAGACCTATGTTTTTGGATTTCGCCTTTTTAAATTTTCCTTTTTGACATGGTTTTGGATTTTTGATATGATATGGATGCTTGATGCTCTTCTGATGATGATTGATATTGCGCTTTGATTTTGTTTTCAGTTTTTTGCCATACTGTTGTGCTCCCAGATTGGTGAAATTGATATGTTTGTATTTCCCTTAATGATATCTAGATGTTTCCCCCCCAAACTATAGAGTGATATGTTGACTATTTGAAAATGATTTTGATATGGATGCAAAGATGGCTAGACGAATGATATGATATGAAATGATACTGACTGCCAGACTAATGATCCTGATATATATCCAGATAGATGGGAAAGCTGATCTTAGAATCACATACAACGCCTATTTCCAAGTTTTCACCACATGCTTTGATTATACCCGTTGTGTTTTTTTTTTTTTTTTTTTAATTTATTTTTTCGCGTTTGCCAAGATGCCTATTTGCTAGGTTTTCGCCAAGGAAACAATTTTCAGTAGTTTTCCCCGTGCACTAGGAGATTTTAAGCATAGAATTTTTTGAGATGAATACTGTTGAAGGTTCATCAAACAGATCCCCTTCTAACGTTGATAGCTGATATGCTCCTGACCCATACACGGATATGACGACAAAGGGACCAAGCTAGTTAGGCTCAAATTTTCCTTTATTTTCTCTATCTTGTTGATTCCTAGGGTTTTCCTTTAATACTAAGTCACCAACCTGAAAGACCCTCGGTTTTACCCTGTGATTGTAACTTCTTGACATCCTATGTTGATAAGTTGTTAGATGATTAACAACTTGTTGACGATGCTCGTCCAACAATTCTAGTTCCTGCAGTCTAGATACCCTGTAATCTTCATTTGAAATGATACCTTTGAGTGATACACGAAGGGATGGAATTTCAACTTCAATGGGCAATATGGCTTTTGATCCATATACCAAAGCAAATGGTGTAGCTCCTGTTGGTGTTCTGATGCTTGTTCTATAGGCCCATAGTGCAAGGTTGAGTTGAACATGCCAATCACGTCCAACATCGTTAACCATTTTTTTGAGAATTTTGAGTATGGTCTTATTTGAGGCCTTTGCTTGACCATTCCCTTGTGGATAGTACTGTGTTGAAAATCGATGTTGAATATGAAAATTTTCACATAGCTCTTTGACATCTTGATTCTTGAATGGTTGTCCAGTATCAGTGATAATGGATTGAGGGATTCCATATCAACATATTATGTAGTTCAAAATGAAAGAGGAAATTTTCTTCCCAGTGATTGTAGTAAGAGGTACTGCTTCAATCCACTTTGTGAAATATTCTGTAGCTGTTATAATGAACTTGTGTCCATTAGATGAAGATGGATTGATTTTCCCTACTAGATCAAAACCCCATTGACAAAAAGGCCATGTTAATGTGAAGGGATGTAGTTCTTGTGCTGGTGCATGAATCAAATTACCGTGAACCTGACATTTTTGACATTTCTTGACAAATTGATATGATTCTTTCTCCATGCAAGGCCAATAATATCCCAAACGGAGGAGTTTCTTAGCTAGAGTTATTCCACTCGAGTGAGTACCACAAATACCCTTGTGAACTTCTCGTAGGGCCATTTCAGATTCATTGCGTTCTAGACATCAGAGTAGGGTACCATCAAGACCTCGACGATAAAGGACATCTGTGATTAGTGTATGTCGGGTGGATTGGCAGATAAAGTTTCTTTTTTGGTTTTTGGAAAGATACAGAGGAAGAATATCATCTTTCAGGTAAGCATAATTTTTTTCATAGATGGAGGGTTCAGTGGTTTCTAGATGGCATATGGTAGCAGATTCTGATTGATAATGGGAAGGAAAGGATACTTTTTCTACCATAAACTCATAACAAACACACTTCTCAGGCAATTGTAGTAATGAAGCAATTGTAGCCATAGCGTCTGCAGCTTTATTCTCTGCTCTTGGAATCTGATCAAACTTGATATTGACAAAGGAATGTTTTAGATTATCTATCTGCTACTTGTAGGGCATCAATTTTTCATCCTTTTTTTGATACTCATCATTTACTTGATAAATAACCAATTGAGAGTCCCCATATACCTGTAAATCTATGATTTTCCAGCGAATTGCCATTTTGACCCCAATAATCAATGCTTCATACTTTGCCACATTGTTTGTACACTGAAACATGAGTCTCTATGCTTTTGGAATTATGTGTCCTTGGGGGGAGATGAACAAGATCCCTACTCCTAATCCTCATTGTGTATACGATCCATCAAAATATAGTATCCATTGTTGGGGCATTGCTATCATAATGTCTACATCTGGAAATTCCATTGTCATTGGGTGATCATCTGGTAGAGGAGCTTCATCTAGCTGTTCAGCGATTGCTTGTCCCTTGATTGCTTTTATTTTGACATATTGAATGTCGAATTCACTTAGGAGCATAACCCATTTCGCCAGTCTGCCTGTTAAGGCAACTTTACTTAGTAGATACTTCAAAGGATCGATCTTTGCAATTAACCTAATTGTATGAGCCAGCATGTAGTGTCTCAACTATTGAGTAGCAAACACCACTGCTAAGCAAGACTTTTCTATGAATGTGTAGTTTATTTCATAGCCATTTAAAGTTCTACTGATGTAGTAGATGGCATGTTCTTTCCCTTCATTATCCTCTTGTGCTAAAAGTGCCCCTAATGAGATATCCATTGTAGCAATGTACAGTATGAGTGGCCTTCCTTCTATTGGTGGCATGAGAATAGGTGGTGACATTAGATATTATTTGATCTAATTGAATGTCACTTCACATCCTTTGTCCCACTTGAAAACTATATTCTTATGCAATAGATGATTGAAAGGATGATTTTTATCCGCCAGCTGAGAAATGAATCGTTTGATTGACTGGAGCCTTCCCTGCAATGATCGGAGTTGACTTATATTCTTAGGAGGTGGCATCTCCATTATAGCTTTGACTTTTTCTAGATCCACTTCAATGCCCTTTTCTGAGACAATGTAGCCTAACAATTTTGCGGATGTAACCCTGAAGACACATTTCTTAGGGTTTAACCTGACATTGAATTTCTCCATCCGTGTGAAGATTTTATCTAGGATATGCAGATGTCCTTCCCTAGTAGTAGATTTTGCCAAAATGTCATCCACGTAATCCTCCATGAAGGTGTGCATCATATCATGGAATATTATCATCATTGTTGTTTGATAAGTGGCTCCTACGTTCTTTAGACCAAATGGCATGACATTCCAACAAAAGGTTCCCCATGGGCATGTGAAAGCTATCTTTTCTTGATCTTCGGGAGCTATTTTTATCTGATTGTATCCTGAGAAACCATCCATGATCGACAACATCGCATGCCCAGCTGTCAAGTCCACCATGATGTCTATGTTTGGTAGTGGAAAATAATCCTTCGAACACGCTTTATTCAGGTCCCTAAAACCTATACATATTCTGATACTATTGTCTAGTTTTGAAATAGGTACAAGATTTGATATCCATTTGGCATAATCTATATAGACCGTATGAATCCAATATCCAATAATGCCTTTAGCTTTGTTTTGACCATCAATGCAATGTGAGGATGCATTTTTCGTAACTTTTGCTTGACAAGCTTGATTCCTGCAGGCAAAGATAAGTGATCCATAAGTAGATTTGAGTCTAAACCTGACATATCAGAATATGACCAAGCGAAGCTGATGCTTCTCTGTTTGAAGAATTGGATGAATACTGGTCTTTCTTGTTCTGTCATAGATTCTGCCAGATGTAAGATTTGTGCTTTGTCTCCAGTGCCAATATTCACAGACTATGTCGGTTCTACTAGGATTGATGATCTTTCATGATAGTGTTCCAAAAGAGTGTCAAACCCTCCATCCTTCAGTGCCTCAGAAAGGTTTTCACTGTTAGATGCATTCTTTACTTTTACTTTTTCCAGATCTAATGCTGCCATTGAACGGTTTTCACCATTAGATCTATTTTCCCTATTTTTATTTTTGCAACTGGAAGATTTGACACCCTCCTGCCGAGTCATGGTGTTATGAGTATTATAGTCAGAAGTTGTACCGGATTCGGCATGGCATAGGAAGTTTATGATGGCATCATCATTTGTAAATATTGGTATATCCAAAGGTTTGATCAGTTCCCAGTTAATGAGTTATGGATGGATTAATGGCATGGTATCATCAGATTGATTTAGGTCAATGGAAGTAAGGGTGAGGATAGCAATATCGTCATAATTGTCATTTGGGATATCGAGATCCATGATGGTACCCTCTTCGAAATCATCTAGTTCACTCAAATTCTATTCGTCCTCACTAGAGTCATCGATATTTAGTGAACCCGCGATGAATGGTCTAGACCTAGAGCCTTGGCCCTCCTCACATGTAGGTGCATACTTGTGAATCACATCGACTGGAATATCAACGAAAAGTAGATCACAAGGTAATGCCCACTCATATTCATTTGAGTCTATTTTAGAACCATCTCTAAAGTGAAGGATATTTTCTACAGCCATCTTTGTTAGCTCCTGCTTCTCTTCTTCAAAGTATCCTAGTCCTGGCTTTTCCTTTGTGTGGAGAGTGAGAGGTGTGATAGGTTTTGAGATTCCTTCCTTTCTTAATCCCACAGGCCCTTGTCCTTCATAACCCATCTTTTCAAGAATAGCCTTTCCTTTTCCATACTTGTCTGTGTTGATGTTAACATTTTTGATACCGATCTCTGATGTGGATGGTTCTTCGTCCTTGTAAAGCCAATCCAGGATTGCTTTGTTGTTCGTTTCTTCTGCTATGGTTCTGGATTTTACAAATGTTTCTTGAAGAGTTGTGCCAGGTAAAGATGTTGGAGGTTTGATCATTGATGGTTGACCATATTTCCTAGGAGATGGCATTAGCTGTGATAAGTTAAGCAATTGCTCCATTGAGTATTGTCCCATTCCTTTATTTGTCAACCAAACTTGCTTTTGAAATTTGTGTGATAGAGAATTTTGTGTATCCAGATTGTTTATTTCAGCATGACTTATTTCTTTTTCTTTACCTTTCTTTTCTACCCACTTGGTAGTGATACTCGGATGTTGTTCTTCCTTTGATGTCTTTGAAATTGAAGCTTCCCTGTTGTGAGGGACAAAGTTGTCTTGAGATACTCTCAAAGTGTCAAATGTTGTGGATGATTATAATCAACAGCTATAGTCACTTCTTGTCCGTTTACTGGAAACTTTAGGCATTGATGGTATGTAGAAGGTACAACCTGCATTTCATGACTCCAGGGTCATCCTAAGAGTATGTTGTATGTCAACTCTCTTTCCAACACTTGACATGCTATATGCTTGATCATGGGTCCCACTTGAATGGGTAATACATTTAAACCTTGGGATGATCTTTCTTCCTCATCATATGCTTTGATGGTCATTTTCCTTCAAGCATCAATAGCATCATCGGAATATCCTAGTGCATGGACTAATTTGAGGGTGCAAATGTTCAGACCAACTCCCCCATCTATTAGAACTCTCTTAACACGATGATTATGGATACATACTTCAATATGCAATGTTGTGTTATGCAGATGGTTTAATGAGACATCATCTTGTTCAGAGAATGACAGACAATACGGGGTAGTCAGGTGTCCCACCATAGCTTGGAATTGACAAACATCCAGATTCTTTGGTACAATTGTGGCAACTAATGCTTGTTTGAGAACTTCCTTATGTGATGGTGACAACTTAAGGAGTTCCAGTATTGATATTTGTGCAGGGATGTTTTGCAATTGATCGACAATATTATAATGAGATTGAGGCGTAACCGCATGTTGAGATCCCACTCCTTTTAATATTACCTTGGCTTGCCCCCTAGTCATGACGTTTGTCAGTTGATGTTCTTGACTCTCTCGGGGGATGTTTTTGCATTTGATTGATAACATCATAATGTGATGGAGGTGGAACTGCATGTGTAGAGCCAATTCCTTTTATCATTACCTTGGATTGTCCCCTAGTTAACACATTGGCTGGTTGATGTTCTTGTTTCTCTTTGATTTTTAAGACATTTATTTGATTATTAGAGTTTTGCATGCTTTGGAGTAAATCCAAAGTGGTAATGTTGTTCGTTTCGTTCTCATCGATGTTATCACTAATTGCATGATTATGTTTGACTTTAGATAAACATAGGATTGTTGTGTCATAGACATGATTGGTGTTCTTTCCTTTGTTGTTTGAGGACAATGCACCTTTGTCGTAATTGGGCAAAGGATCTTTGAAGGCCAAATGATCATTGTTATTTTGAGGTCCTTCCACATACACTTTGTTGTTGTCCACCAAATCTTGTATTGCATGCTTCAACTCCATACAGTCATTGGTTTTGTGACCCTTGTTGTTAAAATAATTGTAGTAATTAGTGTCATTCCACCATGATGGTTTGACTTTTGGGTCCCAGAACCTAGCTTCCCATGTCGTGAGAAGGCCTCTAGTAACTAGTTCCTTCATTGCTGATTCCATTGATTGACCCAAAGGTGTGAACCTTAGCCGATTTGATGGTTTTTGATATGACTATGGTTTTATGATTTCATTGCTTTATATGGTTTTTGACTTGACATTTTTCTCGTTGTTTTGATTCTTTGATGTGGATGTGGTCAAATTTAAAATCGATTTGACATTTTGGGGATCATTTGTCATTTCACTTGTGTTTCGATTCTTTTGCCAAAATTTTGGCTTTTCACCGCTTGAGTATTGATTTGAGGAGTTACTTGTGTTGTTTGTTTTATCATTAAAATGTTTGATAACTCTCTTGACTAACGCCTCTTCGATTTTAAGACCATTTTCGATGACTTTCTCAAACGTTGGAGGACATTGTAGTTCCAATCTATAACTCATTTCTTCCGTCAAGTTTTCAATGAATAACTCCATCTTTTCCTCTTCAGGAATTGATCTAGGATATCTAGCGAACAAGCGCCACCATCTTTGGAGAAAAGACAAGAATGTTTCCCCCTTGTTTTGCTTTAGATTATAAAGATCCTTGATTGTTACATCATGTTGGATGTTGAAGGAGTATTGGGAGATAAATCTGTTGACGAGTTCCTCAAAAGTTCTAATACCAGGTTTTAACTTTGAAAACCACTCCATGCATGATCCTCCCAAACTCCTTGGGAATAGTCGCATTAAATATGTCTCTTCTTGTGCAAACTCAAGACTCATTATTTTGAATTCTCTAGTGTGATCAATTGGATCCGTTCTACCATTATACTTATCGTATTTTGGGATCTCACAATGTCTTGGAAAAGGTATCAGGCCGACCGTTGTGTCGAAGGGATAAGGACAAATGTCCTATATCGCATATCTCTTGGTAGTCCCTTGCGTCATATCTTGTATTTTCTATTGTAATAGTTGCATTTGAGATGTTAAAGCGGCAACTGGATCTATCGTTTGTGTTGGTTGTAAAATTTCAGCCTCACTTGTGGTAGGTGCCTCCCTTAGACGGTTTACGTCAAAGTCTTTGGGAAGTTTGGCACCTGATTCAACCAACATCAAAAGATATTTCTCCATATCTTGTTCTAGAATCTTTTCCATAAATATATGGAACTTGGGATCTTGTTGAGCTGCTTGGATGTCTTCTGAAGTTATTTCATTTTTATCATTTTGGTTCAGGTTGTTCCAAGGATTTTCCTTTGCCATTGCTTGGGATTTTAAAATTTCTTGTTCTAAGAATCTCTGTTTTTGGGACCTAGTGAAGATTGGCATACAAGATTTAACCCTTTCTTCTGAAATTTTGATCTTATGTGTGGGATAGTGTCAAATGAACCTTTTTAAACAAAGTCGAATAAGATGACCTATCTTATTGATGAGAAAATATTTAAAAGGTTAATTGCTATACTTTGTTTCGTGATGAAGGATGATAGTATCCTAATAATGAAACTTTAGTGTAGTAATTGATTGTGTATTTGATTTTGACACTTGTGATTTTGCAAGATCTTGTTTCAGTTGATAAGTTGGAAATTTGTATAAACCTTTCTGACTTTGGTTCCTAGACAGTGATTCTGATAAGAAGAAATTTTATTCTGATGAAAAATGTGGACAAAATGACAGACTAATGGACTGGTAAAAATCTTGAAGTCTTTGTTTTAAAAGCGCTAAAATAGAAGCCAAAAGCGTTATTTCCCAGAAGCACTAGAACAGAGTCCAGAAGCACTGAAACAAATGACCGAAGTGCTAATTTGACAGAAGCGTTGAAACAGTGCTTGGAAGCGCTTTAGAATTTGATGAAAGCACTATTCTACTAAAAGCATTGAAACAGTACCCAAAAGCAATATAAAATTCGATAGAAGCACTACTTTACCGAAAGCGCTGAAATATAGACCTAAAGCACTGAAACAGTGCCCAAAAGTGTTATTTCCCAGAAGTGCTAAAATAGTGACCAGAAGCGCTGAAACAGTTTTCCAGAATGCTTAAAATAGAAGTTTAATTTTCTCTATTGTAGAATCTGTTCTAGCCTTGTGACATACTGTATCAGGGACTACAGAAGATATGAAGGATGAATCCGTTGACTACGGTTGTGGAATTGTGTGAGAGCTCTTCTTTGAAAGAAGGCTCATGAATAGAGCGGTTCTACCATGTAATCTAAAGAGTGACCCCTAGCAAAATCATGATATCGGTGAATGAATGTTCTATGCTATAAGAAGAGTTTCCAATTTTGATATAGAAAATGTTGTTTTCTCAATTGATTTCTATAACCAAGAGGTTGCTTGGGCCTTGTAACCTTGATTTTTCTCTTAACAAATGTGGTGGACTTCCACTTTCTCAGCATGGATTTTTTGATTTGTTTTGACTTGACGATTTTAGGATGATCTTTAATCTGATTTAAATGAATTTGTTAAAACACGGCAAGAAATTTTGAATAAATGTTTTAAAACTAAAAAGATTGTGTATGTTCAAAAATCACAAATGACCTTTATTGATTTTGACGGGTTGTTTTGACAATTGTACACAAATCAAACAGACTCACACTTAAGGATAGGTAGGTCATCATTATAATCACAACCCATATCTTGCAATTACATTGACTCACACAACCATGTCACCCCCTAGAGGGTACCCATGTTTTTGTCTTTGCTAGGTGCGTACTCAAAGTGACGGAAGTGGATACTGAATCCCTTGTGCAAGCGGTCCTTGGTAATTATATGGTGAGTGTCTTGGGTGAAGATTCTTCCCTCCCCTTGCACCGTGAGTATGATAATGTATGGATACTGACTCAGCGAGAAACTACTCTATGGTTTGTAGATAGGGTTTCGTTCGGTGCGGCAAATAGATAAACTCCCTCAAGAGACCTCCCAATCTTTAGAACAAATATTTTGGGGATGGTTATCTTCCTCACTATCATCAAGTTGGACTTTCATCAACAACTTGTATTTTTATTATAGTGGGTTGGATAACTTGGCTTTGGTTGTTCCTACTTAGGTCGTTCCCATAGGGTGAGTACTTTTTCCCACTATGGCAGGCCTGCTAAAGGATTTAATAAAGCGTAAATAACATGAAGTAAATGTGAATCTGGCACTTTGGTCACCTAGTTAAGGGGAGAGCATAAGCCTAATCACCACAAGCACATCATATAAGTTTGTCTTGTTTTAAGCCCAAAAAGAAACTTTCTAATCTATGTGAAGGTGTTGCTTCACAAAAATCATGATGTTCTTTTTAACTTGTATTGTAAAAATGCGGTGACTATCCTAGGATTGATAGATTTTCTTTAAGAAAAAAAAGAAAGTGACTATCCTAAGATTGATCAAATTTTAGAAACTTTGAAGTGACTATCCTAGATTGGTCAATTTTAAAAACTTTGAAGTGACTATCCTGGATTGATCAATTTTAGTTAGACTGTGAAAAAAAATTTAAAATCTGGCCGCGGATGCGTCGGATCCAGACTATTTTTACAAAAGCATTGGAATATTGCACCGAAGTGCTAAAATAGTTACTTGATGTGCTAAAACCCGAAAGCATCAAAACAGGGTACCGAAGTGCCGAAGTTTGACATGGAAGCGCTAAAATACCGGATGCGCTAAAACAGTGACTTAAAACACTGAAACAATGACTGGAAGTGCTAAAGTCGAAAGCGCTAAAATAGCGGCCAGAAGCACTAAAACAATGACCAAAAGCGCTAAAACTTTTAACGGAAGCGCTACAAGAAAAACATGCCGAAAACCTACATGACACTTTCCAGAAAATTGACGATTTTGATAAAATTAGGGTTAATGCCCCATGGTGGCACCAAATTGTAAGCGTGTAATAAGTGAATAAGCACAAAAAACACTTCTTAATACGACATTATATCAAAGATTAAACTAATTGAACTAATTCAAAACAATAATCAATTGAAAACGTCATATTGCTCTCTATCTCCAAAGATTTATTAAATCTAAATTGCTCTCAAATTGTTTAAGCAACTAAGACTGTTAAAATGACAATTCAAAGAACGAGATAATGCTAATGCAATACTAAATGATTAAACTGACATGATATTGATGTGAAATAGATAATTGTAGCTACAAGAGGCAGCCATGGTTGAAAACTTGATTGCTTGATGCTTGATGTGTGAATGCTTGATGCTTGATGCTTGAATTCCTGTAGAGTAAGAGTGCAAAAGTTTGATTATCTAGATCCTTTCTTGGTTGAATGTGGCTTGTATTTATAGATTTCTTGTTTGTAGAAATGTATAGGGAAAGCTTTAAGAGGCTTGGATTCAATCTAGAGAATTGAATGGTGAGAGATTGAGGAGATTGAGAGAAAGATGGAGATTGTCTCTACCCATGAAAACACCAGGCAAGAGAAGAGGAAGAATTGATGGAGGAGGATTGAGAGATAAAATTCCAAATTTGTCTCCAATTTGTTTCCAAAACTTCCCATGAAGTTTCAATCAATTAATTTTGACATATTTTAGACATGGTTTAGACATAGGAAATCTAATTCATTTTTGAGAGAATATAGATTGGAATATTCCTTGTGCAACAATTCAAATATTTTGATTTATTTGAATTAGCAAAAGAGGGGTAAATAATTTAACAAAATGAACTATAGGATAGTTATTTATTAAATCAAACAGAAGAATATGGCAATTAATTAATAAAGTGTTTTGTCTTTATTTAATTAATTTAAGATGGATGTGATAGATTAAAATAGGGATTTGATAATTAAATCAAACAAAGTATTTATTTATTTTTATTCAATTGAGATGAGATTTAGAAGAAATTATGAAGAATGTGAATGTGAACTATATAAATAAATATTTCTATTTATTCAATAGTAGAGAAAATTAGGATAATTAATCAAATAATTCGTATTTAATTAATCGGATGCTCCAGACCAATTTTAGGTGTATACACCTTCCTTTCATAATTTGGGTCTAGAATAGGTTCATCATAGACTCTATTTTCATTGTAAGCCCTGTTCAACAATTCACCATCATCTTCTCCCATCTGATCTAGAACATCATGAATCTTGAGAATTCATGTAGATTCTAATGACAATCTTTCATATTTTATTTTTCTTACTTTGTGCTCATCATCACAATTTAGCCAATAAACTTCTAGATGTTAGACATGAGCATGATAACTAGCTAAATTATTGGCAATATTTCGTTATGGGTCATAATAATTTTTTTGGAGTGGAAAGTACTCCAAATTATACATCTTCAACTCCTCTTCACACAAACTAGCTACTCTAATTATGTTGTATTTGTAGTTCCCTATTATAATAGGAAATCTTAGAGAATCTTTCTTATAAGCCACTCTATAAAGAGCTTGGGATGGCTTCAATTGTCTTACCAATTCCAGTAACACCATTTTATCTGTAGGGTACCTGAGTAGCATGAAAGGATGTCCTTCAAACCCTTCCACCCTAATGTAGGTGAAAGTGGGAAACTGAATATAGCAGCCTCCAATATGTCTAATAATAGTTTGTGCTTCCAAAAGGCAATCTTTTGGCTTTGTTGCCTTCCATTATTCTAATCAGCTTCAGGGCGGGTGCATGGAAATGGGTAGCAATTATGTGGACACCCTAAAACAAAAAATTGAAAATCATAATGTGAGTGCATTATAACACACTCGTGTTATGTCTATGTTAAGCCTAGGCTGGGTCTAGGCAACTACAAAGAAATAACGCGAGCGTGTTATAATGCGCTCGCGTTATTTATTGTTAAAAGAAAAAAAAAATGCAAATATCTCATTTGCATTTTGATTGGTTTTTTTGTTGCACCCGCGGCCAAAAACTCCACAATATCGCGCTCGCATTCTAGGAGGACAATATCTTCACCAACAATCTATATTTCTTCACAATGATGGAGCCACGCCGATGAGGAGCTGTGAGAGGTAAGGATTCTATGGTTTTTGTTTTGAATATGTTAGTTTTAGGTTGAATTTGATATATATTTGTTTGAATTTTTAGGAGATGCAAATCAACCTACAAACCCTCAAAATACTCGATAGGAAGACCAACCAAATCCTAAAGATAAAAATCAACCACAACATCAACCTCCTCCACCAATCACTCAACCCCCTCCTGGAACTCAATAAAATTTAATGATTGAAATTGAGAACAACAACAAAAAAAATTGAGGATTTGATCAATAGGTTGAGTGAACCAAATGGTTCAACCACAGAAAGAATCACCCTAGCAAATTCATTGAAAGATATGTTAGAAATCGTAGATTCAATTAGCAAACAAATAACTGGATGGGAAGATAGGAGGCAGGCGGCTAGGCACTATTATGCAAATAAACTATCATACAAGGATGTGAAGGATTTAAAAATTAAAAAAGGTGATTTGTGCTCATTATTCACTGACCCACACACAAATCAAAATCTTACCCTCAATACGAAGAGGTTTCCTATCCATTGGTGCCACCACTGACAAATTAGGGACCGGTTCTATGATAGGTGGTACATGGTCTTTGATTACCCACTGTGCAACAATTGCGAGGTCTCACAATATTTCATTAGGAAACTATACAGTGAGTTCGTATTGAACAAAATCCCAAATTATTTTGATATGAGGGATTTCCAGGGGAGAGGTGGGGGGTCAGCTCAAGATAGACCCGATGCACAACTAGATCCTACGCAGCAAGGTAGACGAGCTCTCGCTAGACCACCTCATGAGCACATTTTGATGCCTTCCGTCGCGAAGAAAAGTGTTGATGTAAACATTGCAGGCAATCAACACTTTGACCCAGAGTGTCATCCATCATACTGGCCCTATTCTACAACGCCATCCAGGGGAGTCTTCGAGTGGTGGCCTTCGAACACATGTGTGTCAATCTTGCAGGGCTACTTGTTCACATGACCCCACCGACCCTCAGGAGACTAGTACACAGGATCCATCTACAACTATGGAGATAGAGATGGCAACTGACATTTTTCATGAGGCATATGGCATTGATAGTCAGGTAAAATTTAGTGCATGTGTTCATTGAATTTAATTTATTAAATTTTGATTTTGAAATGCAAGATTAACTAAATTTTTTTTATGATTTTAATAAAATTGCAGGGGCACAGTGTTGAGACTAGATACACCGGCCCCCCACCAACCTATTTCTGCACTACACCTATTGCTAGGGTATGTAACTAGTAAACAATTATAAATTTATTGCATGTTAATGGCATTTTTTTACGAATGGTAATTTAATATGCAATTTTGGATGTTGAACAGACTAATATTGGAGGTTTTGATGGAACACTTCCCAGTGGTGGTGGATTTACTCAAACCTTCACGCAGGTAATAGAATAAATATTTTAACTAATGAATCAAGTAGTTAATAGATTTGTGTAGTTTATACATGCACATCGTTGATTACGTTGAATAATTTGTTGTTTTATTTTCAATTGTTGCAAGACGATACACCTCTGAATGTGATGAGGGTAGTGGATATTGGTGTGACATCTGCTATACAATCTTCGATGGCTCAGACAAAAGAGGTATGAGGAAAATTAGTAAATTTACATTTACATTTGTTGTTATAGATGTTAATTAGTGAAAAATCAAACCATTATTAATTCATGTAGTTTAATTTCTATTTGTATGGTTTATACAGGGCTTGAACACACATGAGCATGGGTGTGATAATATTTCCCTCATGGAGAGAGATCGTGAGATGGCTGTAAGTGATTATTTTGTGAAATATATCATTTTTATAATTTAATTTCTATATATTCATGTCTTTACTTCTTATTGTATCCTGCTTGCATTTGACAGTTATTTGTTGGCATCACCAGTTCCAGTCCTTTCATTCTCATGGTATGTATATATGCTCCTCTACTCTATTGATTTTGAATTGCTTCGGTTCATTTGCTTTCTGGTCCTTCGTGGTTTCTTGATTTCCTTGGGTATGCGCGTTATGTCCAAGTTTCCTTTGGGTTTCCATTGTTTTACTAGTCCCTTGGGTTGATTATTAAGTGTTTATTCACAGTCTGGTATTTCTCTTCATTTGGGCATTTGCTTGCATTGGTCTTAAACTCTCCATTTTTTTGTGTGAGCAAGTCACATCTGGTTCTTTGTGCTTTCATGGCAGAAATTTTAGGGTTCCCGACCTAGGGCATAGCCAATCCTCCTCAAAATTTTGTAAGGACAGTTTGAGATTCGTTTTTGATCCATTGGAGGTCTAGGTTAGGTCATTGTCGAGGTGCGAGCCTTACATCCGCACTCATTTAATCCATTTTGGTGAAACGAGTGAAACTGTGAAAAGTTCGGGTTTTCGGTGTCTTTGTGGAAGTCCACCTCCTCCAGATTTCCTCGGCTTTTCATGTTTCCTATCTTTTGCTTCAAATCCTGGACTTTTGTCTACCTCACAAAAATTCGTTTCCTCTGGATTTTCCCATTGTCTGTGGTCAGTTTGTTTTTCTAGATTCGTGATTCAAATGATAAATTATCTCATTCTTGCTAAAATTCGTTCTCTCTGGATTTTTTCGGATGTTTCGTGTCTCCTCCATTTTCCTAGGTTAGTTATAACTGTTGCTATTTTCACCAAAATCCGTCCTTGGCAGATTCTTCCAGGTATTTTCTAGAAAAATATTGAGGTGGATGGTTATGAGGGATTTGTTTAATAATGATGTATTTGATAGATTAAATGAACTTATGCTAAGTGTTTCTAACGTTACTCCTTTGATGAATTATTGATTTGAAATGATATTATGGGAGTTTGCATGCTTGGTTCACTAGAATCTACCTCATCCAGATTTTCTCCAAAATTCTCTCCAATGTGGAATCCGCAAGGGGGGTTAAATCTCAAACTTTGGGATATTGATGTCTTACACTTATTGTTTCTTGTGGATCTCATTGTGGTCATTTTATGTGTTTGTAGGCAGGATCAGGACAAGATGTTTCTGGTCGAGGCAAAGGGAAGGCAACTGATCTTGGTGCAGAGACTTCAGCCATCTTAGATGCAGAGAAGATAAAACTAGACATAAAGAGCCAGATTCCTAAAAAAAATGTTGACTTCCATTTGGTCAGGAGTCACCGACACCAATGTAGGCATGTGGGACTATGAAGAATTTAAGGCTGAAATATTAGCACCGAGCCCTCCTTTGTTAGCTAAGAGAATGGTACGCTCTGGATTGGCTCATGTAGCATGATTCCCTTCCACGGTGCAGTGTTATGAGCTAGTTCTGGAATGTGCCAGGAATTATGATATAGGGACACAAAGGATAATTGGTCCCTAGGGACGGATTCTAGCTGGCTTTTCCCCTGTATCCGTTGCTTCAACCTTTGATATGCCTGACAAGTCCCATGTGGTATACTTTGACAAAGATGGTGCTAAGAAACATTATGAGGAAAATGTAGTTAAGTCACAACAGGTGATTAAATCTTGGTTGGAGAAACATAAGTCCCATTTATCCAAGTTTCCAAAGCAACTATTCAAGCTCAAGTTCAGGAGAGAATACTACAATGTCATCACCCTTCTGAGCAGACTGGTAGGGTTAAAGAGTGTAGGTGTGTTCGAGACCTGGATGTTCAATATAATTTCTTGGATGGAGTAGGGAATAGACTGTCACTGGGTAGGTGTCATTAGTGTAGTGATTCATGAGCAGTTATGCAATGTCCTGCAAACCAAGACTTTCACTATGACCTCCTACCTAGTGTATTCATTGGCAAGAATGCATCCATACAAGGGCTTGAGCACTAGGGGTACCTTTGGGAAAGATTCTATATATGAAGTATACCTACAGATGCACCTCATTGGAGGAAGCTATAGAAGATCCAATGATGCTTTCACAATGTACATCACTAGATTGCTCCAAGGTGCAGAGCATATGAGAATTTCTAAAAAGGACAAAGAATTTATATGAAGATATGGGCATGGTTTATCCAGTTCCAAACTTTCTCATACATTAGAATTGATGGTTTTCAAAGGGCTCCCTATAGAATCCCTAGATATCCTACTAACCATATCATATTGTTGGAAGTTACAAGAACAGATTTGCGACCTCGACAATGTTGTGAAGGGAGAAATGCATAAAACAGGCTTTGGGAATGGCTTTCCCTTAAAGATTGGAATGGGTGAGGTTTGTCCCTCTTTTCAATCTAGTCATGCTTCTGAGGAGGAGATGGATAATTTTGGTCTCTCTTTCCATTCCAAGAGAGAAACATTTGACATCACTGGTGAGGCCCAGAAGAAGGCCAATCGGGAATATAGCCATTAGGCTCATATTGAAGATTATTGGGTTAACCTTACTAATGAATTCAAGGTAAGGAAGAAGAATTTATCTAGTTTTCCAGTGGATTTAGTAAGGTTGTACAATGTGAAGGCCATCCCTAACCAAGTGGAAGAGGATGTAAATGTAATCGAGGGTCATGTCTATGAGGCGGTGAAAGATAACCCAGTTGGGGAAGTTGACTGGTTAGAGGAAGAAAAGACTAAGTTAGATCAAGTCATGGCCCCGGTGATCAAATACACTAAGATGTGGTTAAAACATAAGATTCTAGAGTTAGAAGGTGAAGGTATTCCATGCACCTATGATCTGATGGGAGACTTAGAGTCTCACTTTAATTCCGAGGAGTCACTTGAACCAGATCCTAAGGGAAAAGAAAAGGTGGATTCTCCTTTCAAAATACAGGTAAGGGATGTTCAAGTTGAGAAGGCTACAGAGGTAATTAAATAGAGGAAACCTATTGCTAAGAAGAGGAGGCATGCTTCAAGAAAAGAAGCTGAGAAGGAAAAATAAGAGGAAGAGGAGGTAGAGATTAGTCCTCTATTGACAAAAAGGAGAAGACTCACAAAACTATCACAGAAACAAGAAGAGGTTCCCAAAGTTGATAAGGAGATTGAGCCACCAGTGGTAGAGGTGGAGAACTCAGGGGAGAAAACACAAGTGTACATGAGGAGGTCAAGGACTCCTTCCCCAAGGGATACTATAGTAAAGGAAAATGTTCCAGTGAATGTTCCCTTTGTTGAACAAGTAAGTGTCTCCATTCCTCAAGATAGAGGTGATGTACAAAAGGTTCAAAGGAAGGATGAAAATCCTGAGGACTTAGGCGAGGAGGAATTTTAGGAAGGAGACCTCTATAATGCGAAGGTAGGGATTGACAAGGTGATTTAGTCTCCATTGGTGGCATATACAGATTCACCTATAGAAGAAAAAATGAATAAATCTCCTCAACAGGAGGAAATAGCAACTAAAATCCCTTCACCAATGTAGACAGTCATAGAGGAGTAGGTACAAGAGAAAGAGAATCCAATCATGTATATTCCTAATGTACCAAGTATTGAAAAGGATACAACTAATGATTAGCAGGAACACAAGCAAGATAGGAAAAATATAGTCCCTGCTGAGTCTACTATTCCAGAATGGCTAGATAAAAAGTTGAAGAGAAAAATGGTGATAGTGGAGGATGCTCCTCCTAATTGGAATTTCCTTATGGCTAATGTGGAAAAGGAAAAAAATAAAAATAAAGCTAGGGTTGTCTCTTGGATTGAGAGAGATGGGTCAGGCAACAGGGTGGCCCATATTGCTACACCTCCTCCAAATAAAGATAGATACAGTGTGACTGCTCAGGATTATCATGTGCATACTGTTGACTTGGGGCATACTTCTGTAGAATAGGATAGTGAGGAGTATGAAGTCTCCAGTGTTGTGATTGTGGGAAGGTTGAAGAAGGTTGTGCAAACCAGGCATGAGTTGGAGAGGGAGAATGAGAAACTGAAGAAATACTTGCAGGAGTTGATGAAACCCTTGCAGGCTATTAGCTCCTCCTCCTCTGCTGCAGGTTTCTTGCCTCAGGAGACAATCTCTGAGTTGGAAAAGATGAAAGGAACCACACATGCTACAGATACTTAACCAATAGGGCTCATTGGGATGGTGCAGTTAGGTAGGCAAGAGATGACATCAAGTCTCTTGAGAGAAGGATTAGGGTTTTTCCTGTGACACTTGTTGCTGAGCTGGATAGAGTCTTGTTGGCCGTGCATCATGAAGAAGATCAAGTTAAAGATAGAGATGGGAAGTAGCTATATAGGGTTACATGGAGATATGTGCTTCCCATTACTTAAATGCATTGGGCCGACCCTTTTGGTGCCTAGGCTGACTTGGATGAAATTGGTGCTAATGACAAATTTCATAATATGTTTGAATATCTTTGAGGCCGACCTATTTTGTGGCATGTTTTGATTGTAATTCCTATTTTTGGGTCGACCTATCTTGGGGATTCTATATAAATGGGAATGTTGCCTCATTTGAATATAGATGAATAGAGATAGAAGAGAGAATAGGAATAGAAATAGAGAAAATTTTGATATTAGAGAGAATTAGGGTTTATTTCAAGAAAGTGTTGTAACAGGAAGTTGGAATTGTTGTTATTTTGGATGACTTAATATAAGAAGGATATTGTGTTTTGGTATCTATCTTGTGGAGTTTCATCTGGCATGGTTCTGGTTGTTCTATCTTTCAAATTTCTTATATTTTTATGGTTAAATTGTCTGGTGATGCTTAGGGTTTCATGTTTGGAATGTTTGCAGTGATCTCTAGTCCATACTTTTCGTAGTTAGCTGATTGTTAGCTGCTTTGCAAAGTTAGCCTAGACTCAAAATTTTGCTTAGTTCAGTTATAAAGATTTGTTCATCTCAATTGAAATAGAATTGTTTGAATTTATGTTTTTGATTTGAAAATCTTTAAATACCTTAGAAGATTGCACTATTTCTGTGAAAATGCAGATTCATCTGGGTTAAACAAAAAGTAGTTTATGTGAGATCGATTCATTTTGAGAATTTTATCCTTCGACATTTTCAATTTTAGGATTAGAAGTAGTCTTAGAATCATATCTGAAACCTTTGTCTTTTTCTATTTATTTTGTTATCTAAGTCACATCAAAGATTCCAACTATAGATCTGATAAATTTGAAGTCCAATGTTTGCTTGTAGTAAGGTCCCATTGTGATTACCAACATTTTCACATTTATCACTAAGTTGTTTTGTTACATTGTCAAGACCTGACATTAAAGACGTTGGGGTTATCTCTTTTCCCATAGAGATTTACCTTTCAAGAGAGATAGGATATCATATTCTGTCTAAGTTGTTGTCATGCAAAAAGCACCATCAATAGATTGGCGCTAGAAGGAGGGCCTTGAATAAACAAGTTGCACCATTTCCTAAACGCCATCTCTCCTGAGAGGCTTAGAAGAAGAACTAGATCTACTCCAGGAGGAGATGAATTTCAAGAATTACAAACCCCTAATAGGTCAAGAAGGACCAAAGGAGGGGAAGAATCATCATCTACTCATCCACTTCCATCATCTCCACCATCTTCATCCTCATCTGACTCTGGGGGAATTCCTACTCCATAACCACAACCAGTCACAAATCATCCATACCACCCCCATCTCCACCAATGGATTTTCTTTCAAATAATCTATCCCGATTGATCTTTAATAATTACAATGTCATGCCCAAGAACACTGAGCACTTCTGCTCTACATTTCATACTCATGACCCCAACAAAACAACAAAAGAACATATTAGGATTTTCCAGACTTGTCTAAGGGATAGAGGAATCAACCATGAGGATGTTTAGGAGAAAAATCCTTCTATTGGTACAATCATTTACCTGCTGCTTGCATCCATAATTAGACTGAGTTAGAAACTGCATTTCTATAAAATTTTAAGATCCCCATTAGTGCTAATGAGTTGTACTTGAAATTTACTGGAGTGAAAAGAGAGATTAATGAGCCCATAGGATCATTTAATGATAGGTTCCATCGAGCATATACCAGACTCCAAGCACCTTATGTTGGAAATGAAAATATTGCTCTGGAAGTTTACCTTGAAACCTCAAATAGCCTTACAACTACCTTTCTTAAACATTGGACTAATCCTTTGAATACTCTATTGACTACATATACAGAGGCTGTAAAGGTTAGCACTGATATGAGGCAACACTTATCAGGACCCTTACCATCCTTAGGACCTGTAGCTCACCCTGGACAAATCCAAGCCCCTAACCAGACTTTGACCAGTCATGCTCCAATCATGAATCCAATACCCTCATTACCTTTAGTTCCTCATCTAGGTCCACCTTTAAATCAATCCTAGCCTATTAACTCTTATCCTCAACAAAGAGCTAATCAACCCCTTCATCAACAACAAGCTGGTTTCCCTACATATTTGTAGAATTCGGAAGTCCTAAATCAGGTTGTTGGTTCTCGAAGCACCCCTAGATATCCTTCTGGTAGTATCAATCAGGCACCACCTAATAGTCTGGATAAGGAGAGGTTGGATGAATTGCCTGAACAAGTGAAAAGGTTGAATATAGAGGTAACCTATTTGAGAAATCAAAATAGCCAGCTTCAGGCTACTTAGAAGAATATACAATCTAACTATGGCAGGGAGAACAAGAACTTTGAAAGAGGTCAGTACTTTGAAAAAAATCAAAATTTTGACAAATGGCAAGGTTCCGGTCAGAATTTCAATAGAAGACAAGGCTCTGGTCACAATTTTGATAGAAATCAACAAGGTGGACAAGGATTTGACAGAGGACAACCACCTAGGAAAAATAGGTCATGGAATACTGGCCTTAACAATGGAGGGATTCCTACTGCCTTGAATCAACCTTCTACTTAGGAGAAGCCTCTGAATGGTGTATACATGGTAGAAACAACTTTGTCTGGTTGGTGCAGACTCATTAAGACAAGTCAACACTCTGAGCTAGATTGTGCAGAATTTCAGACTGCAACTTCCATTTTTTAGTATGAATTTGAGAACAATTCCACTGGTTAGGAAATTGTGCCCTCAAATTCCTATGATTCTCTGGTTCTGGTACTTAATCATGCCCCATTTCCCAAAGGGGAGGAAAATGAACCAGAAGAAGTATCTGTTACAGAGGATGAGGCAGAGCAGGTGTTAAATGAAGATGAGATTTCCTAGTTTTTTAATGAGGAAAATGAGAATGTTAATGGCCCTTTAGATGAGGAAGAAGTAAGTATTGAAGAATTTCAAATGTTTCAACAACTAGCAAAAAAATATGATTTAATAAATAGACCTAACAGGGATCCACAGGCTGGAGGTCCTTTCATTACTTCTATCCCTCCTAACAATTTCAATACTCCACTAGATCTGCAAGCTAGTAATAATCCACCTTATCCTCATGTGACAACACAATGCTTGTCGAAGGGAAACAATACTAAAGTATCCAAAGACAAGAAGGCCAGTGGCTACAAGGAAACCCATGTTGACCTGAATGTGGAGTAATTGGGTGAATATGTGACTGAGGAATTCAACAAAGTAAAGGTAATTCTTTCCGCTTTTGAATTATTAAGAGTTCCTGCTATTAGGAATGTTGTTTTTGGATCATTTGGTTCAAATATAACACCACAGGGGGTAGCCACCAATGAGGTTGTTACTAGGTCTTCCAACTCCCAAACACCTAGAAGTCAGGTCCCACTTATAGACAAAAGGGGAGATAAAGATAAAGGCCAAGATGCACAAGTTGATACTCATCTGAATTTGTTTCAAGGCAAGATGGAAACCCCTCCTTTCCTAATATCTGTTCGTATTTTTAGAAAAAAATTGCATAATTGTCTTCTGGATTCAGAAGCCTCTATGAATATTATGCCTTTTTATGTTTAAAAAGCATTAGGTACTACCCCTATAGCCTCTCAAAAGAAGGTTACTCAATTAGACAAAACAAAGGTAAGTGTAGTTGGAGAAGTGAACATGATCCCTACACAACTTGCATCAGTTCCAAGAGTGCAACAAGTGATCAATATCCAGGTTGCTGACATTCCTGATACTTATGGTTTGATCCTAGGTAGAGATTCCACTAAGGAATTAAATGGATATACATCTACAGACCATTCTCATATGTGGTTACCATGGAAATGAGTCCCAAATCAGATCATAATTGAAAGAGAACCTCGAATGAAGTATTTAATCACTAAATACCAAAATACCTCAAATGAAGTATTGGTGTCTGAGGTTAGCATGGGGAAGTATGTGTTGGATGCATCAGTTATAGAAGATGAAGAGGTTTTCATGCTGTAGGATTCTTTAGATGAGCACATTCCAAAGAGCAGTAGTTTTGGAACACTGATTGAACAAGAGGATGAAACAAGTGATCAAGAAGATAGGCAACTTGGTTTGCTGGATAACTTTCAGGAGTTCATCCAGAAGTGTATGGAGGATCAGATGCAACTGAAAGGAAGCATGCAATTTGAAGAATTATTGCTTCCCAATTGGTGCAGAGTGCATGATGCCCCTCATTCTGAGCTGGAATGTGACTTGTGTCAGACTGTTGTCCGATAGATACAAAAGTGCATTTATCTAGTTCCACATATTGGACTTAATGTGCAGGAATAATTAAGCATTGATAAACGTAAGAGCCCAATGCTTCCTAAAGAATCCCCTTTCCTCAGCAAGGAACAAGGGAAATTGAAGCCAAAGGAACCCGATGGTTGTTGGACACTAAGATTCGATGGATCTAAATCTAAGCAGGGTGCTAAAGGAGGATTTGAATTGATCAGACCTAAAAGCAAGAATTATTTTTCTGCTCTTAGACTCCAGTTCCAATGCACTAATGATTTCCCTGAGTATGAAGCTTTGATCCATGGCTTATTAATGGCATCAACGAAGAAAGTTAAGATATTACAAGTGTTCAGGGATTCATAATTAGTAATCAAACAAGTAAGAAAAAAAATTTCATGTCGTGATAGAAGAATGAACAATTACAGGCATAGAGTGTGGGATCTCATTGATGAGTTCGATGATTTTAATATCTAGTTGATCCTTTGAAATAAAAATTAGGTTGTTGATTCTCTAGCACAAGTTGCTAGCACCTTGCAGCCTCTGTCACTTTCAGGATTAAAGAAATTTACAGTTGAGATCACTCCAGTGCCTTCAGTGTCTAACAACATTACTAATTTCCAGGTATTTGAAGATGATAAGAATATTCGCGACTTTATTACAAGCTGTGATGTGTTTGCTTCCCTAGTTATTGATGAAATAGAGCATCAAGAAGCAGAAATAGACTTTTGAGGAATCATCAATCTGAACACTAATACCATTCCAAGAGGTATGGTGCAACTTGAACGGATTTTTGATTTAGATAAGATAAGAGATCAAGAACAACAAGTTAAAAGAGAGTCTCTTAGTAGCCAGTGTGAAACATATGATATGGGGATTCCTGGTGACACAAAGAATGTTTTTATTGGCAAGGTATGTACTGTGGAAGAAAGAAAGGGGATTATTGAGGCCTTACATACATATCATGATGTAATAGCTCGGAGTTATGAAGATTTGAAAACATATGATACTTCAATAATTACACACACCATCCCTTTGAAGTTAGATGTCAAACCATTTAGGCAAAGATAGAGGCCGATCAATGCTTTGTTAGAACCCATTATTCAGAAGGAGGTGTAGAAGTTGCTTTCAACAAACATCATATTTCCAGTAAGACACTCTACTTGGGTTGCGAATTTGGATCCAGTAAGGAAAGAGAATGGAGAAATCAGACTATGTGTGGATTTTAAGAATCTGAATAGAGATTCAAAAAAAGATAATTATCCAGTTCCTTCACTAGATGAGGTGCTTCAGATTGTTAATGGATCTCAAATGATTTCCTTTTTGGATGGGCATTTTGGATACAACCAAGTTATGGTGCAGTATGATGATAGGCACAAGACTGCCTTTACCATGAAATATGGAACTTTTGCATATAGAAGGATGCCACTTGGGTTGATCAATGTTGGAGCTACATTCCAGAGAGCTATGGACATTGCTTTTAAGAATATAATTGGTAAGTGCATCCTTATTTATATGGATGATTTGATTGTTTTTTCCAAGAAATGAGGCGATCACATAACAGATTTATGCAAGTTGTTTCAAAGATGTAGAGAGTTTGGCATTTCACTTAATCCAAGGAAGTGCATTTTTGGAGTCATAGAAGGAAAGTTGTTGGGACATATTATCTCGGAATAGGGTATTGCCATTGATCCTAAGAGAATACAGGCTATCTTGAAGATTCAACCTCCTACAAGTAAGAAAGAGATGAAGTCATTCTTTGGTAAGATTAACTTTGTTAGGAAATTTATCACTGGATTTGCAGAGATAGTTAAGCCATTGAATGCTATGTTGAAACAATAAGAAAAAATAGAATGGAATGGAAAAGATAAGGAAGAATTTGTAGAAATCAAGAAATTCATTGTTGAAGCTCCTGTATTGGTGAGCCCAGATTACGCTAAACCTTTCTACATATATTCATTTGCTTCTGATCACTCCTGTGCTGCAATGTTAACTCAAAAGTCTGATCAAGGCGATGAACACCCTATAGCCTTCATGAGTACTCCCTTAAAAGATGTAGAATTAAGATATCATAATGTAGAAATGCAGGTCTATGCTTTGGTCAGAGCAGTGAAGAAGTTCAGGCACTATATATTGAGGAATAATTTTTTTTCCATAGTACCTGATCCTGCAGTAAAGTTATTGTTGATGCAGAATGAGTTAGGTGAACAAAAGGCCAAATGGGTGACCATGTTGCAGGAATATGATATGGAAATCCAGCCCATGAAATTAGTAAAGGGACAAAGACTTACAAAGACAATGGTTGAGACTGGTCCTGATCTCACAGCTCAACATTATTACCTTCAAGAGGTATCTCCAGGAGATTGTATGATGAAATAATTTTCTATTTGCTGAATTAGGAGTGTCTTGATCACCTTAATACAGTTCAGAGATAGGTCTTGTGCTTGAAGAGTGGAAGCTTTATGATGAAAGGAGCAATCTTATATAAAATAAATCATGAGGGTGTATACTTAAGATGTTTGGGGAAAGAAGAGGCTGCCAGAGTGATGACTGAATTTCATGAAATAATGGCACAAGCCATGGTTCTGCATCATCTACTACAAACCAGATCTTGAGGGCAGGCTACTACTAGCCAACTTTGTTCAAAGATGCACACCAACATGTGAGAACTTGTCGCATATGTCAGACTACAACAAGTAAGGAAAAACATGCAGCTCTTCTGCTCTAGCCAGTCATTGAGGTAAAACCGTTTGCTCAGTGGGGTATAGACTTCATAGGTCCAATTAATCCTACATCTTCTGCGAGGCACGGGTATATTCTTACCATAACTGATTATTTTACTAGATGTACAAAGGCTCTGGCTTGTAAACAATGTACTTTAGATGTGGTAATCAATTTTCTTGAATTTGGAATTATCAATCATTTTAGTTGTCCATTATCTTTGGTCTGTGATAATGGTCCTGCATTTGCGTCGCTGAAATTTTCTAATTGGACATTTGATTATGGGATTGTTATTAAATTTTCATCCAATTATTACCCTCAAGGTAATGGTCTAGTTGAGTCTTCCAATAAGAACCTATTGACAGTTATTCATAAGTTGCTAGAACAAAATCCTAAGCATTGGCATACCCAGCTCCGATTTGCTCTTCTAGCTGACTGAACTAGATAGAAGGCATCCGTAGGAACCTCTCCTTATCACCTAGTATTTGGTTTGGAACCTATGTTTCCTATCCAATTGAAAATCCCTACCTTAAAGTTTATCAACAAATACTATAATGAAGAAGATAAACGTGAAGCCTGTTTGGCTAAATTATTGCACTTGGAAGAGAAAAGAGATGAAGCCCTAGAAAACTTTGCTAAGCATCAGGGTGTAGTGAAGAGATGGTTTGATAGGAGAGATAAGGTGAAGGCCTTTAGAATTTATGACTTAGTTCTCTACTAGGATAAATTCCATGACCGTAAGGGAGAGCATGGTAAATTTGATAAAATTTGGCTTGGTCCTTACCAGATTTTAGAAATTCTGGGAGATAATGCTTTTCACTTAAAAACCCTCATTGGTGAGGATATCCCACTTCCTGCCAATGGGCAGTATCTAAAGCATTATTTTCAACCTTGAACTACTTGCAATTCATCCTATACATAGTTAGAGTAATTTTGCTTTCTTCTTTTGCTTTGCTAGTTTTTCTTTAGTAGTTTAGATTTTCTTTGGTTTGTTCTTCTTTTCGTTTTGGGTTCCTTGTTTCCTATGGGCTGTTGCATCTGTACAACTGGCTATTTTCTTGGGATTGTTAGAAAATTTCTTTTATAAACTCTAATCAATTTTTCAGAGTCAAGTGGTGGAATTCTTTTGTCTGATGTCCCTTGTACTTGGAATTAGAGTCACTTGTTTTGGATACACTTTGGAACATATTTAGGTCTCACATTATCACACTAAAATTAAAGATTCTGCAGTTGCATAGGGTCATTGAGTGATTTGGCCTGGTGAAAAATCTTATATTCTGCTTCAGTGCCACTGTGTTCCTCATCCCTGAGTGCGAGTTTCATTAATTACAGAGGTGAAAAGGAAAAGTTCTATAAAACAAGAAAAGAAAAAGAGAAAAGGGAAAATTATGAAAATTTAAGTAAATTTCACCTTATCAGGAGTATCCTAGTATCTCTATCGGGGCTATAGACGCCTGAATGGCAGTAGAGCTATGCTTGGGAGGGTCACCACGATAACCTCGTCGGGGCCATGGATGCTTGACTGGCAGCGAGGCTCTATCCAGGTTGCTTTTGAAGTTTGAACTTTTATGTAGCTTGGCAAGATTTGCTCTGGCTCCCATTGCACTTACAGGATAAAAATAAATGCATAATACACATACTTGGACCCTGGTATAGGAAAAGGTCTTCTTGCTTGTGGTTTCTAAAATTTTGTCCATAGGTGTCCTGATGAGAGGATTGAAACCAGAGATTCTGGGTTCTTGGTTCTAGTTTATTCTTGAAATGCTCTGAAGCATTTCCCTAGTGGAGTCGCCATTTGTTGTGCAATTTTTGCACACATGCCCCACTAAAAGTGGGGACCCTCTCTTTTTTTCTTTTGGTGTCGTGGCCCTTCTTTTTCGGGGGTTTTTCTTGCTTGAAGCTTGTGCTTTGATGTCCATCTTGCCAGTTGAAGTGGCACATTTATGAATTTTATTAAAAGTCTTGAGTTTTGAATGCATTCCAGAGTTTTCACTGTTCTCAAGAAAATCTGTCTAGGCCGGATTCTCCCGGTTTTCTTTCGGTGTCCGAAAGTGACTGCCTTTTGACCCGGATCCGCAGAAATCCGTTGTGTCCGAATTTTTCCAAAGTCTATTTCCTTGTCGAATCCCCATTTTTTGTGGTCGTGGTTGTCTTGTCGACCACATTAATGGTGTTTGTGTCGATGTTTTGGGGCTTTGATATATTGGATTTTGGGGAAGTAATTGATCATTCGAGTTTTTTTATTTGCTTATCATTTGAGCTTGAGTCTTGGAGATTTTGGTGTTTTTCCGGATTGAGGATTTCAAAGCCATTTTGACTATGCATCTGAATTTCACATGCGTGGCTTGTATCCTGCGTGCATTTAACAGTTATTTGTTGGCATCACCAGTTCCAATCCTTTCATTCTCATGGTATGTAGATATGCTCCTCTACTTTGTTGATTTTGAATTGCTTCGCTTCATTTGATTTCCAGTCCTTCGCGGTTTCCTGATTTCCTTGGGTATGTGTATTATGTCCAGGTTTCCTTTAGGTTTCCATTGTTTTACCAGTCCCCTAGGTTGATTATTGAGTGTTTATTCATGGTCTGGTATTTATTTTCATTTTGGCATTTGCTTGCGTTGGTCTTAAACTCTCCATTTTTGCGTGTGAGCAAGTCACATCTAGTTCTCTGTGCTTTCATGGTGGAAATTTTAGGGTTCCCGACCTAGGGCATAGCCAATCCTCCTCAAAATATTGTAAGGAGAATTTGAGATTCATTTTTGATCCGTTGGAGGTCTAGGTTAGGTCATTGTCGAGGTGCCCGCCTTACATCTACACTCAATTAATCCATTTTATTGAAATGAGTGAAATTGTGAAACTTTCAGGTTTTCGATGTCTTCATGGAAATCCACCTCCTCTAGATTTCCCCAGATTTTCATGTTTCCTTTCTTTTGCTTCAAATCCTAAACTTTTGTCTGCCTTGCGAGAATTCGTTTCCTCCGGATTTTCCCGGTGTCCTTGGTCAGTTTGTTTTTCTGGATTCGTGCTTCAAATGATAAATTATCTCATGCTCGCTAAAATCCGTTCCCTCTGGATTTTCCCAAATGTTTCTTGTCTCCTCCATTTTCCTGGGTTAGTTATAACTGTTGTTGTTTTTGCCAAAATCCATCCCTGGCAGATTCTTTCGGGATTTATTTAATAATGATGTATTTGATAGATTAAATGAACTTATGCTAAGTGTTTCTAATGATACTCCTTTGATGAATTATTGATTTGAAATGATATTATGGGAGTTTGCATGCTTGGTTCGTTGGAATCCGCCTGGTCCGGATTTTCTCGAAAATCCTCTCCAATATGGAATCCGCGAGGGGGGTTAAATCCCAAACTTTAGAATATTGATGTCTTACACTTATTATTTCTTGTGGATCTCATTGTGGCCATTTTATGTGTTTGCAGGCAAGATCAGGACAAGATGTTGTTGGTCGAGGCAAAGGGAAGGCAACAGATCTTGGTGCAGAGACTTCGGCCATCTTAGATGCAGAGAAGGTAAAACTAGACATAAAGAGCCAGAGTCCTGAAAGCAACATGGGCATGTGGGAATGTGGGACTCTAAAGAATTTAAGGCTGAATTGTTAGCACCGATCCCTCCTTTGTTAGCTAAGAGAATGGTAGACTCTGGATTGGCTCATGTAGTAGGATTCCCTTCCATGGTGCAGTGTCATGAGTTGGTTCTGGAATGTGCCACGAATTATGATAGAGGGACACAAAGGATAATTGGTCCCCAGGGAAGGATTCTGGCCAACTTTTTCCTTGTATCCATTGCTTCAACCTTTGATATGCCTGACAGGTCCCATGTGGTAGCCTTTGACAAAGATGGTGCTAAGAAACATTATAAGGAAAATGTAGTTAAGTCACAGGAGGTGATTAACTCTTGGTTGGACAAACCTAAGTCCCATTTCTCCAAGTTGCCAAAGAAACTATTCAGGCTCAAGTTCAAGAGAGAATACTACAATGTCATCACCCTTCTGAGTAGACTGGTAGGGTTAAAGAGTGTAGCATTATTCAAGACCTGGATGTTCAATATAATTGCTCAGGCGGAGGAGGGAATAGACTATCACTGGGCAGGTTTCATTAGTGTAGTGATTCATGAGAAGTTATGCAATGTCCTACAAACTGAGACTTTCACTATGACCTCCTACCTAGTGTATTCATTGGCAAGACTTCATCCATATAAGGGGTTGAGAACTAGGGGTACCTTTGGGAAAGATGCTATATATGAAGTATACCCACAGCTACACCTAACTGGAGGAAGCTATAGAAGATCCAATGATGCTTTTAGAATGTACATCACCAGATTGCTCCAAGGTGCAGAGCATATGAGAATTTTTGACAAGGCCAAAGAATTGATAAGAAGATATGGGGCATGGTTTATCCATTTCCCAAATTTCTCGTACATCAGAATTGACGGTTGTCAAAGGGCTTGCTACAGATTCCCTAGATATCCTACTGACCATATCATATTGTTGGAAGTTACTAGATAGATTTGTGACTTCGAAAATGTTGTGAAGGGAAAAATGCATGAAACAGGCTTTGGGAATGAATTTTCCTTAAAGATATGAATCGGTGAGGTTTCTCCCTCTATATAATCTACTCATGCTTATGAGGAGGAGATGGGTAATTTTGGTTTCTCTTTCCATTCCAAGAGAGAAAGGTTTGACATCACTGGTGAGGCCCAGAAGAAGGCCAGCAAGGAATATAGCCATAAGGCTCATATTGAAGATTATTGGGTAAACCTTATAGATGAATTTGAGGTAAGGAAGAAGAATTTCTCTAGATTGCTAGTGGATTTAGTAAGGTTGTACAATGTGAAGGCCATCCTTGACCAAGTGGAAGAGGACGAAAATTTAATCTAGGGTCATGTCTATGAGGTGGTGAAAGATAAGCTAGTTGGGGAAGTTGATTGGTTAGAGGAAGAAAGGACTGACTTAGATCAAGTCATGGCACCGGTGATCAAATATTCTAAGATGTGGTTAAAACATAAGATGCTAGAGTTGGAAGGTGAAGGTATTCCATGCACCTATGATCTAATGGGATACTTAGAGTCTCACTCTGCTTTTGAGGAGTCACTTGAACTAGATCCTGAGGGAAAAGAAAAGGTGGATTCTCCTTTCAAAATCCAGGGAAGGGATGTTCAAGTTGAGAAGGATGCAGAGGTAAGTAAACAGAGGAAACCTGTTGCTTAGAAGAGGAGGAATGCTTCAAGAAAAGAAGATGAGAAGGAGAAAGATGAGGAAGAGGAGGTAGAGATTAGTCCTCCATGTATAAAAAGAAGAAGACTCACAAAACTATCACAAAAATAAGAAGAGGTTCCCAAAGTTGATAAGGAGATTGAGCCACCAATGGTAGAGGTGGAGAGCTCAGGGGAGAAAACACAAGTGTAGATGAGGAGGTCAAGGACTCCTTCCCCAAGGGATACTGCAATAAAGGAAAATGTTCCAATGAATGTTCCCATTGTTGAACAAGTAAGTGTCTCCATTCCTCAAGATACAGGTGATGTACAAAAGGAACTAAGGAAGGATGAAAATCTTGAGGACTTAGGTGAAGAGGAATTTTAGGAAGGAGACCTATATAATGCAGAGGAAGGGATTGACAAGGTGATTCAGTCTCCTTTGGTGGCATATGTAGATTCACCTGTAGAAGAACAAATGAATAAATATCCTCAACAAGAGGAAATAGCAACTAAAATCCCTTCTCCAGTGTAGACAGTCATAGAGGAGTAGGTACAATAGAAAGAGAATCCAATCATGGATATTCCTTTATGTACCAAGCATAGAAAAGGATACAACTGATGATCAACAGGAACAAAAGCAAGATAGGCAAAATACAATGCCTGCTGAGTCTACTATTCCAAAATTGTTAGATAAAGAGTTGAAGAGAAAAATGGTGATAGTGGAGGATGCTCCTCCTAATTGGGATGTCCTTATGGATAATGTGGAAAAGGAAAAAATTAAAAATAAATCTAGGTTTGTGTCCTAGATTGAGAGAGATGGGTTAGGCAACAGGTTATTGCTACACCTACTCCAAATAAAGATAGAGACAATGTGACTACTCAAGATTATCATGTGCATATTGTTGACTTGGGGCATGCTTCTATAGAATAGGATATTGAGGAGTATGCAGGCTCCAGTATTGTGATTGTGGGTAGGTTGAAGAACATTGTGCAAACCAGGCATGAGTTTGAGAGGGAGAATGAGAAACTGAAGAAATACTTGCAGGAGTTTATAAAACCCTTGCAAGCTATTAGCTCCTCCTCCTCTGCTACAGGTTTCTTGCCTTAGGAGACAATCTCCGAGCTAGAAAAGATAAAAGGCACCACACATGCTACAGTTGCTTGGTTGTAGGGTGTCCAAACCAAAGGAGATGATGCTATTAAGAGCATCTTGTTGACTACAAGAGATGCCATGAGATTGGTGGATTGGTTAAAGTTTGTATTGGCTCAAGATAAGGAGGAAATTGATCTCCTACTGTAGAAGGCCACAACAATAATGGAGTTCACTAAAGATAAATTGGTAAAGTGTGGGATTCTTCCTTTTCCAAGGGTTTTTGAACCTTGGGAATGGTTTGAAATTCTACAAATTTTGCAGAAGGTCTTAAAAGAGATCCATAAACAGGCAAGGCAGATTGAGGACACTTCTACTGGTATCCATGATAAGTGTATCTCATTCTTTGACGTCATGACAGGAAGGAATAAGTTTTCTCTGAAACATCTTAACCTGGAGCAACTTAGAAAATGGTGCAGAGATGTGTATTCTCCAATCAGTGAAGGACCAATCACTGAGCATCAACTAGATGATAATGCAACATATATTGCAGTCATTGATAGATACTTGACCAATAGGGCTGATTGGGATGGTACAGTTAGGCAGGCAAGAGATGACATCAAGTCTCTTGAGAGAAGGATTAGGGTTTTTCCTGTGCCACATATTGCTAAGCTGGATAGAGTCCTATTGGATGTGCATGGTGAAGAAGATCGAGCTAAAGATAGAGATGGGAAGTAGCTATATAGGGTTACATGGATATTTGTGCTTCCCATTACTTACATGCATTGGGCCAACCCTCTTGGTGCCTAGGATGACTTGGATGAAATTGGTACCAATGGCACATTTCATAATATGTTCGAATATCTTTGAGGCTGACCTATTGTGTGGCACGTTTTGATTGTAATTCCTATTTTTAGGCCAACCTATCTTGGGCATTCTATATAAATGGGCATGTTGCCTCATTTTAATATAGATGAATAGAGATAGAAGAGAAAATAGGAATAAAAATAGAGACAAGTTTGATATTAGAGCGAATTAGGGTTTATTTCAAGCAAGTGTTGTAACAGAAAGTTGGAATTGTTGATATTTTGGATGACTTAATATAAGAAGGATATTGTGTTTTGGTATCTATCTTGTGGAGTTTCATCTAGCATGGTTCCAGTTGTTCTATCTTTCAAATTTCTTATATGTTTATGGTTAAATTGTTTGGTGTTGCTTAGGGTTTCATGTTTGGAATGTTTGCAATGATCTCTAGTCCATACTTTTCATAGTTAGCTGACTGTTAGCTACTTTGCAAAGTTAGCCTGAACTCAAAATGGTGCTTAGTTCAGTTATAAAGATTTTTTCATCTCAATTGCAATAGAATTGTTTCAATTAATGTTTATGATTTGAGAATCTTTAAATACCTTAGAAGATTGCACTATTTCTATGAAATTTCAAATTCATCTAGGTTAAACAAAAAGTAGTTTATGAGAGATCGGTCCATTTTGAGCATTTTATCCTTCAGCATTTTCAATTTTAGGATTAGAAGTAGTCTTAGAATCATCTCTAAAACCTTTGTCTTTTTCTATTTATTTTGTTATCCGAGTCACATCAAATATTCCAAGTATAGATCTGATAAATTAGAAGTCCAGTTTTTTCTTGTAGTAAGGTCCCATTGTGATTACCAACATTTTCACATTTATCACTGAGTTTTTTTGTTGCATTGTCAAGACCTGACATTAGAGACCTTGGGGTTATCTCTTTTCCCATAGAGGTTTACCTTTCAAGAGAGATAGGATATCATATTTTGTCTGAGTTGTTGGCGTGTAGAAAACACCATCAACAGATTGGTGCTAGAAGGAGGGCCTTGAAGAAGCAAGTTGGAGCGTTTCCCAAACGCCATATCTCTTGAGAGGCTTAGAAGAAGAACTAGATCTACTCGAGGAGGAGAATAATTTCAAGAATTACAAGCCGCTAATAGGTCACAAAGGACCAAAGGAGGGGAATAATCATCATCTACTCATCGACTTCCATCATCTTCATCCTCATCTGACTGTGGGGAAATTCCTACTCCACAACCACAACTAGTCATAAATCAACCACTACCACCCCCACCTCCACCAATGGATTTTCTTGTTAATAATATGTCCCCATTGATCTTTAATAATTACAATATCATGCCCAAGAACCCTGAGCACTTCTACTCTATGTTTCATACTCATGACCCCAACAAAACAGTAGAAGAACATATTAGGATTTTCTAGAATTGTCTAAGGGATAGAGGAATCAACCATGAGGATGTTGGATGCAATATTTTTCCTTATTCCTTAGGAGAAGAAGCCTTCTATTGGTACAATCATTTACCTGTTGCTTCCATCCATAATTGGATTGAGTTAGAAATTGCATTTCTGCAAGATTTTAAGATCCCCATTAGTGCTAATGAGTTGTACTTGAAATTTATTGGAGTGAAAAGAGAGAGTAATGATCCCATAGGATCATTTAATGATAGGTTCCGTCGAGCATATACTAGACTCTAGGCACCTTATGCTGGAAATGAAAATAATGCTTTGGAAGTTTACCTTGAAGCCTTGGATAGACTTATAACCACCTTCCTTAAAGAAAGGACTAATCCTCTAAATACTCTATTCACTGCATATACAGAGGTTGTAAAGGTCAACATTGATTTGAGGCAACACTTATTAGAACCCTTACCATCCTTAGGACGTGCAGCTCACCCTAGACAAATCCAAGCCCTTAACTAGGCTTTGACCAGTCATGCTCCAATAATGAATCCAATACCCTCATTACCTTTGGTTCCTCATCCAGTTCCACCTTGAAATCAATCCCAACCTATGACCTCTTATCCTTAGAAAAGAGCTAATCAGCCCCTTCATCAACAACAAGTTGGTTTCCCTACATATTTGCAGAATTCAGAAGTCTTGAATTAGGTTGTTGGTTCTTGAAGTACCCCAAGATATCCTTCTAGTAGTATCAATTAGGCACCACCTAACAGTCTGGATAAGGAGAGGTTGGATGAATTGTCTAAACAAGTGAAAAGGTTGAATATAGAGGTAACCTATTTGAGAAAACAAAATAACCAGCTTTAGGCTGTTTAGAAGACTATACAATCTAACTATGGTAGGGAGAACAGGAGCTTTGAAAGAGGTCAGTACTTTGACGAAAATCAAAAAATTGATAGAGGGCAAGGTTTTGGTCAGAATTTCGATAGAAGACAAGGCTCTGGTCATAATTTTGATAGAAATCAACAACGTGGACAAGGATTTGATAGACGACAACCACCTAGGCAGAATAGGTCATGGAATACTGGCCCTATCAATGGAGGGATTCCTACTCCCTTGGATCAGCCTTCTACTCAGGAGAAGCCTACGAATGGTGTATAGTTGGCAAAAAAAACTTTGTCTAGTTGGTGTAGACTCCATAAGAAAAGTCAACACTCTGAGCCAGATTGTGCAGAATTTCAAACTGCAGCTTCCATTTTTCAGTATGAAGTGGAGAACAATTCAACTGTTCAAGAAATTATGCCCTCAAATCCCTATGATTCTTTGGTGTTGGTACTTAATCATGCCCCTTTTCTGAAGGGTGAAGAAAATGAACCAAAAGAAGTATATGTTACAGAGGATGAGGCAAACCAGGTGTCAAATGAAGATGAGATTTCCCAGTTGTTTAATGAGGAAAATGAGAATGATAATTGCCCTTTAGATGAGGAAGAAGTAAGTATTGAAGAAGTTCAGATGTTTCAACAACAAGCAAATAAATATGATTTAAGAAATAAACCTAATAGGGGTCCACATGCTGGAGGTCCTTTCACTACTTCTATCCCTCCTAACAATTTCAATACTCCACCAGATCCACAAGCTAGTAATAATCCACCTTATCCTCATGTGCCAACACAGTACTTGTCAAAGGGAAACAATAATGAAGTATCCAAAGACAAGAAGGCCAGTGGCTACAAGGAAACTCATGTTGACTTGAATGTGGAGCAATTGGGTGAATATGTGACTGAGGAGTTCAAAAAAGTAAAGGTAAGTCTTTCTTCTTTTGAATTATTAAGAGTTCCTACTATTAGGAATGTATTTTTTGGATCATTTGGTTCAAATATAACACCACAGGGGGTAGCCACCAATGAGGCTATTACTAAGTCTTCCAACTCCCAAAAACCTAGAAGTTAGGTCCCACCTATTGACAAAAGGGGAGATAAGGATAAAGGCCAAGTTGCACAAGCTGATACTCATCTGAATAAAGAGTATCAGTAGGAATGCAACCTATTATCAACAGGAATAGGAGCAAGATAGGCAATATACAGTGCTTGCTGAGTCTACTATTCCAAAATGGCTAGATAAAGAGTTGAAGAGAAAAATGGTGAGAGTTGAGGATGCTCCTCCTAATTGGGATGTCCTTATGGCTAATGTGGAAAAGGAAAAAACTAAAAATAAAGCTAGGGTTGTGTCCTGGATTGAGAGAGATGGGTCAGGCAATAGGGTGGCCCATATTGCTACACTTTCTCCAAATAAAGATAGAGAGAATGTGACTGCTTAAGATTATCATGTGCATACTGTTGACTTGGGGCATGCTTCTGTAGAACAGGATATTGAGGAATATGAATGCTCCAGTGCTATTATTGTGGGAAGCTTTAAGAAGGCTTTGCAAACCAGGCATGAGTTGGAGAGGGAGAATGAGAAACTGAAGAAATACTTGCAGGAGTTGATGAAACCATTGCAGGCTATTAGCTTCTCCTCCTCTACTGCAGGTTTCTTGCTGCGGGAGACAATCTCTAAGATGGAAAATATGAAAGGAACCACACATGCTACAGTTGCTTGGTTGCAGGGTGTCCAAATCAAAGGAGATGATGCTATTAAGAGCATCTTGTTGACTACAGGAGATGCCATAAGATTGGTGGATTGGTTAAAGGTTGTATTGGCTCAAGATAAGGAGGAAACTAATCTCCTACTACAAAAGGCCACAAGAATTATGGATTTCACTAAAGATAAATTTGTAAAGTATGGGATTCTTCCATTTCCAAGGGTTTTTAAACCCTGGGAATGGTTTGAAATTCTACAAATGAGAAAGAAGGCCTTAAAAAAGATCCATAAACAAGAAAGGAAGATTGAGGACACTCTAGCTGGTATCCATGATAAGTATATCTCATTCTTTGAGGTCATGATAGGAAGGAAGAATTTTTCTTTGAAACATCTTAACCTGGAGCAACTTAGAAAATGGTGGAGAGATGTGTATTCTCCAATCAGTGAAGAACCAGTCACTGAGCATCAGCTAGATGATGCTGCAACATATATTGTAGTCAGTGACAGATACTTGACCAATAGGGCTGATTGGGATGGTGCAATTAGGCAAGCAAGAGATGACATCAAGTCTCTTGAGAGAAGGATTAGGGTTTTTCCTATGCCACCTGTTGCTGAGCTGGATAAAGTCCTATTGGTCATGCATGGTGAAGAAGATCGAGCTAAAGATAGAGATGGGAAGTAGCTATATAGGGTTACGTGGAGATTTGTGCTTCCCATTACTTACATGCATTGGGCCGACCCTTTTGGTGCCTAGACTGACTTGGATGAAATTGGTGCCAATGGCACATTTCATAATATGTTCGAATATCTTTGAGGCCGACCTATTGTGTGGCGCATTTTGATTATAATTCCCTTTTTTGGGCTGACCGATCTTGGGGGTTCTATATAAATGGGCATGTTTCCTCATTTGAATATAGATGAATAGAGATAGAAGAGAGAATAGGAGCATAAATAGAGACAAGTTTTATATTAGAGCAAATTAGGGTTTATTTCAAGCAAGTGTTGTAACAGAAAGTTGGAATTGTTGCTATTTTGGATGACTTAATAGAAGAAGGATATTGTGTTTTGGTATCTATCTTGTGGAGTTTCATCTGGCGTGGTTCTCGTTGTTCTATCTTTTAAATTGCTTATATGTTTTTGTTTAAATTGTTTGGTGATGCTTAGGGTTTCATGTTTGGAATGTTTGCAGTGATCTCTAGTCCATACTTTTCATAGTTAGTTGACTGTTAGCTGCTTTGCAAAGTTAGCCTGGACTCAAAATGGTGCTTAGTTCAGTTATAAAGATTTGTTCATCTCAATTGCAATAGAATTGTTGAAATGAATGTTTGTGTTTCAAAAATCTCTAAATACCTTGGAAGATTGCACTTTTCTATGAAATTGCAGATTCATCTGGGTTAAACAAAAAGTAGTTTATGAGAGATCGGTCCATTTTGACAATTTTATCCTTCAGCATTTTCAATTTTAGGATTAGAAGTAGTCTTAGAATCATCTCTGAAACTTTTTTCTTTTGCTATTTATTTTGTTATCTGAGTCACATCAAAGATTCCAAGTACAGATCTGATAAATTCGAAGTCCAGTGTTTGCTTGTAGTAAGGTCCCATTGTGATTACTAGCATTTTCACATTTATCACTTAGTTGTTTTGTTGCGTTGTCAAGACTTGAAATTAGAGACCTTGGGGTTATCTCTTTTCCCATAGAGATTTACCTTTCAAGAGAGATAGGATATCATATTTTGTCTGAGTTGTCGTACATAAAAAACCATCAACAAACTTCTTGCATCATTGAAACGATTTTTTTTTTCCTTTATAGCAGGTTTCAAGCCATTATCATTCTCCATCAATTCTTCATGCATCCACTCCCCATTAATGGTTGTCTCATGAACTTCATGAAACGAAGCACTTATCTCATTTGTGATAGAAGAAATGTATGAGGATTTATCTTCCTCCTTATGAACCATTCATTATCATGAGAGATGTGTTCTTGTGAACCTCTACTGATGAATCATGGGTCAATGAGTTTGACTTGTAAAACTACACGATTGAATCCTGATAGCAATATCACAATATTTATATATATAAACATGTGTTATTTCCTTCAACTAAAATTTGTGCTTATACTTATGTGATTGATGTATTTTTGTGTATGGGATCATAGTAATTTATATTTGATGATGCTATTGTGTCTTTAAGGTTTATTTATTAAAGGGTGCATGAAACAAGTTTTAAATCCTTAAAAATCTTTGAATTTCTTAGGTTTTTCTATTTGTCGAGTCTAGGCTACGAGCCCAAGTCCAAGTCAAAAAATGGCTTTTCAAGTTCGAGGTGAGTCCTAGTCTTGTAACACTGGTGTGAGAATATTGAGGAATAATGTACCGATGAAGAGAGAACCCATCCTTGTTTCCAAACAAACCATGGTATAGATATGGGTGGTCAAGATAAACCATCACTCTTCTAGATAGTTCAAACCATAATATTTCATGGCTACAAAAACACCTTCATTACATGTGTGTTCTTGATCCTATTGAAGAAATGGTGGAACATGTTGTTAATCAAATATCGCAACCCTAAGTCCACAAGAACGTTACTTGTCCTAATTTACGCAAATTTCTGTAAGATGTTCATCCTTCTTGAGTAATGTGAACTATTGATGTCATCTAGATCTTTGAAATTATCTGCAATTATGTGCAATACTGTAGAAGCTAGAGCTATATCTAATACTAAAAGTGACTACTCAATGGAATCTTGATAGCAATATCACAATTTGACACACTGTAGAAAATACCTCCTACTTATCAATTGATGAGCTAAAGGGGCTCAGTAATGAATGTTTCATAAGGCACAACACTTGTTGAAGGTTTTGAAAATGGGGTTGCAAGCTAAGTGGGCTTAACCTTGGGGAAAAAAATTTATGGTTAAGCACTTGAGCTGGAGTATACTGGAATGGGTGACCTCCTGGGAATGCCTATTGCCTCACCTCTATGAGCATCACCTAGATGTAATGAGTGCTAACTAGGCCATTCAATATCATTTCAAATTTGTTGCTTTAAGCAACTTACAAATTTGCAACTTTAGACTCCTCCAACCTAAGGGATCGATCCGGTGGAACATAGCTCAAAGTGATTCCACATGTTTTAGTGCAAAAGAGGACCATTCCTAGCATAAAAATACCTATTTGGACATGTTGGAACAGTCTGCTTGGTCACATAAGTTGCAGAATGAAAGTTTCACCACTTTGCATTGCTTGCATTTGAAGCTTTTTCCATCAAGTGAAAACCCGCCACCAATGGAAAACCACTCTGAGATAGCCAAAACTGAGAGAGGGTTTTGTAGAAAGGCTCAATGCGATCCTATAGGATCAGATGAGAAGTATCTAAGCATCATGTTATCTGAGTAATAGCATGTTGAATTTTACAGCCATTTTGCAATTTGGACCCTTAAGGGATCGATCCGGTGGAACATAGCTCAGAGTTATTCCACGTGTTTCAGTATGAAAGAGGACAATGCCTAGCATAAAAATACTTATTCAGACATGTTGGAATAGTCTGCTTGGTCACACGAGTTGCAGAGTGAAAGTTGCACCACTTTGCAACTTTGCACTGCTTGAATTTGACACTTTTTCCATCAAGTGAAAATCCGTCGCCACGAGACAACCACTCCAAGATAGCAAAAACTGAGAGAGGTTTTTCTATATGGGCCCAATGCCTTTCTGTAGAATCAGACAAGAATTTTCTAAGTGTCATGATATCCAAGTAATAGCATGCTGAATTTTTCAGCCATTTTGCACTTTGGACCCTTAAGGGATCAATTCGGTGGAACATAGCTCGGAGCAATTCCACATGTTTCGGTACAAAAGAGGACCATTCCTAGCATAAAAATATCTATTCAGATGTGTTGGAACAGTCCACTTGGTCACAAGTTGTAGAATGGAATTTGCACCACTTTGCAACTTTCCATTGCTTGCATTTGATGCTTTTTCCATCAAGTAAAAATCCGCCACCACGGGAAACCCACTCTGAGATAGCCAAAACCAAGAGGTTTTTGTAGAAGGGCTCAATGCAATCCTATAGAATCAAACAAGAAGTTTCTAAGTTTCATGGTATCCAAGTAATAGATGCTGGAGTTTGCAACCATTTTGCACTTTCGACCCATAAGGGATCGATCTGGTGGAATGTAGCTCAGAGCGATTCCACATGTTTCGGTGCGAAAAAAGACCATTCCTACCATAGAAATACCTATTTGGACATGTTGGAATAGTCCGCTTGGTCACACAAGTTGCAGAGTGAAAGTTGCAACACTTCGCAACTTTGCACTGCTTGAATTTGACACTTTTTTTATCAAGTAAAAATCCGCCACCATGAGAAAACCACTCCAAGATAGCCAAAACTGAGAGAGGTTTTCCTAGAGGGCCCCAACACAATCCTATAGGATCAAATGAGAAGTTTCTAAGCATCACGCTATCTGAGTAATAGCATGTTGAAGTTTGCAGCCATTTTGCACTTTAGACCCTTAAGGGATCGATCCGGTTGAACATAGCTCAAAGTGATTCCACTTGTTTCGGTGTGAAAGAGGACCATGCCCAGCATACACATACCTATTCAAAAATTTTGGAACAATCCAATTTGTCACACAAGTTGCAGAACAAAAGTTGCACCACTTTGCAACTTTGCACTGCTTGAATTTGACACTTTTTCCATCAAGTGAAAATCCACCGCCATGATAAAACCACTCCAAGATAACCAAAATCGAGAGAGGTTTTTGTAGAATGGCTCAAGAAAATTCTATAGGATCAGACGAGAAATTTATAAGTGTCACGGTATCTGATTAATAACATGTTGAAGTTTGCAGCCATTTTGCGCTTTGGACCCTTAAGGGATAGATCCGGTGGAACGTAGCTCAAAGCAATTCCACATGTTTTGGTGTGAAAAAATACCATGCCTACCATAAAAATACCTATTTGGATGTGCTAGAATAGTCCGCTTGGTCACACAAGTTGTAGAGTGAAAGTTGCACCACTTTGCAACTTTGCACTGCTTGAATTTGACACTTTTTCCATCAAATGAAAATCCGCCACCACGAGAAAACCACTCCAAGATAGCCAAAACCAAGAGAGGTTTTTCTAGAGGGGCCCAACACCTTCCTGTAGGATTAGACGTAAATTTTCTAAGTGTAACAGTATTCAAGTAATAGCATGTTGAAGTTTGCAGTCATTTTGCACTTTGGACCCTTCAGGGATCGATCCGGTGGAACATAGCTCAAAGTGATTCCACATGTTTTAGTGAAAAAGAGGACCATTCCTAGCATAAACATACATATTTAGATGTGTTGGAATAGTCTGCTTGGTCACACAAGTTGTAGAACAAAAGTTGCACCACTTTGCAACTTTGCACTGCTTGAATTTGATGCTTTTTCCATCAAGTGAAAATCCGCCGCCACGAGAAAACCAATCCAAGATAGCCAAAAAAAAGAGTTTTTTCTAGAGGGTCCCAACACCTTTCTGTAGTATTAGATGAGAATTTTCCAAGTGTCACGGTATCTAAGTAATATCATGCTGAAGTTTGAAGCCATTTTGCACTTTGGACCGTTAAGGGATCGATTCGGTAGAACATAGCTCAGAGTGATTCCATGTGTTTCGGTGCGAAAGAGGACCATTCCTAGCGTAAAAATACCTATTCAAAATTTTTGAAATAGTCCACTTGGTCACACAAGTTGCAGAACGGAAGTTGCACCACTTTGCAACTTTGCACTACTTGAATTTGATGCTTTTTCCATCAAGTGAAAATCCTTTGCCACGAGAAAACCACTCCAAGATAGCCAAAACCGAGAGAGGTTTTTCTAGAGGGGCCCAACTTATTTTTGAAGGATCAGATGAGAAGTTTCTAAGTATCATGGTATCCAAGTAATAGCATTCTGAAGTTTTCAGCCATTTTGCACTTTGGACCATTAAGGGATCGATCCAGTGGAACATAGCTCGGAGCGATTCCATGTGTTTCGGTGCGAAAGAGGACCATGCCTAGCATAAAAATACCTATTCTGACGTATTGGAACAATCCGCTTCGTCACACGAGCTGCAAAAAAATGTGTACAAATTGTTTGCATGACCTTTATATGACCTTTTTCACATTGTTTACATTTGAAAATTCAAAGTTTGCAAATTTTCCTACTCAAGGCATTTACAGAACAAGGTGCTACTACACCAAACATGAACTCCAACCTTACAATATTTGAGTATATCTCATTATGTAATTAAACTTATTACAATGCCTCTAGCACTTTGTTCTCTCAAATCTTTTACAATGTCACTCATACATTCAAGATTCTCTTTAAATGTCTACATCATAGGTGTTCATTATGAGGTTAACTTCAAATGAGTAACTTGAGATTCCCTTGCTAAGCTTCACATGCTCTCTTATAAAGGCTTGAAATCAAAATTGAGATTTTTCAAAATCATCAAAATAAGTATGTTGCATTGCTTTTTTGGCTGAGATTCTCTTTGATGGCTCTTAAATCAGCATTTTCTGCAATGAAAGATCAATCAATTATTAGTAGTTTACTTACAAATACGCAAAGTAAAAGAGAAAAAAAAAGAGAATCCAAAATGGAAATGAAATAAAAATAGATGGAAGGCACTTACAGATGTTGCATGCAAGCATCAAAATAAGGATGTTGCATTTCTTTTTTGGCTGACATTCTCTTGGATGGCTCATATATCTACTTTTTTTGCAAGGGGACACCAATCACTGTAAAATAAGATGATAGGATTGACATCAAAAAATCTAATTTTCATACAAGTATAAATTAATAAGAACCAATGTGCATATACTTACAAATTAATCCAATGAACCATCTGGGTCTGCTTTACTCTTTATTGTGTCAAGTATTGCCTCATGGTCAGACTCATGGACCTTCCATAACGTCTTGTTCAAAGGTCTACGCCCATATTTGGTCAAATGAACATTCGATGCCACAACAAGGTTCGAGTAATGAAGAATCTTATGATGCATGTGAAAGTCCTGAAATAGCCAATGTTTAACACTTGAATGTGGGTACCTTCTAAGCCATGCTCCAGTAACCACAACTGAGCCTGTAGGGTATTCGATGTTTTCTCCATCTTTAACTGGGGCCTCCAATGTTTTTTTTGGTCTCAACACAATGACACAAGTAATAGTATGTTCCCTCTTCATTTTCTTCATCTGCAATAACTGCATAAACATGCCCTATATTGATATGTGAAAAAAATCTCTTGAAATTTTTCAACATTACGAATACAGTACAAAGTAAGATAACGATATGGAATTTCAACAACTAAGAAAGTAGATATATCACTTGGTTGAACTAGATCAGATACGTGGTCAAAGTTGATCGATGATTCCATCTATGTCACTTCCAATGCTGCTAGAGGGCGATACGTGTGAAGTGGGATAAGATAACTTGTGAACCATTTGTCAACCCACTCCCCTGACTCACAATCATTCCAGGCTTGCATTATACATGAATAACAAAATCATGCCATCTTTCATGTATCGATACTCCATGAACCTAAATTTTAGCTAAGGAAAGAGTGTACCTCACTCGATCCTGTTAGTGTACAATAGTCTTCATATGGTGCAATGTTAGTATCATCCATCAACCAAAAAAATCTACGAACTAAAGACATACCTTCATTACCTAGACTCATCAAAGCATTACACCACTCGACAATTGATTTTGCATCTATCAATTTTACACAGATAGAGAGGGAGGGAGAGAGGGTGAGAGTGGGAGAAAGAGAGAGTGGGAGGGAGAGAGAAGTAGAGTGAGAGATAGAGAGGGAGGGAGAGAGGGTGAGAGTGGGAGAAAGATAGAGTGGGAGAGAGTGGGGGAGAGTGGGAGGGAGAGAGGGGGAGAGTGGGACATAGAGAGGGACAAAGAGAGGGTGAGAGTGGGAGAAAGCTAGAGGGTCAACCCCTATACCCTCTTAATCCCTCAACCCTTAAACCCTAATCCCTCAACCCCTATACCCTCTTAATCCCTCAACCCTCAACCCTTAAACCCTAATCCCTCAAATCCCTATACCCTCTTAATTCATCAACCCTGAACCCTGAACCCTGAACCCTTAAACCCTAATCCCTCAATTCCTATACCCTCTTAATCCATCAACCCTCAACCCTTAAACCCTAATCCCTCAACCCCTATACCCTCTTAATCCCTCAACCCTCAACCCTCAACCCTTAAACCCTAATCCCTAATCCCTCAACCCCTATACCCTCTTAATCCCTCAACCCTTAGCCATCAACCCTTAAACTCTAATCCCTCAACCCCTATACTTTCTTAATCCCTCAACCCTCAATGCTCAACCCTCAAACCCTAATCCCTTCACCCCTATACCCTGTTAATCTGTCAACCCTCAACCCTCAACCCTTAAACCCTAATCCCTCAACCCCTATACCTTCTTAATCCGTCAACCCTCAACCCTTAAACCCTAATCCCTCAACCCCTATACCCTCTTAATCCCTCAACCCTCAACCTCAACCCTAAACCCTAATCCCTCAACCCTCTTAATCAACCCTCACCGTAATCCCTCCAATCCATATAGCCTCTTAATCCTCAACCCTTAACCTGAACCCTATACCCTCTTAATCTAATCCTCTTTAATCCCTCAATCCCTATACCCTCTTAATCCCTCAACCCTTAAACCCTAATCCCTCAGCCCTTAAATTTCTGCCCTCTCTTAATGCCTCCAGCCTCAATCCCTCAGCCCTTAAACCATAATCCCTCACCCCATGCCCTCTTAATCCTTTACCCTTAACCCTAATCCCTCAGCCCTATCCCTCTTAATCCATCAATCCTCAATCCTCAACCCTTAAACCCTAATCCCTCAACCCCTATACCCTCTTAATCCTTAAAACCTCAACCCTCAACCCTTAAACCCTAATCCCTCCCTCCCTCCCCCTCTTTCTCTCTCAATCGATCTTTTTCTCTATCTCACCATTCTCTCTCTATCACTCACACACACACACCTCTATCTCCCTACCTCTCCCTCCCCTCTGTACTCTTTATCTCTCCTCTCGCTTTCCCTCTCTATACATACCTCTCCCTCCATCACTCTCTCTCCCCATCCCTCTCTATCTCACTTATGCCTCCTTCCCTACCTCTTTCCCTCTCTACTATATCTCTCCTCTCCCTTCCTCTACCTACCTCTCTCTCTATTTCTCCATCCCTCTCTTTCTCTCTCACTCTCTCCTCTCTGTCTCACCATTATCTCTATCTCTAACTATCATCCCCTCCTCTATAAAACACCATTCCCTCTCTCCCAGTTTCCCTCCTTACCTCTCACTCTCTCCTCTCTAAATCACCATTATCTCTCTATCCCACTTTCCCTCATTCCCTCTCTTTACCTCACTTATCCCTTTCTACCTCTCCCTTCCTCCAACCTCCCTCTCTCTCTTTATCTATATTTCTCATTCTCTCCTTACCTCTCTACTCTCTATCTCACCAATCTCTCCATCTCCCTCTCCATCCTTACCTCTCTCCCTCCTATCCATCTCTCTCTCCTTCCCTCTCTACCTACCTCTCACTCCACTACCTACCACTCTCCCCCTCACCCATATTTCTCTCTTACTCTCTCCTTCCCTCTCTACTCTATATCTCTCCCCCCTTCCCTCTCTAATCTATTTCTCTCTCTCCCCCTTCCTTTGTCCCCTCATTTTCTATCCTCTCACACTCTCTCCCTCTCACACACACTCACCTATATCTCCTCCTTTCCTCTCCCACCATTCCTCCACTCTCCACTTATCTCTATCTATCATCTCTCTACATCTCCTTCCCTATATATTTATCTTTATCTCCCCTCTTCCTCTCTTTACCCACTTCTCCCTCCATCACTCTATAGGGTTGAGATATTAAGGGTCAAGGGTTGATAATTGAGGGTTGAGGGTTTAATTTATAGGGTGGAGGGTAGAGGGTAGAGAGTTTAAGGGTTTAAGGGTTGAGGGTTGAGGGTTGAGGGTTGAGGGTTGAGGGTTGAGGGTTGAGGGGTAGAGGGTAGATGGTAGATGGTAGATGGTAGAGGGTAGAGGGTAGAGGGTAGAAGGTAGAGGGTAGAGGGTAGAGGGTAGATGGTAGATGGTAGAGGGTAGAGGGTAGAGGGTAGAGGGTAGAGGGTAGAGGGTTTAAGGGTCAAGGGATTAAGGGTTGAGGGCTGAGGGATTAGGGTATAGATTTTACTAGGGTTTAAGGGTTTAAGGGTTGAGGGTATAGGGTTGATGGTAGAGGATATTGGGTTTAGGGTAGAGGTTATCAGGGTGAGAGTTGAGTGTTTAAGGGTTTAAGGGTTGAGGGTATAGGGTTGAGGGATTAGGGTAGAGAGGGAGGGAAGGATGGAGGGAGATATGGAGGGAGATATGGAGGGAGAAGTGAGATAGAGAGAAGGAGAGAAGAGGAGAGAAGGGTAGAGATATATGAGGGTTGAGGATTTAATGTATTGGATAGAGGGTTGAGAATTGAGGGTATAGGATTGATGATTTAGGGTATTGGGTAGAGGGTAGAGGGTAGAGGGTAGAGGGTAGAGAGTAGAGGGTAGAAGGTTTAAGGGTTTAGGTTGAGGGTAGATGGTTTAAGGTATAGGTTTAAGGGTATATGGTTGAAGGATTAGCATTGAGGGTCTAATGTATAAGGTAGAGGGTATAAGGGTTCAGGGTTTAGGGTTTAAGGGTTGAGGATTAAGGGATTAAGAGTTGAGGGTTGAGGATTGAGGGTTAAGGGTTTAATGGTTTAGGGTTTAAGGGTTGAGGGTCAATATTTTAAGGATGAGGGTAGATAGTTGATGGTATAGGGTTGATGGATTAGGGTTCAAGGTCCAACATATAGGGTACAAGGTATAGGGTTGAGGTTTTAGGGTTAATGGTTTATAATTGAAGGTAGAGGGTTGAGGGATGAGGGTTTAAGGGTTAAGGGTTGAGGGACTAGGGTAGAGAGTTTAATTGGGTTTTAAGGGTTTAAGGTTTGAGGGATTAGGGTTGAGGTTATTGGGTTGAGGGTAGAGGGTAGAGGGTAGAGGGTTTAGAGGTTTAGGATTTAAGGGTTGAGGGTTGAGGGTTTAAGGTATAGGGTTGAGTGTTCAAGGTTTAAAGGGTTGAGGGTATAGGGTTGAGGGATTAGGGAAGAGAAGGTGGGATGGAGGGAGGGAGAGATGGAGAGTCTTGAGAGAGAGGGTGATGAAGTAGGAGAGAGATAAAGGTTAGACGATTAAGGGTAGAGAGTAGAGGGTTTCAAGGTTTAGGGTTTAAGGGTTAAGGGTTTAGGGGAGAGGGGAGAGGGGAGAGAAATAGAGGGAGTGAGTTAGTGAGAGAGAGACCTAAGAGATGGAGAGGGGGTAGCAGTGAGAGTCTTAAGAGAGAGATGGAGGGAGTGAGAGAGAGATAGAGGGTAGAGGGTTAAGGGTAGATGGTTAAGGGTTGAGGGTAGAGGGTTTAAGGGTTTAAGGGTTAATGGTAGAGGGATAAGGGTAGAGGGGAGAGACATAGAATGAGTGAGTGAGAGAGAGAGACTTGAGAAAGGGAGAGGGGGTAGGAGGGAGAGACTTGAGAGAGAGAGGGGGGAAGGGAGTTGGAGAGAGATAGAGGGTAGAGGGTAGAGGGTAGAGTTTTTAAGGGTTTAGGGTTTAAGGGTTAAGGGTTTAGGTTAAGGGTATAGTGGAGAGAGATAGAGGGAGAGAGAGAGAGAGGGAGTGAGTGAGTGAGTGAGTGAGAGACCTAAGATTCCCTCTCTAGTTCTCTCTATCTCACTTCTCTCTCCTTCTCTCCCTCCCTCTCTAATTTTCTCTATATCCCCCTCTCTCTCCTTCCCTTTATACTTCTCTCTATCTCACCTCTCTTTCTCCCCCTCTCTCTCTCCCTCTCTCTTCCTTTCACCCACATTTTCTCTCTACTTCTCGCTATCTAACCTATCTCTCTATACATCTTTCTCTCTCCCCCCTCCTTCCCTCTCAATCTCTCCACGTTCCTCCTTATCTCTCTACTTTTCAGCTCCATCACACATCTCTCCACCTAGACCTCTCTCTATTTTTGTCTCACCTCTCTCTCCATCCCTACCTCTCCCTATATCTCTCCTTTCATATCTACTTCTCTCTACCTAGTTGTCCCTCTATACCTATTTCTCTCTCCCTCCTTGCCTCCTCTCTCTCAATATCTCCACCTTCTTTCCCTCTCTAATTCTCTCTCTATCACCTCTCTTTATCTCTCTCCTCCCTCTCTACTCTCTCTATCTCTCCCTCCCTCCCCCTCTTTCTATCTCTCCTCTCTCCCTCCCCCTCTTTCTATCTCTCTTTACCTTCTCTCTACCTATATCTCTCTCCTATCTATCTCAACTATCCATCTTTACCTATTCCTCCCTCCTCTCTCTCTTCCACCAAAATTTACTCTACATCTCTCTATCTAGCCTACCCCTATATACCTCTTTTTCTCTCCCTCTCTCTTTCCCTCTCTCAATATATCTACCTTCCTCATTACGCCTCTACTTATCTCTATCACCTCTCTCTCTCTCCCTCCCCTCTTTAATTTCTTTCTCTCTATCTCACCTCTCTCTCCTTAAATATCCCTCCCCCCTCATCTCTCTCTCTCTGTATCTCTCTCTGCTACCCTCTCTCCCTCTCTCAAGTCTCTCTATCTCTCTCCCCTCTACCCTTAACCCTTAAAACCCTCTACCCTCTACCATAAAACCTCTACCCTCTATCTCTCTCCCACTCCCTCTCTCTCTTTCTATCTCTCTATCTCACGTCTCTCCCTCCTACCCACTCTCCCTATCTCAAGTCTCTCTCTCTCACTCACTCACTGCTATCTCTCCACTCTACCCTCAACCCTCTACCCTTAACTCTTAAACCCTTAAACCCTCTATCCTATATCTCTCTCTTGCTCGCTCCTTCTCTCTCTAGTTCAAAAAATTCATTTAAAAACCCTAAGGTTTTCTCATTTAAATTTAATATTTTCTATAAAAATATTAAATTTTTATTCATTTATACCCTATACTTTCCTTTACTCTCATTCAAAAAGGCTAGAAAATGACTTATGTCCTATACCACTACCCTAAAACCTTTAAATTTTTCTCCCTATCGCTTTACCATGGATAGCCTTCAAATAATTCACGGTTGTGCAGTAGAGGGTCAGCTTGGCGGTCATCAAACAACCACCACTATACCACGCGCAGTAAAATCTATACCCGTGGTAATGCGGTAAACTTTGTATACGGCCTTTATTGTGTTTACCACTATACCGTGGTCATTATCTTTCTACCCGACGATATGGAGGTCTTAACCATCGAGGTCTTCTCCGTCTGTTACCGTGCTTCTGTGGTCTCCCTGTAGACTATCTGTGATATAGCGGTAGCCATCTTGCTGCCTACCTCGACCTTCCATTGCAGTTTACCGTAGTCATCGCGTTCACTATTCTCATCGTGTGCAGTACTGCAGTGACTATCTGCATTGCTACCACACCGGTTACTTACCGAGCATCGCAATACTGTGGTCTATGTTTAGACCGCACGCAGTGGCATGGTAAACATTTTGTGCCTAATCGTTTAGCCATTGATTGTTTTTGTTGACCATTACCATTGCCTTCTAACTTCTACCGCTCTACCATGACCCTTGACATTATCCTCCATGGTGCAGTGGTAAGGGTTTCCTTGACTGCTCTTTACCACGGGCTAGTTTGTGGGAATCTGTGGTTGGGCGGTGAATAAGATATGAAGTGATCACTAAGGGAGCGGTAGAGATATAAAATGTATGAGAATTTTTGGAAAGGGGAGAAATGAATCTTAAAGGAAAAGATAGGAAAATAATGAGAAATTAAATGGGGGTAAGGTGGTAAATGAAATATTATGAAAAGATAGGAAAGTAATGGATATAAATGAATAAAATCCTTCAGGGTATTGATGGAAAATTTAGGTTCAAAAGGGAAAATCATTTAGGTTTCTTTAATGATTTTTTTTTTCGGTTCTAACAGGGTAGAGGGTTTAAGGGTTTAGGGTTAAGGGTAGAGATGAGAGAG
>CM021109.1:581397739-581595060 GCA_007115665.2 Sequoiadendron giganteum
TAGAGGGAGGAGGAGATAAAGATAAAAATAGAGGGAAGGAGAGAGGGAGGAAGAGGTAGGGATGGAGATAGAGAGGTGAGAGAGATAAGAGAGAGGAGGGAGGAATAGGTAGGGAGAGAGGGGTGAGATAGAGAGAAAGAGAGTAGAGAGGTAAGGGGAAAGAGAGAAGTGAGATAGGTGATAGAGATGTGTGATGGAGCTTAAAATTAGAGAGATAAGGAGGAAGGTGGAGAGATTGAGATGGAAGGAGGGTGGATAGAGAGATGTATAGAGCGATAGGTTAGGTAGAGAGAAGTAGAGAGAAAAGGTGGGTGAAATGAAGAGAGAGGGGGAGAAAGAGGTGAGATAAAGAGAAGTAGAAAGGGAAGGAGAGAGAGAGGGAGATAGAGAAAATTAGAGAGGGAGGGAGGGAAGGAGAGAGAAGTGAGATAGAGAGAACTAGAGAGGGAATGAGAGAGAGAATGACAAGATAGAGAGTAGAGAGGGGAGGAGAGAGTGAGGGAAGAAAAGAGAGAGAAAGAGAGGAGAGGGAGGGAGGGAGGGATAGGTAGGTATAGAGAGTAGAGAGAGATACATAGAGATTAAAGGAGAGGGATGAGAGATAGAAAAATGTAGAGAGGGAAGGAGGGAGGGAGATAGATATTGGAGAGGGAAGGAGAGAGAGATGGACATGTAGCTCTAAATCTCTCTTTCTCTTTGTCTCTCTCTCTCTCCCTCTCCCTCAATTCTCTCTCTCCCACCCCCCCTCTCTCTCTCCCTCTCACTCAATTCTCTCTGTCTGAACCCCCTCTCTCTCTCCCTCCCTCTATCCCTCCCACCCTACCTAGCTAAGTCCCCCTCAATCCAACCTCTTCTCTCCCACTCCCTCTCTCTTAAACTCTCACTTCGACCCCCTCTCCATCTCTCTAGACTCTCTCTAAATTCTCCCTTCATCTAAAGACATACATAAATCCATACATACAAGCATAATACATATGTACATATAAAATCTTACATCCATACAAGAATACATACATACATGACATACATGTACATAAAAATATATTAGCATACATTCATATATTGGCATTTAACATAAAGTAAGACATAACGCGAGTGTGTTATAATGCACTCTTGTTATGTGCTAGTAGAAGCAAAAACCATGTCAAAAGTGAGATATAACGTGAGCACGTTATATCTTGCTTTGGGAATTCCCAAGCCTTAGGCTTGGTATTTTCCTTGTAATACCAACCCAAAGGCTTGGAGAGCATTCCCAACGACCAGAGACATGTTTTTAAAAAATCCACCATATTTCTCATAATCGAGTTCGTGCTCACTATCAGGATTGCACGTGGTTCAATATCAAAAAAATAAAGCACATGGGTAATGTTGGGTTATCTCTTAGCTATCCAATGATGTAATTTTTTCATTTTCTGAAAATGTTAAGTCTTTCATCCATAATTTATTTTATCTATATGTCTTTTTTTTGCCAAAAAGCAGTTTTTGGTATTTTTTTCGTTATAAATTAATCGTTCATCAAATTTTCAAATAAATTACATTTTTAGAAACTAGACTCCATTATACAAAATAAAAAAAATTAAAAAAAAAGCAAATCAATTAGTTTCCAAAATTTGTAGGGGTAGCATGGCCAAAATTCTATTTTCAGGATATGTCCACTTCGCAAATTAGTAAAAAATCAAATATTCATTAAAAAATTATCAGAAAAATCATGCATCAACTAAATACTATTAGCTAACTTCTCACTATTGCGATTTTAAAAATACTAAAAAAAAGTTCACCGTACGAGGGTCGTACAAGAGTTGCTATGTTATGTTTTTCTGACAAAAACAACACCAATTTGTGTATGTCCCTTGTTTGAACCCCTTAATCTCAACAATTTTCAAAATAAATTAGTAGTTTAGAAAGTAGATTGGGAGCACTTGAAACCTTCTTTTTGTTCCATCTCAAAATTTTGAGTCTAAGAATCCTCAATTTCACCTCCAAGGTCAGTATTTCCTAATTTCAGAGAAAAGTTGTCCACTTAAGTCCCCTTTTTGGGAACCCTCTTGGTGCACTTACCCTTCATAGAAAACACATCATTGACCCTCTGATAATTCTCCTTGTATTAATGGATAGTAATTTTGGGTAAATGAGCATATATCAAACTATTTCCTACTTCTCTACCCAAATTACCAATTTTCTTCAACCCTTGCTTATTTTCCCTTAAGGCGCAGGAATAAATCACATATGACGACATAGAAAAACATCTAGACTTTGGAAATTATTTTATCTAATTGCGCAATATTTACTAGCATCCCACAATCCAGCTATCCTACTTAGCATAGTTATAATATCTTAAACATCTGGGTTGAACATAAACCTTAGAATTGGATTTTCCTACTTTATAATTTTCTCTTGGCACCACTATGTGTTCATGATTTCTCTGTTGTGTTCTTCAGCACTTAGGTAGGTTTTGGATTTCGCCTTCATATCAATATGGTACATCTAATTAAATATAGGATTCCCAAATATATATATAATTCCTTTCTTGGAGAGATTTGCATAAGTTCTTCCCTCCTTCTCAATGACTCTTTTGTCTAGGTTGTAGTGGTTTAAACATTCAATAACTGATTCAGGGGCATCCATTGCTAGCAAAAATCCTCATGCTAAAAGTAACCCACTTGCTATAAGATTCCTTGTACACTAAGAATAATTTTCTTGTTGTGCCTATGTGAGGAATTTGACTTCAGATTACCATCCCATATGAGTATCATTGGCTATCCCACCAATTGGTATAGCTTATAAAGTACAATATTTATATTCATCTTCTAGTTTTGCTTCAAAAGTACCCATTTTTTCTGACGTATTGAATATTTTTAATTATGTTCCTTGTGTGCAAGTTAGGGTTAAATTTATCCATTTATCTTTAACAATTCATAAAATTTTCAATTCACCTTTTGGTTAAATTCAAATAAAAAATAATCAACATTTCAATTTTTTTTCCCTTAAGGGAAATGCCATTTTTGAGACTTTCATGCATGAAAATGATTAACAGAGCTTTTGTTATTCAAAACATACCTGATTTTCTCTGATGATGACAATATTTTCAGAATGCAACCTTGAAACCCTTGGCATTTGTGTTCTTATTTTCTTGAATTATACCTTTCCTTGTGCACCACAATATTAGTCTCATTCATTCAATATCCTTTGCAAGTTTGCAGTATGAAGCAAAGTAGATTGTTATAAAATCAACTACATGCTCGAGGTGTTGCCAAGTATGTGTGTAGTTTTCCACCTTCATTAATTACCTATTACAATGCATTAATTTCTTGAATAAAGGTGTAATTATGGTGAGTTAGGGTTCAAATTATTAACACCTAGGTTTTTGTGTGGGCTCACTACTAGAGGAAAAGATGGCACGAAAATCTTATGTGGCACTCTTGTGTCACTTTTATTTTTATGATGCAAGGCCTTTAAGATACATGATCATTTACAATCACCGAAATTGACAACCTTCAGTACCAAACCTTGAAAAGATTATCGAGAATTAGGAAACTTACCTCCAAGCTTAAGAAAACCTAGAGCAGATAGAGGAACCAAGAACCAAGCTCAATAGAAATCAAAAAATGATTTATAAATTTCATAGTAAAACCTTTATTTTTTGACCTCCGACTAAAGAAAATGAAAAGAAACCATCAGACTAACCAATGCAGAAAAAACACAATCATCGGGATTAACAAACTCTGGGTGATGACTTATCGGGAAGGATTGAGACTAATCAAATATACAACATCCTTGATGCAGCCACAAAACCTTCGAGATTCTAGGTTCCGGTAAATTGATAGAGCTTTTGTGAAGACCAAAAAACTGAATCCGGGAAAGAACAAGAACTTAAACCAAGACCAAGAAAATTGAAAATGAAACTTGCAATTTTACCAACCCCCAAAACAATACCAAAGCAAGAAAAAGAAAAAAAGGGGTCCACATTTCTCCAAGGGGAAAAATGGGGTGTGTTGTGAGACCACACAACAATATGTTTTGGTATTAGGAGTTTTTTCTTATCTCCTTGATGCTTGTATGGATCCTTGACTATGGTTACTCATTTGTGGACAGATTTGGAAAATCAAATCTATGGTTGATTTGGTGTTTGAGTCTTGATGTCTATAGGATTATCTTCTTTGATGTCTTGGTTTACAAGTTACTAATGTGATGATGATTTTGAATGCTTTACCATTTGGGATCTACAAGTTATGCATGATCTTGTAGGTGTGTACAACTTATTGGGTTATAATGGGATGAATCGGTGTGGATTATCTATATCTATGAGATCGATTAGGTGTTGATTTAGTTTTCATTGTTTATGGCCATTTGTGCATTGGTATGTTGCTTTGGGATGTGAGGATGGATGGTTAGAGTACTTAATTATTTGGTGGTTGGGACTTGTAGCATGTGTTTTTATCACAATGTCATGATAGCTTGGTTACTTCATTGGTTACACATTTCAGTGGGATCTTTTGACGATGATGATTTGGTAGTGTAGGACTGGTTCCTATTTGATTGATGACAGTTGTATCTTCTTGTATTGGAGATCTTAGTTCTACTTGATATGATTGGAAAGTTTCATGTGTGGACTTGAATGATCTTCATGGACGAGATGGTTGTCATGATTCTATTTGTAGCTCGGTATCATGATTTAGTGAGTTTTGTTGGAAATGACATGATTCATCATTGGTGATGGGTGGTCTTGTTAGAACCAAAAAATTTCAATCAAAATCCTAAGCCTTCTTTTCCATTTAAGCCCATATTTGCCTATATTTTCATAAAAAGTATTCACTTTATTCCTCGTCCATTTTATCATGCATGTCAAATCCTTACTACTCCCTTAATATGCATTCTATAAGCTTTTACCACCTTACTGCGGCCTCCCAAAATAGGCTCGTAGTATGGTGGTGGCGGTTAGCATGCTGGCATTAAGTGTTTACCGTGCCACCACACATGGTCTAAACATAGATCGCGGTATTGCAGTGGGCGATGAGTAAGTGGCTGCAGTAATGGTCAAGGGCAAGTAGTCAACGGTAGTGGCTAAGGAGTAGGCATAAAGTGTTTACCATGCCACCACACACAGTCAAGCCATAGACCACGGTGGTTGCGGTGAATGGTTAATGGGCAATAGAGATAACCATGTCGGTAGATGACAGAGGTCAACGGTCAATGACAGAGGAAGCGGTCGATAGAAGATAGTTACCACGCTACCGCTGGCGGTCATCTCATAGACCGCAGTGGTTGCGATGAACAAAAGGAAGCGGCAATGATAGCTACTACGGTACCGCTGGTAGTTAAGTTAGCGACCGTGGTAGTGCGATGAACGGTTAGTGGGCAAGTAGTAGCGAGCGATCGGAGGTAGCATGGTAGTGGTTAGTGAGTAAGCCAGTGATGTTTACTGCCGCATCGCACAGGGTTAGCAACATGACCGGGGTAGTGTGGTAACAGCCGGGAGAAGACCTTGACGGTTAAGACTACCATAACGTTAGGGAGAGAGTTAGGGACCGAGCTAGAGCAGTAGATGAAGGTAAGACTGTGATAGTCACACCGCGATACTGTGACCGGTCAATCGATTGACCGCGGTGAAGTGGTAGGCAAAATAAAAGGCCATGTGAAGGTAAAATATAGGCGAGAAAATTATATGATGAAGAATGAAATCAAAGCAGAACTATGATTAAAAATATTTTGTTTTCCTAAAGGCAACTTAATCAAAAAATTTGATTTATGTCATGGAATATTAATAGTTTTACCAGTCAATTGAAGAGTCATGAATCTTGAATTTTATTGTATAAGTATGTGCAGAGAATCAAGCATAAGGGTTGGAGAGTAGAAGATTTTTTTTCGGAGACATGAAACTAGGAATAAAATAATGTAAAAAACCTTCTAGAAACAATGCAATGGAGATGAAATTTTAACCGAATTCCTTCCTAATTTTTGTTGTTGTGGTATTATAACTGTTAATTCTTGTTCAGTTTTCTCCAATTTGGAATCTTTCAATCATTTGAGTTTAAATGTCAAGCATATTTTAATTCTTCAAAGTGTATTTGTTCACTTTGTGTGATTTCATTTACTGGTGTCTGCAAGATAGAGTTAAATTCCTTTAAGTGAGTCACAGTGTTTGTGAGATTTCTTTTGGATAATTGAAAGAGAGCTAAGTAAGAAAATATTTCAACACTATTTATGCTAGTCATAAATTGATGAAGTCACATGCCAGTCATTAAAACTTCATCCCATAAAGTATCTAACAACTTAATTTGTGTCAGGGAGGAATATGCATGTATAATCAGTAACATTTATGACTCCATTGCCCAGTAGAAAGAAGGCACCGATCTGCCATATCCTAGAGTAAAAAATTCATTATAAGTAAGAGATTGATTCAAAAACCTTTCATTTAATATGAGTGGTAGGATTAGTTGTAGTGTCCTTTTGTCTATCCATGCCTAATTTCCATTGTGGATAGATTGTCTAGCAGGAAATTCATTTCAAATCTACATATTTCACACAGGTTCACCCACCTAGGTCTAACAAAACCTAAAGAGTAGAAGGTTTAATTGCATAATTGGCCTTGTATGTTGTCCAAGAGTGTCATAAAGGTTTGGCAAACTCTTATGGTTAAAACCTGCATTTTTGAGTACCAACAGGTCTTCTTTAGTGTTTGTGGATGGCTTGGATCAACTCTTAGATCCTATTGCTAAAAAATAAATTTTTTCACATTTATAGGTTCACTAGTAGGAGATGGTTATCTTCATGTGATTAGAGATGATGTTTCTTGGTTTAGAGTGTGATTTTTATTATATCATACTTTCCTCTTAATGCTACATTAGATTTTTGGCAAGATATGGGTTCTCTTGAGACCAAGATGTATGCATTGTTGCATGTGATCTCCTAGGAGGAGATGATTAGATAATGATGTCATGATATGTTCCTAATTCTATGTTTGAATCTTTTCAATTGATCTTGTTGGTTCTTTTGGTATTGATTACATTGATTTTTTTCTTGAGTGCTTCATGATAGTGTGGTGTTACATTTGGAGAATACTGGGGATTGATTGGTTGGAGGTGCTCATAAATACTTGGAGATTTGGGTGAGGTTGGAGTTATCTTGTGACTAGAGACATTTTCTTGAGATGGTTACTCTTTGGAGGTTTCAACACAAAGACTCAGGATACCTCACTTGGATATGGATGTGTGTTCATGATGAACCTATAGAGGAGATTTTTCTTGGAGTGATTCATGATGACCTGGTTATCCTAGAGGAGCATTCCCATTCCCCACTCTCGGTCTACTTGATGTTCTATCATATAATATGTATTTCCCATCCTATTTTTGATGTGTTTTGTTTCATGCTTTGGATTTCTCATGTGAACGAGTCTTGATGTATAGTGATTGATTTTGGGGGACTCATTTGAGTATTGTTTAGCATGAGTTTATATGCCTTATGTTTCATGGATATGGACCTTGATCTATGGATAGTTAGTTCTGGATGATTCATTTTGAGATATGTTTAACATGGTTATCTCCTTGTGCATATGACTTTTTGTTATCATTCATTGATGAGGAGTTTAGGAGATGGTTATTGGGCTAATTTCCCAATTTTGGAATGGTTATTTTGAGTTTAATCTTCTTGGTTAGAGAGGATTACATCCATGTTGGAATTGTTACATGATTTATATGTTTTTTATCTAAGAGATTAAATGTTATGGGTGTTGTTGAGGCTTTTCATTTAGGGTTGTAAGGATATCACACTTGACACAATATTGCACTTTTGAGGTGTTGGTAGAAGGACATGTTATGGTTTATAGTTTTTCTCTCTTCATTCTATGTTTCATTCCTAGAGGTTCATGTTCTTAGGTCTTACAATGATTGTTGTGATAGGTTATGAGAGATTATAAAGTTGTTGGTGTTGTATGTGTAGATCATTGTGATGGTTCTTGGTACTTCATGCTTTGTTTATTTATCACACCTTGATATATTGTTGGTTGGTAGGCTTGAAATGCTTTGCCATTACCTATGTAGGGGGAGTTCCTAGATACATATGTTCTTCATTGTTAGGTTTGATATAGGAAGCTTGTGATTGCATATTATGGGTTGTATATGTTGTTGGCATGAGTTTAATGATTTTTTTGATATTAGGAGGTATGGATGGTTGGATGTATTATCATGTGTTGTGTATTTTGTTTCCCATCATGTGGGTTTTTCACCTATGACAGTAGCTTGTTTGGATCCTTTATTATCACTTGGAATTGATTCTTTTTTTTTTGGATTGATGAATCTTCACCTTGGCATGTTCCTTTTCTTCCATAGGTGGCATGTTCGAGGATGATAGGATTTCTTGCTTGAGAGGGTGGTCACTTTGGTTTTTTTGTGTGTATCTTGATGGAGCATGAGAGCATGCTAGAGATTCATATGGTTACATGTATGTCTATGATGGCGTATTTCATTGATTGATCCCTTATGCAATGTATACAAAAAGTGGGAGAATGTTGGGATATGGTTTTGTACACCATTACATAAATTATTATATTATAATGTTATAATTAGATAACTATTTAGTTGTGATGCACCTAGGAGGTATGATTAATCAAACTAGGTAATTATTTTTGGCCACTTGTATGTTGTATTGTAACATTGGATTATTATTTAATGTGTGAGAGACATGAGATAATAATTTAATATCGAGGAATGTTTAAAAATAGAAAACTTAGTACCCAATATTAAATGAGGGGTTAGTGGTTTTTTATTCAGATGGTTTTATGGTACATTGTTTTATCTAACCACTTGGTTGTATTTTTTTGAGCTTGTATCTATAAAAGAAAGCACATGTTTAGTGGTTAAGATTGGCTATGTGGGTGGACTTTCATTATTGAGTCTTTCTAAGGAGTACATATGTGAAGCATGTCATGGGATGTGTGGATTCATGCTTGGACACATGGACGATGCATTGTGGTGGAGCTTAAAATTTTTCCACGGTCTTACGTGGTTTGGAGGGTGGGAAAGTGCTTGGTAGTACTCAACTGATTAAATTAGGATTGTTAGGTCTATAACCTAGGGCTTTCTAAAACCCTATTATCATAAAACCTTGGCATTCTTATGTTTTATCATTCGTGTCATTCACTTTTTTGATTGGTCCTTGAGTTACAACTTATGGGTATCAATGTTGTGTGTCCCATGTCCCCTTTTCCTTGGAAGTTCCCTCCTAATACTTTTTTATAACTTACTTATTCACCTTCCTAATAGTTCTATATCTACTAGAGCAGTCGAGACATGTGTCATGATATCACACTATCCTTTTGGTTCATTGAGGCTTGATTTTGTCATCTTCTAAGCTTTGTGATGTGTTAGAATTGGCTATGGATGCCAAGATCTATGGACCAAATAGAAAGCACAAAGAAGAGAGAAAATAATTTGACAAGAATAAACTGTATTCAATGTCAATGATAATGGAATTGCTTGATTTTACAATGAGAGACCCCTTGGTTATATAGCCAAGGTGAGAACATAGGAGTGCATAAGATTATGAGAAGTGTTGCAATCTTATGACATGAGACAACAATGAAAAGCTATCACTCCACCTAAAGTGGAAAGGTGATAATGTGATAACCACCACAAATAGTGGATCTACCATAAAAGGTGGAAACCTAATCACATGATATGTCCATGAAAGATGGAGGTGATAGAGTGATAACATGATAAGTCGACCAAAGGTGGAAATTCTCCAACAACTCCTATGTGGTCCCTAAGTAAACTTAACTAAGGTGTAATTATGACCTAGGACAAGGTACAAAACATTTAATTACACCAATAGCCCCCCTTAAGTGCAACTTAGGGAGAATGTACACAAATGCAAACAATGCAAGATGGGTCCTGACAACTAGGCCATGTTAGGTACCCATGTACAAATGCAATGCAATCTCTCACAAACGGAGAAAAGGAGAAAACCCAGTGGGACAAAAATCCTCCCCAAAAGAGATAAAATACAATAATGAAATGCTCTCAATGAAGAATGAGAAGGTAAAAACCCCATGTGATGAAAAAGACCCCCCCATAAGAGAGAAGTAGAAGAGAGACAAGGCAGCCCCCCCTCAATGTTGAGTCTCTTGCAATGATGGTAGAAGCTCGACATTGAATGCTGAAGATGATCCAATCTCACCGAACAACATTTCTCCCCTTAGGAAGAAACAAAACCAAGGATGTATGCAGGATGAATGATGTCTCTAAATGATGCTCAAGTATCTCCATGTCGATGCCGAAAGCTGACACACTCCAAACAGGTGTTCTAGGCCACACTGCTGAAGAGTACAATCCAACATCTAGTAGAGAAGAATGTAGAATATGATCCAAAGACAAGGATATCCCCTCTAAAGATAAAGAAGCCTCCTCCAAATGTTGTCCAAAAGTATCCACACTCACGCCAAACTGCAAAGAATGATGATGTAGAGAATGAACAAGACGGTCAGAGTGTTCCCTCACAACAACTGAAGAAGGATCATCTTCATCAAAGAGAAGATGGATGTCATCAATGGTGTACCCCAAATCTGCAAGATGAGACTCCACAAACAAGTTTGAAATACTTGTCAAGAAGCCATCCAAAGTAGCCATATCTGGAAGACAATGTATATCCTGCTGCACTGAATCACAAGGAACCCAAACTATGGAATCACAAGCATCATCAACTGCAACAGTAGATGGAGGAGATGAAATGCATGGCTCAAGTACTGGATCTGATGTGAGAACTCCCAAGTTCAAGTAGCCAAATATCTCCTCATGGTTCACACTATTAGTGTGATCAATAGCCGAAGGAACAATGTCACCATCAGAAGAAAAATCTGCAAAGGTATACAACCGAGATGAATGATCAACCACCCCAGTAGCAATGATCTCTCTACTCTCCAAGGCTCGAATGATGGCAAAATCAGGTGTGAACTCCACAATTCTCCCATCTCCACCATGTGTAATCTGATATATGGAAAGAAGATTGTTCGTCAAATGAGGAACACACAAAACATCCTGGAAAGTGTTATCCCCAAAACTAATAGATCCCTTCCCTATTACACTCATGTATGTATTTTTTCCCATCAAGATAGGAGACATAGAACAAGGCTGAAATGAAGAGAAAATAGACTGCGAAGATGCCATATGATGTGATGCTCCTGAATCTAGAAGCCATCTACCTGATCCTGGACTTGAATAAGCACAAAGAGCTTGACCTTTATATCCTGATGTAGATGAAAAATCTGCATGACCTTTTCCCTTAGACTGTTTTGAAGAAGAAGGAGAAGAAGATTTAGACATTCTAGAAGGCAAATCAATTTGATTCTTTTTGAGAAGATTTTTCAACTCATTAATGTCCTTCTTATAACAATAGTGTTCTTCATGTCCATCCTTCTTGCAATATGCACAATAGGACCTCTCCTTCTTAGATAATTTCTCTTTTGAATATGAATCTTTATGTTCTTCTGTGGAATTAGATGTGGATTGTGTGTTCTTCTTAGGCTTGTTCTTTTTCTTTTCTTTGCCACTTGAAGACTTCTCATCTTTTACAACCAAGGCATGTGATTTGGAAGACTTCAAAGTACCCATTTGAATAAGCTTATCTTGCTCCCTAGTGAGTTGCATAGAAAAATCTTCAAAGGAAGGCATCTTAAACTCACTCCCAAAGGCATTCTTTGTAGCATAGAAAGTAGACACAAACACTGAATATTCAGGGCCTAGCTTTGAAAGAACACTTAAGATCAATTGTCTATCTATTTTCTCAATTTTACAATCCTTCAATTGTGTTCTTAGTGACTTGAATTTGGTGATGAAGTCTTGTATGTTGTCAAAATTACATGGATTGAGACTGATTAATTCATTCTCCAATAAATGTCCTTGAATTTCATCTGTTTTCCCAAATAAGTTTGACAATGTAGTCCACATATCCATAGGTGTATCCAAGTCCTCAATGTGAAACAACAACTCAGGAGAGACATACAAGCACAAATAGCCAATGGTTTCTTCACAACTATTCAACCACTTATTCTTTTTAGGCTCATCATCTTTTGGTTCACCATCAAGCCCATGAACTATCCTATACAATCTTTTTACTCTTAGCAATTTGTTCATTTCTGATTTCCATTTAGGATAGTTGTAAGGTGTTAGAAGTGGAATTGTAGATGGCTCCATGATGAAACAAGAACACAAATCAAGAGGAATGCAACCACAACCACAAGAAGAATCCCCCCCAAATTCACTCAATCAAAGAACCCCCCCAGCAATATATGAGCTTGGCACTTTATAGTTAGTGCATTTACAGTTGCCACTACCAAAAAATAGCAAAGTGGACTTTGATCTTGGTACATGCAGATGCCAAAATAGACCACAAAATCATAGTGAATAAATTACAGTAGATGAGATAAATCTGATCACACCACTGGAAAATACACAAAAAATAATGCACTTTCAAAAAAAACAGTACCCAAAAATGTTACTGTAGGAGCAAGTTATGAGCTCCCAAAGTTCCAAAAATGAGGACGAAGCAGCAACACCTATGAGAATCTGAAATTCTGGAAAAACCAGAAGTAAAAAACAAAATATGATTGAACCACTATGTAGATCACGAAAAATTAGCCCAAATCAAAAAAAATTGCTCGAAAAAAGGAGACAAAATGACTGAGTTATGAGCATTTGAAATCGGACTGCAAAATCTGAAAGCCCATCCGTGAAGGGGGAGAAAATTTCAAACATGTGCTGACGCAATGCTGATGTCAGAAAAACATGATGTTAAGTTTGACGGCCGGGAGCCCGTCAAAATCACCATTGACCCTCTGCCGGAATATTCTTCTACATGACGAAATATTCTTAAACCGTACTGGAATATATTTTTCTTACCGGAATCTTCGGATGCTACCGGAAGGATGTGGGGGTCGCGGTCGTGAGTCCACATGGCACCTTTGCAGGGTGGCGGTACCCTGCTATGTACAAGGTATGACCTTGTAACAGTCTGAGTTGCAGACTTTAAAAAAATTGATTTTTTTTTCGTTTGTTTTTTAAATTTAAAAAAAAAAAACTTTTTCAATAGATTAAAAACTGCAAAATATTTAATAAAATTTTTGCAAAACAAATATTCGCAGAAAATAATTTATTTTTTTTTATAATTTTTTTTCGTACTGTCGCAGTCATAATGACGTCTGGGGGCCGTACGGTTCTTCGGGTAAATTTTTTTTGCCTCACCAGATGACTTGCTCCGATTTGGACGATTGGATAGTCGATCTTAGGGTTTTTGGCCCTTCTGGACGCAATGGTAGGGTCGGATTTGATCCAAAATGCTCCAAAAATGTAGCTACCTTCTAGATTTGGCAGCCACAATGCAACTTCAAACCCTCATAGATTTGGCCTCATATGTCCGATTTGGACGAAACAAAAGACAAAATCGACTTTCTCAAACCTTCCGAACGCAATAGTGAGCTCAAATTTTCACCAGAAAGTTTTGATATAAACCTGCAATAAAGAGCCAAAAAATGGAACCTCCCCAAATCTGGTACCTCTCTTCAGAAAAAAACTCTCCAATGGCACCCAACCCGCTCTGATACCATGTTAGAATTGGCTATGGATGCCAAGATCTATGGACCAAATAGAAAGCACAAAGAAGAGAGAAAATAATTTGACAAGAATAAACTATATTCAATGTCAATGATAATGGAATTGCTTGATTTTACAATGAGAGACCCCTTGGTTATATAGCCAAGGTGAGAACATAGGAGTGCATAAGATTATGACAACTGTCGTAATCTTATGACATGAGACAACAATGAAAAGCTATCACTCTACCTAAAGTGGAAAGGTGATAATGTGATAACCACCACAAATAGTGGATTTACCACAAAAGGTGGAAACCTAATCACATGACATGTCCATGAAAGATGGAGGTGATAGAGTGATAACATGATAAGTCGACCAAAGGTGGAAATTCTCCAACAACTCCTATGTGGTCCATAAGTAAACTTAACTAAGGTGTAATTATGACCTAGGACAAGGTACAAAACATTTAATTACACCAACATGATGCCTTGAAATAGCGACACACATCCAAATATTTCAAAGGGATAATGTTTTTTGTTAAATGTTTTATTTTCATGTTGTGAGACTTTTTGTCTTGTCTGATGTTGGTCCCCCTTCTTTCCTAGTCACCTAAAGTTGTTAACTTAACATGTGTTAAATTCTATCTTGAGAGCTAAGGCCTTCAAGGGACTGTGGTGGGACAAACCTTTGGCTCTAGCGAAGTTGTGAGATGATGACAAGTGTCAGCATCTTGGGGCTTCAAATTAAGTTCTTCTATTGCTAGAGGTATATTTTATCATTTCCTCACTTTGCAAGTAAGCGAAACAACACCTATCCACATAACGACAAAGGAAGGTTGTCATTTTGCATAGGAAAATTCAAACTTGTGTGATGGCCATTGATCTAGAGATTGATGGTCCACATTCAAACCTAGAAAATGTCTCTCGCTAGTCATGTGTTCAAGCATGCAAAGGAAGTAATGGCGGATGAGACTTTTATCTACTAAATTCATGATGCCAAAGATAAAATACTTGTCCAAATTCATTCCTCACAAATACTAAGGCAATCAAGTGAGTTGCTTCATTTTCTGTATCAAACAAAGTGTTTCAAGTGAAAAATTAGGGTTTTCTACGATGCTCAAGCAAGTAAGTAATTTGAACTCGTCTACTAAATTCAAGCATAATTCGAGGTGTAAAAGGAATTTTTATTAGTTCAGAGTAAAAATAGTCTATAAAGCACAATCTGATTAGGTCTTTTAATTTATGCTCCATAACATCATACTAACGAGCCAAAGTAGCATTCATAGTTCTTGAACTTTTTCATCAACAAAATATCACAAATATCAATCAATCAACATATCTTCTTGTGTCACCAAAAATTGTATACTCTTGAAGAAAGAGATAATTTTATGCCTAATTTGGTCCTATTTTGGACACCCTTATTAATCACCCTTTATATCACCATTAATAGGCCTCTATGACCCCATATTGTGCATCCCAAGGCTTATTTTGAGAAAATATCTGATAAAGTCAACATATAAACCCAATTTATGCATTCCCTGACATCCCAACTGCAAAAAGATCCCCTATGGGACCAAGTCACCCATTTGGGTGTATTAGTCCCATCCAGGTGGGACTAAGTTGCCTAGCTTGGCAGCTTAGTCCTATTTGATTTGTTTTCGGGGTTTGAGCAAGACAAATTAGGTTTTAAGTTTAATTTTCCTCCATGTCAGCCTTGGGGATCAAATTAATAGGTGTTTTAGGTGGATTTCCTATAAATACAAGCTTCTAAACCCTAATTCATCATAATTCATTATTCATTCATTATTTGTCTTCCATCTCAAGTCAAGCAAGCTAGGGTTTTTGCATTCTAAGTCATCAAGACATCTTTCCAAAGCATTCAAGAGTTGATTCTTCATCCATTGCTATAGCAATTCAAGATCTAACATCATGGCAAGTTTCTAATTCCATTGCTTCATATTTCATTCTTCAACTTATTTCTTCATTTGGTTTGATTACCTAAAAAGGGGTTTGACCAAGGCAAACCCCTATTCTCTAACCCTTCAACCATTTTTCTCTCTCTTAGCATGTATTTTGCAGGTCTTGTTTGCATATTTGTCAAAGAGAAAGATTGCAAAAGTTGTCATCAAAGTGTCAAAGTCCTTCAAGGTTGTTAAAACCCTAAGAGAAGCTTGGAGAACACCTACATGCTGAATTCTGTAGTTTCGGATTTGAAAATTTATTAGGAGTAGAAGTGTAGGTCGAGGGCTACCGATTACCCTTTTGAATTTTTAGAAAAGTCAAAATGGACACTTCCCCTAGTTATGGAACAGTCCCACTATACATTTTTTTAGAGATTTCTGTAGATTCGAATACCCATTTGGTTGAAACAGGCTCTGGTGCAACTTTCCAAAATCTTTTTGAAACTGGACTAAGTCGCCCAGTTTGGCCTAAGTGTCCCACAAGGGTTAAAAAATAGATTTTCCAAAATTCTAGAGACATTTATAGTCTTCACTCTAGCCTCTATTAGTTTCTAAGTGCACACCTTCTATTTCACAACTTTCAGTTTAGTTTGGTTTACATGTCTAGGTCATTTAACATATGTTTGCATACTACACTATGTTTTCAAAAACTTTGCATAGTCCAAGTTTACACTTGGTGGTGAACCCCTTTTATTAGTTCTCAGCATTTAGGACATTCCCCTTAGACATATTTCAATCATATTTACATTAGTTTTGAATGATCCCCCAAGTTTTTGTGGGAAATCTCTCTCCTTTTAGGTGTAAAACCCTAGAAGTGCAAGAGAACACCTTTCCCCTAAAATTTGCGGTTCACTTCCGTCTTCATCTCAAATTCATTACCAAAAAAATCTCTCTTTACTATTTGTAATGTTTTTTCTATCTTTACTCCCTACGATAAAGACCATAAAGTTCTATTTCTACACAAGCTTTCGCTCAATATAGATTAGCTCAACAAATCATCTACCCAACAACTAATACCACAATTGGTCAAGCTTTGATAACACTTGTAAGGAAGAAAGGTGTACAATAAATTTACTACACTAATCTTAAGGAGAAGATTATGCAAATAACTTCAAATCTTATCTAACTCATTATATTAAAAAAAGAAACACATAGAAAACTAAAATAATGATGAAATTTCATAACATATAGATTTATGTGGGGGAAACCCTTTTGGGAGAAAAAACCAACACTCTGAAGCTTGCACAATGTATTTTGAATTTGATAAAGAATTATAACACACTTGCAATGCAAGTCTTCATAGGAATATGATCTCAATAATTTTCAACAAGTAATTCTAACAACATTCTATTAGCATTTGTGTACTTACAAACTCAACATAATAAATTACTATTCGATAGCCTCAATATATAGGAAAATACAATACAAGATACTACAAATGATAATGTAAACCAAGGTGTAATACCATAGGCAAAAACTAGTTGCCAAAAATTGTCATATATACCTGAAAATAGCTCCAAAAATGAGGCATAAATTGTCATGCCCCTCATACATGTTGAATCTTCAAGAATAATATGTAACTCTCACCTTGTTATGAGTCATCATAAATGATCCATGCAAGATGATTCTCACGTCCAAATTAATCTCTTCTATTTTTAACCTTATAGTTGTCATAAAATTTGTCATAACATCCTTAAAAATAATATTTTCATAATATACCACTAAAAGAACATCTTTTGACAGTTAATAATCAATTTTCAAAGCACCGATCTGTTGCAAAATTGCCATCTCAAATTCTCATGACCCTTTTAATAGATCAAAATGATTTAATAATATACTTTATAAATTATATCAAATGATTATAGAAAAATATAACTGATAAATAAATGAAGCATTCGATTTTGGGCATGAGAATTGAACTTGCAGCTCGATTTCTCCCATTTATTTCACACCATATGGTAGCCAAACCAGAAGAGGATAAGAGCTCATGTACACTTTGTTGCTTTCCAGTGTGGGGATCTAGATTCAAACCTTGCTGATACGGTGGTCTAGCTTGGCAGTCTTGTCATTCACTGTGTTTAATATTTGCTAGTTGTTGAAGACCCCATTGTGAGGACTTCATATGGGTTGTAGACCTGCCATGTGTACTGATCGTCCACCTTGGATTGAAGCTGTCTGTGATGGTTCTCATTCGAACCCACTTTTGATCCATTATTAGAATACAGCCTCAGATGAATTCTGTAATGGTAGACTGGTCGCAACACTGTTTTGTTGTTGGGCATTCATGGCTTTTGTCGAGATCGAGCCACTAGGAACTCACTATCCTTAAGTTGATCAAGCTTTTGATGGAGGTGAGCGCCACGGTCGCATGACAAAGGATCTATGGCTCTTTGTTTGAGCGGTCTTCCATTATCAAAACGACCTATCAAAACTAGCTACTCTTCAAAAGGCTATGCTGCTATGAATAGAAGGTCCAAAAGGGATTGGTGCTTCTGTTCATGACGTTCTTCATTCTCGGTGTTCGAAACCCTGATTAAACATGAACTCTTTGCTTTGGACATCATATTTACAAGGGGAAAATATGAATAAGCTTCTATATTATCATTTATCAAAAAGTGTTGTTACACATATTAAAAAAGTGGTGGAAAGTCAAATTTTTAAAATATAGATGGGGTATTAATTCCAATACTAAAAATATAAGAACATTAAAATATAAAACAAAATTGTTATACAACAAGAACAATAATAGAGAGAGGAGGAAGTTCGGCAAATTCATCGCCAACAATTCACCGAAAGAAAATTCACCGTCAACAATTCACCGCCATGGAAAATTCACCATCAACAATTTACCGCCATGAAAAATTCACAATTCATAGCCAAGTAAAATTCACCACAGCGGAAAATTAACCGCATTAATATTTTTAATAAAATCAAAGTTTTTAAAATATATATTAAAAAATATTAATGTGGTTAATTTTCCATCGCAGTGAATTGCTGACGATGAATTTTCCATGACGGTGAATTGTTGCCGGTGAATTTTCATTCGGTAAATTGCCGACGATTGCAAACGATGAATTTTCCTAAAACCATATATATATATGTTTGCTCATTTTACAACTATCAACATTTCATAATATTCTTAAACCCTTCAATTTGATAGATTACTCACTCTGGTGCAATAAAATTTCTTGGATTGATCTCAAAAGTGACCCAAAGGTTTTAATTCGATGGCTATATTTAGGTTTTTTTCTTATAACATACAATCAAAATTTTAGAAAGAATGTATCATAGCAAATGAGAGATAGACAATTAAAAAAAGTCTATATGATTATTGTTATAAACATATTTAATCTATCATATAGATTTTTTAAACAAGATATGTTTAAATATTTGAAGAGTAATGTAAAAAATATTTGATAAAAAATATCAAATGTCAAATTTAAAGCGTATGAAAATTATATGAGTATATTTATTGGTATGTTTCTAAATTCTTCACAATCCTATCATTATTTTTATTCAATTCATTGAAATTTTCTTATAATCTAATATAGATACCAAAACTATTCTAATATGTCAACAGTTGATTCACAATACTCCTATTGTCTAGTATCTAATGAGAAAAACAATTTTCAAACTATTAGACGCTCATTTCTTAATGGATCATTGATCTTTTAAGTGTCAAGCTATCTTCCCTATTCTTCTCCCTTCAATTCAAGATGTTACTATATTGAGTATTCTAATTAACAACTCCATATTGCCTACCATATGCAATATTATTAGTTTAAGAATTAACAAAATATATCTTTATTTTGATTGTAGGTTGTAAATAATAACTATTGCACAAAATCTAGAAGTCATATTATTTTAGAGGAAGTTATGATAGCTCTAAAACTATGTACTCTATTAAAAACTAATCTAAAACTAGAAAAAGGTTAACCTATGTTTTCATAGTAATCCATCTTTTATATTTTGAACTCTTTATAATTAATTTGACCTAGACTAGACAATTCATTTTGTTGCAATGCTCTAATTCAATAATTCATTTTATTTTTTTACAAACAAAATTGATATATAATATATGGTGTTTCATACTTGAGTAGATATCTAGTGCTATGCTTAAGAGATCCCTTGTCCATGGCATAGAATATCATTAAAGTGGTGCATTATAGTGAAACAATCCCTTGACCATGACATACCACATCCTTGAAGTGGTGTAATATGGATATGTGTTTTATTACCACATGGCACACCATATCTAAAATAGTTTTTTGTGTCATGATTAAGCTATCTCTTGATCATGGTATATCACTTCAAGAATGTGCTTTATGATCAAGGGATAGTCAAATTAAGGTACAAATACTTTCAAAAAAGGATTGTTAAGATTAAATAACAAAATATATTGTATTTAAGAAAATAAGATAATTAAAAAAATAAAAATATAATAGATTTGGAATAACTTAAAATTCCTTTTTTTTCCCCAAGCATGCTACATAGTTGAGAGGGAATGCCTCTATTAAGAGTGACAAAACATGTAGATATAATTCAATTAACTATAGCCACGATGCTAACAATTTCATTGAATGGTGCAAAAACTCTCACGCAATCTAATCCAAAAACGGTACAACATTAAATGTTATGAATTATGGAAACTTGAGATCATTAATTTCATTGAAACCACTACTAGAAAATAATTTTATCTCCACCTTAATATTTATTTTACATAACTTATAAAAACAACAATTATCCAACATACAATATATACTTTTTACCAAAATGATTAATAACTAAAATTTAAAAGCATTATATATTAAATTTTTAACAAATTAATAATTAATTTAATAATCTTATTGTATCATTGTTTTAAACAACACTCTATGTAGCGAAAACTACTTATTTAACATATACCTAACTATTTCAAATAAAAAATAAATAGATATTATTTCTTAATTTTTTACTTTAATCAGAGTTCTCAAATTTTGGTCAACCCTAGTTAACAAGATCAAACATATAATATTTACGCGAAGGCGTCCCCACGCTGAGGTTTTCCAAGCTCTTTTCACACCGAACGGTGCAGATTCAATGGACTACGATGTGATTAATTTCAGCCGTTCATCAATTTTTGGCCATTTTGTGGTTGTCTCGTATGCAAGTTGCATGCTATGCCGATGCAACTTGCATTTACTATTTGCAAACCCTAAACGGTGAGGCTTGCCAGGCGAGGAGTGAAGTTGTGTATTGTGCATTAGGGTTTGAAGCTGTGTAGAAATGGCGGAAGTTGCAAATTTTTGCTGTGGTAGGGTTTCTCTGTTCATTTTCTCTCAACGGCATCGTTGACAGCAAGATACAATTTGCGCAGAATCTTGTAGGGTTTCTGAACTATGCACAGGCCCTAGCCATATAAGATATGATGAATTTATGGGCTATTAATTCTACATAGAACGTTGACCTTTCTGATCTCTCAAGCTAAAGAGCACGCTCGTAGGCCACAGCAGCTATGTGAACACTGTCACCGTCTCTCCTGATGTCTCACTCTACGACAGCGACAGGAAGGATGGGGTCACAATGCTCTGGGACCTTGCCGAGGACAAGAGGCTTTATTCGCTCGGTGTCTGGGACATCATCCACGCCCTCTGCTTCAGCCCCAAGAGGTATTGGCTCTACGCCGCCACGCAGCAGTACATCAAGAATTGGGATCTCGAGAGCAAGAGCATTTTTGCCGATCCAAGTCCTGATTTTATGCCCACCAAGAAATCCTAAGTCAGTAGTTGATAAGTAATTGATTTATTTATCCGCTTTTATTTTGTTTTCCTTCGTGAAATACATGTTTCTTCATTTTCAATTTGTAAACCTGTGCTTTGAGAGCTTGCAACTATTTCATTCATACAAAGTCATTCTGGACTTGCATCTTGCCTTGAAAAGAATGCTCCAAGCAATCCACTGCATACTCCTAGCCTAGAGCAACATCTTCATATTCAGAAAACTAACAATGGCCTCCCCTTCAGAGCTTCTTCTAAAACTAACATTTTTGCTTCTGTCTCTTTGATGCCCTTCTTCTGCTTCTCCGCTTGGGTTCAAGGAGTTGAGATTTAGGAAAATAATCTAAAAGCATGTCCTTAAAAAGTATCCTGCAATGGTTGAATCAAGGAATATTTGAACCTTGAAATCATCTTACCGTAATATTGCTCTCCATGGCATGGGGATGAATGCAAGGCAGAAAAGAGAATCTTGATATAGGAAAATGCAGAGAGAAGAGCTAACATTTATTGCGAAACACAGTATGAAGGGGTTTTATAGGGAGGTGCAACAAAACCAAAAATACACAAATAACAATATTTCAAAGAACCAATCTACAAAACATAAAACAACTTTATGAATATAAGCAAGATGAAAACATCTACCTTGATAATTAATAGAACAAAATCTTCTCAGTATGGGGACATTAAGGTAGGTGTTAAGAGGCTACGAGGAAGTGAAAGGCTTGGGGCAGATTGGACTTTTGCACATTAGAAATATGTTTAATGTTGTCTCTTGAGAGGCTTAAAAAACAAATTGGAAAATCAGTGTTGTCTTGCTTGCTCTTTATATATGGAGATGTAAATAATCTACCAAGCTACTATGATCAACCCTCTGACCCCAAAATTTTTCAGTAGTATGATACAGTGTAGAATCTGAAGTTGGGTACTAAAAGAAAGGGAGGGGAAAATCATATTAATGTTTCAATCCTCCCAACATGGGTTTAAATTTACTTTGTGCTGATTCAGGTTTGATTAGTTTTTATCATTGATTAGAAAGTTAAGAATCCTTTTCATAAATTTGTGTATTAATGTTTTGGATCACACTCCATGATCCATTGTCAGTAAGAGGAGAGAATAAAATGTTGATTGCAGATTTTTGTTTCTTGTGTCTCTAGAACCTTCTTATTATGAGTACATGCCTCCCATTATTTTTTAATCTAGATCTATTGCTACAAAAATTTATACACAATTGAACACAATCAAATCCAAAAGTCTTTGCACTTACACAATTTTCTGCCATAAGCTTTTTAATCAATTCCAATAGACTAAAAATACCATGTTTTTAGTCTCTATAATGACATTAGGCACAATAATACATTTAGTTTGCATTCACAACCTCGTATATGATTTTCTTTGGTCAAGACAATGAAATGACGCTTGTGGAATTTATTTTAGAACAAGACTCCCATACAAATCATCTTCTAAACAAGCAAGTAAACATGCTTTGGCATGCCTTGCAGATCATTTTTTCCTAGAAGGCAATGAGATAATGTGATTTATTTGTAGAAATCCTTTGCTCTTTGGGTTAAATGTTGTATATGATTTGGAATGTTGTATGAAGTCCATGGGAATTTCCTCCTATGCTTAACCACCTATGCACATTCACGACACATATTGTTTGCACATTGTACCAATGGGTGGGACCAGGACAGTTGCAATGCAAAAATTAAGGGTGCTTAAAACAGGCCAATGTGACTTGTGAGAACCCTCATGTGGGAACAAAGAGACTTCTTCACTTTACTTTTAGGTGAATCCAATCATAACTCTACAGTTAAGTGTGCTTGGGCAAAAGCTAAGACAAGCAACACCCAAGTGGCCAAATCGAGACATGTGGAACTGGGAAACAAAGCAGGTGCCTTTGAACAGAAAACCTGAAACAGTTTTGATGGAGCTTTTTGCAAAGTAAAAATGTAGTTGCAGTTGCATGCCTTCACTGTGTCATTTTGAGACCTCTTGCTTTTTGTTGTCTGCAGTTGCACAGAGGGAATGTGAAAACATTTAGGCTGACCTTGGAAGGTTGTTGGTTAGCTTTTATTATTTTGAAGCTTTGTTTAAGTGGTGTTCTATCATAACTCCTAACTGAATATTTGATTTGATGCTTCTTTAGATTTTCTGATGGAAAATGGTAAATTCATAAACATTTCTTTTGAGTGAAATGAAAAACATGAGATTGCTTTTAGTCTTAACTTTGATCAGTCTTGTTAACTTGTTGTAGAGACAGTAGCCAGTTATTTTGTCTGACTGAGCATCTATGAAGAGTTTACATACGCTTTTATTGTCAAGTTGTAGATGGTGGAAGGGCTTTTAAAGCTACCTGGAAACAGAGAGTGCACAAATTGCAAATAAAGTGACAGTATTTTAAGGTTAACCAGCCAATAAAGTGAAAGTATTTTGTCAGAATATTATTTTATAATATTTATATTTTGAATAGTAATAATGATTATTCTCATATCTTATTGAATTATATTCAATGAAAGGATAGTTTTATTTTATCAACTATAGTTCATATATTCAGTAATATGCAGGTGTTTTACAGCATACTTTTATAGATATTGCAGTTTTATGGTTTTCATGGGTTCATAGGTTATCTGATGGACATTTATGTTCTGTAACATTCTGTATCAGTTAAAGGAATCACTGTATATCCACATTTTCTTGCAAGAACCTTATCCCCATCCAATTTTCTTCTTATTCTTATCCCATAAATCATATTGTTATTAGGAACAGATGCCTAACTTGCCTTAAACTCGAAATCCAACATGTTGCATCTCCTAAAATCACCTACCATATGTGTACTCCTTCACCTTTCTAATTTGTATTGACAAATAAATTGGGAACTGTACCATGCCATGATTTTTTATTAAGATTCCTAATGAAGTTCATGTGTCCTCCACACAAGGTTTGGTGAAAACATATTTTTGGTCAATGAATTGAATTATTTTGGTTTCATAATACACTTAAAAATCTAGCGCACTCCCTATCCCAAGAAAATAATCCCATCTTCTCTTCTCATCTTCTCTTCTTAGAACATGAAGTGTGGAGTGCCTTGTGAAGCTGTCCTTTGCCACCTAAAATCCACAGCATAGACAACTCGAACAATTCATTTGCAAATTAGCTAAGAACTATGAAATTCACACTTCTCTTGCATTCCATTTTTTATGTGAATTGATTATGTGCAGAAAGAAACAAACTCCGTCTCCTTGAAAAGTCTTTCAATGTTGGTGTCATTTAGCTAGCTATATTATTGAATTTCATGCATTTACCAGTAATGGATATTCTTGTTTGATTGCTTTAAAAGGTCTATAGAAGTTAGAATCTGTATATCAATACAAATAGATTCTTCAAAATTTGGAGGGTTGCATCTGTGTAAAGACGTGAAAAGGTTCATTGTTGTATTATAATGTTAACAATGGTAATACCAAGCGCTCAGCTCTAAAACCAAGCGCTCAGGTTCATTAGAATTGCCTTAATCAAACCTTGTGTCTTCAGATGCTAGTCCACAAAAAGCACAATTCACTCCTCTCCTATGTAATTCTTAAGTTGATTGATGAATGGCATTTGCTTGTTTTGTATACGCATCAATAAAGTTTCACTACTTATTAAACAATTAAAAACTCATCAAAGTATTATTATTATAGTAAATGGGACTTTGAAGCTGTTTCAGTTATACCTGAGTTATATATTATCAGTGGAACTACTATATGTTTGTTTTATAAAGCAACAAGAATTTCCCATAACTTGCAGACTGAATTTTCTAAAGCTATTATCAGCGGAACTACCATATGTTTCAGTTATACCTGACTTATATATTATCAGCGAAACTACCATAGCTTTATTTTATAAAGCTAGACTTTAAACTTAAAGCACTAATTTCCCATAACTTGCAGACTGAATTTTCTTAACAGAACTTCATAGCTGTCATGTTAATGTCCATATACATGTCTAAAATATTTCTTGTTTCAGTATGTACTTGTTAATGTATTCTATTGCTAATTCAATACCTTTGTGAGCATCACCTAGATGCAATGAGTGCTAAGTGGACCATTCATTACCATGAGAAATGGGTTCTTGTGAACCACTACTCATGAATCATGGATCAATGAGTTGACTCAAAAACTACACGGTTGAATCCTGACAGCAATATCATAATTCACTACATATTTGCATATTTGTAGCAAAGTTGTAGAACAAGAAGTAATCATTATGAAAGAAGAAACAGTTGATCTTTCGCTATAACTGCCAAATCGATTTTCCAATTTCCAAATAAACATAACTAAAATTAATATTTCAATATATAGTCTTCAGCATACCCATTGCACCCCAAGGTGCGATTGCTAGTTATTCTAAAAGCGCCAAACACAATAATAGAACCACTTCGTTATACCCATACGATTACTTTTCATTATTTATAAATCGCCTTTACATATATTAGCCGCAAATCTTGCTAGAGATTTGCTTTCCCCACATAAAGAAGGTACGAAATGAATATAATCATTATTTATATTCCTGTGTCATTGCCATTCCTAACATATGAATAAAATACTATTCTTTATGTCACTATTTCTTAGCGGCGATTAATTAATTTTATATTAAACAAGTTTTTTAATATACCAGTGATTGCTTGCCGACGTTTGCGTACAGTTGAAAACAGTTTCAATTTCCTATTTGGGAATTAATAATTGAATATGCCGTAAGTCCCAATAAAAACACACAAAAATATCTTCGAAAATATCCGGGCCGCGCTCCAATGAGAGCGCTCCGAAAGATATTATATCGTAAATAAAACCCGACGAGATATCCCGAGAATACGCGAATCGTCTTCCGTCAACAAACTCACCGACTTGACCGACTTTAAACGTGAATTAAATATCGGAAGTCGACGAAAGATACAAGTCCGGAAGTAGACAGAGATAAGAAAAGAAGTAGCCTTTGTTCAAGACAGTATTGTGTCATGGAGCCCAGGCAATAACAGCTTCCTGGTGAAGGATCCCCACCATTTCTCTCTCCATTTTCTCCCTTGTTACTTCAAACACTCTAACTTCTCAAGCTTCGTTCGACAGCTCAACACATATGTGAGTGAGAAAGAGAATGAAATTTCTACAGTCCATCTTTTTAAATTTAATATCAATATATAATTATATAATTATGCATATATATATATGTATATAAATGCATATTATATTATATGTATTTAATACCATATAATAAAATCGAAATAAAGACAGATGAAAAGTTTGAAGCTACACCATTATCCGGTTGTTTACACACAGTTGACTCCCCTAAAAAGGCGCAACTTGTGAAAGAAACATTGGGCACTGCCTCCACAACGCCACCTCCCCTATTGGGATGGTTGTGGGGGCAGCCCCAACCCCCCTTAAATTTAAAACTATAAAACAAATTTAAAAGATTTAAACCTACGATTTCAGAAAACGTCGTACAAATTTCAATCCGATTAATTTTGAAATAAATTTTAATAGGAACTTTAATAAAATAAAATTATATATATATATATCAAAATGATAGTTCCAGATGAGCAAATTTTCACAAAAAATTTCTACAGGAGGATATTTACAAATTTACCAGAGGTTTTTAATTTCCCAAGCCAAAAAATCTAATTGGAAAAAAAAAAAAATCTTCTATAAGAAGATCTTCTTTAATACAATCAGAGGTTTTCCACAAATTTAACAGGAAGATTGGAATCAATTCTTAGAAAGGTTTTCTAAATTTTCTTATATAATCATTCTGGGAATTCTATTGTTTTAAAACAAATCATCTTTTCAAACGAATATAATAATTTAATGTGAGGTTCAAAATCTTTCATGACAATCTTTCCAAATTTCAAAACATATTAAAGCTTCAAAACAAATAAAATTTTCTTCATTGTACAGACAATATTTTCCAATTTGAATTTAAATAAAAACAATAAAGAATTTGTTTTAGATGCTTGAAGAATTGAAGTTTGAAGTAAAGCCTCACCTTCAGATTCCAAAATTATCAAAACCTCTTCCAAAATAATCTTTTCCAAAAAGTTGAAAATAAAACCAGAGTCAATATCCCAAGAACTTTTTCCAATTTTCAACAACCACCAAAATATCATTTTAATTCTCGTGAAATAGCCTTTTTCCCCTCTTTCAATTAACGCAGTGATTCTCTCCATGAATTATTTCCTAACACTAGTTTTCAATTTTCTAACTCATGTCACAATCTTAGAATATCTTTCCAAATCAAATCCCAAGATATTTCCTCTTATATATTTTGTAAGATATTTGTTTATTTAATAATTTAAAATCAAATATTAATTTTAATTATCCATTCATTTAAATTCATAACTTTATTTAATTAATTTAAATAATTAATTAAATAAAACTTTTATAATCTAACAATTTTAATGTCAAATTGATCTAATTAACTTTAATCACTTTATAAAATAAATTTAATCTAAATAATTAATTTACTTTACCAAATAAATTAAATCTAATTAATTAAATCAAATTTAAAGCTTCTAACATCATTAATCACGATTAAATAAATAATTGATTTAAAACAATATAACTTTAATTAACATTAATTTTCCACTGAGCATACCTTGCAAAATAATTAAACGACAAGGCAAATAGGGATAAAATGACAACAAAGCATGACCAAAACAAGGACTGACGACACATTGTGACTAGGGTTGTGGTTTGACAAGAAAATCCTGTTACTACCTCCAAATCAACTATTTCGTTGGACAATAGACACGTTCAAACATGTGAATCCAGGTGGATTCGATGTCCTATACCTGCAATCCTGCAAGCAAAACATATGTCGTACATGTATATGGATCATGAACAATCACACCATGAAGGGAAAATTGTGGAATCGCAAGGTGCTCGCAAGCAAGTGATGCAATCTCGTTCCCTTCACCAATACAATGTAACATCAAAACTAATGAAACTAAAACATCAAATAACTACAGATGAACATATATCAATATCAACTCACATAATCAACTATGCTAGCCAGAGAGCATGTCATAATCAATAATCATCAATATAGTGTACCGTTACATCTCAATATAAAAACCATCATTGCTATAATGCCAATGATCAAATAACATCATAGTATCATATTCTATCAAAATAAATGCACTGCCTGAAAACATGAGCAAATTGGAGGGGTGTTACACACTCTGTTGTAACAAAATTTATTGGATTGATCTCAAAAGTGATCCAAAGGCTTTAATTTGATGGTTATATTTAGGTATTTTTCTTAAAACATAAAATCAAAATTTTGGAAAGAATTTATCGTAGCAACTTAGGAGAGATAAACAATTAAGAAAGTATATATGATCATTGTTTTTTATAAACATATTTAATCTATCATATAGATTTTTAAACAAGACATGTTTAAATATTTGAAGAGTAATGTAGGAAATGTTTGATAAAAAATATCAATTACCAAATTTAAATCCTATGAAAATTATATGAGTATATTTATTGATATTTGTCTAAATTCTTTAGATTCCTATCATTATTTTTATTCAATTCATTAAAATTTTCTTATAGTCTAACATAAAACTTAAAACTATTCTAATATGTCAACAATTGATTTCCAATAATTGATTTTGTGTCAAACTATCTTCCTTTTTATTCTCCCTTCAATTGAAGGTGTTACTATATTGAGTATTCTAATTAATAACTCCATATTACCTACCATATGCAATATTCTCACTCTAAGAATTAACAAAATATATCTTTATTTTGATTGTAGGTTGTAAATAACAATCATTTTTCAAAACTTAGAAGTAATAGTATTTTAGAAGAAGTTATATTTTCACAGTTTTTTTTATACACTATATCTAGAAACCCTATGATAGCTCTAAAATTGTGTACTCTATTAAAACTAATGTAAAACTAGAAAAAGATTAACCTATGTTTCCACAATAACCCATCTTTTATATTTTTAACTCTTTATAAATAAATTTGACCTTGACTAGATAGTTCATTTCATTGTGATGCTCTAATTGAATAATTCATTTACTGTCACCAAAATTGATATATAATATATGGTGTTTCATACTCGAGGATATATGTGGTGCTATGCTTAGGAGATCCCTTGGCGATGGCATAACATATCATTAAAGTGGTGTATTATAGTGAAACAACCCCTTGACCATGACATACCACATCTTTGAAGCAATGTAATATGGTTATGTGTTTTATTATCACATGGCATGCCATATCTCAAATAGTATTTTGTGGCATGATTAAGCTATCTCTTGACCATAGTATATATCACTTCAAGAATGTGCTTTATGATCAAGCGATAGCCAAATTATGATATAAATACTTTAAAACAGGATTATTAAGATTAAATAAAAAAATTAAGAAAATAACATAATTAAAAAAAGTAAAAATCTAAGAGATTTGGAATAACTTAAAAATTCTTTTTTTTTTTTTACACACTAAATAATTGAGAGGGACTACCCTATTAATAATGAAAAAACTTGTAAATGTAATTCAATTAACTATGCATATGATACTAATAATTTCATTAAAACCACTTCTATTTTTTACGCCGAAGGTGTATCCAATTTGAAACAACACAACCTGACTTTTGCATTCAACGATATAGATTTTTTAAAAGGTCTCAGGAGACTATTAAACTCATCCTCCCCGTTGATCTGTTTTGTCCATTTTTTCCACTCTGCATTAATGCCTCAATCCCATTGAAATCTTTGTGCCTGCCCGATTTCGCCGCCATAGACCATTAATGTGTAGATCTCTTGGAGTGTTGAGCTATGATTTCGTGAGAGGATGATTGATGGTATTTAAAGAGCTCATTGTCGCTGCATTAACCAATTTATGAAAGTAAACATAACTACAGTTTCTTCGGTCAAGTCAACAAAAGTTGTCGATCTGATCTCTTCCGCTGATGATTCTTTCTTATTTGTCTTGAAGTCTGAGTCAATCTTAAATATTGATAACATACATTTCAGAATGGCCCAAGAAGAAAGACTTACCGTCTCACCTACGAAGATATGGCCTCAACTCGCCTATCATTTCATTTAAGTTATTGAAACATGCAGTTGTAATAAAGAAAGTTCATATATGGGCGATAGATATTTTTTGCCACTAGTTATTTTGTTTTAAAGAGATTTGACTGCATATTTAGGATGGCTTATATTGCATTAGATGGAGATAAATGCTCCTTGCCACCTTTGTATATGCTCCTGTAAATATCGCCTTGATGTTTATCCTTATTACCTTTCAACGATTTCTGAGAGCTTTAAATATCTAACTAGCCCTTTGTTATTTTCATTCCCATTTATCTGTGCTTTCTTGGAGCTTGTCATCTTTTTTTGCAACTCCTTTTTTGAAGTCTTGTTGTGGTTTGTCATCAGGTACTTTCTTGACAGTGTACAAAGGTTTCATCTTTTTGTTGTATTTGTATTCAAATTGTAATTTGTCTTCATTTAATTTCATTTAACATGGATGTTGTGAATGGATTGAAGAAACACTTATAGGGAGTGTGATTCTGATCGTTTCCTTTTAAAATAAATTCTACTTTTGTACGGTTTCATAATATTTTCCCTCCAAACTCTACTTATTTGTTTTCATTGGCATACAAAATAATATATTCACAATCAAGGTCTTCTTTAGTGTTATCTCCTTAGAGCCTTGTCATCTTGCGTAATCACAAGTGAAATGAAGTTTAATGAGACCCTTCATATCCCATCTCTAAATGAAGATCGCTCCCTAAATTCAGTTCAAAATATGCTTTCTGTGATTTTCTTATGAAGAATGAAATACAACTATTGTAAATTTTTTCAAACTTTTTATTCAACCAACAATTTGTTTCCTCCAATACACTAATATGGTGTCTTGTTTGTCCCTGAACCAAAAAATTGCCTTTATTTTTTTACCTTTTTAATAAAATATTAGAAGCCGTTTTAATTTTTTCATTCCATTCAATTTATTCAGCAATTTTAAAAAAAAAAAATTGTTGGAGGTTTTACCAATGTGTAGAGAAATGAAGTATAATAATTGGTCACTTTTTCAAACCCCAATTCATTCATCAATTTATTTGCTTTGTGAGGTTATCTTTATCAGCTTTTGGGATTTCCCTAGAATGATAAAATGCAATTATTAGTATCATTTCCCCCCCTAAATCTATTCAGATTTTTAGTTTAAAATTTTATTAATGAGGTTTTGTGATTGTGCTGCAATTTATAAAATATATTTGTTAGTCACTTTTTCAATCAATAAGACACTATGAATTGAAGTTACAACAATCACACCATTTTTCTATGAGATTTTAAATCAAAAAGACACTTTGACTTCCAATTATGGGTTTATTTAATGTTGGATTCCTGAAGAATATGGGTAAAGCAGAGCTTCCATGCATTTGCTATTTATTCTTTTTAAAATTCCTCAAAAATGGTCAAATAATATTATGCACCATCAAATCACGTCCAGATCTGACCTGAAATGGAGTCTAAAGCTGTTATGATTGACATTAACTGAAGGTATTCATAATTTATCCCATTATATTTGATACTTTCTGATATACTAAACCCCATTAATATAAACATTCAATATGGGGAAATAATTTTTAAGCATAGAAGAAATGACATATTGATGCCCTCAGCGGTCTATATTTTGATATTCTAGAAGAGAGGTTGAAAGTTTCCTCTATCAGCCTTCGTTTAATCTAATTTCCTTTATCATCATTTAGTTTTTATAACTTCTCATCTGGTGACCTTCATTACCTCTCAATATCTTATTAGACAGAAATAAAAATCATAGGGCCCATGCTTTAAAGTTGTAAATCTTGTGCATACCTTTTTTTTGTGTGGTCCACTCTTATGGATCGATGCCCTATATATATGTCTGATTTTACTCTTTTCTGTTTGACATTGCGGCTACCTATTTTGGAGCTCTACTTTTAATTGCCGATCTTGGACACCCGTTTTATGTGAATAGGTTGGTGGTTATTACATGCGCTGATTGAGTGATTTATTGACCCTTGTTGGACTATGACACTATGCTAATATAGAAGCCTGGAAAGATTAATGTTTCAGAGTATTGGAAATCTGAAATAGGTGCAATGTAAATCCTAGAATAAAAATCATTTTGGAAATCTTAAGGACGCTGCAAACTACAAGCTCCTCTCATTGTTCATTTATACTATGTTCTCATTGTCTAAGACCTACAAACTACTCAACCAAAGGTAACTAGTTACTTTTATTGAATTTCAACTTCAACATTCTCGTTTCTATTAGTTGTTTTTCAAATACTAAATATATCTTTTGTTTATTACAAATAAAATGGAGTTCAATGTGACTGTGTTACAATATTGCTATACCATTGTACTCAATTGCAAAAATTCTTGTAATGCAAATTAAACATTCTATAAAAACACTTTATTTTCATCATTGTATATATATCCTTATTCTAATTTTTTTAATCACATAAATTTAAGTTCATATTTATTTGTATATACACAGAATCAAATAAGACAAATAATCATTTGCATTTAATTCATTTCATTTATTGCCTTTTTATATTATCTAAACTATTTTTTATTTCAACCAATATGTCTACAATTACTAAAATACGTCCATACAATTATGCGGCGTAACCCATTGCACACCAAAGATGCAATAGCTAGTAACTATACTTATGTAACATTTCTTAATTTTTTACATTAATGAGAATTCTTAAAATTGATCAACCCTAATTAACAAACCAAACATATAATATTTATTCTCAAAAGAGCCAAACACAATAATAGAACCACTTCGTTATACCCATACGATTACTTTTCATTATTTATAAATCACCTTTACATATATTAGCCGCAAATCTTGCTAGAGATTTGCTTTCCCTACATAAAGAAGGTATGAAATGAATATAATCATTATTTATATTCCTATATCATTGCCATTCCTAACATACGAATAAAATGCTATTCTTTGTCACTATTTCTTAGCGGCAATAATTAATTTTATATTAAACAAGTTTTTTTAATATGCGAGTGATTGCTTGTCGACGTTTGCATACAGTTGAAAACAGTTTCAATTTCGTGTTTGGGAATTAATGGTTGAATATGCCGTAAGTCCCAATACAAACACACAAAAATATCTTCGAAAATATCGGGGCCGCCCTCCAATGAGAGCGCTCGGAAAGATATTATTTTGTAAATAAATCCCGACGAGATATCCCGAGAATACGCGAATCGTCTTCCGTCAACGAACTCACCAACTTGACCGACTTTAAACGTGAATTAAATATCGGAAGTCGACGAAAGATACAAGTCCGGAAATAGACAGAGATAAGAAAAGAAGTAGCCTTTGTTCAAGATAAAAAAGAGAATGGAAGTACACGGCGCAAGCCCATTTCTAACAAAAACATATGCCATTGTTGACGACCCATCTACAGATAGTGTTGTGTCATGGAGTGCGGGCAATAACAGCTTCCTGGTGAAGGATCCCCACCATTTCTCACTCCATTTGCTCCCTTGTTACTTCAAACACTCTAACTTCTCAAGCTTCGTTCGACAGCTCAACACATATGTGAGTGAGTAAGAGTCAATGAAATTTCTACAGTTCGTTTTTAAGTTTTGAATTTGATTGTGTATATTTTTTCATCAATGTTTTGAATCATATTTTATGATCTTTCTTTTCTTGTTATTCATGTGAAAATAGATAATGAAATGCGTTTTTGTAAGTTTTTGGATTCAACTGTGTATATTTTTATGTCGATGTTTCGGATCACACTAACCATCTATCAAAAAGAGGAACAATTGAAAGAGAAGAATGCAGATAGAGCCTAATAAAAAGTGGGGGGAGCCTACTGAAATGTGTTCTGAATCGCATTTTATGATCTTTCATTTTTATTATTCATTTGATAATAAACAATAAAATATGTTTTGAAACATTGATATAAAAAAATATATACACAATCAAATCCAAATATGAATGAACTAATACATAAACCAGTATCCCTTACTCTCATGGTTTATACACTCATTTTCTCTCGTTTTCTTTGACTATTGTTTTTCAATCGTACAGGGATTTCGTAAAGTGGATCCTGATAGATGGGAGTTTGCACACGAGTGCTTTCTTCGAGGGCAAAAGCAGTTACTCAACAGTATTCGTCGGAGGAGGTCCAGTCGTCACCACTCTCAGGGGAAGGGTAGTCAATTGGTTTCCAAACATGATTCGAAAGGGGAATTACAATTTGGCTCCAAATATGATTTGAAAGGGGAATTAGAGAGGCTTAATGAGGACGAGAAAGAGGACGCCGTTGTTATGGAGGTTGTTCAGCTGAAGATGGAGCAGGAAAGTATTGATAGAGAACTCGAGGACATGCAGAGGCGGTTCGCCTTGACAGAGCACAGACCTCAGCAGATGATGTCGTTCCTCCAAACAATCACTCCCAATACGAATTTCAGTGTTCAGGCGCTCCAAAACAGTCAGCTTGATGGTGGTAAAAAGAGGAAACTATTGGCAATGCCACATAATGAGAAGCAGAAGAAAACAAGAGCTAAATTGGGCTTGGACTGTCTAAGTACAAAGGCTTTGATGACACATGGGTTTGTGGATCCTGGGATGAGTAACAGTTCATTGATTGCTGATGGGTTTGACGATTTTGTGCCTCTGATAGACTCTGAAATCAGGGCTGGACTTCTTCCTAAGGAGTTGATTGCTAATTGTTCACTTGGAGACCAGAGCTCAGAGAAGTGTATTGAGAAGTCTGATTTTGAGGTGGGTGTGGGCTTCCAAAAAGACTATGAGGGTGTAAGTAATGTGGAGGACATGCTTCTCTGGGATCAGTTATTCGCTGAGGAAGCCCAATTCGTCGACTACAAGGTCATTTCAGAAATGCCAGGCCCTTAGGTCAACGAATCACAAGATTCCATGCGAAGTAGTGATGGATCTTCTTTCAGAGTATCCAATGGCTTAGCAAGGCACTCGTTATATATGTTTGGTGGAATGATCATTCGAGTTAACTATCATGTCATTAACTGTTAAACGGTAATTTTTATCTATAAAAATAAGATAATTATTTATTGTCTTTTTATGTGTAAGGTGTAAAATTGTTATTGTTTAATCAGAGCAAAACCATACAAATACAATCTTATAATCTATATTGTTTGAAATATAAGCTCATCTCTGCTATATGGTTTGGAGGGGGCAGGAACTCAATGAAGGAAGTTGAGACGATTGAGACCATTTATGCACTACAATTAACATTCACTTCCTCTTTTTCTTATTAAAAATGTCACCCTACCTATAGAGTGGCCCCTAGTAGCTGTCACTCTCTTATGGATGGGAAAATACCCCTTCTCCTAAAGTTATGAGATTGTTTTATCAAGTTTCTTAAATATGGTGTATATGTATGTGTATATATATGGTGTATATGTATATGTATATGTATATATATGCATATATATTTGTGTGAGTATTTTATTATATTAATGAGTTTTGATAGCAATGTGTCTATTTGTGAATGCATTTATCAAATGATAGATTTTAAAAATGATTTGTAAAGTGCAGTGTGGACTAAAATCTCACCTCACTATCACTTCCATGGATAGTAAAATGTATAGATATAATAAATTTTTTATTTGGCTCACAATAGATTTGGAATTTATTTAAAAAAATGGACATGTAAAGCTCTATATCAAGAAACATATAATGGTCTCTTGCGATCTTAGAAGCACATATTGAAGGAAAATTGTAAGAAATATTAAATTATCTTTCCTTCACACAGGTAATTGTTGACTTTATCCTTCCAAGGATTTTAGTAACAAGTAACTAAAAGAAAGAATAAGATATATTACAAAACTATTATAAATGTACTAGTAAAGTGAAGTTAGTAAGATTACAAATATTAATAAAGGAGCTTAAAATTTTGAAAACAAAAGATTATGAATCTACAAACAATTTCTTTATCTATGCAACATGTGTTTTAATAAAATTACAATGAATGGATAAAATATTTATGATCAAAGAATATTGAAGAATAAATTGACTTGGGTCATCTTAAAGGCATGGATTTGATGTGCCCCTATTTCTTCATATTTTCTCTTTTCCTCTCGGGTGATCCCACAATAGTGGTTTACAATTTTTGGCCAAATTGGACACTGAAATTATTATTTTTAACTAAATCTTCATATTCGAGCACCTATAGTGGCTAAACTGTGAGGAATTTGAAGATGATGCAAACTAGAGTCTCATCACATTTTTTCTGTAGATTTTAAAAATATATTTTTTATTTTTTTTGGAATCAGGTTACACTTTTTTTTCCATCTCCCATGAAAACTAGTTTTTTTTTTTTTTAAGAAAACAACATTTTAAAAAAATGACGCTCAATGTATACAACATAACATTTTTTGTATGAAAGATAAAATTCTAATTTTTTCGAATTTAGATTTTTAACTATGATATCTAGCACTTTCATTTGGTCTCATAGTTTTTTATTGAATATTTTTTCCTTAATCAAGTTTCAAAGTCAAACCAATTGCAATTCATACATAGGCGGACTGTATACAACATAACTTTTTATGTATGTATCAAAATTAAATTTTTGTTTTTAATGGATTGAGGACATCAATACCTAGCCCGAATATATTTTTTAAAATTTTATTTTGATAATCTGCTATTTTTCCACATGTGCAGAACAGAGAGCTTGATTTTCAGTGAAAAACCTATGTTTAATAAAACTAAAAAAACACATACATAATAAAACCAAAACATATTAAAATTATATTCATTGGATAGCTCGTTCTGAGGACTACCTGATTCTAGTTGGGTTTGTGAAGATTTCTCCATTTTCATCTTCAACCTGAGCTCCGAAGTGCCAATATTTTTATTTTTTTTGTGTCTGAGATGGGGAATGAGGGATAAGGGGGTTCGTTCAAACCCATAGGGGTTCGAGCGAACCTCTTTGAAGGGGTTCGCTCGAATCCCTTTCATATGCATTGCATTGGTTTTTCTGGCGGCTAAGATTCAAAGGGGTTCAAGTGAACCCCTTTTTGGTTCAGTCGATCCAGTAGGTTTGTACGAACCCCTAAAATCACTTTTTTTTTGCCTTGGAGTCATTTTTTGTGAGTTTTTCTTCCTCATTTGAATTGTAAACCACTATTGTGGCTTTAGCCTCTCATAAAATCCTTATTCTTTTTCATTCTCATTTGCACCTTAACCCTTATCCTTAAACTGAATTTCAAGACCATCATTATAATTTCTTTCACCAATAGATTTAAGAAAGGGGCATATATTCTATATCACTTGCTTTTCATTTCACCAAGAAACCCTTTTTAGATCTTAATGTGTAGAATATAAAAATAAATTTTATTATATTTTAATTTACATTACTACTTAACATTATATTACAACATGACATACCATATATTTTAAAGTGTTTTTTGTCATGGTCAAACTATCCATCGACCAGGGCATGCCATTTTTTACCATGGTACACCACTTCAAGAATGTGTGTCATGATTGGTTAACCATAATAGAAAATAATTTCAAAGATATCTTATGACACAATATAGCAAACATTTTATTAAGTATACCGATTTAAAGATGTTTATATAATAAAACATTGGTTTTGTAACAAAAACATCATTAATATTAAATAACAAAATATTTTATATCTTAAGAACGCAGAATAATTTTTATTTTTTTTAATAGATTTACTAATCTATAGAACATACTACATAATTGGGAGAGAGTGTATCCATTAGGAACAAGACAACTCTTAGATGCAATGTAATCAACTATACATATGATCCTAACAGGTTCTTTAGAACTTCTATTATTTTAATGATTGTTGAAAAGATAATATTATCTACATCTTGATATTTATTTTGCATAGCTTGTAAAGGAAAAGCCTATATAATATGCCATATGCTCGTTTTCCCAAAATAATTGTTACTTAGAATTTAAAAACAGTATATATTGAAAATTTAACAATTTAATAATTATTTTGATAAAATATATGTATAATATATTAAATAAAGATGAGTACTTTGCATAACTTGCAAATAACTATATATTTTATAATATTTTTAATATTGATAAAAATTTAAGATTGATTAACCTTAATTCATAAAATAAAGCGAACATTACCACTACACCACATATCACATAATCATTTTTCACAATTTAAAAAACCTTTCCTGCAAACCTTATAAGAAATTTCCTTTAAAAAACATAAAGTATGGCATGATTTTAATCATTATTCTTCTTAACCCAGAAAGAAAAGAAAAAAGTATAATCATTATTTATCTTCTTTCTGGTTGGCATTCATAATGTGTGAATAAAATATTATTTTGTGTTCTTATCATTTCATAGCGGACAAAGATTTATTTAAATATATCAGTGATTGATTGATTGTCGACGTTTACCCACAGTTGGAGAATCCTTTCTGCCCGTTTGAAGAAATGACTGTCTAATTCCATGACAGTGGGAGTTGGGTCACCCACTTTCGCTCTAGTTATATATGTTCGGTAGAAACAGCTCATAAGTGTGTCTTTTAATATATATTAATATGGTTTACATATAGTAGCAACAAACTCCAACACTGTACTTTATTTATCTTTTGTAAATGCTTATTTTAAATTTTATTAATATTTTTATATTTTTGTTTAATGATAGGATGATTTTTTTTTGTTTCTATGGAATATAATATTTCAGTTAAATTGAATAAGTATTTTTAATATGAAAAATTAAAAAGTGCAGCGATAACATTAATTTTGACTAGTCATGGCTTTGAAGTAATTTATACACACTTAAAAACTTAGTTGTTTATGATGCACGAGTATTCAATTGTGGCTAACAACAATCTACATCATCTAAGAAAAGAGATATTTTTATAAATATAATATTTTTGTGTTTGTATAAATATAATATTTTTGTGCTTGTTGTTTTGTCTAGGCTTTGCATTTCATCAAACAAATTGTTCTACAATTCCTTGACACTTTAATTACAATTTCTAGGGATCCAAATATGCTCTTAAACTTCATCTACAATGTAGTTCAAAGGACATGAGCTACAAAGGTCATTAGTTTTAGGAGAGGAAGGTAACATTTTGGGAATAGTCTCATTTTCTTTGACTACTATGTAGTGAAAAGAAAAAGAATGGGATGATAATAGGGATAGAAAGAAACAATGAAATAAAAGATTGTGTATATAGTAACATACAAGGAATCTAGAATGCTTCATAAGGATATGATGAGTTGAAATTAGGGAGAATCACTCTTAGGATAAGGGAAGTTTAACCCATGTTATCATTCTATTGTGAGAGAGCTAACCTAGGCTTGAAATGTTGTAATTTTTTTTAGAGTAATGAGAAAAAAAAAGTCTATTTTAATTTTCTTCTCTATTTGTCGTGTTCAATTATCTATTGTAAGAAGGGAATGGTCTTATGTTTTGATTTAAATTTTTATATAGTTAATTTTATCAATGTTGGCTACCTAGATTAGATACTTGTTCAATTGGGCATCTGCTTAGGACTACACTAGATGGTATTACAACATCGTTAATCCTTGTTGGACTAGTACAAAGAAGTTCTTGTAAGATAAGCGTTACAAAATATAAAAGGAAAGTTTTACAATTGTAGAGAAGCATTGTGAAGATATGTTGTGGCTTTGACAAGTTGTGAAAAAGAGACTTTTAGCTGTGTGCTAATGGAATTAAATGGGGCATTGCTAGTAGAGTGCAAGGGTAGGATAACCTATAATTGGTAACTACACACAACTGATTAAAGATCCCAAACAACGATGTTTCAAATTGATGATGTAAGTGATGATCAAGGAGAGGGAGCCCAAGTAGTTGTATAAGAAGTAGAAGATTTAGTTTAGACTAGATTTTTTAGATCTATGGTAAAAATTGGGGACAAGCGCAAGCTAGAAACACCTTGCAATAGTCAAAGTTTGAATATTGAAAATGTTAAGAGTAAATTGCATTTACGCTTAAGTTTACTTAGGCATTAGTTTTGCATTTATTTAGTTGGGTGTTTTTTCATATTTTGGGTAGTTTTACACCCACCACATATTTTCATGTCTTTATAAGGAAATTTGTACATTGTGTAATATATCTCATCTCAATGTATTTTCTGTGAAAAATCTATTGCGGTTACTGATTATTAATCTCCTATCTATAAAGATTATTTGATTGTCGAAAATTAATTCATAGCAAATACTGAAAAATAATATGACTACAACTTCACAAATAAAACTCACAGGAATAGAGAAGAAAACATGCAAAATAATAAACACAATATTTTTGGACAAATTGTCCCTAGAAAAAACTCGGAGAGAAAACCAGTACTGTAGATGAGGAATTATATTAATCTTCAGCAAATCAAGAGATACAAAAACTGCTTACCTCTTACTGACAAAGCTCCGGCAATATTCTTCTCCAGAAATTCTTCCCTCAATTTCTCCTGCTGAAATTCCACTACTGCTACCTCCAACGCTATCACTGCACCCTTACTACCACTGCAAGACTATTTGCTATCATTGCAAATTTATTTGCAAACACTGCAAATGTTTCTCCAACTTGTGTCCTCCAAATTCCCAATGACCCCCTTTTAAACTATTCTCATTGGAAAACCAATGGCATGATTTAATCTCAATCAATGGCTAAGATTAATTAGACTCTAACAAACCCTAACTAACTGGTTTCTAGAAGTCTTTAGAGGAAACAATTATTTAATTAAATAATTAAATATCTGGACCTAACTAACTTCTATCTAGAAGTCTCAAGAATTAAATACTAATTCTTGGAATTGGAGAATAATAACTATCTGAGCTACAATATTAAATTAACACTCCCTCTTAGCAAGGAAGGTGTTCTGCATAACACCCAACATATCTCTGAAGAAGATAAATTTCGGCTTCCCCAATGCCTTTGTCAAAATGTCTGCTACCTGCTGATCTATAGGTATATACTATAGCTGAATAATCCCTCGCTGTACACAATCCCTGATGAAATGATACCTGATGTCTATATGTTTAGACCTGTCATGAAACACCAGATTCTTAGACAATGTGATGCAACTCTGATTATCACATTGTATCACTATAGTCTCAACCCTCTAACCTAACAAGGCTACCAGCAACTTCCAAAGCCATATTGCCTCACATGTTGCCATGCTAGCTACTATGTATTCTGCCTCTGCAAAACTCAGAGCCACGAACTTCTGCTTCCTGTTGTACCAAGAGACAATTCCTGATCCCAAGCTAAAGCAACACCATGGAGTGCTTTTCCTGTCCGTTGTACTGCCTACCCAATTTGCGTCAGTATAGCCTATCAACTTGATACCATCACCTCGAGCATATTTGATCCCATACTCGATTGTACCACACAAATAACGCAACACATGCTTTGCTGTTGTCCAATGCACTCTCTTCAGCTCAACCGTGAACTGACTAAGAGAATTTACTGCAAAGGATATGTTTGGTTTGGTGTTGACCAAATACATGAGAGACCCAATCAACTTCCTGTATAAGGTGGGGTCTACATCCTTCTCCCTGGATGAGTCTACCTTCTTCCAATTTGTGATCATAAGAGTAGACATGGGTCTACAATCCTCCATCTCGAACCTCCTCAAGATTTCAATGCAGTATTTCCCTTGTCCAAGGAAAATCTCACCATCTATTTGCCATACCTCCATGCCTAGAAAGTAGTGCATAAGCCCCAAATCCTTCATCTCGAACTCTGTTGCAAGGTATTGCTTGCACTCCTCTATGAGCCCTAGTGAACCTGTTAAAAACAAGTCGTCTACATATAGAACAAGAATGAGAATCTCACCCCCAACCACCAAGTAGTAGAGATTAGCATCTGCCTCACTCTTCACAAAGCCCAATCCTTGCAAGTATTCATCAATGTGCTCATACCACACCCTGGGAGCCTGCTTGAGTCGGTACAAATCTCTCTTCAATCTGCACATGTGGGTTTCACTGTTGTGTGCTACAAATCTCTCTCAGGTTGTTCTATATATACTTCCTCTTTCAATTCACCATTAAGAAACGCTGCCTTGACATCCATTTGATGGATCTGCCATCCCATCTGTGCTGTAAGAGAGATCACAACTCATATAGACGTATACCTGGCCACTGGAGCGAATGTCTCCTCATAGTCTATTCCCTCCTGAGAGAAACCCTTGGCCACAAACCTTACCTTGTATTTCTCGATGCTACCATCTGCACCGTGCTTGATCTTATAGATCCAGTGAGATCCAACCACTGCCCTATCTGTCGGTCTAGGCACAACCTCCCACACATCATTTTGCACTATTGAGGTATATTCCTCAACCATAGAATCTCGCCACACTTGCTGTTGTGTGGCCTCCTAATAACTGGAAGGCTCACTATCTACCAACTGACTAAATAATGCCATATAGTCATTATACCTGGCTGGTTGTCTTCGTTGCCTACTAAATCCTAGGAGCTCCCACAAACTCCTGAGTATCTTGTTGGTTACTGCTACCAACTGTAGAGGATGAAATATCAACCCCCATGTGTTCCTGATGCATCTCTTGGATCTACTGCATCTGTTGCTCCATACTGAGCGAACTCTCAACACCTGAGCCTGTGCTTGTACTAGTCACTGTATTTGAGCTTCGTTGTCCTTGATTTGATTGCTCAATCCTTGGAGCTTCTATTGGCTGCTCACTCTGATCATCTGCTAGCAAATCTCTGGACCTTCTAAATGCCTTGTCCTCCATGAACTTGACATCATGCCTGACTATAATCCTCCTGGCCCCTGGAATAAATATTCGATATGCCTTTGAGGTCTCGTTGTACCCCACAAAGTACCCTCTCTTTATAGTATGATCTAACTTAGAACGTGTAGCACCTGGAATGTGACAATATGCCAAACTCCCAAATATCTTGAAGTGGCTAACATTTGGCTTCTTCCCTAAGAACGCTTCCTCTGGTGTCATCTTGCCCAATACCTTATGTGGAACCCTATTCTCTATGTATACTATTGTACTACATGCCTTTGCCCATAAGTAACGTGGCATATCTTGGTCATACAATATAGCCCTTTCTGCCTCTGATATATACCAATTCTTTCTTTCAGCAACCCCATTTTGCTGTGGGTTGTAAGGAACAATCCACTCTCTCTTGATTCCTTCCCTGGTACAAAACTCTTGGAACTCTTTCCCTTTGTACTCACCTCCATTGTCTGACCGAAGAACCTTTATCTTCCTACCTGTCGAATTCTCCACAAAGACCTTTGAACTCTTGGAAGCGACTGAAAACCTCATCCTTGGTCTTCAAGAAGTATATCTCGGTCTTCCTGGAGAAATCATCAATAAAAGTAACAAAGTACTCATATCCTCTGAGAGACTTTGTCGACATTGGTCCACATATATCTTAATGTATTAGATCAGGAACACCCTTGGATCTGGTGTCACTCCTTGGAAAATATGCTTTCACAAACTTCCCCAACACACATCCCTTACACACATCATCATGCTCTGTGCTCACCTCTGGAACACCTGTCACTATCTCACGAAGCAATTTAAGTGCTCCATGATGTTTATGGCCCATCCTCCTATGCCATAGCTCTCCTTGATCTCTAGAATTACCACTACTCATCAGTGCCTTATGAGTATCAAACTGCAACCTGTAAAGTCGACTGCTCCTAACTCCAATAGCTATGGGTGATTTCCAATCCTTGTGCTTGATTAACACATTTGCCCCTCTAAAGAGTACATTGTAGCCTTTATCCTGCATAACAGATACAAAAATCATATTCATACCCAAGCCTGGCACATGCAACACATCATGAATGGGAATCGGCTTGCCATTCTCCCTCTGAAATAGAATAGTCCCTTTCCCAACTGGATTTAGTTTGGACATGTTCCCTATAGAAATATGGATTCTGATGTCCTCCTCCTTATAACTGGAGAAGTATTCTCTAACTCCTGTCATATGAAATGACACCCCACTATCTATATACCAAACACCCTATGAGGTTGAGCTAACCATACAAGCTATAAGTGCAAACTCATCTTCCATTTTGCTAGAGAGCTCATATGCACTTGCTGAAGCTGCCGTCTTCTTCTTGCCTTTCTTCCTTTGTGGGCAATTGTTGACATAGTGGTCAAACTCATGACAGCCATAGCACTTGAATTTAGACAAGTCCTTCTTCTCACCTTTAGGATTTGATCCTTTGCTAGACCCCTTCTTTGCTTTCCCTTTTCCTGCTAGGGCAATGTTTTCCTGTTCTGCCTCACTTTTCTAACTCTTATCGTTGACACCATTGACAAGGCTTAGTCTAAGCTCCTCCTGAGTGAAGTCACTCCATAGTCAATCCCAACTCGGTAAGGTGTCTCGTCTATTAATAACTTGAACAAAGACATCCCACTGCTTAGTAAACCCATTTAGGGCTATCTGTACTAGCTCGTCATCATCTAGTTTATCTCCAACAACTGCCAACTCATCCTTGAAAAGTCTAAGTCTGGTGAGGTAACTTGTAACGTCTTCTCCCTTGTTCATCCTAGTATTCCTCAACTTTTCTCTGAGAATCAGCTTCCTATTAGTGGTAGCATTCTTGTACAGATTGAAAATGGCATCCCACATCTTCTTCGTTGTATCCAAATCTGCGATATGTGGAACAATATGATCCTTAACACTGTCAAGAATGAACCTCCTTGCCTTGGCATCTTCCTTCTTATATGCTAAGAGTCGAGCTGGATTTGTATGTACAACTACAACACTGGTAACACATTCCTTGATACCATTCTCTTCCAGCAATAAAGAAATTTTGGCTTTCCAGACACCAAAATTTGAGGCTCCATCCAATCTGTCCTGATCTCTTAAACCTGTTGAGGCCATCTCAAACAAATATAATAATAACAAATATAATAATACTAAATAGGTAGAATTGGGTTTTATAAACCCTCTATTTTTCTTTTCCTCCTGTGCCTGCACTGAGCTCTTTCTGCCCTTAGATCTACTTTGATACCATGTAAAAAATCTATTGTAGTTATTGATTATTAATCTCCTATCTATAAAGATTATTTGACTGCCGAAATTTAATTCATAGCAAATACTGAAAAACAATACAACTGCAACTTCACAAATAAAACTCACAGGAATAGAGAAGAAAACATGCAAAATAATAAACACAATATTTTTGGACAAATTTGTAGGATTTGATAAATGCAAATCCACAGCTCGCCAAGAACACCTGCATGCAAAATACCTAATGCTGAATGGAGACCAAAGAGACAGAAGCAAGGGTTTGGAAAATCTCAGCGGAGTGAGAGCATAATTATTATTTCCCAAAAAGATTAATTACAATAATTACAAAAGCGGCATATAAGGTGAGAAACCCTAAAGCCGGAGAAAGCTAGGTTTGTGCATTTAATAATTAATAAACATATTAATTATAATGCACCTACAAATGACAAGCTTAAGTGAATAGAATAATAGTTAGCATTAATAATTAAACCAAAGTGATTTAATAATAAAGGCAAATGAACTATTACTCTAACAAAATTGTCCCTGGAAAAACCCCAGAGGGAAAACTAGTACTGTAGATGAGGAATTATATTAATCTTCAGCAAATCAAGAGATACAAAAACTGATTACCTCTTACTGACAAAGCTTCGGCAATATTCTTCTCCAGAAATTCTTCCCTCAATTTCTCCTGCTGAAATTCCACTGTTGCTGCCTCCAATGCTATCACTGCACCCTTGCTATCACCGCAAATTTATTTTCTAACACTGCAAATGTTTCTCCAACTTGTGTCCTCCAAATGCCCAATGACCCCCTTTTAAACTATTCTCATTGGAAAACCAATGGCCATGATTTAATCTCAATCAATGGCTAAGATTAATTAGACTCTAACAAACCCTAACTATTTGGTTTCTAGAAGTCTCTAGAGGAAACAATTATTTAATTAAATAATTAAATATCTGGACCTAACTAACTTCTATCTAGAAGTCTCAAGAATTAAATTCTAATTCTTGGAATTGGAGAATAACAACTGTCTGAGCTACAATATTAAATTAACATTTTCTCTGGTGAAATAGTTTGGTTTGCTTCTCTCGTATTATGTGGAGGTTTATTTGTAGATAGTTTTCTTGGATTATTTGCTCTAACATGATATCAAAACCACCCATTCTGCACTCCTTGTGAGATTTTTCATTTGAATATTTTTGAGATCATTTGTTGGTGGAGATCATTCAACATTCGATTTTTTTTTTTAAATTTCAAAATTGTCTCAGTTCTGATTACTTCATTTTTTAGTTGTTTCCAAATTCTTGTTGTTGGTGATTTTGGATGCACGTTTTCTTGTTTTATCCTAATTCAAAATTGGTTGTTGGGCACAAATTTATGATAAGCGACATTTTTCTCTTACCAGGCATGGCAAACCACCATCAAGGATGTTTTTTATTGCAGCTTGGGCGATGCCCATTTGTTCCAGGCATGATTTGGGGGGTGGACTTCATTTGAAAGCTACGATTTGTTCTTCAGAGGCCAATTTCTCTTTGCTCACCGTGAATTCAATCTTTGCAGGCCCAAATTCATTTTCTTTGGAGGCGTTTGACTAAGGAGAGGTGCTCAATTTGTTTGATTAGAGCGGTGTTTTCTTAAGCAGAGGCATTTTTTTTGTTTGCTATGAGAAGCCCAATTTGCTGGCAATGAATTTCAGTTGAGGAGAAGTGACTTTTTGCAGAGAGGAGGTAGTTTTTGAAGGCTATGCTTTGGGGGCTGATTGGAAGCCCGATTGGTGGCGATGCTTTTCTCCCTTCTTTGGCGTTGTTCTCCTCTAGTTTGAAAGCTCCTCCACATTTTTTGCAAGAGCATAGTTGACACCTTTTATCTTCGTAAGGCTCAGAGGCGACAAAAGGCAGGTGTGGATAGACCCGAAGGACGTTCCAAGATCTGCAGATTTAATAGTATTGGAGGCATTGGAAACAGAAAATGAGAGGGAACGATTTGCTGCTCGAAAGCCACGCCATTTTGTTTTCAACATTTCCAATTCTTCCACCACATTTTTTCATGTATTCTCCTATGTTTTTCTTTATTCTTGGCTTTAGGATTGCACAACCAAGTGGAGTGGACCCCAATTTTTAAGTGGCTTTGAAGTTGTTCTGAGATTTTAATGCTACATTGGTAACATGTAATCTCTTTTTTCTATTTAAATAGCACTGCACTGTAACTATTTGGTGTGAGCAAGACTCACAAAGGCTAATGGTGTGCTTTGAGTGGAGGCTTCCTGGTTGATTTGGTGTGAGAATCTGCTACAATCAAATAGTAAGGTGCATAGCTTTTGCTCAATTTTTTTTAGATTCTCATCTCCTTTTTGCATTATTGCTTCCTGAAGTATTTTGAGAAGGCTTCATTTACATTATTTGGGAGTTTCTAATTATTGTTGAAGGTTAATGTCTTTGTATTCTTGGAGATTTTTCATAGTTGATTATGGGGTTTCATTTCATCCTATTGTGATTATGTTGAAAAGGGGAAACTATAAACAATGGGGAGATGGTATCATAAGTCATCTCAGATGGCTTCATTTTTGCCACATTTATATAATTTTGTTCTCCTTCCTTGTACTGATAGTAAAAAAATTGCATGGAATTGCAAAAGGGATCATGTCCTAGGAGTTATTGCAATGCATATTGATGATGTCACTTTGAATGCTATTGATCATTTTGAGTGTCCTCATATCCTTTGGACTAAAATTTGGGAAATACATGGAGATCCTGATACTCAGCTATTCCCAGATGATCATGTTTCAAATTGTCTTGCGCCTCTTCATTTTTTAGATAGGATACCCTATGATCACACTACTATGCAAGAGTTTGAAGTTTTGGAATAATTTGAATCTTTAGATGAGGATGACAAGGGTTCTTCAGAGGCTCCTTCTTCTCCATCAGGGATAGTTGATGTACCTTCACCTTCAATGATTCATTATGTAGAGTCATTGATTGAGGCTCCTATCATTTTTGTTTAGAAGGACCATTCATCTTGTGTTGATGATTCATTAAGCACGTCCAACGATTTATTGCAATAGGATTTCCATTGTCTTCCTGATTGGGATTCGTATTTTCTGTACATTGGTTCATTGTTCGTGGAATCTCACATTTCTGACTTGGAAGACACATTTGAGGGTATATCCCTCCTATTTGATGATAGTTGTGGTACAACTATTGTCACTCCATCTCAGTCTCTAGAGAATGTTCAGAATCACTTTTCAGTGGTACCTTGTTTGTCACCTCCTATTGTGATTAGGCATGTTCCTGATTGGTTTGTGGCATCATCTTCCAAGGCCTTGGTGACACATGAGTAGATTTCAGAGACATCATCATATATTTTTACACTTATTTCTTTCAATTCCTATCTGGAGTGGGAAGCATTCCTACATTTGTACTTGGTTTTGTTTCTTTCAAAAGGGAGACAAGTTTTTTGTCGACATTGGATTATGTTTTGTCTTCAGACACTTACCATTTTTAGGTGATTACACATTGTGGGGGGGGGGGGAGGGCTATATAATCTCTCTCTTTCCCTCTTATGGGGAGGTAATTGATTGTATATACATGATGTATGCAGTCCTTGGGGGGTGTGATTGAGTCCTCCATCAATGCATCTTGTTTTGTTTTTCTTTTCTCTCTTTTGGAGAGGGGTTTTTATCCCAGGGGGTTTTTCTCCTTTTCTCCGCTTGTGAGAGATTTCCTTTTTGTGTTGTAAATGGGTACCTAAAATGGTTTTGTAGTTGGGACCCATATTGCATCTTCATTCTCCCTAAGTTGCACTTAAGAGGGGGTGTTAGAGTAAATTGCATTTACGCTTAAGTTTACTTAGGCATTATTTTTGCATTTATTTAGTTGGGTGGTTTTTTCCCGTTTCGAGTAGTTTTACACCCGCCACATATTTTCATGCCTTTATAAGGCACTTTGTACATTCTGTAATATATCTCATCTCAATGTATTGTCTTTGGTGAAATAGCCTGGTTTGCTTCTCTCATATTTTGTGGAGGTTTATTTGCAGATAATTTTCCTGGGTTATTTTCTCAAATAGAAAAGCTCATGGATTGGATTATATTTTGATTATGAATTAGTGAAATCCAAGAAATTGAAGTTTAATTGTGCAAGGCGAAATATTTATGCTTCTTTATGGTGGGATTATGTACAAATTGAGAGACAAAAAAGGAGAAAAAAAAATCAATCTTGGGATAGAATGGTGACCAAATTTATGTCCAGATTCTTACCTTCAAATTTCCACATGAGTTTATTCAAAAAGTTATAAAATTAGAAAAAAAAATATGTAGATGTGAAAGGGTACACTAAGGATTCTATAAACTCGCTATAAGGACTACAAACATGGAGGATGGCATAGAAAAGGTAGCATAGTATGTGAATGAATCATGTTTTACTATCCAACATGAGATCAGTTTTATAAATTTTAGAGCCATAGAGGAATCCCACCAATATGCATTGAAGGAAAAAAAAAGTTTAGGATGAAGGAAACATGAAAAATATAAAGGTAGATGAGGAAATTTGAGAGGAAGAGGATAAAAACTTCATGGAATAGGATAATAGAGCCATGATGAAGAAGCAAGTAGTTTGATGACCCAAATTTTGAACATAAGAGGAAGAGAAATTTATTTAACTTGACCTAGAGGATCTTGTGGAAGAGGAGGATTCATGGGGAAATATTTTAGGTGCAATAGGTATGTTTTTCATAGGTCATTTGAGTTCATAGAAGATGCCCAAGATAGTAGATAAAAGATTGAAGGAATAGTCCATATAACCCAAAGGGATGAAGAAAGTATTGGGCCACTAGTACATGCTAAATAATCAAAGTAAGGAGAAGTCCTTTTGATGAAATGATTGTTCTTGATTTACCAAAAAATAGATAAATGAACCATTATAATGGAAGAACATATTGAGGATAATTTACAAATTTGAAGGTAAGTGTTATACATTAATTATTGATGGTGGTAGTATGAATAAGTTAGTAGCTAAAGAAATGATAGAGAAACCTATGTTAGAATGGATAATGCATCCAACACCTTATACATTTTCTTGGTCACTAAAAGGACATTAGGTGTTAGTAAATGAACAATATATTGTTATCCAATTAAAAAAATAGCTAGCAAAGAAATTTTCAATGAAGGATTTGGGTGTTACAAAATAAATCCTTCGAATGAAAATTATTAGAGATAAGAAGGAATTAAAATTGTCACTTGAGAAAAATATATTAAAAAGGTGTTGAATTGGTATAGTGTGAAGAATGCTAAGGCAATGAACACACCTCTAGCTCATCACTTCAAATTATTTTCTAAGATGTATCCTAAGACATTGGAAGAAAAAGAGTACATGGAAATAGTTCCTTACTCCTTTTTTTAGGAGCTTTATGCATGCAATGGTCTACACAACACCTGCCATTGCTCATGCAATCCAAGACAAATCAACTTATATATGAATAATATAGGGAAAAATCATTGGCAAGATGTGAAATGGATTTTGAGATAGTTGAAGAGAATCACATCATGTTTTTATGTTTAGAGGAGAAGATGCACAACTACAACGATTTGTTGACCCTAACTTGGTTGGTGACTTAGATAAAAGACGATCAACCATAGGGTATGTATTCATTTTTGTAGGGGCAACGATAAAGTATATTTTCAGATTGTAGAAGGTGGTGACTCTCTCCACTAGGGGGGAAAATATATTGCACTCACTGAAGGAGCTAAGGAGATGTTGTGGTTGCAACGACTATTAGCTAAATTGGGTAGTAAACAACAATATTTCAAGTAGATTTGTATAGTGAGAGCAAAAGTGTAATTCATCTAGAAAAAAATCTAGCCTTTCATTCATGAATAAAGCACATAGAGCTTCACTATAATTTTATCACAAGTTTCCTTGAATAGGGTAAGTTGAAGTTAGTGAAGATTCATACTAGCCTCAATCTTGTAGATGCGTTGACGAAGGCTATTTCAAAAGAGAAGTTGGAATTTTGCAAAGCTTCTCTTGGTTTGTTAAACATGTGACATTGAGCCTATAAAAAGTGGGTGACATCTCCGAGCTTGGCTATCTACAACATGGATTGGACTTCAAGTGGGTGATTGTTTAGATATGTGAAGTCCAACAGGTAGATCATCAACATTTAATCACTAGAACTCTTTGTCTCCCTTTTTCTTGAACTCTTTGTTTGTCCTCGTGAGTTTTATATAAATATGGTGATCAAGACATTTTAAGAGATGATGAAAACTTGTGTATTTACTACTACTAATAAAAGGAGACATGTACCCACTTTTTATGTGGATGTAACCATTTTTGATGAATCGCATAGTTCTTTATGTCTTTATACATTTTGCTATGTTTGAATTTTGTTATCTTTATTTTCTAATTATTGTTTGGTAACAAATAAATCCTTCTATCTATTTCGTTTACTTACCACTCACTGAATAGTTGAAAGGGAGTGTCCTGAGACAACCCCTAGATGTAACCCCTTTCTAACACCTTTCCATAACCTCACTAGAGATTTCCTTTAAATACAAAGAGTAAGTTTGACATGATCTTAATCATTAATTTTCTTCTTTCTAGTTGGCATTCCTAATGTGGGAATAAAATACTATTTTCCGTGCTCATCATTTCTTAGCGCACAAAGTTTTATTTTAATACGACAGTGATTGATTGATGATTGTCGACGTATGCCCACAGTTGAAAACAGTTTTCTTTCTTGATACGGTTTAAAAAAGCAACCTTGCCTGTGATCTCCTATGAAAGTGACCGGTTGAAAGGTAACAGTCGTTTAGTATTATAATAATAGTAAATAAATCGCGATGAGATATACGGAGATTACGAGAATCGTCTTCCGTCAACTAAACCGTCGACTTTACCGACTGTAAACGTAAATTAAATATCGGAAGTCGACAGGAGAGAGACAAGAAAATAAGTAGCGTGTCCAAGATAAAAAGATAAACCATTTATAACAGAGACAAACGCCATTGTTGATCATCTCTCCATTGCTGCCTCGCTACTAAAAACCCTGCAACTTTTCCAGTTTCGTTCGACAGCTCAACACATATGATTGCTGATTGGTTTGAAGATTTTTACACAATTAATTTTGATCAGCTATGGCTTTTAAGCAATTTTTACACACTTAACAACTTAGTTGTTTATGATGCTAGAGTATCCAATGGCCCACAACAATCTACATCATGAAAAAGGGAAATATTTTTTTAATTTCCAATCTTTTTTGTGTTTGTTGTTTTGTTTAGGATTTGCATTTCATCAAACAATTTGTTCTACAATTTGTAGATGCTTTAACTACAAATTATGGAGATCCAAATAGGCTTTTAAACTTCCACGAGCATTTTTCGTGTAGTTCAAAGGACAATAGGGACAAAGGCTGTAAGCTTTGGGAGGAGGAGCGAAGATTTTGGGAAGATTCCTATTTTCTAACTGATACATGGTCCAAAAAAAAAGAATGGAATGGTAATAGGGGTAGAAAGAAACAAAGAAGTAGAAAATTGTATAGATGCAGGTAGGGAATTTATGATTGCAGCCATATGTTGGAATTAGGAAGATTCACTCCCTAGATAGGGGAAGTTTAACCCTATGTTATCACTATTTTTTTTTGAGAAGTAATGTTATACATTTTGTTATAGTAATGTTGTAAATTTTGTTATAGTAATGAGAAAATAAAGAGTATTTTAATTTGTTATTCTATATGACATGTTCAATTGTTTACTTGTAAGAAGGGTAGAGTCTTATGTTTTGATTTAAATGTTTTATAGTTAACTTTTTCTATGCCGATTACTTGGATTGAATACTTGTTCATTGGGCATCTGCTTAGGACTACACTAGATGGTATTACAATAGGGTTCATCCTTGTTGGACTAGTATGAAGAAGATCTTGTAGGACAAGTGTTCTAGAATATGAAAGGGAAGTTTTGCAAGTGTAGAGGAGCATTTCAATGATTTGTTGTGGCTTTGGAAAGTTGTGAAATAAAACCTTGTAGTTGTGTACTAATGGAATTTAGATGGGGTATTGTTATGAGGGGAACAAGTGTAGGAGCACCTAGATTTGGTATCTTGAAACAATTGATGAAAGATATCCAATAAATACTTGCAAAAGATGTAGAAGATGTAGTTCAAACCAAATTTCTTAGAGCCATGGTGAAGATTGGGAACAAGCCCAAGTTGGACACACCTTGCTATAGTGGGAGCTTGAATGTTGAAGATCTCATGGATTATATTGAAATGATGAAAAAATATTTTGATTATGAATTAGTGGAGGATTCTAAAAAAGTGAAGTTTGATTTTACATGGTTAAATATTTATGCCTCTATATGGTGGGATTATTTACAAATTGAGAGGCAAAGAAAGAGAAAAAAAATCAATCTTGGGATATAATGGTGACCAAATTGAAGTCCAACTTCTTAAATTCATATTAACACATGAGTTTATTTAAAAGGTTACAATTAAAGGATGTAGATGTAAAATAGTACACTAAGTAGTTCTATAAACTCACTATTAGGACTAGAAACATGGAAAATGATGAAGAAAAGGTAGCATGGTATTGGAGTTAATCATTTTTTAATATCCAAGGTGAAATTAGTTTTCTAAATTTTAGAACCATAGAGGAAGCCTACCAATGTGTAGCCAAGGTACACAATAAGTTGGGATGAAGGAAAAATGCAAAATCTAAAGGTAGAGGAGGGTCTTTGAGAGGAATTTAAGAAAAAAACTTCATGGAAGAGGACAATAGAACCATGATGAAGAAACAAGTAGTTTTTTGACCCAAAATTTCAACATAAGAGAAAGAGAATTATTTTTACCTCGAGCTAGAGAATCCTATGAAAGAGGAGGATTCATGGGGAATTTTTTTATGTGTTACAATAGGTATGTTGTCATATATATTTGAGTCCATAGAAGAAGCCCAAGACATCAACTAACATATTGAAGGAATATTCCATATAACCCATTTAAGGATGAAGAAAGTGTTGTGTCACTAGAACACACTAAATAATCAAATAAATGATAAGTCCTTTTGATGAAATGATTTCTCTTGAAACCAAAAATATAGATAAATGAACTACTATAATCGAAGAACATCTTGAGAATAATTTAAAAATGTGAATGTAAGTTTTATAAATTAATTATTGATGGTGGTAGTAGGAATAAGTTAGTATCTAAAGAAATGGTAGAGAAACTTACAGTAAAATGGATAGTGCACCCAACCACTTATAAATTTTCTTGGTTTCTCGAATGACCTTAGGTGGTAGTAAATGAACAATGTACTATGAACATCAAAATTGGTGCATAAATGGATGGAGTTATGTGGAATTTCATGCAAATGGATGTGTGCCATGTTTTGTTGGATAGTCCATGGAAGTTTGAGTCCACGTGATGGTATAATTAACATATATACTCTTACGAAGGATGGGAAGAGATTCACATTCAACCCATTATAGGATAAGGGAGAAGGGGAGGAAAACAATTCAAAGGTGATGTAACTACCTAGAAAAGAGATCCTTAAAGACAAAAACAATAAAGAGGTATATTTTGTGAGATTATTTCCACACTTGTGTAGGAGGATGCAAGCATCAAGGTGGATGGTCAACCTACTAAAATTTACAGTTTTTTGGAGGAATAAGTTGACATAGAATCCAATTATTTTCTTTGGGATTACCACCAATAAAAAGCATTAGTCACCAAATAGACTAGGATAAATCTTTCCATACAAAGTATCTTATAATTAATACTTGAAGAGAATAAAGAGATAAACAGATAAGTCCAAGAGCTATTACAAAAGGGTATAATTTGTGAAAACTTGAGCCCTTATGTAATCTGATTTCTATTAAAGGTGCGGAAAATTCCAAATAAACATTTCGACAATACTTAAAATAAATTCCATTATATTCCAAATAAGTCGTCAGCACATTCATTCATTCATAAGAACAAGTCGAATACATAAAACGACATAAAAGTCGAAAGATAACATCATATTATTCAGTCTAAATCTTACAAGTGTCGAAATACACATTTCAAATAACATTTACAATGGAGGATACATATCCAGTTTACAAATTCGAGACTTAGGCAGTCAGTCGCCATAAGCTCGTCATTACATACATCATGAATAATAAAGCATTTAAAAGAAGAATCAGTCAGTCGATCTTCCCTCCATAAGCAAATCTTCAAAAGAAGACGAGAACAAGAATTAGGCGCTTTTCCGCCCAACCTTGAAGCTTACGCTTCCCCGAAATTTCTTAGTCAATCAAGAAATACCCGACCCTGCACGAATTGCTTAGCAAAAAGCAGTCTATGAGCAAGATGGAATCTGGTGCAAGCCTAGTACTACTAGTAATCCACAAGCATTTTTAGTTTTCTAATTCAGTTAAGAAAGAAGCAAGTTTGGTACTAGGATATGGTAGAGAGCTCAAATAACCCATCTATTTCAATGGTACAAATAATTACTTGGCCAAGTAAGATGTCATGCAGGACAATAAAACGTAGTTTTGGAAAAAGCAAAACCACACTCTCTATTTACCCATATTCGGCACCCGTCCCGGAAGGTAACTTTCCCAAAAACAACACATGCAAAATTATCTATCATTCATGCATGGTTCAAACAGTCAAACACAATCTTTCGCAATCTTTCAACATTTAACTGAAAACAGTGTTTAAAATGAATACAGTTTATAAAACATCACTTTTCGTTGTTCCAATTTACAAAAAGACATAAATTTAGCATTTTAATTCAGTCATTTAAATAATTAAATAAATTACACAAATGAAGGTGTATCTCCAGTATGTCAAAATACATATAAAAACGAAATTTATAAGAGTACACATTCAATCGTTTATACTCCTGTTAGTTTAATGTTGTTTCGAAGTCATTCTGGAGGTTTTCAATTAATCAAATTTGAAGTTAATTCTTTCTCTTATTTTCAGTTTTCAAACATTATTTTTATAATCAGCAAAATATATCTATTTTCTGTTCATAATCGTTTTTGTTTTCTAAAATGATAAATATCGTTTCTAGATTTGATAGATTCTTCTAAATTTCATTTCTCTATGTAATGCATAATTTTAAATCAGTAAATCCTGAATTCTCAGCAAAATAAACAATTTTCTGTTTTTGTGTTTTTGCTGTCAACAATTTGTGTTTCCTCTCAGCATAATTCAACTAATTTGTATCAGCATTTTTCTGTTTTCTCTCAATACGATTTGTTTGTTTCCAAGTTCAAATTGATTTTCTAATTTCAGTTCATCGTTCTGAGAACGATTTAAATCACAGTTTATCTAATTTCTCAGCATAAATAAAATTAAATTTCTGTTTATGAGCTTTCTTGAATTCTGGAAAAATAATTACACAGTTTGATTTTTCCCTAACATGAAGATTTATCTATCGATTTCCCATTTAATCTTATTGTCTTAATTCTGTCTATGATTTTGGAAATCAATTTAATTTGTTTCAATTTTCTATTTTTTTTTTTTTTGTTGACAGTCATTGTTTTGTCTATTCTAATTCTCCATTTTCCTAAATTTCTTATCATTTATATTCTTCTATATTTTCTGATAATCATTCTCAATATTCATAGAAAACAAAATAGCTTCTCTAATTTATAATTAAAATTTCAAACCCCTACCTGGTAATTTCGTTTTGCTCTTTCCTAGTTGCTGTCTAGTCTCTCTCTTTTCCTTATTCTGTTTGTTGTTGCTGTGAGGTGCCTGGTATTTTTGTTATACTCTTAACTTCTTATTCTTCCTGGTTGTGTAAACTGTTGTTGACTGTAGGAGAGGACTGTGTGGGTGGAGGGTGTAGCTAAAGGCGGTTACAAGTGGGAGGGTCTCCCTTTTATTAACTGCGCAAGGATGGCGCATGGAGTGTGAGGGAGGCTGCGTATGGGATAGAGAGTGGCATGCATATGACTGCGTATGGAGAGGATCCTTTGTTGCTGTGTGGGGAGGTGTGAGCTAAGTTGGCCGCACCTTCTCTAAACTATCCCTTCCTCCTTGTTGGCGTATGGTGGAAATGGCGCAGCAACAGATGCCTCTATCTTGCTTGAAGGTTGTGCAACAGCTAGAGAATGGTCTTCTCCATGGAAATTCGAATTTCTCCTCTATATAATTACTTCTTCTTCCCCAATTTAAATGTGTATCTCCAATTTCAAATCAGAACAATCTCTGAATTTCCTATCTCTTTTAATTCCGGATTTTCAATGATCTATATAATTTCTTTCTCATGCATTGATTTCCATGAGGTATGAGATCCATAATTTTCTCATTGATCTCTAGTTAGGAATTTAAAACTCTCAGTTTCAATTTTGATTGCTTTTGGATAAAATAGATATTTTATTCCCGAGTTTAGCTGAAGTTCTCATTTTGAATGCAATTTCAATTTCAAAATTATTAAACGGTATTCAATTTTCATTTCGCAATTTAACTAAATTTTAAAATTGAATCTATTTCTAAATATAAAAAATCATTTATTTACACTATTTCAATTTAAATAACATTTAAATTTAATAATAACTTTATTAAACTAAATTTAATAAAAATCAAGTTTAAAACTCAATTTCATCAAATTTTAAAAAAAATTTCAACTTCATATTTCAAAAATAAGAATAAAATATTAAATTCACCATCTATTTTATTTAATTTGCATTAAATTTCATAATTTAACAAAATCATCTAAAAAAACACATTTTATAATTTTCTAAGAAATCACACCAAAATTGAATTTTTCGATTTGCAAGCATAATATACGCACGAGACATTTAAAATATCAATCTACGTGAGTGTGTGAGATCCCATCCATTCGCACACGTCAATCGGCTAAACAACTCTACTTGATCGTTGTTCTCACCTTCGACCTCGTTCACCTGTTTCCTGTGTTCACTTGCACTCAATTCATCATCAGTAATGACAAACCCCGAAATAAACGTAAATATGGTAATTTGCATTTCAATTTCAATTCAATTTCATCTTCATTTCATTTCGAAATTCAATTAAATCATCTTTAAAGTAATCATTAAATAATCTAATTTCGACAAATCAAGTAACATTTGCATTTAAATAAATAAGTTAAAAATCCATTCGTGACATCCTTCCCCTCTTGGAAGAGACATCGTCTCGATGTCTTATTAGTCAATCAATAAGCATAACATCATCATCATCATAAAAACGTACTATCTTAATCAATAAAGCATAGCATCTGAGTCAAACATAGTGTCTCAATCAAGCATAATGGAATAGTAACTAGCAACATAATCCTCCAACATAACATAAGCAAATAGTAGCATCCACGTTATCAAGTTCACAACCTGTGAATCAAAACCAGAGTATCAAGTATCTCCGCACAAAACAAATGCTAATCTATGAAAGCAAATGAGGAAACTGATGATCTATCGTCTCATAATCCTCGCATGTAGCACTGTCCTCAGTATATTGGTCCCACTGGACCTTATACTGGGTACTATCTCTGTTACGTAGCTTAATGCTACGCCTGTCTAGGATTCGGATGGGCTCCACTAGCACCACCCCTGGATCCTGTACCTGTAATGAACACCAATCAAAAATATGATTCATATCACGATGATAAGGTTTCAACAAGGAAACATGGAAAACATTATGGAGTCGAGCAAGAGCAGGCGGTAACGCTAGTCTATAAGCAACTGGATTTATAACTTCCAGTACATCAAATGGGCCCACATATCTTGGTGCCAACTTTGATGATTTCCCAAACGAGATAGAGCTCTTATCAGGCTTAACCCTCAAGAATACTTTATCTCCTGCAACAAACTGTCTGTAAGTCCTGTTCCTATCAGCATAACTCTTCTGTCTATCGGCTGCTTCCTTCAACCTACCCTTGATCAACTTCATCTGCTCATCCATTTCCTTGAGCATATCTAGACCAATAATTACCCTGTCTTCCATCCTGTCCCAACTGATGGGTGTGCGACATTTCCGTTCATAGAGTGCTTCAAAAGGTGCCATACCCAATGAAGAATGGTATGAGTTGTTGTAGGCAAACTCAACCAGTGGTAAACATTCTTCCCACTTGTACTGCTGATCCATGCAGTACATCCTCAACAAGTCCTCCACAACCTGATTGACCCTTTCAGTTTGACCATCGGTTTGTGGGTGATATGCAGAACTAAAATTCAGTTTAGTTCCCAAAGCTGCATTCAATGTAGTCTAGAACCTAGATGTCATCCTGGTATCTCTATCAGAGATAATGGTCTCTGGTACACCATGCAACCTGAATATCTCTTGCACAAATTTCCTTGCAAGAGTCAATGATCCATCCTTCAGATTTCCTGGTATGAAATGTGAAACCTTCGTCAGCTTATCAACAACTACTAGGATGGTATCATGCCTATTCCTGCTCAATGGTAATCCTTGGATGAAATCCATATTGATTACTTGCCACTTATACTCAGGTATATCGTGGGGATACAAAAGTCCCGCTGGATGCACATGCTCAGCCTTGACCCACTGGCATTCTAAACATCTAGCAACGTACTCCATGACATCTTTCTTAAGTTTAGGCCAAAAATACAAAGCCTTCAACTCTGCTACCATCTTTGTGACTCCTGGATGCCCTGAATAAGGTGCATCATGAATTTCCTCAAGAATCAACTTCCTCAAATCTCCACCTTCAGGGATATACATCCTTCCCTGATATCTGACAATGCCATCATTCTCCATAACATAACCATCAAACCTATGATCTGAAGGATCCGCCACTAAGGCTTGTCTAACCTTGTCATAATGCTCATCACTTGGAAGATACTGCAACACTTGCTGTCTCAAGTTTGATCTTGTGGTCACCATAGCAGATAGATGCCTTCTTCTGCTAAGAGCATCAACAACTCTGTTCTCCTTACCTTTGATATACTCGATACCAAAATCATACTCACTCAAGAATTCAAGCCACCTCCTTTGTCTCGCATTGAGGTTCGGCTATGTGAAGATGTACTTAAGTCCCAAATGATCAGTCTTAAGCTCAAAAGGCTTCCCTAGGAGATAATGTCTCCACATCTGCAATGCATGCACTATAGCCGTAAGCTCAAGATCATGTGGCGCATAGTTCAACTCATACTGCTTCAGTTTCCTAGACTCATATGCCACCACTTTGCCTTCCTGCATTAGCACAGCTCCTACACCTTCACCTGATGCATCTGTAATCACAACAAAGTGACCATTAGGATCCGGTATAGTCAACACTGGTGCTGATGTCAACTTCTATTTAAGAATCTGAAATGCTTCTTCGCACTTCTCTGTCCACTCATATCTCTTTCTCTTCTTCTGAAGAGAAGTAATAGGTGCTGCAATTCTAGAAAACCCTTCAACATACTTTCTATAGTAACCTGCAAGTCCCATGAAACTACGAACTTCTGTGACACTTCTCGGTGTTGGCCAATCTACTATCGCCTCTATCTTCGCAGGATCAACTGAGATTCCCTCAGCAGATATCACATGCCCCAAATAGTGAACCTTCTTCTGAAAGAAAGTACACTTCGAAAACTTGCCAAAAAGCTTCCGATCCCTCAGATGTTGCAAAACAATTCTGAAGTGCTCTTCATGTTCCTCTTCTGTCTTAGAGTAGATCAGAATGTCATCAATGAATATGAGCATGAAATCATCCAAACAGTCTCTAAAGATATTGTTCATAAGGTTCATGAATGCCGCTGGAGCATTCGTCAGGCCAAAAGGTACCACAGTGAACTCGTAGTGTCCATACCGAGTTCTGAAAGCTGTCTTTGGAATGTCCTCATCCTTAATCCTCAACTGGTGGTAACTTGATCTAAGATCAATCTTAGAAAACATAGTGGCCCCTTTCATCTGATCAAACAACTCATCAATCCTTGGTAGAGGATACCTGTTCATGATGGTAACCTTATTAAGCATCCTGTAATCAATACACAGTCGCAAGGTTCCATCCTTCTTCTTAACGAAGATTACCGGTGCACCCCATGGTGATACACTCGGCCTTATGAATCTCTGTTTCAGCATCTCCTGCAACTGAGCTTTTAACTCATACAACTCAGTGGTAGTCATTCTGTAAGGAGCTTTGGATTGTGGCTCCGTTCTAGGTAACAATTCAGTAGAGAAGTCAAATTCTCTCTTAGGCGGTAATTCTGTAAGTTCTTCTGGAAAGATATCCAAGAACTCTCTAAGAACTGGATAATCCTCTGGACTCTGCTGGGCATTATCCAAATCACTCACCAAAATAGCATAAATGGAACATCCTTTCCGATGTGCCTTCTTCAGCTGCATAGCTGAGATGTGTCTCAACTCTAAAGGTTCTCGAGATCCTAGAATCTCTACTGGATGTCCATAGTCATCCAAACAACTTACCACCTTGTCCTCACAATTCACAATGGCCTTATGCTCAGTCAACCAATTGATCCCTAAGATCACATCATAAGAACCCAACGGTGCTACGTAAAGGTTAACTTGGGTTTGGAAGTTAGGTAATTCTAAATCGCTGCATGATAAACATGTATCTACCCTCTTCTCTGCTCGATTTCCATACTGAACCATCCATGATTGTGACATAAATCCAGGTCTAACAGGTAATATATCAACTACTTTAGGGTCTATAAAACATTCAGAAGCTCCAGTATCTATCAAAATAGAAACAGATTGACCGAAAAGCTTACCCGACATCTGGATAGGTGTGGACTGAAAGTCGGCTTGACGATTGTCAACCGCTGCATGTATATGATGTTGTGGTGCTCGCCTATCATTACCACCTCGCTGATTTCCTACACGCTGAGTGCAATTGGAGGCATAGTGATCTCCTCCACATGTATAGCATCCACCTCGTGGCCCCTGCTGACCACCTATCCTGTTCCTAGTATTGGAGAAGTTGGTGTTATTGTTGTTCACCTTTTTGTTCCCGCCAAAATTACCTTCTCCTTTATCCTGGGTATTATTCCCTCTCTTTAGATTCCTGATCTACTGATTGCTGCTATTACCCCTCTGGTTATTGTTATTGTTTTGAAACTTCTTGTTTCCAAAACCAGATTTTGCATTCACACTTTTCCTGTAATTCGCTACCTGCTGCAGCTTTTGTTCCTGTTTCATGGCCTTCTCAAAGACCTCATCCATTGTCAATGGATTATGCATGTCTACATCAGCCCCAATCTGTGGCCTCAACCCAAGAATGAATTTACGGATGCGAAACCGTTCATCCATCTGGTACTGCGGTACGTACTTAAAGAGATTGGTGAACCTCTCCCAGTACTGGGTAACTGTAAGACCACCCTGTGCCAAATTTTGAAACTCAGTCATTTTCCTATCAAAGAAAAGCTGTGGAAGCCACCTCTTCCTGAATAGGTTCAAGAATGCTTCCCAAGTAATTCCACCTGGTAATAATTTTTTCTCTGTCTTCTCGTTATCCCACCAGGTAGCAGCTTCTCCAGTAAGTTGGTAGGCAGCCCATACTACCTTGGTTTCATTGGACATGTTCTTGAGTTCAAAGTATTTCTCCATCTCTATGACCCAAGCTTCTGCACCATCACCTATTGTTTTATCATCGAACTTGGGCGGTGCTACCCTTTTCAAATCTTTTGCTAATTCCCCTTCAATCCTTGCTTGAGGATTAGGTACTTCAGCCCTTACATCATCATTGTTAGGTTGTTCCTGATTTTGGGGAATTTCAACTCGAGGGTTTTGCCCTTCTCTTATACCTCGAACTTCCTGTTCCATATTGTCCATCCTAGAACCTTGCTGATTTAAGAGACCGAGAATCTGATCCAACCTATCAGTCTCATTGCTTGCAACAGCTTTACCTCTAGTACCCATTATGTATCACAATTCCTGCATCAAGGAATGTTCATTTAGCGTAATGGACAAAGGACCCTAGTGTTCAAACCTAGGGCTCTGATACCAAATGTAAAGGTGCGGAAAATTCCAAATAAACATTTCAACAATACTTAAAATAAATTCCATTATATTCCAAATAAGTCGTCATCACATTCATTCATTCATAAGAACAAGTCAAATACATAAAACGACATAAAAGTCGAAAGATAACATCATATTATTCAGTCTAAATCTTACAAGTGTCGAAATACACATTTCAAATAACATTTACAATGGAGGATACATATCCAGTTTACAAATTCGAGACTTAGGCAGTCAATCGCCATAAGCTCGTCATTACATACATCATGAATAATAAAGCATTTAAAAGAAGAATCAGTCAGTCGATCTTCCCTCCATAAGCAAATCTTCAAAAGAAGATGAGAACAAGAATTAGGCGCTTTTTCGCCTAACCTCGAAGCTTACGCTTCCCCGAAATTTCTTAGTCAATCAAGAAATACCCGACCCTGCATGAATTGCTTAGCAAAAAGCAGTCTACGAGCAAGATGGAATCTGGTGCAAGCCTAGTACTACTAGTAATCCACAAGCATTTTTAGTTTTCTAATTCAGTTAAGAAAGAAGCAAGTTCGGTACTAGGATATGGTAGAGAGCTCAAATAACCCATCTATTTCAATGGTACAAATAATTACTTGGCCAAGTAAGATGTCATGCATGACAATAAAACGTAGTTTTGGAAAAAGCAAAACCACACTCTCTATTTACCCATATTCGGCACCCGTCCCGGAAGGTAACTTTCCCAAAAACAACACATGCAAAATTATCTATCATTCATGCATGGTTCAAACAGTCAAACACAATCTTTCGCAATCTTTCAACATTTAACTGAAAACAGTGTTTAAAATGAATACAGTTTATAAAACATCACTTTTCGTTGTTCCAATTTACAAAAAGACATAAATTCAGCATTTTAATTCAGTCATTTAAATAATTAAATAAATTACACAAATGAAGGTGTATCTCCAGTATGTCAAAATAAATATAAAAACGAAATTTATAAGAGTACACATTCAATCGTTTATACTCCTGTTAATTTAATGTTGTTTCGAAGTCATTCTGGAGGTTTTCAATTAATCAAATTTGAAGTTAATTCTTTCTTTTATTTTCAGTTTTCAAACATTATTTTTATAATCAGCAAAATATATCTATTTTTTGTTCATAATCATTTTTGTTTTCTAAAATGATAAATATCGTTTCTAGATTTGATAGATTCTTCTAAATTTCATTTCTCTATGTAATGCATAATTTTAAATCAGTAAATCCTGAATTCTCAGCAAAATAAACAATTTTCTGTTTTTGTGTTTTTGCTGTCAACAATTTGTGTTTCCTCTCAGCATAATTCAACTAATTTGTATCAGCATTTTTCTGTTTTCTCTCAATACGATTTGTTTGTTTCCAAGTTCAAATTGATTTTCTAATTTCAGTTCATCGTTCTGAGAACGATTTAAATCACAGTTTATCTAATTTCTCAGCATAAATAAAATTAAATTTCTGTTTATGAGCTTTCTTGAATTCTGGAAAAATAATTACACAGTTTGATTTTTCCCTAACATGAAGATTTATCTATCGATTTCCCATTTAATCTTATTGTCTTAATTCTGTCTATGATTTTGGAAATCAATTTAATTTGTTTCAATTTTCTATTTTTTTTTTTTTTGTTGACAGTCATTGTTTTGTCTATTCTAATTCTCCATTTTCCTAAATTTCTTATCATTTATATTCTTCTATATTTTCTGATAATCATTCTCAATATTCATAGAAAACAAAATAGCTTCTCTAATTTATAATTAAAATTTCAAACCCCTACCTGGTAATTTCGTTTTGCTCTTTCCTAGTTGCTGTCTAGTCTCTCTCTTTTCCTTATTCTGTTTGTTGTTGCTGTGAGGTGCCTGGTATTTTTGTTATACTCTTAACTTCTTATTCTTCCTGGTTGTGTAAACTGTTGTTGACTGTAGGAGAGGACTGTGTGGGTGGAGGGTGTAGCTAAAGGCGGTTACAAGTGGGAGGGTCTCCCTTTTATTAACTGCGCAAGGATGGCGCATGGAGTGTGAGGGAGGCTGCGTATGGGATAGAGAGTGGCATGCATATGACTGCGTATGGAGAGGATCCTTTGTTGCTGTGTGGGGAGGTGTGAGCTAAGTTGGCCGCACCTTCTCTAAACTATCCCTTCCTCCTTGTTGGCGTATGGTGGAAATGGCGCAGCAACAGATGCCTCTATCTTGCTTGAAGGTTGTGCAACAGCTAGAGAATGGTCTTCTCCATGGAAATTCGAATTTCTCCTCTATATAATTACTTCTTCTTCCCCAATTTAAATGTGTATCTCCAATTTCAAATCAGAACAATCTCTGAATTTCCTGTCTCTTTTTATTCCGGATTTTCAATGATCTATATAATTTCTTTCTCATGCATTGATTTCCATGAGGTATGAGATCCATAATTTTCTCATTGATCTCTAGTTAGGAATTTAAAACTCTCAGTTTCAATTTTGATTGCTTTTGGATAAAATAGATATTTTATTCCCGAGTTTAGCTGAAGTTCTCATTTTGAATGCAATTTCAATTTCAAAATTATTGAACGGTATTCAATTTTCATTTCGCAATTTAACTAAATTTTAAAATTGAATCTATTTCTAAATATAAAAATTCATTTATTTACACTATTTCAATTTAAATAACATTTAAATTTAATAATAACTTTATTAAACTAAATTTAATAAAAATCAAGTTTAAAACTCAATTTCATCAAATTTTAAAAAAAATTTCAACTTCATATTTCAAAAATAAGAATAAAATATTAAATTCACCATCTATTTTATTTAATTTGCATTAAATTTCATAATTTAACAAAATCATCTAAAAAAACACATTTTATAATTTTCTAAGAAATCACACCAAAATTGAATTTTTCGATTTGCAAGCATAATATACGCACGAGACATTTAAAATATCAATCTACGTGAGTGTGTGAGATCCCATCCATTCGCACACGTCAATCGGCTAAACAACTCTACCTGATCGTTGTTCTCGCCTTCGACCTCGTTCACCTGTTTCCTGTGTTCACTTGCACTCAATTCATCATCAGTAATGACAAACCTCAAAATAAACGTAAATATGGTAATTTGCATTTCAATTTCAATTCAATTTCATCTTCATTTCATTTCGAAATTTAATTAAATCATCTTTAAAGTAATCATTAAATAATCTAATTTCGAAAAATCAAGTAACATTTGCATTTAAATAAATAAGTTAAAAATCCATTCGTGACACAAAGTATCTTATAATTAATACTTGAAGAGAATAAAGAGATAAACAGATAAGTCCAAGAGCTATTACAAAAGGGTATAATTTGTGAAAACTTGAGCCCTTATGTAATCTGATTTCTATTAACAACCAAGAAAGCTAGACAATAGATAATTACATAGGTTTGAGGGTGTAACATCATAAGTTGTCACCCTTGACAATTTCACACTTTGTTTTTCTCCCCCTAAATTATTGAGCCTAATTGAGTCCCTAATTTCCTAAATTATGCATTCTATAGCCCATTTGTACCACTTTTTAAGAAATTGAAAGCATTGAATGTAAATGCATCCAATTAATATTCTACCCCTAAAAATTAATGTCATGGAGAATAGGTCTGAGACCCATTCACCTTGGGGCATATGGGTCCTCCTATTTTATCGAGGATTGATTTTGGACATGTCAGAGTTGCCAATTTAACATTCAATATTTAAATTGAAAATATTGGTTATCAGGATTTAATTCTTAGGAAATTAGAGAAATACCTATAAATACCTAGTTATTGCATCATTTAAAATCTAATAAGCACTCATGAGAAAAAACTATTTTCAAGATCATTCAAGAGAAAATTTTGAGCAACATTTCAAAGCTTTATTGCAGCAATTCAAGATCCTAAAATCATGTCAATACTATGTGTTTATGTGTGTTCATTTTATCATTGTTTTGTGAAGGCTAACACTTTTGTAGGTATCCAAAGAATTCAAGCATTCAAGCAAGAAAGATCCAAGACATTGAGGTGATGTGAATGACTTCGGTCCTTCATGGAAGCCAATGAATGGTGGTGAGTTGTAGCACTTTGTGATTTCATCATTCCTTTCTATCATTTATCAATTTTATCATTGACATTATTATTGTGGAAGTGGAAACACTTACACTGGGTTTGATAGAGGCAGGTCCCTAAATGGACCAACATTTTCTCTCTCTTTGAATGTGCAAGTTTTAGGTTTGAAGAGGATTAAAGGGAGCTTAAAGATAAATTTTTCAATGTTACATTTAAAGCCCTACAACTTATCTACTCACATCTAAACTCATCTACAAAATTACTTGATAGTGTTTTGTAAACTCCGCAACTAGAAATCAAAAGTTCAGATCTATCATCAGAGGACTCCAAAGTAGAGTAGTAAAGGCCTACAAAGACCCATACGCCCTAGGGTGACTCTATCCTTCTACAACATTCAAAAAAAAAACTTTTAGTGATAGGTACATAGTCCTTTGTACTTCCTAGATATTCCCTCAAGTTGTTTTAGTGTGTGCATTGATGAGATCTTATATTTTTCATATTAGGGGGTGATCCCACAATAGTGGTTTACAATTTTTGGCCAAATTGGACACTGAAATTATTATTTTTAACTAAATCTTCATATTTGGGAACCTATAGCGGCTAAACCGTGAGGAATTTGAAGATGATGCAAACTAGAGTCTTATCAAATTTTGTCTGTAGATTTTAAAAATATTTTTTCAAAATTTTTGGAATAATATTGCACTTCTTTTTCCATCTCCCACGAAAACTGATTTTTTTTAGAAAACAACATTTTAAAAAAGTGACGCTCATCGTATACAACATATTTTTTTTTGTATGAATGATAAAATTCTAATTTTTTCGAATTTAGATTTGTAATTATGATATCTAGCACTTTCAATTGGTTTCATATTTTTTTATTGAATATTTTTTCCTTAATAGAGTTTCGAATTCAAACCAATTGTAATTCAGACATAGGCGGACTGTATACAACATAACTTTTTATGTATGTATCAAATTTTTTTTATAAATTTTTTAATGGATCAGGGACATCAATACCTAGCATGAACATATTTTTAAAAAATTTATTTTGATAATTTTCTATTTTTCCACATGTGCAAAACATAGAGCTTGATTTTCTATGAAAAACCTATGTTTAGTAAAACTAAAAAAACACATACATAATAAAACCAAAACATATTAAAATTATATTCGTGGGATAGCTAATTTTGAGGACTACCATAATAATTTGAAATAAATTTTAAATCAATTCATTTGATCCCCCAAAAGGTAAATCAAAAGTGATTTTTTATTAGCATTTTGATAGGTGCAAAGGAGACTCATTTATAAGTATGGTTTAAAACTAGCGAGGTTCTATCCAAGGGGGTTTGATCTAAGGTGGTTTTCTCAAACCCTCTTTAATTGGAATCCTTAAAATGGAACTTTTAAAGGTTTAAATCATTATATTTTCTAAAAATATGTGATTTCAGCAAAAATTAGCTCCTCTTAGAAATTGTAAACCAGTTTTGTGGGATCACCCTATGTCATATAGTCTAATTAGGCTAATCATAAAAAATAAATTCCAAATAATTCTAATCCTTCATAGGATGGTGATACAGGTCTAATTGGATTAGCTTCATGGTTTAAAGTCAATCCATCAACCTTCTTAATATCCATCTTAATGAAACATAGGAAAATACCCCACACACCCCTAACCATTTGAATCCTAGGCTTACATAGTAGACAAGTAGGGTTCCTATTTTTCTTTGTTTCATTTTGGTGAACTTGAACTATTAACATTACATACTATCTAAAAATTCACCATTGATCTAAGTTTTGTATTGCATTCTTTTGCATCTTTCATTTAGGGTTTCTCTTTTGCATCATAAAAGATCATAAAAGTTCAAAAAATTACATACCATCTTGCATCATAGGTTGCATTAGGATTCATTTTAGTCATTTATATCAGATATACATTGAAAATTATATTCATAATTTCCATTTACATTCTTGCACATTTGCATTTGCATCATATTTCCTTCATTTGAGCAAATTCTAGAAAAATACTCAATTACATACATGTGTGCAAACAAAAGTAGAAACTTCAGATGGTATAATAAACATTCAACCTTTAGATTTTTAGAACCCCTATCAAAGACTCAGATACCCTTGGGTACCTTTGTCCTTGTACACTTGCATTAACAATATTTTTGACACTTCTTTATTTTTGTGTCTTCAATTTGTGTTTGTTTTCACAACTCTATTTTGACATTCTTACTTGCATGAACATTTAGGAATCTTTCATTTAGCCCAAAAAGTGATAAAAATTGAAAAAATTTACACTATTTTGTTTCATAATTGCATCAAAACCATCATTTTTAATTTGGGCATCTTAAAATTAGTCAATTTATATATTTTAGATCAAAAAATTGCATGAAAAATTGTCATTTATTATTCACATATTGCTATACTCTTTCATTAGCATAAATTAGACAAATTATAGAAAAGTATTAATTGTTCAGACTATTTGTAAGCAGTCCTAGAATCTTACAATAGTTCTTTACACAATCAGACTTTGAATTTGTAGACACCTTGTTTAGGACTCAAATTCCCTTAGGTGTCTCTATCTTGCTCTCTATTCATAACTCAACTTCCTATGATAGAACACTCTCAAGAGCTTCTATCCAGATCTACTATCTATTTTCTTGTCACTTGTTACAAAACAGTTTGAAACCTATTGTAAAATCTCATCTTGGATATGTGTTTTGGTAAAGTTTGGATGTCCTTGAAATCCTTGGTTGATGTTTCAAGTTGTTTGTTTGACAAAAAACCCTAACTCTGATAATGAAACTCATGATACTTCATTCCCTAATACAAATCTTCTTGATATCCCAGGTCAAGACAAAGATAGCATGCATGACTTCATACAAATTTTTTCCTTACGTAACCTTGACAATAATACAACCCTTTTGGCCTAATCACCAATATGAACAATCAACCTCTCCTGCCATACCACCACTTGATATGTTCACTTTGTTACATATAGAAAATGAATCACAAGGCATACCTCAACCAACATGCATGTAGATACCTATCAATAACAATCACAAGGAAAACACATCAACCAACCCCCATCATATGAGAATAAAGTTACAAAATTTATCGTTAACTTGGAAAAAAATTATGCTTGAAAGGCTTTAGAATCTTAAGAAGACAAGGATGCGACATAGAGAATGAGCATGAAATTAATCCCTTCTTGGAAAAAACACCATCAACCAAAGGAATAGGTTACCAAAGCCTTCAACCTTCACATAAAATTTATTCCACCAACCAAGAAATCCAAAGTCAATGGTCATGTTAATAAGTTACATTTCTTGCATCCTATATCCAAGACTGAATGGTCCTTATACACACTTATCAAAATAGGACACGTTACATTACCACCCATTCATGATCAAGAAGATAAGAAAGGAAAGAGTAAAAATACATTTTATTATGCGTATCATATTAGAATAATGGGACATCTTACCTATGAATTTCACGCTTTAAAGAGGAAATTAAGAGAATTTAATCCTTACGGGGATCAAATTGAATGTATGATAGATTAGAATTCACTTGTTGTACTCCTTTCCATGTGGTAGTTGTAGTATCACACATTACTCAATACCATTCATGAGGGTGTATAATTATCTATATGCAATCATATTTTATTTTGCAAGGAGGAGCACATCATAATCCATTTTATCTCACCCTACACTTGGGGACAAGGGGATAGATAGCCTTAAGTTGTGTGTATTCCTTCTTGGGATCCCTTTATTTATCCTTAAAATGTTAGTGTAGCAATTACACTAACATTTTAAGGGGGAGAATATAGCCCCCTACTCATTTTTTGCATAGTAATAGTCCCTTCTTAGTGACAATAACATACATCTCTGAAGAAGTGTAACCTTATCAATCAAAATATGGCCTTATTGATGTATGTGAGTGTCTCTTTGGCAGTGATATTAGGCTTGATATCCCTTGAGAGTGTGAACTTTCTTGGCATATGACATTCCCCATGGTGGTAATGTTATGGTTAGTTTTCCCTAAGGTGTGAATTTATTTTTCCACGACTTGTCCTCTCTTGGTGGTGATGTCATGTATGATATTCCCTAATGTGTAACCTTTTAGGTATTAAGAAAATCCACTTTATTTTTTTTGTAAATCACCTCTTGTGGTGGTGATTTTATAATGTCCCTTGATTTTTAAGCCCTATCCTATCATTGTTTATGCACCCCCTGAGGTGAGTTTTGTTCATCTCGTGAGATGTTAAACTTTGTGCACCCCCTGAGGTGAGTTTTATTTGTCCCCGGAGACATAAAACCTAGTGCACCCCGGGTAAGTGCACCAATCTGTGACACAATTTTGGCTCTTAAGATGCCACTTTTTTTCTGAAATCAGCAAAATCTGATTTGCACAAGAAAATGAAGATAGTTACGCTCAAAATTTCAAGATGCGTAAAGAACAAAAGTTGAAGTTCTCTGAGTCTAGTTTCTAAGCTACTTTTAAAAAAAAAAATTAATGAAGATTAAGGGTCTCAAAAAGGGGGCGGGGGAGCAAAACAGGTCCTGTTTTTATCAAAAAAAAATAGCATAGCGCCTAAGGGCTCCCCCCTTTTTGATTAACTTTTTTTTAGAATTTAAAAAATCCCAATAGTGAGAAATTAGCTAACACCATGTAGTTTATCCTCCTTCTTTTGGATAATTTTTTTAATGAATATATAATATTCTATGAATTTTCAAAGTGGACACATCCTGAAAAAATGAAATTTGAGCGTGCTTCGCCCCAATTTTTTTGCAAACTAATCAAAAATTGATTTATTTATTTTTTCATCATGCGTAGAATGGAGTCTAGTTTCAAAAAATGTGATTTGTTTCACGTTCCGATGAATGTGTAAAAATATATCCTAAAACTAGCACATGTTGGTTTTTGACCAAAAACGAAGGCATTTATAATAGAAGCCATGGATCAAAACCTTAACTAAATCAAAATGAAAAAAAATTTATATATTTAGATAGCTAAGAGAGAGGTTAATGTTATCACATGATTTTTATAAACCTGCATTGAAAGAAGTGCAAATGAGATGGGGAGCATAGAGGAAAATATGACAAAATTTGGCAAATCCTGTTAAATAACACGTCCAAAGTAGGCCATTTGGCGAACGCCAAATTTGGCATTCGCCAAATGACTCATCACATTTGGCATTTGCAAAATTTGGCATGCGCCAAATGTGATGAGTCATTTGGTGAGTGCCAAATGGCCTGCTGTTCATAGAACTAGAATTTCCCCTCTTTGGTGAATAACTTTGATAATGCTTAGAGTGCACTGTTAGGATCGTAGATGGATAGTTGAGGTTTTACCTTTGATACCTTCTCTAAATTGTTACCGCAACTGGATAACTCTTTATCCCTCTGAAGTCTCTATCTCTCAAGTCTCACTCCCTCCTGCATGACCTAGACTACTCTCTCAGTCCAATCCCCTCTGTCAGGTCTCTTTCCATCCCACATAGGTACCTAAATAAATCTATCTCACTCCAACCCCCTTTCTCAATCTCTCTCTCTCCCTCTTTGGTCTTTTTATCTCTCTCATTCCATCTCCCTCTCTTAGGTTGTTATCTTTCTCTCTTTCTCTCTCTCTCTCTCAAGTCTCTCCCTCCTACTCCCTCTCCCTCTTTGAGGTATGTCACTCACTCACTCCCTCTATCCTCTCCCATTCCCTCTCTCTCACTCACTCTATCTCTCTCCCTCTCTCTCTCAATCTCTCTCAGGTATGTCCATCCCCCCTTTCTCTCACTCTCTCCCACTCTATCTCTCTCCCTCTCTCTCTTTGTCAAGTCTCCCCCTCCCCCTCTGTCTCCCTCTCATAGTCACTCGCTCTATCTCTCTTCCACTCCCTCCCTGTCTCACTCCCTCTATCTATCTCTGTCTACCTCTCCATCTCTCTCAAGTATCTCCCTCCCACCACCTCTCCCTCTCTCTCTTAAGTCCCTCTCTCTCTCATGCCCTCTATCTCTCATTCCCTCTATCTATCTCCCACTCTCTCCCTCTCTCTCTCTCTCAAGTCTCTCCCTCCCACCCACTCTCCCTCACTCTTTGTCTCTCAATTCTCTCCCTTCTACCCCCTCTCCCTCTTTCAAGCCTCTCTTTATCTCTCTCACTCACTCCCTCTATCTCTCTCCCACATCCTTTCTATCTCTCACTCCCTCTATTTCTCTCCCTCTCTCTCTCCCTCTCTCTCAAATACCTCCCTTCCACCCCCTCCCACTCTCTCTCTCTCCCTCTATCTCATGTATCTCCCCCCACCCCCTCCATCTCTCTTGAATCCCTCTATCTCAAGTACTCCCTCTCCCTCCCACCACCTCTCCATCTCTCGAGTATCTCTCTCTCACTCCCTCTCTCTCCTACTCTCTTAGGTATCTCCTTCCCACCCCCTATCTCCCACTTTTTCTCCCTCTCCTTCTCTCTCGAGTGTCTCCCTCCCAACCTCTCTCCCTCTCCCTCTCCCTCTCTCTTAGGTTTCTCCCTCCCACCCCCTTTCCCTCCCTCTCTCTCACTCTCTCTCTCCGTCTCTATATGTCTCTCCCTCTCACTCTCTCTCTCTCCGTCTCTATGTCTCTCTCCCTCACTCTCTCCCACTCCCTCTCTTTCTCTCTCCCACTTTGTCTCTCTCCCTCTCTCTCTCTCTCCCATTTTCTCTCTCCCTCTCTCTAATGTCTCTCCTTCCCACCCTATCTCCCTCTTTCTCTCTCTCAAGTATCTCCATCCTACCCCATCTTCCTCTCTCTCTTTGTCAAGTCTCCCCCTCCTACACCCTCTCCCTCTCACTGTGACTCCATCCCTCTCTCACTGCCTCTCTCTATCCCTCTCCCTATCCCTCTCTCTCAAGCATGTCCCTCCCACCACCTCTCCCTCTCTCTCTTTCTCAAATAGAGGGTTTATGGATTAAGGGTTGAGGGATTAAGAGGGTATAGGGGTTGAGGGATTAGGGTTTAAGGGTTGAGGATTGAGGGATTAAGAGGGTATGGGGGTTGATGGATTAGGGTTTAAGGGTTAAGGGTTGAGGGTTGAGGGATTAGGGTTGAGGGTTGAGGGTTGAGGGAGGGTTGAGGGTTGAGGGTTGAGGGATTAAGAGGGTATAGGGGTTGAGGGATTAGGGGTTGAGGGTTGAGGGTTGAGGGATTAAAAGGATATGGGGGTTGAGGGATTAGGGTTTAAGGGTTGAGGGTTGAGGGATTAAGAGGGTATGGGGGCTAAGGGATTAGTGTTTAAGGGTTGAGTGTTGATGGATTAAGAGGGTATGGGGGTTGATGGATTAGGGTTTAAGGGTTGAGGGTTGAGGGTTGAGGGATTTAGAGGGTATAAGGGTTGAGGGATTAGGGGTTAAGGGTTGAGGGTTAAGGGATTAAAAAGATATGGGGGTTGAGGGATGAGGGTTGAGGGATTACGAGGGTATGGAGGTTGAGGGAATAGGGTTTAATGGTTGAGGGTTGAGGGTTGAGGGGTTGAGGGATTAAGAGGGTATGGGGGTTAAGGGATTAGGATTTAAGGGTTAAGGGTTGAGGGTTAAGTGTTGAGGGTTGAGGGATTAAAAGGGTGTAGGGGTTGAGGGATTAGGGTTTAAAGGTTGAGGGCTGACAGGGTATAGGGGTTGAGGGATTAGGCCTCACTTATCTCACAATCCCTCTTTGTTAGGCCTCACTTACCTCCCACCCTACTTTCTTAGGTCTCTCCTTCCCACCCTCTCTCTCCCACTTTGACTCCCTCTCCCTCTCTCTGGTGTCTCCCTCCCAGCCTCTCTCTCTTAGGTTTCTCCCTCCCATGCTCTCTCCCTCCACCTCTCTTTCTCCCACCCCCTCTCTCTCTCACTCCCTCTATCTCTCTCTCACTTTGTGTCTCTCCCTCTCTCTGAAGTCTCTCCTTTTCAGAGGAACATATTTGGAGAGCGCCATATTTGGCGCTCTCCAAATTTGGCCAGTGCCAAATGGGTTTTACCTTGAAACGGTAAAAATAAGGGTTGACCCTGTCATTTAGGCCCACATTCTCCTGTATTTTTCTGGTTCAGTGCTTTATCCGAGTCAGAAACATCTTTTTTCTGTAGTTGAATTCATATTGTACCAATCTATGCTTGATCCATCACCTTTTTACCACCAATTTGCAAGGTAGACAACGTAGAAGAAGACATTTTGAAGTTTCTACATCATTTTACATTATCTGAGGTAATATATTCATTTTGGTAAATTGAAATGTTTGTATTTAGTATATTTTTTTGTTTTTGACAATATAAACTAAATTTCTTTAATGATTTTATTAATCATAACAATTGGACTTAGAATTCAACATTGAATTAGATGGGATTTGCATTAAAAAGTTCAATTTTTATGAGTTTGAAGAACAAAAAAAATAAAAACATGACATTTACTTAACATAAATTTACTCATGAATTCTATTTGCATTGCTTATAGTAGTCCATTTCCAGCATGGCTAGTGGAATTCACTTTATTTCATTATTTTTTCAACTAATTTGGAAAACTTTTATTTTCATCTAATTTGGAAAACCTAATAGCTTTCATCAATGTTAATTTAAGTGTCCATTAATTTTTTTGTTCCATAAAAAATTCAGCTTCATCACATGTGCTTAGATAAATTCAAGTGAGTTGACATAGTTGAGAATGCTTATTGTCTTTCTAAGTTACCTAATTGCCAAAGAAATAGTGAATAATGATAAGATATAGCATCACAAACCCTTCTTTGAATCCATATTCTTCATGACTTTGTTGACAATCAAAAATTTGGTTTTGAGAAAAATAAACACAAGAGTCTCTAGTTTTCATTTAGGTGGCAACAATTTATACCCTAGGTTTGTGATTCTTATTTATTTGCTATATTGAATGGTTTCCACCCCTCTTTGCATCAATTTTTTTGTAAAATGCATTACTTACTTTTTTTCTATGTGTGTTTGTGGATATGTAGCATTCAAGGTCTTGCCGAGGAAACAACCAAAGCCTCTAACACTAGAAGAATGGGTAGTTAAAAATGCAAGGAGAAGAGTATAAAAAAATGTAGCTTGTGAACCAAAGGAATTGCAGCCCATACAACCACAAATTCCCGTGCAATCTGAGAGAGATGTCAAATTGGAAAAACAAAGGGCATGAATGAGGAAAGTTCGTGGAAGGATAGGAATAGATACAGAAGTTGGGGGAACATCATCAACCATAGGTGAAGCTCAATGCACATCTCCAGTTGAAGACACATTGACAACAACATGTGGTTTTCCAGGTACATCGGAACTCACATCTCCAATTGAAGACACACCATCAAAAACATTGCGTTGTGAAAGTACATTAGCAAACACATCTCTATTTAAAGGAACTCCATAAACAACATCTCAAGTTGGAGGTACAACATTGTTTACATGTCAATCTCAAGGTATGTCATCAATTGCATCTCCAATTGAATGTACACGATCTATCCCCGATGTTGTTGACCTTCCCAATATTGACAAAAATTTACATTTGAGAACTCTTCCTAGCGTTTTGCATAGAAAACCTATATTTTTGATTGATATTTATTCCAATGTTTTAAAATGGATGCCTCTTAAGATTCCAAAATGCACATGTCAAAGATATGCAGAAAGGATATGGAGTTTGCTTTTTGCAAAGCTAAGTGAGGGTGGAAGATGCCAACTATTTGTTGAAATGATGAGGCAACTCAAATTTAGGCCCACCATGAAGGATCTTGGGCTAAGATTTTTGAATGAATCAAGTGAAAATTCCATTGTAAAGAGCTTGATGAGTGCATACGAGAGCATGGGTTCCACCTCATGCACGAAGGACAGTTGTGCCACATGACGTGTGATGAAAACAACACTGTTAAGCTGTCAAACAAAGAACAAGGTGAACCTTACAAATGGGAAGATTTTCAAGATGTTCTTCCATCACTATTGTAATATTTGTCATTGAATTAGTGTATTTTTTGATATATTAAAATCATGAGAAATTAATACATTCAAATGTGTATATTCCTTAATATATGCCTCAATTAAATGTGTATATTACATTTAAAATTAGTTGTAATGCTTCATGGTTTACATTTAAAGAGTTAATTGAAGACTCCACATTCATAAGGACCTATTGTTGCATACACAACCATAGCTCTTGGATTCTTGAGACACTGACTGAAATAGACTTGACAGTCATAGGACATTGACTGTGGTGAGTGAATTTGATTGTCAAGCACTTTATAATCATACACTCGCTGTACTTAACAACTGATCACTACTCATTTCTAATCTGTCCTTTTCATTTGCACATTGCCATGTATAGTGACCCTTCATAGTTCCCTTGTGTTCATACATTCATGATGCTTGTCTTAATGAATAACCTTCCTTTAAATCTATTGTCCTTTGATGAAATGATGACTGTCTTCATACCTCACTTCCCTTGACACTGTCAATAGACTGTACATTTTTTTGTTTCCTATCCAATTCCAGCTCTCCTAAATTGGATCTTTTCAATACCTTCATAATAAGGAAGTGACCGACCTCAAATAAAGGATATCCAAAAAGGGCATCATCTTAATTACCACTTATAGAAACTACATCATTTACTGTTGCACCCTCCTTGCTAAATGATGACCACGGTTTATTAATCCTTGGCTCTAGTTTTATTCCTTGAAAGTGCGAAAGACTAGCAAGAAACACTAGATTATCTAGCCCCAAAGCCACAAAAGAAAATATTATATTCATCTAAAGATTGTCTAACCTCATTCACAATACCTTATGATGGAATTTCAAATACCCTAACCAACTATTATTAGTGATCTTCCTTGAAATCCCGAATGGTCCCTCTGTCTGAACATCTAGGGTTTCTTCAATTTGTGTTATCGCTTGATGATTTGATATGTTGCTGCTATATTTTTCCATTTAACTGTCATATGCCATCAGTTCACTCCTATGAGAACTGACATTAACTTCTTTGTAGTCTTCCATTTGAAATCTTGTAGCACATTTGACTACCATGAAAGCTCGAAAAACTGGTAGAAGAGACCTAAAAGGTAACAAAACCCTAACGTCTCAACTTAGTCTTTATTAAATTCAATCATAACAAAACAACCTACTCATGCATGTAAATTTGACTCATTCAAGGCATTAGAGACCAACCTCTTACAAATTTTAAAAGAAAAGGTTGTTTTGACCCTAAAGGATTGAACATAGACTAACAATTGTAATTGTTTAGATCTACCAATTCATCCCCCCTCTCAGTTGATTGTGTGCCCTTCACCCTTGGCCTTTCCATTATTATCATAACTTTGAAGAAAAATATCAAAAACTACTCCAAGTGCCTAACAATGATATTTCCTCACATTCATCATCCTATATTGATCCATCCACTTTAGCCTCATCATCCACCTCACATAAATCCTTTCCAAATATCAAGGTCCAAATATGAGACAAGACAGGGGTCGCAGAGACTATGGTCTTAAAGGGTATTTTTATGTAGGACAACTCCCATATTCTCCTAAGACATGGAAAACCATAACACATAGAAAAAATCCTCTTCTATCATCAAATTTGAACCCATGGTTTTCTCCAAGTGGGGAGAGCTAAACAAAGAGGTTATAGAGGAAGACATCTCCAAATTGTTGTACCACTATGAGAAAGAGAAAGCAACCCTACCAATAGATCAATGTGGTAAGGGTTTCCAAGTCATTAAGAACATGGAGGATTCACATGACATGGTAGCCTTGGTCTACATCAAAAAGGAATAAGATAACCCATTTTTCTAGAGAAATGACAAAAATATTAAGGGCTTGGGTATGGTTCATTATACATTACTCCTAACATCGAGAGTATGCCTAAAATCATATTGCTTAGGGTTGAAAAGGTAGGGGCAGTGTATGCCTCAGAGAAATCGATGCAACCTAGGTCATCTCTAACATACCTTAGGGTATGACATTCAACAAAACAATTACTATGGTTCAACTGACTCGATCCCTTAAGGGTGCAAAATGAAAAAGGGAAACAATATTTGACATGGTATTACTCGTAAACCGTGGTGATTATGAAACATCTATCTAAACCTATGAGATCACGTTGGACCCCTCTACAATTACCTCTCTCGGTTATTGCTATCTCGAAGGCATTTTCCTGTGGTGACGAATTTTCATTCGGGGAAAGAGTTGTCAAATGCAAGTAGTTGAAAGTTGCAAAGTGGTGCAACTTTCGTTCTATAGCTCGTGTGACCAAAAAAACCATTCCAAAGCATCCAGGTGGGTACGTTTATGCTAGGCATGGTCCTGTTTTGTACCTAAACACGCAGAATCGCTTTGAGCTACGTTCAACCGGATCAATCCCTTAAGGGTCCAAAGTGCAAAATGGCTACGAAATTCAGCATGCTATTACTCAGACACCGTGATTCTTAGTAACTTCTCATCTGATCCTATGGGATCATGTTGGACCCCTCTACAATAACCTCTCTCGGTTATTTCTATCTCGAAGGCATTTTCCTGTGGTGGAAAATTTTCATTCAGGGAAAGAGTTGTCAAATGCAAGTAGTTGAAAGTTGCAAACTGGTGCAAATTTCGTTCTATAGCTTGTGTGACCAAATAGACTATTCCAACACATCTAGGTGTGTACGTTTATGCTAGGCACAATCCTCTTTCACACCCAAACACGTAGAATTGCTCTGAGCTACGTTCAACCAGATTGATCCCTTAAGGGTCCAAAGTGCAAAATGGCTGCAAAATTCAGCATGCTATTACTCGGACACCATGACACTTAGAAACTTATCATCTAATCCTACAAAATCACATTGGGCCCATGTACAATAACCTCTCTCGTTTTTCACTATCTCGGAGGCATTTTCCTATTTTGGCAAATTTTCACTCGGGGAAAAAGTTGTCAAATGCAAGTAGTTGAAAGTTGTAAAGTGGTGCAACTTTCGTTTTGCAGCTCGTCTGACCAAACAGATTGTTCCAACACATTAGAGTGGGTACATTTACACTAGGCACGGTCCTCTTTTGCACCCAAACATGCAGAATCGCTCTGAGCTACATTCAACCAGATCAATCCCTTAAGGGTCCAAAGTGCAAAATGGCTGCAAAATTCAACATTCTATTACTCGAACACCGTGATGCTTAGAAACTTCTCGTCTAATCAGCAAAAACTAAAAAATTGGCAAAAAATGCTTTTAAAACCTGCAAAAAAATGCGAATAAAATCATGTTAATTTTCATGTGAAAAAAAACAATGAGACCATAGCTTGTTGCTTACTATTATGCTTTGATAAAAAATTTACAAGCATCCATAGCTTGTTTGAAAGCACCTATTTTAAGCTTTTAGCTATAGCAGCAAGGTAGTGAACTGTTTGATAAAATGCTTTGATAGACGTATGAAAAATGTTGTAGCATAGACAAGGCAGTGAACTGTTTGAAAAAATTCCTCAAAGAAATGCCCTCTCATGGTGATGGAATGCCATGACAATCCATATCCATAGGCATTCGTCATGGCATTCCATCACCATGAGACCACATTTCTTCGAGGCATTTTTTCAAGCAGTTCACTGCCTTGTCTCTGCTATTGCTTACTATTATGCTTCAATAGATTTTTTCCAAGCATCCATAGCTTGTTCGAAAGAACTTGTTTTAGGCTTTTAGCCATAGCAGCACGGTAGTGAACTATTTGACAAAATGCTTTGGTAGACATGTATGAAAAATGTGGTAGCATAGACAAGGTAGTGAATTATTTGAAAAATGCCTGAAACAAATGCAGTCTCATGGTGATTATTGTCATTGCATTCCATCACCATGAGACCACATTTATTTGAGGAATTCTTTCAAACAGTTCACTGCCTTGTCTATGGCTTGTAATGCCTTCAAAAGGCTAATTTTTCTAATTTGTATGTTCAAGCCAAAATGATGTGTCAAGGCCTTGTAATGGCTAATTTGAATGTAATCAAGTCATAAAATAAGTCACTAGGAGGTGAAAATATAAAAAATGCAAATAATACAGTGTTGTTAAAAAGTAATCATGATGTAATTATGCAGCAAGAGAGAGCATAAATCAAGGAAGATTAAGAGTTAAAAGGGTATTTGCACTGATGAGAAGTTAGAAAAGGCAGTTGCTAAGAGGCAAAAATTTATAAAAGGCATTGTAAGGCATGCAAAAAGGGGGCTGGTATAGTTCTTTTTACAGTGGGTTTGAGAGTCTAATAGAGCATTTCATCACTACTCCACCAACGTAGGCCAAGTAGATTGATGGAGTAGGTTAATATTAGGGTGTTTTGAATGTTTTTTTTATGATTGTAGGTATAGGGGAATGCAAGAATGCTCAGATGAAGTTGTTGTTACACACATAAATTGAAGGTTTCCACACAAAATTTGATGCTACAATCATGCATAATGAATAAATAGAGTTTTACATGGCTTGAAAAGGGTATAGATGATGTTTGTAGGTGTATTTAAAGGTGTTGGAAGATATGGCATGCTGGTAGAAGATGTGGAAGGTGATATTCCAAAGAAACCCTCATTATTTTGCTTGCAAAGCCTATATTCAAGGGTTTTGATATTTAAATGTTTTAGTGGATCTAATAACTCTTGAAAATGATGGAATTCTGAGTTTGGAGGTATGAAAAAACACTGTTTAAGGTTGGTTAGTGATTTGGAGATGATTTGTTGGTAGTCACCTTGCAAATTTGGCCTAATTTGTGGCTGGGAGTAGCATATCAAACCAGTTTTCTGATGTTTCTCTCAAAAAAGTGGTAATGTTTTTTGTGATATGTCTAAATACTCTGTAATGGGTCTCCAAAACTATATCAAGCTTGTGTTGATGCAAAGATGGTAGAGTTGTATCACCTGATTTAGGGCTTTGCTAACCTACAACGAAATTGATGAAATGAGTGTTAAAACAGAGGCCAGTGGTATTTTTGATTAGATTTGTGATGTAACTACTTAAATAATGTTTTCAAATGTATTTCAATGATTTGGTAAGGTTGTTGATTTGATGTTTAGACTAGGGTGGAATCTTGATGAAGAATGGTGTAATGACTGTGAAAATCAGTAAATCTGATAACTCAGAGTTATGTGAATATGTTATTGGTTTGTTTCTATTAGAAGAATGATGATTATGAGGCTCTTGTAAGTTTGATAATCGTTTGAAGGTAAGAATGTATGTCTATTAGCCTTGGGGAGTGTGAGTTGTATCAATGAGGTTTTGGTGAATATTGAAGTATTGGTTGGTTCAATGCCTTTGATCAGGTTTTTTTGTTAAGATCAGTCAATTAGATGTTGATAATGGTCTAGAATATGATTTTGGTGATTTGGGAAACTGACATGTTGTCTTGGAGTTTTATAGAACTGAAGATTTCAAGTGAATTTGAAGAGAGATTGGTGAAAAGTTTAGTAAACAAGTTGTTTGTTTAATTTGATCTTCTCTTGATTCTGTTTGGGATTGAAATCCCTTGAAGAAATGATGGTGTTGAGGAGTTTTGTTATTAATGCTCTGCATCATAGTGGTATCAAAGCATTAGGAAGTAGATCTATTTTCAATTTGCAGGTTGAAGAAGAAGGTGAAGAGGCAAGGTTGCTAAGATGTCTCCAAAGAAGAATGATATGGCTAAAGAGATGAAGGAGATGAAAGATAGGCATGCAAGAGAACATAGAGAGTTGGAAGAGAGAGTAATAGCCTTGGAGAAAAATAAAAGAAGGGAAGTGGAAGAGATTGAGACTAAAGAAGAGGAAGATGAGGAGTTTGAAGATGTGGAAGAAGAGCTTACTCCAGAGGATCAAAGAATTACAAGGTTGTTAAGGTAGTGAAGACTAACAAGCCTAAGGACCAAGATCAATCTGATTCCAGAGGTGGATGGATAGGTTCAAGGGAAAGATTTAGTGGAGAAAGAGGCTCCTACCAGTTCTCAGGAAGATGCTACACTTGTAACCAGCTTGGACATCCAACCTTCAAGTGCCCTGAAAGCAAGGCTCAAGTTCCTATGACGGAGTGAGGAGGAATAAACTAGTGCATGAGGATGAAGAAAGTGTGACCTCACCTATGGTGAACCTTACATCTGAAGTTGGAGAGAGTTTAATGATTAGGAGAACATTGCTCAAGGCACCAATCTCTAAAGAATCCCCACAAAGGAAATCACTCTTCATAATCAATTGCAAGGTAGAAGGTAAAGTATGTAGGATGGTAGTGGATTCAAGTTCAACTGAAAACATGGTTTCTTGGGAAATCGTGAATAAACTAAATTTGAAAAGAATCCCTCATGGCTTACCTTACAAAGTATCTTGGTTAAGTGATGGTCAATCTATGTTAGTAAATGAGAACTTGCTATTGTAGATTTCCAGATTGGTGAGTATAGGGATAGTGTTATTTGTGAGATTCTTCCAATGGATTGCTATCAAATACTCCTTGGAAGACCATGGCGGTATGATAGGTGTGCCATGCATGATGGGAAAGAAAATAAGTATACCATAAGGAAATACAAACATACGTTTGTTTTGACTCCACTTCTAGAGGATGTGAAAGGGAAAGCCAAAGTTATCATGTGTGGGAACAAGGAGCCTATAAGTGTTGTGAGGGAAATAAAAAATTATGGTTTTGGGAACCATTATAGGTCTGGTAATACAGGGGCAGTGGATATAAGGACCGATGTAGCAGCAAAGGAGGTAATGACACCGAGTTTGTGTGAAAGTCTTATGGTGGGCACCATAGAATGTCCTGTTCTTGTAGATGTGAGAGTAAAGAAAGCATCTATAGCTTGTTCAAAAGCATTTGTTTTAGGCTTTTCGCCATAGCAAGAAGGCAATGAACTATTTGAGAAAATGCTTTGGTACACATTTATGAAAAATGTCATAGAATAGACAAGGGAATGAACTATTTGAAAAAATGCCTCAAAGAAATGTGGTCTCATGGAATGCCATGACAAGCTAAAGCAATTGGTAGCTGCTCCTAGTTATTAGTTATGCAATGTGAAGTAATTGCATAATTGCTTAGGTTGACTTTGTAAAAAGCTATATTGTAATTGAAATTTTGTCATCTATCAGCATCTAGTTATTCGTTATGCAATGTGAAGTGATGCTTTGAGTTTGAAAGATGTGCAATGCATGAATATAAACTACAAAAATCTATTTTCTACATTTCTTTAGTTAAAATTTTTATTTTATTTGCTCTCTATATCTCTATGCTATGGAAATGCCTTTCGATTTCAAAAAAGATAGTTTTTATCTCTTGTTATAAATTTTTTTACATTTTTTAATCTCTTGTTATAAATAGGAGCTGATATACAATGTTAAAGAAGACTAAAAGCAAAACTAAATTTATCATTTCAAAGCAATTTTTTTGATGCATTTTTTCAAATAGTTCATTGTCTTGTCTATGCTATTGCTTACTATTATTCTTTTGATATATTTTTCGAAGCATCCATAGCTTGTTCAAAATCACTTGTTTTAGGATTTTAGCCATAGAAACAAGGTAGTGAACTGTTTGGGAAGATGATTTGGTAGACATGTATGAAAAATGTGGTAACATAGACAAGGCAGGGAACTATTTGAAAAAATATCTCAAAGAAATTTGGTCTCATAGAATGCCATGATAAGAAAATGCAATTGGCAGCTGCTCCTAGTTATTAGTTATGCAATGTGAAGAAATTACATAGCTGCTTAGGTTGACTTTGTTCAAACTATATTGTAATTAAATTTTCCACATGTATCAACATTTACTTATTAGTTATGCAAAGTGAATTAATGCTTTGACTTTGAAAGATGTGCAATGCAATATAACCAACGACATGAATATAAACTACAAAAATCCATTTTTTACAATTTATTAGTTAAAATATTTATTGTATTTTATCTCTATATTTATATATGCTATGTAAATACCTTGCAATTGCATTTAAAAGGCTTAATAGGTCAGTTAGGTGGTATTTGCAAAATCAAGTTGTGAATGAATGATAATTAAGAGCAAATTGGCAAATTGCCATGTTAGAAGTCTAACAAAGGGTGGTTATGGTGGTTGATCGGCTCAAGGGGTAGTTGGAAGGTGGTATCAAGATATATTGCTGTAATACCCCGAGTTGAGGGTTGATTTTGTTTAGTTTCTAATAAGAAAATATACTTGAAAACGCTGATCACCGGTTTTCTTTGTTTTCCTGAATTTTCTTTGCCTTGCACAGGCCCATACAAGTCTATCATGACTTGAGGACTTGGATACTTGATTGAATATGTATTTACTCTCTTTGCATCTATTCTGAAGATTTAAATCAACCATTGGTGTGTGTGGGATCAACAAACTTGGTTACTGCTCTATTTTCTATGTTAGGGGTTTTGAGGGCAACACCATGACACATTAGCCAATCCACCTACTATTCTGACCCTATTGCTTAGTGGATTGGCCTGTACCATGATTATTTTGGTGTATGAATACTTTGGAGGCCGAAAGAATGAATAAACTCAGTGGGATGTGAAGTTCTAATGTTGTTCTGGGGTGTTTCCACCATGAAAGTAAGGAACTCAAGTACTCAATCTGAGAAATAATGAAAGGAATGGGATTGTGAGTGTCTTTTAAGTTAGGGAAGAGGTATTGTGGGTTGTTTGGACCTTGGGAAGGATTGGGGGAGGTCTAGAGTTATGAGTTTCTTTAAAACCCTTATTTTTGTGAAGGTTTAGGATGGTTTGTGAGTAGAGGAATAGAACAAGTTCTTGGGGGTCTTAAAATGGGAGAATCTTGAGTTTTCTGAGCATACCTCAGATTGTTTCAAGTTTCCTTTGTTTGGAGGTGATTTTGTGAGGGTGTTCCTTTGGAAATTAGGCCTAATTGTGAAGCTTAGAGCAAGGGAGGTGTATTGAAAGTTCATGTTGGTCCAAAAGAGTTACTATTGGTTTTGGCATATGTTGTTTAACCTTGAAAAGGGTATCTTAATCCACCTTTAAATGGTCAAGTGTTTTGGAAAGGTTGGGGGAAATTAGGCTTGGACCGGGTTTTGAGTTTGGTGCAGGAGCACCTACACCACATCATCAATTTTTATTTATTTGAATACATCAATAGGGAAATTTTAGTGTCTTTAGGTTTATTTTGTCTAATAAGCTTTGAGAGATCAAGCATAATGCAAATAAAGGGTGTTTTGTGTCTTAGAAGTCAATTAGAAATCATATATGTTGTAAAATGCTGACAAAACAACTTTAACAGAAACAAATGTAATTAAGGGACCAACTAATCCAAAGGTTGGTTATGGGAATTGGGGAGAAGATGGTTGTTGGAAAATTCTGTAAAAATCCTTACCAAGGCTCAAATGAGAGAGTGGAAGAAGTTTTGTAACAATTTTACACAATAAACACCACAATTTTGAGCAATTTTCTAGAAAAATATTGTTTTCTTGATCTTTTTGAGTGTTTTACGGGCACATACAAGTTCTTCATGGTATAATAATTTTAGAGGATGTGTCTATATATTTTCTAATTCATTTATTTTTTATTTGGTGTCTTAACTCTTTGTTTGTAGAGAGAACCAACACAAACAATGACTGTCCTAGAGTTGCTGAATCAAGTGTTTGAGGGGAAATTTGTTATGTAACAATCAATCCACCTGCTGTTTGCTATTGTAACTTAGTGGATTGATTGAAAACATGTTATAATAAGTGTTTCAACTCATTTTGGAATAAGGAGTCATAATTATGTGGTGTTTTTGTGGCTGTTCTAAGATTGAACAAGGGTTTTCCAACATGGAAGTGAGGGACCAAAGAGAGGTTTTTCAGAATTAATTCCTATAATGGTTATGTGAGGGTTTGATGAGTCTATACATAAGTATTTTGAGGTGTTTTGGGATTTGAAAGTGTTGAGAGAGGTATGGATTTGTATGTTTCTTTAAAACCCTTGATTTTGTGAAGGTTTAGGAGCGTTTCTTGGGTTTTGTGAGTTAGAGGCTTTGTATACACAAACTAATGACAAAATTTAATGTTTGGCACCATGACCTAAGACTATCCAAGGCGTTTGGATAGATACCTAAAGTTGGAAGGGTGGTCCCTTTGGAAAAAAAGGGCTAATTGTGAAGCCAAAATTGAAGTAGGTGTGCTAAAAGTCTATGTTAGTCCAAAAGAGTGACCACTGATTCTTTGGTATGTTGTGTAGCCCTAAAAAGGGTATGTCAATCCATCTTGTAATTGTCTAGTGTTTTGGAAAGGTTGGGAGAAATCTGGCTAAAACTGAGTTTTGAGTACTACAAGAATAACCAGTCACAAATGTGAGTTTTGGAAACCTTGATGAATTTGACTTAGGGATTGTTCTCAATTGATTCAATTGTCATTGTATGAATTTTGATGGTCTTTGTAGGGCCTTGGTAGAGTATTGTTGTTCATTTTCAAGGTTGAGGAGTTGAGACCCTTGAGGGTGGGTTGATGCCTATTAGGCTAAATCATTATGAAGAAGAGTTCTTGATTGAGAATTGGCATTTCCATTGTTGTGAGTCTTCTCCACCTTGGATTTGTATCAGAGTGATACAAGGGTGGATTGTTGGGTAAGGTGTTGAATGAAGAGTTTGGTTTGATGGGGCTTTGAGGTTGTGTAGATTACTCAAAATAGGTTGTATTAATCTTGTTAGGAGCCCCTTGAAAGCAAGTTGTCAGACTGATTGGGTTTGAGCCTCCTTGCCTCTGCATTGGTGAGGCACACATAATTGAAGCATTCCAAAGGATACAAACCACCACGAATGGAGCTTGTTTATACAATACGCTTTAAATGGGGATTATTGAGCATTCAACAGTAATTAATTAAGCATTAGATGTAAACAAAATCCATGCCTACAACATTCAAGCATACAACTCACACGATACACATGATAACATCATTCAAGAATGGCAACAGCGAAATAAGAGTTTCTTTAATAAAAATCTGAAAGGCTATACAATGATATATATTGATAAAAGTATATAAATATATCCAAAAAAACCATATAGGTTTAGTACAAAGGAGCCATTTGGACATAAAATATCACGTATATATATCAATAGTACAAAACATATGTTCCAAAATGCCACATAGGCATACAACAAACAACACTAATACATAGTCATTTCCCTCTAGGGGAAGGAAATAGATCCCATGCTACCTTCGAAATTCAGTTGGATGGAGTGACCATTGCTTGTCTTGTCTTTCAAATACGCCCACTACTCCTCCTCTCTTCACTCTAGACCTTCAACTGATATAATTAAAAGTAAAGATGTTAAAACATAGAAATTGACTTATGGAATGACATATAACAAAATATAATCACTTACCGCATACATATAGTCATCATGCACATTTAAAGCATCACCATGTCCATGATCTGGAGTGACAACCACCTGTAACAACCATGAAGATATAAATTAAACTACATAAAATTATCGTGAAAATTTTCTATAATAGAGAAAATATAATGTCAAATCGACTAATCTATTCCATACCTCTCTCAATGGATCAGAACTGGCTATTGCTGCAGCAAATCCATGGTCCATCGTGCCACCAACATCACCAGGGCTATCTCTTGTCAACAGCTGCAAATGAAACAATATCTCAGGTATCATGTTGATATAGGAGAACATAATGTGACACGATTAAGGAATACTTGAATGCAATGTTTGTGTTTCTCATAATATTTTTAGATTTGTATATACGCAAAATTATGAAAACTAGCTAACATAGATTTACAACCCTATTAATGAATAAAGGCTACCTGAGTGTACGTTGTTTGAGGATATGAATCACGAGGTGTGGAGGAAGAAGGTGCACCAGGAAACTGTTTGAAATCCGAAGCATGTTATGAGACAAACATTCAAATATAACATTCAACTGTTCAAATGCAATAATAATATCTTTAATACTAGTTGCATACATGTGGACTCATCGTCAAGAATGTATAAGGGTCTGTAGGAATAGAGCATCCCTCATGAATAGTGTGACCCTGAAATTTCATCATATCAAAATTCTACTAATTTAGTTATTCTTAAATTTCAAAATATATTTTAATAAACAACATTAAAATAACTTGCTAAATTTTACTTGAGTGTCAATGCCGAATGTATCATTCAGAATATCATTTGTGAAAGCCATCGCCTCTGCAACTGATGTAGGCTGTGTAGCTACATCATGAGCACCTTGATAATCATGTGTGCAAACAACACCACAAGCACCACAATGGCAGGGTGGAGCTTGGGGCCTACACGTCTCCTCCACACCAGGCTCTACTAGAGGACTCACACACTGTAAAATGGTCTGGGTGAGTGAGCCAATCAATTTCATCATGTCCACCTCTACACTGTCATTAATAATGGAAGGAACAATGACAGGCTCCACCATGGGTCTACCCAAGGCTCTCGGTTCCAACTGTGGATTATGTCGTGCAACAGGTCTATCGTGTGTGGAGCCACCTCCTCTACCCCGAAAGTCTAAGATGTCAAAATAGTTTGGCATTTTATTGAGGACAAACTCACAATAGGGTTTCCTCAAAAAGTATTGCGGTACCTCATGGTTATTGCATGGAGGTTGGTCAAATACCATCCACCATCGCTCCCAAAATTTATTTCTAATTAAATCATGGTGGCACCAATGGATGGGGAACCTCCTGCATGCATGGGACAAAGGTTCATTGGTTTTTGGGTCTTTAAATAGGGCACACAAATCGGCTTTGCTAATTTTTAGTTTTTTGAAATCTGCATATGGCAAACCATTAGCATAAAATTGCCTCATCTCATCTCTCTTAGTTGACCAAAAATTCATTTGCTTGCTCATTTCTCCTACATGAGTTAAAATTGACTTCAATGATTCAACAATCCGTCTCCTATAAGGGTGGGTTTCGGCATGCTCGGTTAATCTTGCAATTAATTGTTGAATGTCTCTTTTATTGTTTTCAATTTGATTTTAAATATTTTCTTGTGTTCCTTGAGGGTGCCTATGAATTGATGGAGGGGTTTCGGGTTGTTCTTTTATAGGAGGCTCTTGATGAGGGGGTGATTGTGAATTCTCAATGTTTTGAGGTGGAGATTCATTCCCTGAGAATTGGAACAAAGTTTTATTATAAAAATCTATTTAAAGTTGCATTCCAAATTAAATTTGAAATAAATAGAATACAAATACATACCTCTTTGCAATCTTTGACCTCTCCGGTGTGTTGGCGGCATCCTCATGGAAAATGGCAAGCTAAGGATGCAAATAATGGAAGAGATTTGGTGAGCGCGAGTTGCAGACCTGAAATATTCCTTCTCAAGCCACGGGTTGAAGAAAAAATGAGGGTTCCAAACCTGACTTTTGCATTTTATGTCTTTTTAGACATTTGGCGTGCGAAAAATGGATTTTTAGTCATTTGGCATATGCCAAAGGCCTTATTTAAGGGTTTTTTTGATCATTTTTTCAATTTGGCACCTAAATTGTGTCACAGATTGGTGCACTTACTCCCCTTGAGGTGATTTTTTTCATCCCTTGAGATGTTAAACCTTGTGCACCCATTGAGGTGAATTTTGTTCATCCCTCGAGATGTTAAACTTTATGCACTCCTCGAGGTGAATTTTTGCAGGATAGTTCATGGATTCAACATAATGGAGTTTGTTGGGTTATGAAATTGAGCACCCCTTTTTAACATGGCCACCTAGAATAGCACACCTTGCTTTCTGGTGGATCCATGTGTTTAATGAGTGATGTGGCATAACATAACTTGATAGTCCTCATGCAAACTAACATTTATTCAATGGATGACATTTGCTATTTGATAAAATTTAACAATGAGGTCTCTTTGCCTTACCGACTCAAATATTTTACTATTAACCTTATTTATTTTTTGTCTTTTGTGTTTCTTCTTTGTGTTTACATCATGTTTTCATTTCATCATCATCTCTATGTTCCATCATGCCATGTGTTTCCATCGTGTATTTTTTGACATGTATGTTTGTGTATGTTGTCTTGCTCTATATCATACATGTTTGTTCCTTTTGTTATTATGTTGGTTTTCCATGGGATCTTGAATCTTCAGGGATTGATCACCTCCCTAGATCGTTAGTCCTCTTATCTCTTCAATATTTGGACAATCAAAACCCTCTTGACATAGATTTTCTACTTTAGTGTGAGTCTGAGAGTATGTTCATACACTCACTAAAGTGGGGGCTAAATGTAGCATCATAAACTGTCACCCTTGACAATTTCACACTATTTTTTGCTCCCCCTTAATTATTGAGCCTAATTGAGTCCCTATTTTTCTAAATTATGCACTCTATAACCTATTTGTACCACTTTTTGAGAAATTGCAAGCATTGAAAAAATGTATCCAATTAATATTCTACCCCTGAAATTTAATATCTTGGAGAATAGGGCCATGAGCCATTCACCCTAGGGTGTATGGGTCCTCCTATTCTTATGGGGACCAATTTTGGACATGTCAGAGTGGCCATTTTAACATTCAAAATTTGAAATTTTCAACTATCAAGATTTAACTCTCGAGAAATTAGAGAAATGCCTATAAATACCTAGTTATTGCATCATTTCAAATCTAGCAACCATTCATGAGAAAAAAATATTTTCAAGATCATTCAAGAGAAAATAAAGAGAAACATTTCAGATCCTAACATCATGCCAGATCTTATGTGATTTTATGTTTATTCATGTTATCACGATTTTGTGAAGGATAACACTTTTGTAGGTCTCCAAAGAATTCAAGCATTCAAGAAAGTAAGATCCGAGACCTTGAGGTGATGTGCATGACTTCAGTCCTTCAAGGAAGCCATTGAAGGGTGGTGAGTTACATAAATTTGTGATTTCATAGTTCCTTCGTATCATTTATCCTTTTTATCTTTGTCATTTCCATTGTGGAAGTGGAAACACTTACATGGGGTTTGACTAAGGAAAGACCCTAAATGGCCCAACATTTTCCCTTCTTTGAATATGTGTAGGTTTAAGGTTTGAAGAGGATTGAAGGGATCTTGAAGATAAATTTTTAATTGTTGCATTTGAAGCCATACAACTTTTCTACTCACAAAAAATCATCTACAAAATTATTCGATGGTGTTTTCACAACTCCACAACCAAAAATCAAAAGTTCAGATTTGTCATCAAAGGACCCAAAAAGTAGAGCATAAAAGGCCTATAAAGACCCATATGCTCTAGGGTGACTTTTCCCTTCTAAAACACTCCAACCAAACTATTGGTAATAGGTACATAGTCCTCTACAATTCCTAGATTTTCTTGCCAGTTGTTGTTTCAATCTGTGCATTAACATGATCTTGCATTTTTCATATTAGGTAATATAGTCTAATTAGGTTAATCATAAAAAACAGTTCCAAATCATTCAAATCCTTAATAGGACACAGATTTAAGTCTAATTAGCTCACCTTCATGGTTGAAATTCAATATGTTCACCTTGTTAATCTCCATATTAATGAAACATAGGAAAATACCCCACACACACTTAACCATTTGAGTCATAGGTTTACATAGTATACCTAGTGTGAACCCTAGTTTTATACCTACACAAATACAACAAAAAAACACATTATTAGATTAATATGAAAGGTAAAACAAGGATTCCCCATGAAATCCATTTACAAAACTTAGATAGAAAGGAAAATGAAGAACAATTCAATGAATTGAATTAAATCTATCTAAACTAAGAACACTCTTGATCCCATGGGGGAATTGGTGCCAATTGATGTGTCAAAATTGGCCCTTTCCCAAATCCTTTTTTGCAATGTTGATGATGTGTGGATAGTTGAATCTCCTTGATGAGATTTTGGCATAAACTAGCTATGAAATTGTGAAAATTATGAATACTCGAAGAGAAATGGGAAATATTAGCTCTCAATGTGAAGAGAGTAACTTTGCATGAGATTGTGGATGTTGAATGAGAGGAATATCCTTTCATGTATAGATTTACAAAATGGAAGAGAGAGTGAAATTGAGCAATGTGGGATCATTCAACATCCAATGGCCAAGTGCCACTTGTCAAGATGTGAAGGGTTGAAGGTTGTGCACATTTTGGCCAAAGTGCGAATAAATGCAATTAGGTCACATTTGAATTTGAGGAAATGACATGTGAGAGGGAAAAATGAATGAAATAAATACCACTTGGCTCAATGCACAAGGACATGTAAGAGGAGGGAATTCCTTGTTGAAAGTACCCATCCACTTGGATTTTTGAATTCAAACTTGAGGGAATATTCCTTCCTTATTCCTTGTTGAGAGAAAATAGGCAATTAAATAAATCAAAGTAATTGATTTATTGTGCAAGTTGCATTCTCTAGAGGATTTTAGTGAATGAGATTAACTTAATCAAGATTTGATTAATTTAACTTAATCAAGATTTGACAATTTGGACTCAAATTTATGAGTTGATTTAAATCAAGAATTGAGAAGAAAGATTTAATTCAATAAATGATTTGATTTATTTAACTAAAGGGGATAATGTTAGATTAAATTAAATAAGGTTTAATTTATTCAATTTAATAAGAAGACTTTAGAGACTTGATTTAAATAAATGAATTATTTAAATAAATAGAGATAGAAGGTTAATTAAATTAAATCGATTAATTTAATCAATAGAGGAGAAAGACCTAATCAAATAAATAATGATTTATTTAATTAAGAGACAAAAGGTGATGATAAGATGAGAGTGTGATTTAGGAAGAAATGTCGTTAGAAGTCAGGATCAAGTGTGCTAAATCGAATTTGTACATTTTCCATGTCTACATTTTGCCTCTCTTTGAAGCAATGTACTTGTTGCATTGATTCAAAGAATAAACTACTGTGACCAAAGTTCAATTTTTTCTTAATTTTCCAAATGCCCCACTGTTGCTCTAGCGGAAGGATTATGCTGGTATATTGCCCCCTTGAGAGATCAGACAAAAAATTTGATTTTTTGGATGATCTCGTGAAAAGAATAGGACAAGGTGCCCGATAGGTCAAAAAATGTCCTAGGGTGCCATAAAACATGTTAGAACACCAAAAAAAGATGTGAAGTGGTCCTCAGTTGGACAAAAAAAGGATCGAGGGACTAAAACCTAGCCGAATTGCCAAATTAGGTCAAAAAACCATAATTTGCAGGCTTAAATAGACCTTGAGGGGTCACTTTCAATACATTTGCACCTTTTACCCTTATAATTTTTTGCATTCTGAACTCTAATCCCTGATCGAGATGGTGCAACAACAGTTTCCTAGGCACATGACAAAGAGAGTATGAGTACATCAACGACCAGTCGCTGCAGGACCCGTGGTATGTACCCCCATCCCGACTTTTAATTTCTCATTTTTTTGTGCATAAACTAGGGTTTAGATCAAATTTAGGCTGAGCGGCACTATATAGTGCCACTGAAAGTGCTTGGTTGGTGTCGTATAGTCCTATATTGGACCACATATGCAAAGAGCGTCGTTCGACATAATTAGGAATTTAGGGTCTCCGAGGTCAAAGTTGGCTGCATGCACAAATAGCGTTGCGTGACGTAGTTTAGAAATCAGGTTTATCAAAGTCCATCATGTGGCACAGTTTATAATTTTCCAAACCATGTCGCATTTGCAAACAACGCTTCATTTTGTTGTTTTAAATGCGAAAGACCGATGCAAGAGGTAGATTTTTTTTATTTTTTTTACGAGACTTGACACGGTGGTTTCCCTTGTGCAAGAAGAGCTTGATATACTTCATTCGAGAGATCATAGATGGCCGGTGCTCCATAGATTACAGGGTATGCATGTATATCTTTAGGAGAAGCTTGGTATTCTTGGTCTCTAGTTTGTTTCCTACGTCCCTCCTATACGGACACATTTGGGTATGATGACGGCTTTGGCCGAGTGGTGGCATAGTGAGACTTCTTCCTTCCATCTTCCTATTGGCGAGGCTACCATTACTCTTGAGGATGTCTGGCGCATTCTTCGATTTCCTATCCATGGAACCAAAATGATTTACGATCTAGAGGAGGGTAGGGATGCCTTCTTTAACATCATGGGCATTGATGAGATTATCCTTTCCGATGGACATATTTACCTAGAGTGATGCCGGGGTAGAGCGCCCACCTATATATTGATTTTTGCTGCTATTATTTCTAGTCTTGTGGCACCTGATCAATGGGGTCGGTAATCTAGTCCAGGCTGGGGACTAACATGGCATCAGATGTGCGTTCGCCGAGAGTGTTTTTCTTGGGGACCAGTATTGCTGGCCTCCCTATACAAATATTTGCATGAGTTTGCATACCTGGATAGTCAGGCCCTTGGGGCTAGAGTTAATTTATTACACATCTAGGCATGGGAATGGATCCCAGTGCTCCATCCATATGTCACACTAGTTGTCCTCGATATCGATGATCCTATTGTCTGGCGGTATGGTAGGGTACATATTCATTTTACCCACACTGGCACAAGTGGCCTTGCTTATTGGTGATGGGTTCTTTATGAGATGAGAAAGTTCATCTGGAGACCTTGGATGGGCATAGGCCCATGGTATGATGATGTAGATCAACTATTTTTTACTCGGTAGGATTGGTGGATGCAGGGCCAGGAGCATACCAAGATAGAGCGGTATCTCCTAGACTGTAAAGTGCAAAACACTTTAATTCCAAAGAACGACAATTTCTTAAATAAATTCATTCATATTCTAAAGAAAGTCAAAAATCCAATCGATAGATTTCATATTATCCAAAAGTTTCCAAAATAATGACTTAAAGTCTACAAAAGTTTCATAATACTTCCAATTAATTTCATTCATGTGTCATCTTACATGGCAATGATAATAATATAAATTTGTAACAAAAGTTTACAATTCAAGACTTAGGCATTCTGTTGCCTTAAGCTCTACAATAATCATACAGTCCTTAGGAATTTTGTCCCCTTAAGTTCTACAATAATTAATTCAAGAATACAATAATATATATATGAATAAATCATCCTTTTATCTTCGATCCAATAGCTTATCTTCAAAAATGAAGACGAGAACAAGAATCAGGCGCTTTTTCTGCCCAACCTCGAAGCTTACGCTTCCCCGGAATTCCTTAGTCATTCAAAGAATACCTGACCCTGCATGGATCGCTTAGCAAAAAGCAATCGACGAGCAAGATGGAATCTGGTGCGTGCCTAGTATAACTAGTAAAACCATAAGCATTTTAATTTTTCTACTTCATTTAAGAAACAAGCAAGTTCGATACTAGGATATGGTAGAGAGTTATAAATATTCCATCCATTTCAATTGTCCTTAAGTTACTTGGCCAAGTAAAATTTCATGCACGACAAATAAAAGTAGTTTTGGAAAAGAAAAACTACACTCTCCAATAACCCATATTCGGTACCCGTCGTGGAAGGTAACTTTCCAAACACGTCATGCACATTCATTTATCAAGCATGCATGGTTCCATTTAGAATCAAAATAATCTTTCTCAAACACATGAAATGCACTTTCATTTTTAAGAAAACATGGTTTTTAATACAATAATTTCACAATTATAAATCACAGATAACATTATGTTCAAATTTAAAATAAAATAAAAGAAGGTGTTTCTCAAGTATGTAACTAAGTACATATAAAACTAGAATAAATGAGCACACATTCTTTTGGTTCATTTACTCATAAAATTCATCTACACTTCGCAATAATCTTTTTCTAATTCATTTCAATTCGAAGCAATTTTATTTTTAATTCTATTTCCTTTCTTTTATGTTTTTCATATTTTCCTTAAAATAAAATTGTTTCAAAAACTACATAACACCTCACATTTACTTATGTTTCATAAACAAATTTTAGAATCAATCCTTGAGAATTATCAAAAATCCATTCTTTTGCTTTTCAAGCATATTTAAATACACGAAAATATTGAATCTTTCATTTTGGAAAAACATTCTACAATCTTGTTCTGTGATAATTTAATAGCTTCATGTTATTTTCTTATAATTTCCAATTCTTTGTCTATACAGTTTAACGAATATAGTGTTATTTTCATGGTTTTCTTAATCTTAAAAACATGTTGTTTTATGTGGCAAACTTAACTATATTTAATGAAATAAATCCTTAAACATCCAGTTTTTTGTACAAATATTTAAACATGCTAAAACATAATTCTTTAAATAAGAAATCTAATGTCTCTTATTGTTTTTTGTTCAATTTGGTTCTATAATTTTTTGTTCAAGTTTGTTCTTTTTCTACATGAAATACAATCTGATGTTCAATCATTTCTTCTAAATTTGTTTAAAAACAACAATATGTCTTCATTTGATAAAATAGAAGAATAATAGAAAATAATTAAACTAGATATTCTTTGACTGTGAAATTGGTAAATTATGCTCTAATGGAATCTACCTGACAACTTTTATGTGGCTCTATGTCTTCTAGATCTGGGAATGATTATTCATTCCTCTGCCAAGTTCTATTCCTCCTTTCTCTCTTCCTGCTGTTCTTTTCTATCTCCTCACCCTATCATCTTCCTTCTCTATCTATCTTCCCTTCCTGTCCTGTGTGATAGAGGGCAGATTACAGTCAATGCTTCCCTCCTCTGTCTTCTCCCTTCCTTCCTTATCTTCTCCATTCTTCCTTAACTTCTTTATTTGCGCCCAAGACTTTCAACAATGTCTTCTTCCTTCTCCCCTCCAACCTGCTCACTTCTCTTATCCACCAGCTGTGCCTTCCTTCTTGCTACCTTCTCCTGTGCATGAGAGATTAACATCTATTATCTCCTAAGTCCAAAGACCTCTTCCCTGGTGCGCCTCTGCCCTTCTTCTCCCCACATGCATGATGGTGATAATTAGATTTTTTTCCTCTCCCTTATCTCCTCTACTATCCTTGCGTATGAGGAAGATAGAAGAATATTAAATAAAAATAGACTTTTTCTATGTTTATCTCTCTCTCTCTCCTTCACACTTGCACACCTGGGAGATGAGATGAGTAAAAGATAAATCAACATTAAACTAAAACTGTTCTAAACTTCCCTTTCCATGTTGGTCGTTCTTGGGAAATCGTGAATGAAAAGAAATAAATAAATAACTACGGTTCTCCCTCTCTCAAAATAAGCTCCCTTCTCAGTTGTGCATCATGTGAAGACATGTAGAATACAAAAATTTACATATAAACATCCACTGTTTTTGCCTGCCTTTCAAAAACAATTTTTTTTCTCTTTTGTCTCTGCTAAAATGTGGATTTCTCTTCTGTGTGTTCTTCCATTCATTTGAATCGTGAAGGTAACCATAAAGTCAGATCCACTTTCTAATCTTTGATCTCTAGAACTCCAAGTTTCAATTGGGATTGCATGCAAATTGATTGAAAGATATTTGTTTTCAATTTGTTAACTATTGTTTTGTTTTCAATTCCCATTTTAAATGTATTCATTTTTCCAATTTGTTTTCAAATAAATTTTTTAATATTCATCTATTTCTTCACACAAATCTTCCTCTTTCATTTATTACATGATAAAATAACTCAATTTAATATATATAATTGTAGACAAATAAAAATGACCAAGGCCTGCAAACAATATTTTACCACCTTTTCCTAGCATAATTATGACATTTTAATTATATTTCTAACCCACCTTCAACTATTAATTGAATAATGCATAATTATTTAATTAATTCATGATCTTCTATTCTTCATGATCATTAAATAAAAAAATCTTATTTATTTATTTAATGTGTCACTAATTATGAAAGTCGTCTCATTTATTTAATTAGTCTTTATCACTAATGTCCTCTTGATTATAAAATAAATATATTTTAATATATTTATTTAATATGTCACTAATCCCTAAATCATCTTTTAATTAAATAGATTTATTAATTTATTTAATTAATTAACTACCTCTTCTAAATTAAATAATTATTCCTAATTATTTAATTTTCTTTATGTGACACTTCCATCTTTTTAAATAAAACAATTTATTTAAAAATGTCTCACATGGTTAACTGATTCTTCTTTTAGTAATTAATTTCAAAATCAACTACTTATTATCTCACAAAATCCCTATTTTGAATTAATTTAATTCAAAATGAAAATATTCTTCTACAAATCAAGTAATTGCTAAAATTACCGATTTTCTAAAAATCTCACCTTCTTATCTTCTGATTTTTACTAATTTCACCTCAATGTCATGTTTATTCTCCATCATTGATTTAATTTCCTAAATTAAATATTGTCCACACATTTGAGAATTTTATCCTAACCCTAATTGAGAGTTGCCATTTTGAATCTTGACCATTGATTCTAGGGCATTTCTCAATCTCTCATCTCATCCATCCATTCAAGATTGCATTTTCTATAAAATGGCAATCTTGTCCTCATTTTTGACACCTCTTAATATTGCAATCTCTTATTATTATATTCTTGCATACTTGTTATCATTTTAACTATTTGCATTCTAGAATTAATTTTCTTGTACAACAAATATTTAAGAAATCCTTCAAAGTTTTGCTTAGGACTAGGCATTAAAGAACTTGCTCAGCAAATATGAGGGCACATTCTTCATCACAACAATCTAAGAAGGTACAATGGAAATCAGCCATGGAGGAGAAAGGCTTGGTGAGCTTGTTTCATTCTAGTTCATTATTTATTTCTTATTTCTCCTTTGCATTCAATTGTTTGTGGATTTTAATTTAATATGCATGTGTTATTAAACTAGTTTTACCTTGCCTAAAATATCGATCATTACAATAATTATTTAAACATTTATTTCTACTTTCATTTATTATTTGTAAAAATAACAATAAATCAATTACACAAATTATACATTATATATAATTAAACCATTTTCTATGATCCGCTGGCTCTGAACCATGCGGTTAATCAAATACCAAAATTGTCTGCATAATGATAGATGACCATCCTCATCTAGCCACTAACCGCAATCTCTATACGACCTCCACAAAAAACTAATCATGGTGTCAATCCTGTGACGCCAATAACCGGTATCCCTAATGCGAGGCTAACTAACTGAACCCACATACAGATAGACATATGGCATCCCATTGCCCAATTGCTGCATGTGTACTGGTGGCCAAAAAATGGGAATGCGCTCCCATTCCCAGATCATGAGGAGAGTAGTCCCACAACTGATACTCTAGCCCTGATGATAGACAACCTCATGCAGCTGATGATATAGCATGGCCAACAAACAAGGCCCACAAGAAAAAACGGTCCTCTATCCTCACATATGGACTAATACATCCCCCCATCCAATAGGAAATCCATGACCATGACGATCTAGAATCAATAATCCAACAATCGAGGTCATAAGCATAGCATCCCACCTGGGAAACTGGTCGGCCACAACATCCTAGCCAATCTTGTAACCGTCAATGCCTAGGTCGACACCACAAACATCTTCGTACATCTCTGATAGGGCTTGTCACCCTCGGTGAAGATCATATACAACTCTCTCTTTGTTGATTGGTATGCAAAGAATGCAGTACACATCCTCTAGGGTGACCCTAGCCTCTCCTATAGGTAGATGAAAAGAGCAAGTCTCTGAGTGCCACCTCTCGCAAAGAGCTGTCAGCAAACCCCTATTTGCTTGTATAATGGGCATGTATGTGATGTAGTATAAACTTATTGTCATCAGGCACTATCTCTCCCTATCACTCAAATAGTCTCTAAAGGCATATGTCATCGACTTGAACTCTCATCTATAAATCGGCACAAGTCGTCTCTGCACAGGAAAAGACAAGAATTAACACACATGGGACAACATTGTTGTCAGATTATTACTATTGGAAAGTGAAAGGTGCATCTAAAACTAATATCTACACAAAGTAAAATTTGGTCAACTGCAACTGCGTCGCATTGACTACAAATGCATCATGATTCATCACTTGTAGCTCTGCACATGGCAATTACGTCGTAATCTGTCAAATGTGTCACCCTATCTAGCAATTGTGTAGCCTAACAATAACTGTACCGTTCGATATGGAATTTGTGTCACGATCTCTCAATTGCGTCATTTGACCTGGCAATTGCGTCGCAACATTGTAGATGCGTCGTAGAATGCCTCACTTGCATTGCAATCTAACGATTGTCTCATTTCCCCTATCAAATGCAAACTTTTATACTTTGGTCTATCTACTCAATGCGCTTGCATCGCGATGCAAACAAATGCATCGAACACAAAGGCATTTGTAGCTTATGCGACAACATTTGCATCGCAATGCATTTGATTAACCCCTGTAAACCCTCATAAATGCATAAAATTTTAAAATTTACAAGTGGGATAGGGTACTTACCAGTGCCTCTGCACCCTCGGGTTGTCAAAAGGTCCACACGCGGTAGCCACAATGGTTTGTCATGGAAATCACCATCGTCTCCTTAAGCTCTAATCTCTGAAAATGTTATATAGAAAATGAGCAAATGACACTTGGTTTTGCTTTTTCAACCTATTTATAGGGTGAAAATTAGGGTTTTGACCTAGTAGGCTTGTACTGGAGGCCCATTTGACTGTCTTTCTCTGGCATTTTTTCTAGCTTAGTGTTCTTCACTGTTGAATATGATCACGAGATTGTTCCTCTGGCCATTAATTGAATTAATCGGGACACTTTCCAAATTTTTCTAACCCCGGGTCAAAATTTGAAAATTTTCCCTTGGGGGCATAGGCACTCCGTACCTTCGCTGGGGCATATTCAAGACTTGTTTTCTTTGCCATAACATGATAAACTGCATTATGACAAAGATGGGCAAATATAGACACATAAAAATGACCAAAGCCTGCAAGCAATATTTTACCACCTTTTCCTAGCATAATTATGACATTTTAATTATGTTTCTAACCCACCTTCAACTATTAATTGAATAATGCATAATTATTTAATTAATTCATGATCTTCTATTCTTCATGATGATTAAATAAAAAAATCTTATTTATTTATTTAATGTGTCACTAATTATGAAAGTCGTCTCATAATTAAATAAAGTCCCATTTATTTAATTAGTCTTTATCATTAATGTCCTCTTGATTATTAAATAAATTTATTTAATATGTCACTAATCCCTAAATCCTCTTTTAATTAAATAGATTTATTAATTTATTTAATTAATTAACTACCTCTTCTAAATTAAATAATTATTCCTAATTATTTAATTTGCTTTATGTGACACTTCCATCTTTTTAAATAAAACAATTTATTTACAAATGTCTCACATGGTTAATTGATTCTTCTTTTAGTAATTAATTTCAAAATAAATTACTTATTATCTCACAAAATCCCTATTTTGAATTAATTTAATTCAAAATAGAAATATTCTTCTACAAATCAAGTAATTGCTAAAATTACCGATTTTCTAAAAATCTCACCTTCTTATCTTCTGATTTTTACTAATTTCATCTCAATGTCACATTTATTCTCCATCATTGATTTAATTTCCTAAATTAAATCTTTTCCACACATTTGAGAATTTTACCCTAACCCTAATTGAGAATTGCCATTTTGAATCTTGACCATTGATTCTAGGGCATTTCTCAATCTCTCATCTCATTCGTCTATTAAAGATTGCATTTTCTATAAAATAGAAATCTTGTCCTCATTTTCGACACCTCTTAATATTGAAATCTCTTATTATTATATTCTTGCATACTTGTTATCATTTTAACTATTTGCATTCTAGAATTAATTTTCTTGTGCAACAAATATTTAAGAAATCCTTCAAAGTTTTGCTTAGGACTAGGCATTATAGAACTTGCTCATCAAATCTGAGGGTACATTCTTCATCACAACAATCTAAGAAGGTACAATGGAAATGAGTCATGGAGGAGAAAGGCTTGGTGAGCTCGTTTCATTCTAGTTCATTATGTCTTTCTTATTTCTCCTTTGCATTCGATTGTTTGTGGATTTTAATTTAATATGCATGTTTTATTAACCTAGTATTACCTTGCAAAAAATATCCATCATTACATTGGTGAACCCAACCCCTTAACACATTTTTGCAAGTTCTTGTATGACTTCATTTTTCTTTTGCAGGTATAGGAGTACAAAATGACGCAACTGATAGCCTTCGTGATGCAAACACTCTGTTGCACTGCATTTTCTTTCGCGAGTGACACATTCAACCTGTCACAATGCATTTGAGCTCGCAAGTGATGCATTCAATCTATCGTAATGCATTTGATCTCCTGAGTGACACAATCGACCTATTGAGCCGCATTTGACGTACTGCGATGCAAAAGATTAGTAACTTTTTCTTTCGGTTTCAGTTATTTTCTCTTTTCTATTTCTAGGTTAGAGATTTCTTGTGTTGCTTATTTTTTTTGTGATAGCATGTGTCCGACTGGATTTAATTATTTTTCTTTGTTATTTCTTTGAAACAAATTTCATTTTACATGCATGGGTTAAAAAGAACAAACACACAAATGTATATTGGTTAAAAAGAACAAACACACAAATGTACAACAAACTTTGTTTTTCATTGGGTTTAAAATTAACTCTTAGATAGAAAATACTAAAAATGGTTAAAATTAACCCCTTTGCTTGAAAAACACAACAAATGGATAAAATGAACCTTGTGCATTCTCTGTTTGTACACATTTAAGTTTTGGTTTAAAAAGAACACCATGCGAGTGTGATCTGAAATATTCATCTGCTCTCTCTTTGTTTTTAAACAAAGATCGATTGAAATATGAATATTTTGGTTCTCTTTTGTGAGCCTTAGATCTTCGGCTTGCTTTGGTGGGAAAAAGTACTCACCCCAAAGCGACTCAAACTGGGAACGTTCTAAAGCCAAGCGACACCCAACCTATATATAAATTCGAATGTTAAGGAAAGCTTAGCATTATAGAACTTCCTGCGGACCAGCAATTGACTCCTCAAGCACCCTTGTGGTACGTAAAAACCTGTAGAGCATAACCTCTATAGACTGGGATGATAATTCATCTCATGTGCCCTTCTGAATGGGTGCCCGAATTAAATCCTTTGTGTTAGAATACCAAAAACCTTATATTCTTTAGTGCAACAACGATCGTTGCAAAGGCACTCACACCTATGTAGTTCTTAGTAGAAATGATCAATCTACCATGGGAGTTTCATGGAAGTTGGAAGCTTGGTTGCCTTGAGAAGTGAGTGCACTGTAAGGGGGAGCCCATGGGGCTAAGCTTCTGGATTCATTCGCTAAGGATATGCAGTTCGCAGGATCCATAAGAATATTGTCCTTGCAGCCCTAGGATTTTTTTCAATGTCTTTAATGTGGTTGATTTTCAATTTTTACAACAACAAGTGTTTGCCAAACTATTTTCAGAAAACTTCCACCACTGAACATCAAACTTGCTAAAATCAGAGTAAAAAATGGTAAAATCTGCAAAGACTTTCTTCCAAAATTTTCTTTCTGCGACGCAAACGCTTTGTCGAACCACATATGCCATATTTTGAGCCGCAATTGCTCTGATGAGCCACATTTGAAACATCCTAAGCCACAATCACTCTGATGAGCCGCATTTTAAAAATCTTGCATCACATTCACCATTCAGTGCCACATTTGCCAGTATCAAACCACATTCGCTATTTCGAGTCGCATTCGCCAGTCCTAGAACCGTATTTTCCATTCTAAGCCACATTTTCTCTATCGTGCTGCATTCACTACGACACATTTGCAAAAAAACTTCACAATCATCCTCCCACTTTCAAAATTGAAATCCAATTTTTTTCTTTTCTAGAATTACATCAAGTCTTCCTTCATTGTTACTGTTTAAATGAGACACTAAATTTCTCAACTTCCCTTAAACATTGAATTATAGATACCATTTTTTTTTTAGGATCATAATAGGGTTCCAATTCCATTCCATTAGTTGCATTGTTAACTCTACCATCTCCTTGGACACTTATCTTTGCGTATTTTAGGAGTAGAATCTTCGCATCCATTGTCAAAACTTTGCATTCAATAGTAGGTTATCATTGGACCCAATTACCCTTTGTCATTTAGTCAAATATTTTATGAATTATTTCCCACTCAATAGTCTAGTGTGGAAACTTCACTTTGTCCTCTTTTAGTCATTTTATGGTCCATTGATTTTCCAAACCTGAATTATTGCAAACACTTGGTTTTCTCAAGTAGTCAGCTCCTTAGATTTCTCAATAGTGAGTACATCTTAGGCTCCCTTTAGTTTCATACCATTTAGCATCTCCATTTTAGTGTCACACCATTTGCATTCACAAATATTTGGCCTCATTTTGGTCTCATTGGCATTCCTAAAATTCCAAAAAACCCAAAAACATAGTATCATATTTAGATCATTCTCCCCCATCATCCAAAAGTTGAGCAAAACTTTTATGGTTGAAACTAGATTATAGAAAAAGAAAAGACTCGTGGATTCCTTTGGACAAGACACCAACTTTCTTGGTTTCACAACTAGCATAGATTCCTTCCCTAATGACATGAACAATCCTTCTTATAACATGGGAAATTCCAATATCAATCCTTTTAGTGAGATGAACATCCCACCCTCTCCATAAGATCTTTTTGAACAATTTATCCGAAGAGACTCAAATGGGGAAGTCTTTGAAGAAGACATATTAGTTGCTGCCCAACACATAGAAGTTGCTTTTTTTGTGGAAGAAGTACTCTTAAATGACTCCATATTCCTAGCGATGATCCTTGACCAAGGGGCTAAGTTACCATAGGGATATAACCTCAACACTATTAGAGCAACATCTCCGGATCCCCCATCACACAATCCTTCCATGGGAGCTTCTTCACAAAATATCATCAACACCATCAATGCTACCTCCCTTAGTCATACTACCACCACAACCAACACAACATCTATTGGGGGATCATCTACCCAAACCAACACCACATCACAATCCATCCCCCAAAAAACATCCACCATTCCTTCACAAACAATAGGTGCAACCACCTCAAATATCTTTGGAACTTCATCTAGTTCTATGGGTACATCAACAAACCTGTTATTAGGTTCTTCAAATGCTATGACAACCAACTCATCCAACCCTTTTGGGAGAAATAAATGAAGATTTGTCATTCAAGGCACCCAACCTAATTCCTCAAAGGTTAATACCAACATTCTTGTGAGCCAAAACACCAACATCCCTCATTGCCAAAATTTCTTATTTGGGAAAGGCAATCAAAGCACACAATATTTCACTCCATTTGGGTATCAACACACACAAAATAAACAAGGCCCTCAAATTCAATCCAACATGACAGGATCTCATATCCCCACTTATGCCTCTCAAGTTCATACACATCAGCACATACCTCATCAAAAAACTCATTTCCAACAACCACACAATCATAATACTCATTTTTCCCACCGACAACCAATTCCAAATCAACACATCTCATCACAACAGGTGGGCACAAAATCCATCCCTATCACCAACATGTGCAATGCTACCAACAACCCAATTGTGGAATCACTCACATGCCAACTTGCTGCTCTTCAAATGCAAGTGGAGACCTTGCAACAATCCAACAAAAAGTATTACATGTCACATGAATTGTGTCCATATCTATTCGACACAACCTTGTATATTCCAACCTTTCCTCATGGATATGTGGTACCTCACTTTCCTAAATACAAAGGAAAAATGAACCCTATTGAACACATAAGAGAATTCACCACTAGTTGCATGGACATTGCATATGAGAAAACATATCTCATGAGACTTTTTTCTAGAAGTCTTGTAGGTCATGCACTGGAATGGTTCTCACTATTGCCTAAAGGAATCAAAACATGGGATGAATTGGCAAACAAGTTTGTTGAAAATTATGCCTATAACATTGACAGGGATATCGACATTGCCTCCTTATGCAGACTTACCCAAGAGGATGCATGAGAGACTTTTATCCCATTTTTTCAAAGATGGAGAACCTTAGCAAGCAAAAGTCTAGTAGAGAATCCTGAAAAGGAAAAAGTCACCATGTTTGTACAAAATCTCCTAGGATCGCTAAGGTATGGCTTACAAGTCCATTGTTGCACCACCTTTGTTGACCTTGTTGAAAAGGGTGTTCAACTTGAGAAAGCCTTGATTTCCAAAGGCGAACTAAAATATGGTGGAAAAACCATCAACACCACCACAAACAATAACCCAAGTAGCTCCAATGACAAAACCAAATACTGGGTTAAGAAAATACACATTACCAATGACAGTGTGGTTGATGCAAAAATTGTAAATGCAACAGGTCATGTACTCACCATCAAAGGAGTACAAAATAAAAATGAACCTATAACTACACCGACACCAACTGCCAATGCTATCCAAAGAAATCCTACTCAGGTTAATCAAAGGCAGCTGTGTCAACCACGACAATTCCAAAAATGTACATATACCCCTTTGGGTGAACCTATCGAAATTATCTTGAAGAAACTTCTCCAAAACAATGTCATAACTTTGGAAGAACCTAAACCGTATGACCTTGGTCAGTTCAAGCCATCATGGTGGGATGATTATGCATTTTGTGATTACCACCGTGTCAAAGGGTACAAAACTTCCTCTTGTCACCAATTGTGAAATATGGTACAAGACCTTATTGAAACCATACCATTGAGTTAGGAGGTCAATCATCTGCATCTAATGCAAATCATACAATTCACAAGAACCCATTGTAGGACCATGGTAAACCTTCCTCATCTGGCATGAAGAATAACAATAATCAAGCCAATCACATCTGTCCTGCCTACAATAACATTTGTCTTGCCTACAATTATCCCAGAGGCACCATTACTAACAATCTTCGCGCTGCTAATGAAGATGAGTGTGTTAATAATATTACCATTAAAAATGCCCTAGAATGCAATTTCACCACGCATAAAGGCAAGGTCACTATCTCGGGTCCTTCTGCACGTCAGCTTAAAATCACCATACCTAGTCCATCTGCCAAACAGTCAAACCCTAAACCAGAGTTCAACCTTATTGAGCAATTGAATAAAACACCCACTCAAATATCCATTCTCGAATTTCTCTGTATCTCACCTACACATAAGGCCATCTTGGATAAAGTCCTACAAGAGTCATCCGTCCCAACCAACATCAATGTCAACCCTTTTGAAACTATGGTTGGATATTTGAATTCGCCTCATCACATTACCTTCTCGGATAATGACCATTCCTCACCCAAACCATCTCATAATGATGCCCTTCATATTGAGATTTTTGTCCACAAACATAAGGTTAGACGAGTCTTAGTAGATGGCAGAGTAGGATTGAACATCCGCTCTTTAAAATTGGTTAAATCTCTTGGCTTCTCTGATGCATGTGTAGATGCTACCAAGAGGATTGTCATCAAGGCATATGATGATGAAGAATGCACCTATAAAGGCGTCATTACAATTCCACTATGGGTGGGACCAGTTATCATAGATACAACATGCCATGTTCTAGATCGTGACATACATTAAAATATTTTACTTGGTCGCCCCTGGATTCTTACTCTAAAGGCCATTCCTTCCACATACCACCAATGCCTGAAATTCCCTTTTGATGGTATTGAAATCACAATCCTAGGAGATCCTGGTCCATTTCAATATTGTACCAATATGCGAACCACTATTGAGCACCAAGTACCCATAAATTGAGAAGCCTTAGTTTCCACCTCTTCCAAATATATTGACCCATCTACACTCACCAAATCATCCATCCCACCAAATTCTTCCACACCATCTTCCTCAACCTCCATACCAAGTAAAGACCTTCAGATCCAGGACCTTGGCTATGGAGAATTCAAACTGAATACAGCTTACTATATCACCACAATACCTAAGCCATCTAAATTCTATGGTATACCATGTTTAGCAATCAAGCCCAAAACAACTTTCAAGGTTCCACCAAAAAGTGTTTTCACACTATGGGGGGATATGGGTAATGAAGTCATCATTGACATAGCTAACTGGATCTACAAAGACCCAGAAGAGTTGCCTCCACTACCAGTGCATCTCTATGGAAAAGGCTATGATATATGCAAGGCCCTAGGTTGTGACGACACAATCGGTCTTGGAAAGGACAACAATGGAAGGAGGGAACCTATTATCATTTCTGCAAGACCAAGGTACATAGAGCTAGGGTTTGACCAACTCAAAATTGATGATTGACGTACCTATGAACTTTAAAGTGAGGGTGTAATGGCTACAGAAAGTGTCGAGACATGTGAAGAATCCCTTACTGAAACTAACTCAAATGAATGGGAATGAGGATTTGAGAAAACCCTAAGTGACTATGATATTGATGAACTATTCCTGGATCCTGGTCAACTCCCCTTTGAAGAACGATTCTGACAAGAGTACAATATTGATCCCATTGACCAACATTCCAAAAATAAGGAATGGGTAAGCATTCCTTGGGATCCAAAAGAACATAAGGTATCCTCAACAATACCTGAAATATCTCGCCCCATTCTCGAGCCCACCCATGAGCCTAACTTATCTGAGCCCATTGTCCATACCTCTGAAAAGCCATCCAGTAGTTATGATGCTAATACTTCTATTCCCTATCATGACTTTGAGTTCAACTCATCAGAATCGGAGTATGGTCCATCCATTGCATCTGACACGGAAGTTGAAATTGACAACTTTTCCTTCACACTTGAGGCATCAATTTGCACACTTTCTGTATCTTCCGCATCTTTTACCAACATTGACGATGAGATCCCCCTTGTTTACCCACAACTAATTGAATTGGACCAACAAGATCCACCAGTGATGGACATCTTTCAGAATGATGAGGCAATAGCAAAACTCATGGGGTTTCGAGAAGGCATACCATGGGGTGATCACAAAATAGGATTTTCCATTGACCTAGATTGTGCAGCCTACTTCAGGGAGACTGTGCAATCCTCCAGTCGCAAAAATGCAAAGAATAAGACAAAAAAAGAAATGTCTTTAGGTGAAAACATCAAGGAACCTTCTGATAACAAAATAGTAAAGATAAAGGACGTATCTGAAGGTTAAAACCTCTCTGAGGTGCCTAAGGATGGAGGATTGGAATTTCTTCCCATAACACAAGAAAAAATGGCCATGATAATTGAAGTAAACATAGCCAAACTAGAGAATCCCAAAATGGTTCTCTTGGCCGCATCATTAATAGATGAAGAAAAACCTGAGTTCCAACAATTCTTCACAGAAAGGAAGGTTAACTTCGCATGGTCATATGCTGACATGCCAGGCCTAGATCCAAAATTGGTATTACATCATCTTCCAATATTTCCAATTATCAAATCAATCAAACAAAAGTTGTGAAAAATGCATCCACAAATTGCACTACTGGTAAAGGTTGAACTAAAGAAGTTACTAGATGCTAGATTTATAAGATCAATAGATTATGTCGACTGGATATCCAATATTGTCCCTGTCACAAAGCCAAACAGACAAATCTGTATCTGCACAGATTCTAGAGATTTGAATAAGGCTTGCCCAAAGGATGATTTCCCATTACCAAATTATATAGACATGATTATTTATCTCATGGTAGGGTACGAGATGCTATCTCTCATGGATGGTTTCTTGAGTTATAACCAAATCTGAATTGCAACAGAGGATCAGCACAAAATGGCATTCACCTGCCCATGGGGAACATATTGTTGGAATGTCATGCCTTTTGGCTTAAAGAGTGCAGGCGCCACATACCAGAGAGCTATTACAAAAATATTTCATGACATGATGCATATCCTAATCGAATATTATGTGGATGACCTCTTCGCAAAATATTTGACACGGAAAGATCATCTCAAAGTCCTGGACAAAATTTTTAGACGGCTAGAGGTTTACAAGGTTCATTTGAACCCAAAAAAATGTGTCTTTGGAGTCACTTTAGGCAAGCTTTTGGGATACATAGTTTCATGGCGAGGCATTGAAGTTGATCCCACAAAAGTCAAAGAAATTATAGACATGCCTCCACCAAAAGGAATCAACGAGTTGAGAACACTTCATGGTAGACTGCACTCCATTTGTTGATTCATCACACAGTTAGCAAATAAGTGTCAACCATTTCAATACCTGTTACGCAAAATTATTCCCTTTGTATGGACGGACAAATGCCACATAGCATTCGAACAAATTAAAGAATATATGTTGACACCACTAGTCCTAACGTCGCCCATTGAAGGCAAGCCATTGATCCTGTATGTCTCTGCAATTACAAATGCACTGGGGGCATTATTGGCGCAAAATGACAATGAGGAAAAAGAAAGAGCCATATACTACATCGGTCGCACACTGATAGGATATGAGTTGAACTATACAACCATTGAATGTGCATGCCTTGCAATTGTCTTTGTAGAATAGAAATGAAGGCATTACATGTTGAGCCACCAAACACACCTGGTAGCCAAGATTGACCCACTAAAATATCTCCTAAGTTAGGCAGCATTGACAGGTTGTTTGGCGAAGTGGGTCATGATATTGAGTGAGTATGACATACAATATGTTGAACACAAGGCAATAAAAGGTCAAGTAATAGCAGGTCAACTTGTAGATGCATCGATCTAATCCACTCATCCATTGATAACTGATTTTTTGGATGAGTTTATCTTTCATGCAAAACCAACCTTACCATGGAAGCTATATTTTGATGGGTCCTACACTGGTCACGGCTCAGGAGCTAGTATTTTGTTTATCACACCACAAGGGGATTCAATTCCTAAATCATTCCAGATAGCCTTCCCTTGTACTAATAACATTGTAGAATATGAGGCATTGGTCACAGGTCTCAAGATAGCAGTTAAATGGAAAATTCAGACATTGCTCGTATTCGGGGATTCTCAGTTAGTCATCAACCAAGTGAATGATGATTATGAAACAAAAGATGAGAAGTTGCTTCCCTACAAATGAATGGTGGATAAATTCATGACATATTTCAAAATGATTTCCTTTGAACAAATCCCAAGGACACAAAATAAGGTAGCCGATGCAATGGCTACTATTGGATCTCTCTTAGACATCCCTAAAAATGTGTCACAATTTGAGTTCTTAGTGGAACAGTTGTTGATGCTTGCATATGATATCCCAGAGTCAGAAATGGTTTGTGAGATTGTTGGTCCTAGTTCACCTTGGTACCAAGAAATCTATGATTATCTTAAGTCCCAAACCCTACCACCCAACCTTTTCAACAACCAAAGAAAGTCCTTTATCCGAAAAGCCGCAAGACACACCATCGTTAGTGACACCCTATACCACTATGGCTCTGATAACACCCTTCTTCACTATCTCGACACTGATGAAGCCCAAACAACTTTATGAGAAGTACATGAGGGTATATGTGGATCTCATTCGAGTGGTCCAACATTAGCTCGAAAAGTCACCAGACTTGGATACTATTGGCCGACATTAGAAAAAGATGCTCTTCAATTTGTCAAAACATGTTGGAAATGCCAAGTGCATAGTGACCTAATTCATGCACATGCACAAGAGCTAATACCGATCACTTCTCCATGGAATTTTGCACAATGGGGACTCGACCTCATGGGCAAGATCCATCCATCCTCCTCTAACGGCCATAAATTCATAATCACCACTATTGAGTACTTTATTAAGTGCATTGAAGCCATCCCTCTCACTTACATCACCGATAAGCAAATATAAAAGTTTATGCTAAATTACATCATATGCCGATATGGTGTCCCACAATCCATCATCACAGATAACGGTAGTCCATTCAAAAATTAGGACGTTCATGAACTCTGTGAGTGACTCCACATCCAACATCATTTCTCCACCCCATATTACTCACAAGGTAATGGCCAAGCTGAGGTGTCAAATAAAACAATTCTTCACATCCTCAAGAAGACCGTCAACGACACTGGCCAAGATTGGCACCTACAACTTAATCCTGCTTTATGGGCCTATTGTACCAGCATTCGTACCACCACTAGAGCCACTCCATTTTCCTTGGTTTATAGATCTGAGGCCATATTTCCCATCGAGGTCGAAATCCCTTCTCTTCGAGTCTCCTTGAAAGGAATGATTGATGATGAAGAGTACAAATAGTCTCGCCTATATGAGCTAGAAATGTTACAAGAAAGACAAAAAAATGCCTTAAATAATTTGTAGGCATATCAAAATCGTCTCTACCAAAGCTATAACAAAAGAGTAATGGTGAGAAAATTCAAAATCAGTGACTTGGTCCTCATGCAGAACCCAAGAAATCAGGCAGACTAGGAAAAACTTGGAAATTTTGAGGCTAATTGGCTAGGTTCCTATATTGTTATTGCAACATTTGATTCTAGAGCTTATTAGCTAGCCAACTTGATGGAGAACATTTGACAGAACCCATCAACAACTTACATCTACAAAATTTCTACACATAGCATCAGAGAGTTTGACTGAAAAACCTAAAAATACAAAAAAAATGAAAATAGAGAAAAAAATCATCCCTTGATGAAAACCTGGCAAACAGGCATCTTGGTGACACCAAAAAAAAAATACAAAAAAAAAATGGAAAAAATAGTCAAAAGAAATAAATTCATCCAATAGTGAAAACTTGGAAAACAAGCACTTTGGATAAGTACCATGGTGAAAACCTGGAAAACAAGTGCCATGCGTAGTCTATTGTTGCTTCGCCATCTACTGTTACTCTCATCGATCTTTATCCACTTTTCATAATCATGAAAGCCTGACACATTCATGACCTTTGTCCTAAGTCCTATCAATTTTGACCATGGTTAGCATTTGGTTGACATCATCCCTTGCATATCCTTGCCTTTTGCCTTGTGTCTTCCTATCTCCATATCATTGGACTCGGGTAATCCTCGGTTTATTTGGGGGAAAGAACTTCATTGTGTAACTACAGTGGGTGTTACATATGATCCTACATGTGTAAAAATTCCTGAAAAAATCCTAAAAATCTGAAAAAGTCTTGAAAAAATCCTAAAAATATGAAAAAGTCCTGAAAAAAGTCCTAAAAAATCCAAAAAAGTTCTTAAAAAAGATCTAAAAATTTAAAATATCCTGAGAAAATCCAAAAATGGAGTCAAAGTCAATATTTGTCTGGTCAATCCAATCAGTCTCTTCAATCAATCTTTTCTCCATGTCCAAACTACGTTGTCTCTACGCATTTGCTACGTAGGCAAGATTCATCTTTGAATCCCCAAGACATTAGGTTAGTCTTTATAGGTTTGTCAAAATAAAATCATGATTCCAACTTCTGTCCTTTGGACAAGGTCATTGGTCATGTTGAACTATGAGGTATTTGAGTGCATGACATAGGCAAGGCCATCAATCAATGAGCCCTCGAGGCCGCACTAGGTCAGTCCATTAGGGTTCATGGAACAACGTTTTCACACACGTCAAAATTTCTTCAAATCAAGCAAGTCTTCGATCAATCCCGAGCAAACAATCTATCAACAGTATATGTCATCAACATTTTCAGTAAATTTTGCATGTCAGTAATGACATGTAATCAAATTCTATCAAGACAATTCAACCTGGCAAAATTTTGGGTTCTTCTTCAAATGTGTCCTTCTGAAATGCAACTCTCATCATTTCTTTATCTTTTGGATGTGGCCTTCCTAAGCATCATCATCCTCATCAGCAATTTTGATGGATTCTCCTAAATCTGAGAATTGATCTCCTAGATATCACCGTCATTCAGGATGTGTCCTTCCTAAATTTGATATCACTCAACATTTGGCAACACTTGACATTAAAACACTTGGAAAACACTTGGAAAATTTTATCTTTCTTTTTGATGGTTATCATGATATTAGTTCCTTCTGTCATAGGAGCCACGACATATCATGATGATCATCCTTGTCTTTTATAATCACCTTGCTAGTATTTTCTCAAGGATGTCCTAATTTCAGGATTTAGAGAAGCAATGACTTAGCACGATGATTTTCTTGTCTATTTTTTACTATCATGTGGCTAGTTTCTCGAGGATGTCCTAACATCAGTATTAGAGAAGCAACAACATCTCATGATTAGCCTGGTTTTTCTGACAGTTGGTCTTGACAAAATGACTAGGGGCAATTATGTTCCTCATATGAGTAATGATCATCCTTGTCTATGACTGTTGATCTATGTGATGGTTCGACCTTGCACACTATGAATCTACGTCATATCATAGTGTTTTTCGACCATCATGACATTTTCGCCCAATGATGATTAAAGAGAAACAACTAGGATAGCACTATAGCAAAGCTTTGAAGGATTTTTGTTTTCTGCACTAACATGCATGTCTTTCTTCGCACTAACATCCATCTTTGTCTTCTCTCATCTCATTTTCTGATGATATCCTATGACATGCACAAAAAAAAGGTTGCATACATAATCATACGAGCATCTCATATTCACATTTCACATCTGCATAACTCAAATATCATATTCACAATGCATTTAAATCCATCTATAATCATAAATAAAACCATCATTTGCATTACAATATAGGCATCATAAATAACATTTACATTAAAATATGAGCATCACATCATCATCACATTATAAAATGCATACATACATAACCACATCCATAATTGCATTCATAAACATAAGAATAATATCCATACATCTCATAGTATCATAAAAGCATCACATAGCATCTAAAAAACACCATAACACATAGAATCATATAGGCCACATCAAAAATTGCATCATATATATATATAATCTCAAAAATGTAATCTCACAGGATAGAATCATATGATATCCCAAAAATGGAGCTCGCAGGCTCGAACAAGCAAAACATACAAGTGTCTAATATAAATGTCTGAATAACAAGTCTTAGGATGTGCCTCCTTGATCTCGTGGTGGTGAATTGTAGGGTGGCTATGACTGACCAACCACATGAAAAGTAACCTGGATGGGAGTGGTGTCCTGAGTCTGACTTTGCGATCTTGAGGGATTGGTAACAAGAGGTTGGCTCTGCTCTGCCTAGTGTCCTAATGACACTGATTTGTGCCCATGCTCTGACCTATGGCTATGGCTTGATGAATGCCTATGTGAGCTGTGTGACCTGTGGCTTGATGACTATCCTAATGACATGGACCCCTTAGCACTAGTGTGACTAACACTGTGTGACCTACTATTGCTATGGGTCCGGGTGCCACTGCTTGTCCTGCTATAGGATCGGGACAAACCTAGGTCTCATCACTCTGGTGGAACAACCTGCTCGTATAACAACCTATACCAGGCCCTGCTCTTTGCCATCTTGGCTAGCTCCTGAGCCATATCCCTTGTCGGCCCAAAGCACAACTCTGAAAACTCAGTAACCCACCGATCTAACTCCTACTGTTGGATAACAGCCTGATCCCTCTCAACCCAGGTGACCTCTAACTCTACTACCAAGGCCTTGTTCCGAGATAAGGCTATGTCCAGTTTGCTCTAAAGATCTATGATCCTCTGATCAATAGTGGCATCTACAGGAAAAATGGGTGACCTGTCACCCTCCTTGTCTCTGGTGATCATCCGCTCTCACAACCTCCGATCTATCTCATCCTCCCCCTCATCCTCCTCCTCCTCCTCATCCCTCTCTTCCTCTCCTCGAACCTCCTCCACATCTATATCAAGAGGCTATCCCCTGACAAAGGGATCCTCCTCTACCCTCACCTCCACCTCCTCCTCTCCCCCCTTGACTACATCCTCTACCCTCACCTGCACCTCTTCCTGACCCCCTCTAATCTCCTCCCCTACCTCCTGCTCGGTAGACAACTCTCTCTCCTCACCCTCCTCACGAATGGGTGACAATGGTGCACCACCCACCCTCTGCCTAACTCTCTTGGTTTGTCTTTGCCCTTTGTCATCCCTCCTCCTCCTAACACCCCTCCCATCTCCTCCATCCCCTCCTCCCCCGCCACCCCCATCATCCCCATCTCTTTTGCCTCCATCCCCCCTACCTCCATCTCTTCCTCTATCCCCCCTGCCTCCATCTCTGCCTCTATCACCCCTACGTCCATCTTTGCCTCCATCTCCCCTGCTTCCATCTCTCCCTCCAACACCTCTACCATTTTTGTCTCCATACCTACCACCCCGACCTCCTCTCCATACCCATGAGATGATTGATCTCCGATCTATAGGTGGCGGACCATCTAGATCTGTCAATGGGATAGACTGGTGAATTTGCCACCAGGCGTCGAACTTGGTAGATGTACCTACATCTGCTGGACCACCCCTCCACATCTAATGAATTGTAATGAGATCATCTACATGTTGCTCAACCACTGTCACTACTATGGGCAACCCCCATATGGTCTCACTAGAAGACCGAGCATACTCTGTGGTGCCTACCGACACATCTTGTTGCTCCTTGAACTGTCGTAGTAGTCACTGGGGCAGGTACATCTCTATGATTTGTTGGCTCTGAACCATGCGACCAATCAAATACCGAAATTGTCTGCATAATGATAGATAAGCATCCTCATCTAGCCACTAACCGCAATCTCTCTATGACCTCCACAAAAAACTAATCATGATGTCAATCCTATGACACCAATAACCGGTATCCCCAATGCGAGTCTAACTAATTGAACCCACGTATAGATAGATATATGGCATCCCATCACCCAACTACTGCATGTGTACTGGTGGCCAAAAAATGGGAATGCACTCCCATGCCCAGATCATGAGGAGAGTAGTCCCACAATTGATACTCTGGCCCTGATGATATAACATGGCCAACAAACAAGGCCCCCAAGAAAAAATGGTCCTCTGTCCTCACGTACGGACTAATACATCCCCCCATCCAATAGGAAATCCATGACCACGACGATCTAGAATCAATAATCCAACAATCAAGGTCATAAGCATAGCATCCCACCTAGGAAACTGGTCGGCCACAACATCCTAGCCAATCTCGTTACCATCAATGCCTAGGTTGACACCATGAACATCCTCGTACATCTTTGATAGGGCCTATCACCCTCAGTGTAGATCATATACAACTCTCTCTTTGCTGATCGATATGCGAAGAATGAGGTACACATCCTCTAGGGTAACTATAGCCACTCCTGTAGGTAGATGAAAAGAGCAAGTCTCCGAGTGCCACCTCTCGCAAAGAGCTGTCAGCAAACTCCTATTTGCTCGTATAATGGGCATGTATGTGATGTAGTATAAACCCAGTGTCATCAGGCACTATCTCTCCCTATCGCTCAAATGGTCTCTAAAGGCGTATGTCGCCAACCTAAACTCTCATGTATAAATCGGCACAAGTCATCTCTGCATAGGAAAAGACAAGAATTAACACACATGGGACAACATTGTTGACAAATTATTACTATTGGGAAGTGAAAGGTACATCTAAAACTAATATCTGCATAAAGTCAACATTGGTCAACTCTGGTCAACTGCAACTATGTCGCATTGACTACAAATGCATCACGATTCATCACTTGTGGCTCTGCACATGGCAGTTGTGTCATAATCTGTCAAATGCGTCACCCTATCTAGCAATTGTGTAGCCTAACAATGACTATGCCATTTGATATGGCATTTGCATCATGATCTCTCAATTGCGTCGTTTGACCTGGCAATTGCATCACAACATTGCAAATGCGTCACAGAATGCCTCACTTGCATTACAATCTGATGATTGCGTTGTTTCCCCTATAAAATGTGGACTTTTATACTTTGGTCTATCTACTCGGTGCACTGCATCGCGACACAAACAAATGCATCGAACGCGAAGGCGTTTGCAGCTTACGTGATAGCATTTACGTCGCAACGGATTTGATTAACCCCCCGCAAACCCTCATAAATGCATAAAATTTTAAAATTTATAAGTGGGATAGGGTACTTACCGACACCTCTGTGCCTTCGGGTCGTCGGAAGGTCCACACGTGGTAGCCATAGTGATCTGTCAGGGATATCACCATCGCCTCCTTAAGCTCTAATCTCTGAAAATGTTATATAGAAAATGAGCAAATGACACTTGGTTTTTCTTTTTCAACCTATTTATAGGCTGAAAATTAGGGTTTTGACCTAGTAGGCTTATACTGGAGGCCCATTTGACTGTCTTTCTCTAGCATTTTGGCTAGCCTAGTGTTCTTCACTGTCGAATCTGATCACGAGATTGTTCCTCTGGCTATTAATTGAATTAATCGGGACACTTTCCAAATTTTTCTGACCCAGGGTCAAAATTTGAAAATTTTCTCGAGGGGGCATATGTACTCTGTACCTTCGCTGGGGCATATTCGAGACTTGTTTTCTTTGTCATAACATGATAAACTGCATTATGACAAAGATGGGAAAATGTAGACACATAAAAATGACCAAGGCCTACAAGCAATATTTTGCCACCTTTTCCTAGCATAATTATGACATTTTAATTATGTTTCTAATCCACCTTCAACTATTAATTGAATAATGAATAATTATTTAATTAATTCATGATCTTCTATTCTTCATGATCATTAAATAAACAAATCTTATTTATTTATTTAATGTGTCTCTAATTATTAAAGTCGTCTCATAAATAAATAAAGTCTCATTTATTTAATTAGTCTATATCATTAATGTCCTCTTGATTATTAAATAAATATATTTTAATATATTTATTTAATATGTCACTAATCCCTAAATCCTCTTTTAATTAAAATAATTTATTAATTTATTTAATTAATTAACTACCTCTTCTAAATTAAATAATTATTCCTAATTATTTAATTTGCTTTATGTGACACTTCCATCTTTTTAAATAAAATAATTTATTTAAAAATGTCTCACATGGTTAACTGATTCTTCTTTTAGTAATTAATTTCAAAATCAATTACTTATTATTTAATTGATTCTTGTTTTAGTAATTAATTTCAAAATAAATTACTTATTATCTCACAAAATCCCTATTTTGAATTAATTTAATTCAAAATGGAAATATTCTTCTACAAATCAAGTAATTGCTAAAATTACCGATTTTCTAAAAATCTCACCTTCTTATCTTCTGATTTTTACTAATTTCATCTCAATGTCACATTTATTCTCCATCATTGATTTATTTTCCTAAATTAAATCTTGTCCACACATTTGAGAATTTTACCCTAACCCTAATTGAGAGTTGCCACTTTGAATCTTGACCATTGATTCTAGGGCATTTCTCAATCTCTAATCTCATCCGTCCATTCAAGATTGCATTTTCTATAAAATGGCAATCTTGTCCTCATTTTCGACACCTCTTAATATTGCAATCTCTTATCATTATATTCTTGCATACTTGTTATAATTTTAACTATTTGCATTCTAGAATTAATTTTCTTGTGCAACAAGTATTTAAGAAATCCTTTAAAGTTTTGCTTAGGACTAGGCATTAAAGAACTTGCTCATCAAATCTGAGGGCACATTCTTCATCACAACAATCTAAGAAGGTACAATGGAAATCAGCCATGGAGGAGAAAGGCTTTGTGAAAATAACAGTAAATCAATTACACAAATTACACAAATTATACATTATATATAATTAAACCATTTTCTCACAACAATATTTAAATTTCCATTGAAAACAAACAATTTCTTTTTTGCAATTTCGTTCAACAAATGCATAGCCATTATAATAATTAAAATTTGAATCATTTAATCATGTAAAATACGTTCTAATTAATTAAGTGGTGTGTGAGATTCCATCATCCTCATTAATGTCTAATGGGTAAAATGACGCTACCTGATCAATGTTCTCGCCTTCATTCTTGTTCACCTATTCCTGCATTCACTTGCACTCAATTTTTTATCAACAATGACAAACCCCAAATTTCACAATAATGAATTTCAAATCATTTCATTTGCATTTAAATTTCAATTTCAATTTAAATAATTATTTAACATAAATATGCAAATCTCATGATTAATAATTTTAATTTAATAATCGATAAAATCAGTACATGACATAGATAGGGTGGCACACCAGTTTGGAGAGATGTAGGATAGGCTTGATGATCAGTACATGGTGATCTTTTTTCGTACTACAAGAGAGACGACATGGGTCTAGCACATCCTGATAGCTGAGGTAGTGTCTTCCTTCAGACAGTTAGTGGCATGACCATGGTCGTATGATCAGGGGCCAGCAGATGCAGGGGTGACTCTGGCGTACAGAGTTTGGTTTAGGCCTCCCCTTAGATTGATAGTTCCCAGTGTAGAACTCCCTCGGCGGAGGCCTAGAGGCAGATCAGCTGGTAGGGGGAGAGGATAGGGTTGCAGAGGTGATAGAGATAGAGGAGGAGGTGGGCCACCTCCTCATCAGACACCTCCCAAAGATCAAGCACAATAGGCACCTCCACGGGTAGAGGCACAGGTCGACCAACTGAGAGATGGGGATAGAGCAGTCCCACAACAATAGCCACCAGTGCAACTAGACCATAGAGACACATTGATCGAACAGTTGCAGGGTCAAATTCAGGTATTGATTGCAAAGAGGGATGAGGCTCGACAACAGGTTGTGACAGTTACTACCAAGAGAGACAAGGCTCGATCTGAGAGGGATCAAGAGATTGGTCAATAGAGGCAGCTAAAGAGTATGACTTCATCATCTCAGGGCTGATCAGTTTCCCTATGGGCATACAAAGAGGTAGTCAGAGAGGTTGAGTACTATCGACAACATTATAGACAGGCAGTACTAGCAGCAGGCCAGGTGCCAGACTTTTCTCAGCAGACAGGGATGAGGCTGCCAGAGAACCATGGTGAGAGGCAGGTGGGAGAGGGCAGCAACCAGTAGGGCTAGCCCTTGATCACAGACATTTTCCATTTTTGATTTATGGGCCTCGATTATTGCCCCTATTGTATTATAAATTTTTAGGCACACTTGATCTGATTTTTTTACCATGATAGTATATTTTTAATGATATATATGAGATGGTGTGGCTTTATGATATGTCTTGCAATGTATGATATGGTAGATGCATTTTAATTTCCTATGTGTTGTGAGATGCTTCTCTTTTTATGCTCATGCAATATGATGTATGCTAGATGTACTTCCTTTTGTATCATTTTGATGGTTATGAGGTAAATGATATGCTAATGATGGTGTATTTATGTGCAAATGATGAAATGAAATGCAATTGATAAATACTATGCAAATGATTAATGATGATGATGCATGCTAATGGTTTTTTTTTTTTATTATGTCCTCAATGTTTCACGTATGATGTGTAATGATTTCTTAAGATGCTTAGAATAAAAAAATTATATTATTCTTCATAACTTAAGATGATGATAATTTGGTATGATCTACGATATGATATGCACTTATTCTAATGATCCTGTGGATGCAGGGTGTATGCATTGGTTATGTTTCAATTAACTATCATGATACCATGTTAGTATGGAAAGAAGATAGAAGACCTTATAATCAATGAGTTAGTTAGGATGATGGTGATTTTCCTACCAAGAGTTGGGATTTTTAAAGGGCCAATTATGTTATGTTTGATAACACACATAGGTATGATGCATCAAACTATAAATAACCAAGATGACATTGTACCCAGTGTGATGGACCTTGACTTGACAATTAGATAGGAGTATTCTAGTTCACACTTAGCATACAAAATTCATTCATGATGTAGTTCAAACATTCTAAACATCTCATGTTGGGGATACAGAGTCATTTTAACATCATAGAATGGACATCTAAGACAACAGTGCCTTACTGATTTCATTGAAATTACAACAAAGACATAGACAACTATGCCATAAAGTGGAAGCAGGCATAGTTGATCCCCCATTGAACCTCTGAGAAAAGTAAACGCTTGACAAAATAGTAGATTCAATACAAGAATAGATTCAAAAACATGAACCAGGCAACATGAAAGACAAACACATGGACACACAAATTTATGTGGGGGAAACCCTTTTGAGTAAAAAACCCCTCCCTCCAAAACACTCAAGTCACATGTATTATTTAGTAATTAAAACAATTACAATACAAAACCAGAGCTATGCTCTTCAAGAGTTTACATCTTATCCATCTGGAGAATACAGGCAACAACAAAACAAAATCATCACATGATTACAATATCCTCAATGACATATCATGTAGATTCCCTTCAGCTCCTCAGAAAACACTCTCAACCAGCCTTGCAACCATCCCAGCCTCAAGGCATCATAGGTTCACATCAATAAGAAATGAGAAACTAAGTGTTCGCAGTCAAGACTGTTCGAACACTCTCAGCCTCTCTCTCTAATTGCTCATCCTCCTGATCGAATTGCACACAAGAATTCTTATACCGTGTGCTTACCTGTTCAGCCCATCCTTGCTAGCAATGGTCATCAGGATAATAAATTATCCTACCTACAAGCTTCGACCATTCCCTGATGACGTGCACCACATAATCAGCAAGCTTCAAGCCACACAACATTAAATCCATCTCAGACATGTCCATCAACCTCCATTTAATAATGCAGCTCAATCGCACATCAGAAAATAACCATTCCGCCAATGAGATCTCAAAGAACTTGCCATGTGTTGCCAAACAATTCATTCGTTGCTTCTGACAGTTGGTCAAACCGGTCCAACTTGGTCAACCGAGTTTCGAGCTCATTTGAGCTCTCCCTCGTCTTCCTCGTGCAACTTCTACCCCATCCAAATCACCTCGTAGTATGGCGGTAAGGCCATCTGGGCTCGCACATTGACTCCATAGGCTATAGGCTATAGGCGGCCTTACTACACCACCGTCCTGAGTGAACTCATCGCAGACAGTAAGGCGGTAACCGCCAGGTAGACACCGTAGTACTACCAAGACCAAGCCAGACCGCTGTGGTAAAGAGGTAAAGGGAAGAAACATGAAGAAAACACTTAAGTCCAAGAAGAAACAAGCCAGAAATTTGAGGCATAATTTCCCAACAATCTCCCACTTGACGAAGAATTTCAAGATTCCTCCAAACACCCAAACAAGGATCAACACCAAGCTTCCATGCTCCAACCAAGACCCCTGTAGCAACTTAAAAAATGTCCACCATCTTAGGAAATAGCTCCAAACATAGGAACATGTTGAGGTGAAAAAGCACTAGTCTCAGGAATGCAAGCATCTAATCCTTCAGGTGGAAAAGGCACCAAAACAATAGCAGCAAAGCACAACATGAACATAGAATGAGAAACCATTAGCTAGAACAACCAAAAAATTGACTACCCTCATCCAACTGATCAAACCCACATAGCTAAAAAAAAACACCCACAACTCATGTTGAATCATCCAACTAGCCATACCTCAGAGGTATGAACATTAGTAAACTCACGCCATCAGAAAACCACCCATCAGCAGCCAAGAACAAGCACCATGTGTCAACCAGTCAAAAAATACCAAACACGTCCAAGTACTCCCATTGCAAGGGTACTATCCAGATGAATGCAACCAAAGCACCATCTCAAGTGATCTAGGCATACCAAGTCCACCAAAACCTACACATAGAAGTGAGTAACCATATAGTTATGAGGAACACCTACACTAATATGCACAACCTACAACCTCCTACTGCAAGGAAACATTTCTCTCATCAATCTTTCATAGTTCCTCCAAGGTTCCATATCTGACTGAAGAAGAGAACACAAGAACCTTTGTGTCATCACCCAAGTGGCAACACAAGATCACAAAAAAATAGTTACCAACCCAACTCCACATACATCTAAATTCAAATGAACATTCCGTAAGAAAAAGAATAGAATAGAGAGAAAACAACAAATCATAACATGTAGCATCCTCCTACATACACCTCTAAATGCTAGCTGTGCCAAGAATGATCTTCTACACATCTGAAAGGGAAAAGTCATAACAACACCCAACAGTTCCATGGATGTAGCACTTTAAAGAAAAATAGACTAACCCATATAACCATCTCCTATCAGTCCTCAAAAGCACAAGGAGAGAAACTATGCTGTCCACCTTTCATAATGAACCCTCTAGAATCTCAAAACAACTCAAGATTCATATCATGAAAGTAAGCATAACACACATCTGAAAGATATAATTCATGAATACCTTTCAAATAAACTTTACTGCCGAGAAGACCAAGAAGAGAAAAAAAAGATGTAATTTCCTTCATGGTCTTTGTTGAACTCACATTCAACCAAGGTGCAGGCTACTCAGACTTTCAACTGTAACAACATTCTCAAAAGAATTTCAGCCTCACCTTATTCTCCATGCATCCATGAGAACTAGCAATCTGTCATCTCATGCTAACTCCAAACTACATCAATGCAATAAACATGAAGTCCTCCATCATATGACCAATGTACTCAAAACAAAGAGAAACCCCAGACCACTGTTAGAGCTCCAAAACCTAGGACAAGAACTTATCATGAAATCATGACATACACATCTCCATTAGGAGATACCATGCTTCAAGTGAACAAGCCATGGTATCAAGAGAAAAGAAACATGTGAAAACTCTAATGCAAAAGCAAGAGTATACCATGACATAAAGCAAACAAACTCTAAACCAACATCACCTGTCAAGCACTACCAACATCTCAGCCAAAAAAAACCAATATCCTCCATGGGTCCAAGATGCTACACATCTTCAAATAGTGACCATGTAGATGCGAAAGAACTCTTCTACAACAACATGATCTAAGAGTACTCAAGAAGCATATGCAACACCAAAGAAGATCATTCACCACCAAGTGATGAATCCACAGTCACTGCTAAAGCTCCCACTAAACTATGACACCGAGCTTTCCAAGCACCATGGCCAACCACCCCATCACTATCAAAATCTTACACTAGTGAGTGTATCAAGCTCTCCATGACATCGTGATTCACATGCTACAAGTCCCTATCACTGACTATTCAGGTACTCAAATGTTGTCCATCCTCCCATCTCAAAACAACCATGCCAATGCACAAGTGACCATAGACAAGGTCAAATAACAGATCTCCACCATCATAGAAGCAACCTCGTGGATAATGATAGTCCACTTCCGAGTTGACTCATGACAAACATGTGGATAAAGACAGCCCACAAAAATGCACAACTTGTAGATCCACTTCAATGAAAAACCCTGTAAATCTATCATCACACTGGAAATAGAAAAATTGAGATAATCAAAGAGAACAACCCACATAGACAATATGACTCAAACACTAGATTATCAACAGATCCGATTTTCTAATCACGTCCACAACTCAAGCACCATAGTCTAGGAAACCAACAAGCACACCACAAGAATGCTGAAAGAGAAACTCATACAACCACTCCCATGCAGAGAAGAAATCACACCTCCTCAAACCATGTTGAACTACAACTATCTCATCCAGTCACACCCCAGAAGCCAGGGTCTAGAAAATAGCAGAACAACAGCTCCACAAACCACAAGTTTTCCTTGACCATAAAACCTACAAAACCATAGTGTTTATAAAGCACCCATGCATCTCCATATTCACTGCTCATCTGGATAACTCTGGAGTCTGCACACAACCATCATGGTTAACCAAGACAATGTATGCATGATAGAATTTTTAGGAAAATCTACAGAAAACCTCCAAAGCTAGAGACATGAATCTGAACCATGTGAGTGCAAGACACAGGTAAGAACAGAACATCAGGTCCATTTTAGACCATTTCCAAAAACCACAGTCATGCACAAGCATATGAGAGAGCCAAGCTATTCATAATTTACAGACCACGAGGATCAACTTAATAGCCTCCATGCAATCAGAGCAACAGAGAAACCGCCTTTAGTGCTAAGTCAGAACACACAACACAAGCACAATACTCCATGGCTGGACAACAACACAAGAAACTCCATACCACCAGGGAGCCTCTCATAATGACACCCTGTATGAAACCATGCTTCGCTACAACACAACCACAAGAACATCTCACTCCCTTTGCATCAGGAAAATTTGTTATGAGACAAGAGCCTCAGACCATATTGCAACAATATGATCAACTCAAGGAAACTCCAGTGTCTTTCACAGCTGTGTGTTGAATCAAAGAATCAACTTCCACTCATCAAAGGATCAAGCACCAACCAATTTCTCCAGATTTCCTCAAGCTTTCTAGGCTAATAAATCATCACAAGAGAAATACCTAGAACTTTAGTAACCAAGAGAAGGCTTTGACACCACTTGTTGGTATCATCAAGCCTTGACCTCCTTCAACCAACTTTGATACCACTTGTTGGGGATACAGAGTCATTCTATCATCATAGAATGGACGTCTAAGATAGAATTGCCTTAGTGATTTCATTTAAATCACAATAAAGACATAGACAACTACGCCATAAAGCAGAAGCATGCATAGTTGATCCCCCATTGACCCTCTGAGAAAAGTAAATACTTGATAAAATAGCAGATTCAACACAAGCATAGATTCAAGAACATGAACCAAGCAACATGAAAGACAAACATATGGACACACATATTTACATTGGGAAAACCCTTTCGGGTGAAAAACCCCACCCTCCAAAACACTCAGCTCACATGCATTATTCAGTAACTAAAATGGTTACAATACAAAACTAGAGCTATGCTCTTCAGGAGTTTACATCTTGTCCATCTGGAGAATATAGGAAACAAAAAAACATAATCATCACATGATTACAATGTCCTTAATGAAATCATGTAGATTCCCTTCAGCTCCTCTAAAAACACTCTTAGCCAGCCTTGCAGCCATCCCAACCTCAAGGCATCACAGGTTCACATCGATCAGAAATGAGAAACTAAGTGTTCACAGTCAAGACTGTTCGATCACTCTTAGCCTCTCTCTCTAATCGCTCATCCTCCTGATCGAACTACACATAAGAATTCTTATACCATGTGCTTACCTGTTCAACCCATCCCTACGAGAAACGGTCATTAAGATAATAAATTATCCTACTTGCAAGCTTCGACCATTCCTTGATAACGTGCACTGCATAATCAGCAAGCATTGAGCCGCACAATATTAAATCGATCTCAGACATGTCCATGAACCTCCATTTAATAATGTAGCTCAATCTCACATCCGAAAATAACCATTCGACCAATGAGATCTCAAAGAACTTGCCACGTGTCGCCAAAAAAATTGTTCGCTACTTCTGATAGTTGGTCAAACTAGTCCAACTCGGTCAACTGAGTTTTGAGCTCATCTGAGCTCTCCCTCGTCTTCCCCATGCAACCGCTGCCCCATCTAACTCACATCACAGTATGGTGGTAAGGCCATCTGGGCTCACACGTTGACTCCACTGCACTACCTTGCCCTTGTCCAAATCGCCTCATGGTATGGCGGTGAGCTCGTCCGAGCTCACCCTTGGCCATCCCATGCTACCACTGAGTCAATCATGCCTTATCACGGTGCAACGGTATCTGTCAGGCAACCTGCTGAACCATGGGTGGTAATTGCTAGGCCGACTACTAGCGGTCTCACCATGGACATTGTGGTGAGAGGAACCACTACCTATGGTATGGCGGTAACCATCGAGCCCACCGTTGGTGGTCTCACCGTGGACACCGTGGTGAGAGGGACCACTGCCTACGGTATGGCAGTAACCACTAAGCCAAGCCACTAGCGGCCTTACTACGTGTGATAAGGTGGTAACTGCCAGTGCAAGTTGCAGGCTGCCTTACCGCGCCATCGTGGTGAGTGAACTCACCATGCATAGTAAGGCGATAACCACCAGATAGACACCATGGTACCACCAAGACCAAGCCATACCACTGTGGCAAAGCGGTAAAGGGTTGAAATAGGAAGAAAATGCCTAAGTCCAAGAAGAAACAAGCCAAAAAGTCGAGGCATAATTTCCCAACATCTTGGGCCAAAACATAGAAAAGCAAGCTTTCCTATGTGGTCAACAAGATATCTAAAACATCCTCTCCACATTCCAAATAAAGTATGCATGACTAAGTTATTTTACAAGTGTATCCCACAAGCATAGTAGATAAAAGAGATAATGATCATTACCCAATTCCTTTCTCTCTACACCTATTTTTTTTTAGGCATCATCGAGAGGTCCTTGGAATGAGTGAAAAATAAGGTAAGGTAAAGAAAGACCAAATAAAGAGAACCAACAAGATAATGTTCTTCATACCGCTAGCTAGAAATAAACTACTGTGAGATACCTAGTGCTTATGTCCATCTTGCGAAGGATTCATCCTAGGACAGGTTGTGATCAAGGTTTTGATCAGACTGATTGGATGATAAGCTATTGATACTCTGAGTCGATTAACTTGCTTGCTTACTGACTTAGACTTTTGAGACTTTGATGATTAGGGTGTTCACTTTTGAATCTGCTAGATTTTCTTCCGACTGACTCACAAAAGGATGATGGTGATGACTGATATTATTATGAGTGATGATAATTGCGGGTGACAGTGAGATGAGATGAAAGCACCATTTTGGATTTTTCAGATATTTTGAGGCTCTATTTTGGTATTTTTGAAATGTTTTACAAATATTTTTGGTATTTTTGAGATTTACAATGAAGAGAGTAACCTAGAGACCTATCCTAGGGGTCTCAGGAGCTAATCCATAGATTATTCTTGCCTATGTTATACACGCAGAGACCACGTAGTTCAACTGACAACATACTTGACTCAATGATAAGATATATGGGCAAATGAATTGCCATTTTATTGCGATGGACGCCTAAGGACTAACCTAAAATGTCTTGGGGGATGATCAAAGATCAACCTTGCCTACATTTAAGCTTAGATACGACGTAGTTCGGACTAGGTGAAAGACTGACAAGACTCAATGATGAATTTTTTGAAGACTTTTTTGAGATTTTTCCGATGTTTTTGGATTTTCACATGATTTGGATGTTTTGGATTTTTCTGATGAGTTTTCTGAATGTTTTTGGATTTTCTAATGTTTTGGGAAGAGCACACAAAAGAATATACACAAATTTGATCCAATGCTAGTTCAGGAACATGCTCCCAGTGTTAAACGATAGACTACTTTAATAAAGGTAGGACAAACTGACGTTATGAATATGCCAAGTAGTACTATGGTTGAATATGATATGAGCATAAGATCAGGCTATGATATGGATGCGAACGAGTGGATGGATGGAGGATTAATGAAATATGATGGAATGAGTGAGTCGTACAGATCTTGGTGGATGGGGAGTGTTTTATTTATGCTTGGCACCTGTTTGCCAGGTTTTCACCAAGGTACTTTCCTAAAGCGTCACTGAAGTGATTTTCACTAGAGGACGAATTTTTTCTTTTACTTTTTTCAATCCTTTTTCTGATTTTTTTGGATTTTTGTGATTTTTGAATGTTTTTGTTGTCAGCAAGATGCCTATTTGCCAGGTTTTCATCAAGGTGACCAAATTTTTAGGATATTTTTCTGATTTTTTTGGATTTTTGGTTCTATACCTTGAAAGATTTTAGGCATAAATTTTTTTGAGATGGGAGTTGTTCAGAGGCTCCTACAGAGGCTCGCCTTCTGGTGTTGATAGTTGATAGGCTCATGATTTATAGCTGGCTTTGATGATGAAAGGTCCCAGCCAGTTGGGTGCAAATTTACCTTTTCTCTCTGGATTTGACACATTCATTTGGTTCTCTTTTAGCACAAGTTTGCCGACTTGGAAGGTGTGTCGCCTGATCTTCTTGTTGTAGCTGCACTTCAGGAAATTCTGATAGACTTGTAGATGGTTGAGGGCATCCATGCACCATTCATCTAATAACTCCAGTTCATTCAATCTTGAAACCCGATATTCCTCATCTGCTATGAGGTTTTGCAAAGATATTCTCAGTGATGGGAGCTTGATCTCAATTGGGAGGATGGCTTTTGATTCGTAGACTAGGGAGAACGGGGTGGTGCCTGTTGGTGTGTGGATGCTGGTGCAGTAGGCCCATAAGGTAGGATTTAGCTACAGATGCTAGTCATTGACTATTTTCTTAAGGATTTTTAGAATGGTTTTGTTAGTAGCTTCTGCTTGGCCATTTCCTTGAGGGTAATATGGAGTAGAAAAGCGATGTTGCATTTTGAATTTGTCATATAAGTAACGAACATCCTAATTATTGAAAGGTGTCCCATTATCAGAGATAATGGATTGGGGGACACCATCTCAGGAAATGATATAGTTCAGGATGAACATGGAAATATGCTTTCCTACTATATAGGTCATGGGAATTGCTTCGACCCACTTTTTGAAATACTCTATGGCGGTGATGATGAGCTTGTGGCCATTGGATGAGGTGGGTGCAATTTTTCCTATGAGATCGAGCCCCCATTGTGAAAAGGGCCATGGTGTAACAATAGGATGAAGTTCCTGAGCTGGTGCATGGATAAGGTCTCCATGCTGCTGGCATTGTACATACTTTCTCACAAATTTGTGTGCCTCTCTTTCTATTGTTGGCCAGTAGTACCCAGTTCTTAGTAACTTCTTGGCCAAGGTCATACCACTCGAGTGTGAACCACAAGTGCCATTACGTACCTCATTTAGAGCAGTCAAGGCTTCCTTGGGTTTTAAGCAACGTAATAGGGTTCCGTCAATGCTCCTATGAAAGAGGGTTTCTCCTAGGATGACAAAACATAAGGACCTTTTGAAAAAGTTTCTTTTAAGGTTTGGGGTAATGTCAGTTGGGAGGAATCCTATTCTTAGGTAGGTGTAGATGTCATGAGACCAGAGATCACCAGGACCAATGCGTTCACACACATATTTAGACTCTAGTACCTCAAAAGTGGGTACAAGAATTTTCTCTACCAAGAATTCATGTTTTGAAACATTGCGAGGGATATCTAGTAAGGATCCAATTGTTGCCATGGCGTCAGCTACTGTGTTGTTAGCTCTTAGTATCTGTTCAAAGGTGATATCAATGAATGATTCTTTGAGGCTCTCTACTAACTTCTTGTATGGTATCAACTTGTCATCCTTAGTTGGGTACTCATCATTGACTTGGTTGATAATAAGCTATGAATCCCCGTAAACCTTTAGTGCCATGATTTGCCACTATGCCGCAATCTTGAGACCTATGGTTAAAGCCTCATACTCTACAATTTTTTTGGTACAAGGGAATGCCAATTTGTAGAATCTAGGAATGAAATCTCCCTATGGGGTGATGAAGAAAACATCGGATCCTGATCCATGTTGTGTGTATGAGTTGTTGAAGTAGAGTTTCCAGTGATTGGCTATGTTGCGATTAAAGATGGATTCATTTTGAAATTATGATATGAGTGGATTCTCTAAATAGATTGGAGCCTCTGCAAGCTGATCTGCAATGCCTTGGCCTTTGATTGATTTTCACTCCACATATTCAATGTCATATTCTAATAGTATCATGACCCACTTAACCATCCTTCCTATGAGCATTTCCTTTGATAGTAGATACTTTAGGGGATATATCTTGGCGATGAGTTTGATTTTGTGTGCCAACATGTAATGTCAAAGTTTTTGTGAAGCAAATACTACTGCTAGACATGATTTTTCAATGAATGAGTATTTTAACTCATGGCCGACCATTGTTCTACTGATATAATAGATGGCCCTCTTTGTCCCATTTTCATCGTGCTGAGCTAAAAGATGACCAAGGTCTACTGTTGTTGTCATGATGTATAAAATTAGTGGTTTTCCTACAATGGGTGGCATTAATACTGGTGGCATGAGCAGATATTCTTTGATTTTATCAAATTCTTGATTGCACTTGTCATCCCACTTGTATGCTACTCCCTTGTGGAGTAGATGTGAATATGCAATCTCTTTATCCGCCAGTTGTGCTATGAACCTTTAGATGGATTAGAGTGTGCCTTGTAGGCCTCTGAGTTGTTTTAGTTTCCTTGGTGCCTCCATGTCGAGGATTTCTTAGACCTTGGTGGGATCTATCTCTATTCCCCTCATCGATACTATGTATCCCAAAATTTTACTCAATTGTATCCCAAAGACATATTTCTTCGGGTTGAGCCGAACCTTGTACTTCTCAAGTTTGTTGAAAATGGCACTTAGGGTTGCTATGTGATTTTGTCTCTTCTTTGATTTGGCTAGTATATCATTCACATAATCTTTGACAATTTTGTGTATCATGTCATGAAAGATTAGTGTCATGGCCCTCTGATATGTAGCCCCTGCATTTTTATCCCAAATGGCATCATGTTCCAGTAGTAGGTGCCCCATGGACATGTAAATGCCATCTTATGCTGGTCCTCTTTTGCAATCATTATCTAGTTATACCCTGAGAATCCATCCATCAGTAATAGCATCTCATTTCTGGCTGTCATGTCCACTATCATATCAATGTTAGGTAGTGGAAAATCATCCTTGGGACATGCTTTGTTGAGGTCTCTGAAGTCTATGCATTTATAGATGCCCCCATTTGGTTTTGAAACTGGTACAAGATTGGATACCCATTCTGGATAGTCAATTGGGTGTATGAAGTCGACATCCAGGAGTTTCTGTAATTCTACCTTGACTAGAAAGGCTATCTGAGGGTGCATTTTCCTTAATTTTTGTCTTACTCACTTTTCTCTAGGGTAAACAGCCAAATGATGAACCACAACTTCCGGATCCAGACCTGGCATGTCAGCATAGGTCCATGGAAAGTTCACCTTTCTTTCCTTTAGAAATGCTACCACTAGTTCTTGTTCTTTTGTCAGAAGAGAGTCAACACGGAAGGTGATTTGTGGTGTTGTCTCTGTTCCTAGATATCTTAGAACTACCAAAAAGGAAAACACCCTTAACTAATCCTAAATCCCTATCCTGAGTGCCTACGTACTAGGGACAATTTTGTCCCTAGATTGCCTACATACACCATTTTAGCACAGGATCAAGGCGTATAATATTTAGTTTTTTTTCTAATCTATTGTTTTATGTAAATTGTTTTGTGGGCACACAACCCTTTCTAGGGCCATTGCCCCAGATAGTTTCTCTTTGCTTGCTACCCACATAAGGGAGCATATAAAGCATAAAGATTCATGGTGATATTTTTCTTGTTTCCTAATTCATCTATGTCCTAAATTCCTATAAGTCATGTCACCCTTGCCCGTTAAATAACAAATCATCAAAGATAAAAGAATTAAAAAGATAATTCACATGCCCAAACCCTATTGGGGTTTTCTATGATTTTCACTAGCGGATCATGTAAGTCCATTTTGGTGTTATCTTTTTAGATTATCAATCCAAGAGGGATTTCCCACCCCTTGGATTTTAACTCCAAAAATTCTCCTTATTACTCCCCAACGATTTATAGGGACGACGACACAGACATCGTTGTTGTAGATTTATTAGGCTATAAGTGTAGTAACTCAAGTGCGATGAAATTACTTGTAAACGTGAGTCAGAGGCACCGTTAATACCGAACACTGTTGGTTTTTTTATTTTTCTACTCTTAATTAAGTTTTCTATCTAAGAAGGAAATTAATGCATTATCAACAATAATAAAAGTAGCTTGTGCACATAAACTATAAACGATAATATACAAAATTTATACCTTCTTGCTAAGGAAGTAGAATTAAATGAACTTACTCGAAAGAAAAACTATTTATTCAAGGTAGATTTGATAGAAAGGAGTATTGCATCGACTTACATCTTGTGAAATTAAACCTTTTTGTAACAATGAATTGAATCATGAAAACAATCAAATCCATTGTGAAATAAAAACACTTATGCATAATGTTAAATTCTTCAAGATGGGTGATCTAATTTAGAGATGATATGAATATAATTGTATTTAGTATTTCCTAGAAAAGAAACTTGAATCTATTTTCATAATCTAAGTCATAGAGTAATATAATTAAAGTATTTTTGATTTAAATTGCATAACACTAATATTTTCAAGATAAATATCCATCTAAGAAAGTATAAATAATTCCAACTCAAAGAGACTTCATGGCATAATCTATTGTTTCAAGATAAAATTTTTATTAATTTTGATTCAATTTAAATTGCATGAATAAATAATCCAACTAAAGAAGACTTGATTTTAATTACATAAGTTATTTCACTAATGTCTTAAGGTAAATAAACCAATAGAATGTCTAAATCTAATAAGAGCATTGATTTTAATTGTATAAGTTATACTACTAATGCCTCAAGATTTATGATCTATCTAAAGTAGGTTTACATTAATTTTCATAAGTTTATTCTTAATAATATGCTAATTATTACATAATGATTTATACACTATTCCCTTGTTGCAATTAAATGAATCAACCTTGTTTTAAAAATAATTCAATCTACTTGCATATTAAGGGAGAATATTAATTCAAATAATAACCATGATGTTGAAGGATTAAGTTTATTAAAAATTTATTAAATGATATATCTATGATGTGTTATAAACCTTGAATCCCAAGGAAATAAATTTATTGCATGGAGAGAAAGTTTATTTGAAGAACAACAATAAATTTAAGAGTCAAGTTTCTGGCATAACAAGAAAGCAATGTTATTAAAGATATATTATTAATGTCTTAAGTTAGATTTATATTTTGTTTACATGAATTCTATTTTACTACTTACCATTCGGTAAAACAAGGAACTTCTCATTTAATGAAACATAAATTTAAGCTTAAAATTTAATGCCTAATAATCATAATTGTTATCATAGAATTGTAATTATTGTCATAAAGTTATAGTGTTGTCATAAGATATAAATGTTGTGATTCCTAGGTCCATACTCATAGTTTATCAAAATTTTATGAAGAAGAGATGTATATTCTAAGTTCATTAACTATATTCAACAATAGCTAGCAATCATTTCCATCTTTTATTCAAGGAAATTAAATACTATCTCATAGAACCATGGTTTGGATCAAATCTTCATTAAACATAGATGTTAGTTAAATTGTTGTCTTACTAAATTAGGGTAACATTATTAAAATTAATTTCTTAGAATTCTTTTAATAATTTGAATTCATTTATTAAATAAGTCCATCCTTTGATTGTTAACTAGACCAAATAATTTATAATTTAATCTATCCAATTGATACCCTTTTTGAAAATTCTATCAATTTATTTATTTTCAAATGATAATCTAATTTAAAAAAAACTATTTTATTTATGACTTAACTAAATTAAAAGAATATTAATTCTTGTATATATATTTTTAAAATTTAACTTAAAAGAATTAAATGTTATAAAGGACTTTAATATGAAAACCCATATTATAAAACAAATGTATTTAGATATATTTTACTTTATTTTATTTTATTTTAACAATAATAAAGTAATAATTTATTTATTTGTAATTTTTTTATTTTATTAAAAATTAATTTATATTTATAATTACATAAAAATTTAAAAGAAACATTATTTTTTTGTAAAAAAATAAAAAAATTATAGATGAGAATAAATTTATTTATTTATTGATTTAGAAATATATTGATTTAAACATGAAAATAAAATAGGAAAATTAATTTCATTCTAGAGTTAGTTTGGAAAATACAAAGAATGGTAAGGACAACAATAATAGATTGATTCTAACTTTATTTTAAAATTTGATTTTCACACAACAAGGATTGGAAAGAGATTAATAGCTTGATTCTAATTAGAAAATCAAAAGAAAGGGAACCTAGATGTTGATGGAGTTGCAAAAAAATCTTCTTCCAAATCTTCTCCTTGTGCCTTCTTCAACATAATTCTCCTTCCTTCAATCCTATCTAAAATCCTTCTTCAAAGTGATAGCATAAAAATAGCATTCATGTTTATTGTTGATGAGAGAAGAAATGGCCTCAACTTATAGACTTGAGGGGATGTAAATGGAGGGTCAAGATTGAAGATTGATTCAATGGCTAGGATTGTTTGAGAAGGTTGGGTTTGGATTGAAAACCTCACCTTGTGACAAGTGTCACAAGGAGAAGACTTTAAAAATAGGCCCATATGGCATGGGGAGAGGAGCCAAGGGTGTTCACACCTGTGTGAGCACACCTTGGGAGAGGTGGATATGATAAGTCCCCACACCTTCCCCAAGACCATGAAACTCGTCACTCCTCTCTAAGTGAATTTTTGGGGTTTCATATTTTTCCCAAAAGGTCATATTATGTTCTCAATAAGCTCCCACCCCATAGGTACTCACCCTAGGGGTTCAATTTTACCCTAAAGTCAATAAAACAAGCCCAAATAACCCTATGCAAGAGAATTCTAATTTTAAAATATAAATTTTGATTTGTGAGAACACCTTGGGTAGAGGAGATTTTGACATGTCTATGACATGTAAGAGGGAGGGTGGCTTGATAATGACATGTCTATGACATGTAAGAGGGAGGGTGGCTTGATAATGACATGTCTATGACATGTAAGAGAGGGGGGTGTTTGACCATGTGTGCTCACACATGTGTGAGCACACATAGGGAAGCCAAATGGCTCAAAGAGGAAAGGTCAAATGCATGGTGTGAACTACCACACAAGGTTGAGTGGGGATGAGCTGTAAGGTGATAGTGACTTGTGCATGCAAGTCACATGTGAGGGAGATTAGAATGAATTTTAAATTTGAGAAAATGATAATCAAGATTAATTAATCAATTAATCTAGGATTAATTAATTAATGGACTATGGAGGATAGTGACATCTCTTTAATATTAATTAACTAGATTAAATGATGTATTATATTAATTAATGTGACTTAGGAAAGTGGCTAATTTTATTAATTAAGTATAATGATAGATTGTGCCAATTAATAATGCTTAGGATAAGATGGGGACAGCTGTCACATAGTGACTTAATTTTTATTCTTTTATATTTTTCCATTTCTACAACACCATGCACTAAAATTATTAAGGAAACATTTATTCATTAATATTGTTAACTTTTATTTGTTCCTTTTTAGGAGTGTGTATTTAATAATTTAATATTTTTTGTTCTTTATTTAATCTCTACCTTCTTCACACATAAATTAATTGTATAAAACCACTTACATAATATTACCACACAAAATTATAATATGTCTAAATTTTTAACAAAAGGAGGGTCGTGACATCCTCCACCCCTTAATTTGTGCATCGTCCCGATGCATGCACTAATAAGATAAAAAAATTCATGTTAAAAGTTTCAAAATAAGAAAGGAAATAATTGTTGCATTTCATCTGTATCTTCCCATGTATCATTCCCCTTATCATACTGATCCCATTATACTTTGCATTGATTAATTTCTCTATTGTGCAATCGATACTAATGCCTCTCCAAGATTTTGTATGGCTCTATCATTATTGCCCCTATTTCCTTGACCTGTAAGGCATTCCAATCCAAACTATGATTTTCATCAAGTATGTATTTTTTAAGAAAAGAGACATGGAATACATCATGGATTTGACTCAGTTGGGGAGGTAAGGCAAATCGATAAGCAACTGGATTTATCTTTTCCAAGATTTCAAAAGGCCCAACACAGTGAAGTGCTAATTTTGTCTTCTTCCCAAATTTTATGAAACTTTTGTGAGGTTTAACCCTTAGGAAAACTCTTTCCCCCACTTCAAATTCCCTTAGGGATATTTTTTTATCTGCATAGATCTTTTGTCTATTATAGGCCTCCTTTAACATTTTTCTTATTTCATTAGTTTTTCTTTCCATTTCCTTTAACATGTCTAGACCAATTATTATTCTTTCAAGACTGTCCCAACTCAAAGGTGTACGACAAGGTCTACCATAAAGTGCTTCAAAAGGAGCCATTCCCAAAGAAGTTTGGATGGTATTGTTGTAAAAAAACTCTACAAGTGGTAGGTACTCTTCCCATTTCCTTTGTTGGTCCATACAATACATCCTAAGTAAGTCCTATATGATTTGATTTGTCCTTTCCATTTTCCCATCAGTTTCAGGATGATATTTTGAACTAAAGTTTAATTGAGCTCCCAAAGCTGATTGGAGAGCTTCCCAAAACCTTGAAGTGAATCGTGCATCTCTATTTGATATGATCTTCTTAGGTATTCCATGTAACCTAAAGACATCCTTCACAAAGCATCTTGATAAGGTAGGAGCATCATCGATTAAATTCCCTAGTATAAAGTGGGCCACCTTGGTGAGTTTTTCAATTACCACCATTATTGTATCATGTCTATAAGGTGCGATTGGTATCCCTTGTATTAAATCCATGCTAATAACTTGTCATTTATGGTGGGGTATATCATGTGGGTACAATAGATCTGTTCGATGGTTATGTTATGCTTTTACCCTTTGACATTCTAAACATTTAGCCATGAAATGAACAATGTCATTTTTCATCCCTTGCAAAAAATACTTCTTTCGATCTGAATAAATTTTATTAATTCCAAGGTTTCCTAAATAAGGAGTATTGTGAGCCTCAACTAGAGCTATATTTATTAAATTACCTAGGTTGGGAACATAGATTCTTTTACTATACCACAATAGCCCTTCTTGATGAAGAGTGTACCCTTCAATCTTAGGATTTGTTGGATCATTTTTCAAGATTAGCTTGACTTGTTCATACCATGGGTCATGTTTTTTCTCTTCCTTTACTTGCTCCTTGAGTGAAGTCTTGAAAGTAGTCATATTCAAAAAGTGTCTCCTTCTACTTAAAGCAGTTGCTACCCTATTTTCGTTTCCCTTAATATATTCTATTTCAAATTCATATTCACTTAGAAATTCTAGCCATCTCCTTTGCCTTGCATTCAGGTGAGGTTGAGTAAAAATATATTTAAGTCCTTGATTATTTGTTTTTAGCTGAAAGGGCTTCCCAAGCAAAAAGTGCCTCCATTTTTGTAAGGCATGAACAACAACTGCTAACTCTAAATCATGGGGGGCATATTTACTTCATGGGTTTTCAAATTTCTAGATTCATAAGCCACTATTCCTTCATCTTGAAGAAGAAATCCCCCTAATCCTTCGATAGATGCATCTGTTATCACTATGAAATGTCCATTTGGATCTGGAACCCTTAAGATAGGTGTTGTAGTTAACTTTTCTTTTAAAATTTGAAATGCCTTATCACTTTTTTTCGTCCACATAAACCTTTTATTCTTCCTTTGTAATGATGTGATGGGATTTTCAATCTTAGAGAATCTCTCTAAAAACCTTCTATAGTACCTTGCTAAACCCATAAAACTTCTCACTTTGAACACATTTTTAGGAATCGTCCATTCCACTATTGCCTTAATCTTTCTTGGATCAACTACTATTCCTTCTTTAGATATAATGTGACCAAGGTAATGTATTTTCCTTTCAAAGAAGGAATATATTGATAATTTACCATATAATTTATGTTCCTTCAATTTTCGCAAGACTAGTTGTAGGTGAGCCAAATGTTCTTCTTCATTTCTAGAATAAATTAATATGTCATCCAAAAACACTAAGACAAATTTGTCCAAGAAATCATGGAGCACACTATTCATTAGGTTCATGAAAGCAGTTGGGGCATTAGTCACACCAAATGGTACAACCGTGAATTTGTAATGCCCATATCTTGTTCTAAAGGTTGTTTTTGGGATATCCTCCTCCTTAATTCTTAATTGATGATAGAATGATCATAAATCTATCTTGGAGAATACTTCTGATCCCTTCATTTGGTCAAAAAGGTCTTCAATTTGGGGTAATGGATACTTATTTTTTATTGTGACCTTTTTTAGCATTCTATTATCAACACACAACCTTAAATTTCCATCCTTCTTCTTAACAAACAAGACTGGTGCTCCCCAAGGGGACACACTTGGCCTAATTAAGTCCTTCCCCAAAAGTTATTCCAATTGCATTTTAAGTTCTTGTAATTCTTGAGTGTTCATTTTGTAGGGTGCCCTTGACACTGGTTCAACCCCAGGTAAAATGTCAATGGAGAAATCAAATTTCTTTTTTGGGGGTAATCCTAGAAATTCTTCTAGAAATAAATCCTTATATTCTTGCAAAAAGGGGAATTTTTCAAAGGTTGGAGTATTTTCTTCTTCATTCTCATCAAAACTTACTAAGTATTTTGAGATCCTCTTCTTCTTTCCTTCTTTAATTGCATTGCTGAGATGGTTTTTGCATTTATAGGTTTAAATTTCCATTGTATTTTGACCCTTTTTCCCTCATCATTATAATACTGAACCACTTTATTGTAACAATCTACATTAGCTTGGTGATTTTTTAGCCAACTCATCTCAATAATTACATCATATACTCCTAGGGGATCCACATAAAGATCTACCCTTGTTACAAATTTAGGAAATTGCACCCTTGCATTTGATAAATATTTGGTTACTTCCCTAGTTGCCTTATCCCCATACTAAACCATCCATGATTATTCAATATGATTAAATCTTAGTGTTAACTGTTAGAAACCAAGATCAGACATTCAAACCAAAAGGCCTTCCACAAAAGAAAAACAATAAAAAGCAAGAGGTTTGCATGAAGATGTGCAAATTGATATATTCAGAATTAAGATATTACAAGAGATGATTTGATTTATAAAAGCAATGTATGCAACCCTAATGTTGACCTAAAAAGGAAACACTAGTGTGCACAGTTAATAATTAATCAATTATTAATGTGCCTAAGTTTAGCTTAAGTACCTAAAGGAATAAGTGACTTAATTAATTAACCAATATGATATAATTAATTAAGTTTAATTACTTATTAATTTAACACCCCCCCTTAATATGAACTTAGGAAGAAGCTAAAACACTAGAAAAAGATGCATGAAAGAAAATATGGGTCTCGACAACTAGGCCTGATTAGGTACTCATTTACAAATGCAAGAATGAGGTAGAGAAGAAAAACCCAGTGGGACAAAACCCCCCTATAATGAGATGACATGCTGCAAAGAAGCACTGGAAGAACACTATAGAGTAACACTAGAATCAAAATTTGACAAGAAAGGAAAGATAGTTCTGTTTACAAGAAACCATATCAGAATCATAATAATGCAATAGCAGACCCGATGCCATAGAACACTCAAAAAATCCAAATGGGAACAACCCTAGAATCTATGAAGCAACAGTAGATAAAATGAATGATTTGATACTAAAATGAAGTGCAAAGATGCAAGTTGCACTCTCCCAACTGCCAAAACACCCATCAGAACAAATTTGGAATAATGATAAATCTAGGATAGTTACAGAAAAAAGTGCATGGATAGCAACATAGAGCTGCTCAATACCTTTCCAATGCCACAAAGATAGCGAAAATTAGAGATCGTGGCAAAAATTTATGAGCTCGGAAGCATAAAATAAACATCTAACTTCAAAAAGTAATAAATGTAGCTAAACAAAAAATACTAAAAAATAAACTACACCACAAGAAAGTGCTTGGAACTAGCTTTCCCACAATATCTTGTTTGCCTGATTTTGATATCGTATGCCCAAGTTATGCCAAAAAGGAAAAAATTGCTCCTTTACGACAAACTGGGGTGAAGAGGGGGAAAAGAGGCCGTACAACCAATGATGTCATGCTGATGTCAACACTTCACTGCAAACAATTTGATGGCCATCTGGTCGTCGCTGCAAAAAATTGGTCCCCTGCAAAAAAAAATCGACGAAGCCCCTGGTCACCGATATGACTAGGGGCAGGGTGCTGGGATTGGCCGGGGCTAAGCGCAGAGCTCTCGGTCCCCCATAGGACCGGCATTGATGGAGTTGGGCGGGGCTGGTCCAACTAGCAGAGTTAGGCTACTTGGAGGTGATGCTTCCCAGGGGCCGCCGGGTGGCGTGGCGATGGTGCCCGAAATTTTCACTGCAAATTTTTTTTGAAAAAACATGTTTTTTTTTGCATTTTTTTCAAAAATCATGCCTCGGGGAGTGTGTTGGGGAGGCCATACGACCTTCTTGGCAAAATTGTTTTGCCTTCCAAACCAACTTCACCAAAATTGATGAAACGAAGGGTGATCTTAGGGTTTTGGGCCGCTGCGAATGCGATGGCAGTGTCTGTTTTGCTCCAAGATGCTCTAAAAAATAGGCTGCCTCCAGAGCTTCCAAAAAAACACCGAACTTGAAACCCTCATAAATCTGGCAAAGGATAACCAAAATCTACAAAATAAAAGTCAATCCTAACTTCTTCCAGCACTCTGAATCCAATGGTGAAGCATGATCTAATCCAAAATGCTGCATAGATAGGCTCAAGGCATGAAATCTTCGAGGAATCCCGAACAAACTCTGCAATGATTTTCTCCTAAATATGAGAAGGGGTTGCATGTCAAGGCTATGATACCATGTTAGAAACCAAGATTAGACATGCAAACCAAAAGTCCTTCCACATAAGATAAAAACAATAAAAATCAAGAGCTTTGCATGAAGATGTGCAAATTGATATATTTAGAATTAAGATATTATGAGAGATGATTTGCTTTATAAAAGAAATGTATGCAACCCTAATGTTGACCTAAAAAAGAAACCCTGGTGTGCACAATTAATAATTAATCAATTATTAGTGTGCCTAAGTTTAGCTTAAGTACCTAAAGGAATAAGTGAATTAATTAACCAATATGATATAATTAATTAAGTTTAATTACTTATTACTCTAACATTAACTTCCTTAATAACTCTGGTGAAATGAAACATTCAGATGACCTAGTGTCGACAAGAATTGAAATTGGTTGATTGAAGAGGGTACCTATGGTTTCTATGGGAACATTCTAGAATCTTGTCCTTCGATTTCTAATTGTTGCATGAATCCTTTATTGTGGTCCTTGTTGGGGTTGGTTGTTTTTGATTTGACCTTGCATCCTTGGGAAATCTCTAGCTTAATGATTTCCTCCACACATAAAACACCCACTTGGTGGTCCTCACTTAACTTGATTCCTAGGAGGATTATTCCTTGCTTCATTTTTCCTTGGTGGATAAGTTGCCTTGTTAAAATTTGGTTGATCATTCCTATTATAGTTGTCCTTTTTATTATTATATCCATTCCTTTGATTCTAATTTAGTGGTGGTCTCCTTTCTGATGTATTATTCCTTTGATTTTTGTTGACATTTGGGTTTCCCTTGTACTCATGTTTTCTCTTATTGTTAAAGTTTTGTCTTGCTGCTACTAGGGCTTGCAACTTCCTTTCTTGTTTAAGAGACTTTTCTAATACCTCATTCATGTTCTCAAGTCCATGCATATCAACCTTTGCCCCTATATTGGTATTTCATCCCAATATGAATTTCCTTTGTTGAATCTTTTCATCTTTCTGATACATTGGCACATATTTCAATAATTTGGAAAACCTATCCCAATATTGTTGAATTGTTAGGATCCCTTGTCAGAGGTTGTGAAATTCTGCCATTTTTTCATCAAAGAATAACTGTGGTAACCACCTTTTATGGGAAAGATGAACAAATTATTCCCATGTGATTGTGTCCTTATTGTATCCATTTTGTTCCTTAGCATTAGTCCACCAACTAGTTGCCTCCCTAATGAGTTGATAAGATTCCCATAAAGCCTTAGTGGTTTCACTAAAATCTCTTAACTCAAATTATTTTTCCATTTCATTCAACCAATATTATGCCCCTTCACTTATCTATTTCCCATCAAATTTTGGTGGAGTGATTTTCTTTAGATCCTTTCATAATTCCATTATGTCATTCCCCTTTCTTACTTCTACTTCATTTCCTTGATTGCTCCCAAGATTCTCCCTTTCTTGTTCACCCCTATTTTCAATATTGTTTTGCCTTGTCTTAAGGTCTTCTATGGATTGTTCCAAGTTGTTGATCTTATCCCTTTGTTTATTTAGCAAATTTATTATGGCCTCCACCCCCGTTTCATTATTTCTTTGCTCCTGGTCTTGGGAAATGCTAGCTTGGGTTACCCTTCTTCTTGCCATCTAGAATTTCCTGGAAAATTCAAATTCCTAAAATCAAAATTGGATTCAAAAATTTATTGTAGATTTTCTATCTCAATAATCTCCAACTTACACAAAATATTTTTATGTTAATCAAGTTGTAGTGAGATCAAGGCCTAGTCTTTGAACCTTGGCTCTGATACCACATCTAAGAGACTGACACTTCCATAATTCAAAAAATCACTATTTTTTTTATAACAAAGTAAATCTCGTAATGTCTTGCTCAATTAATTGTATACTCAAGAACTTCTATCCATACGAGATATGCATCTATTCATCCGAGATAGGCATCTAACCATACGGGTTAGATTAATATCCATACGGGACCAAGACTCATCTATCCATCTGGGATAGGAATCTAACCATTCGGGTTAGGTTAATGTCCATGCGGGACCAATATTTATCTATCCAAATAAGGTAGATGTCTAACCACATGGGTTAGAAAATGCTTTGGCCAAAGACTCATCAGGACCATCTGAGTCCTGAGTCACTCTCTAAAGACTACACTACTCTACCAGGAGTTTACCGAGGTCAATGTCCTTAGGAGTATGTGAGATAATAATAAAAGCTTGAGTCCCACCTCAAAATTTGGCCTAAAGCTTGGAGAATCAAGAAAATCCATCTGGGATTCCTTCTGAGTATAACATGTAATTTCCAGCTTCAATTTTAATATTTATTTATCTTTCTTTAACTCAAGGTATCTTAGCAAGACCAACAAGGAAAATACCCTTAACTAATCCTAAATCCCCATCTCGAGCACCTACGTACTAGGGAGAACTTCATCCCTAGACTACCTACATACATTTTTTCAGTGCATGGGATCAAGGTGTATAATATTTAGTTCTCTTTTCTAATATATTGTTTGATGTAAACTATTTTCTAGGTACGCAACCCTTTTTAGGGCCATATCCCTAGACAGTTTTGTTGGACATTGTGGTTGTGTTGCTGATATGTGGTTGTCATCAGTGTCAAAACTATTAGCATTCTAATCTGCTTAAGGTTGTATATGTCGAGGAGATTGAGAAAATTGTTAAAAACATAGTTCAGGTAGCCAGTGAAGCCAAGAAGGTTAGAAAGGTGAAATATTATGTATGTTGATATTTAGGTGTTGCGTGCTAATGGGTTTTTTTCTAAACTTATATAGTATGATGTCTGGAAGTATTAGTGGTATGCATCAAGATTTGTGCAAGTAAATTGTTCTGGTGTTTCTACAGTCATTTTGGCACTGTAGCAATTGTTCTTGGAAGAGGAAGTTGGAATTATGGTAATTCCATTTGTTGCATATGTTCATGTGATGTTCGTGGATGATTCTAGATCATGTTCTATCTTTGTTGCATGTTCGCGCTATTTGGTGTGATCGTGGTTGAAGATTTTTTCGATGTATGTTTGGGTTTTCATGTTCTTGGCTGACATGATGATGGTAACATGTTGCAGATCCTTATAGATTAATTTCTTATTGTTTGGCATGTTCAAAGATGTTATTTTGGGGTCTATCTTTGTTGTGGCCAACTTGTGTTGGTGCGCATAAAGATTTATTCATGTATTAAGACTGACAATTATAATTCATCTATTATTTATGGCCGACAAATTTGTTGATGTAAATCCATGTAGTGGATATATAAGAAAGGTTGTTTTGTGGTATGAATGTGTGTGGTGGTGTGTGATCTAGTGTACAAGTGATGTATAAGTGCGAACAAAGGTCAAATCACTCAAGAGCATAGCAAAATATGAAAGAAGATTGAGTAGAGTATACGTTCCTAACCAGAACTGTCATCAAGCTTTTGAAGATGCTACTTTCTCAGTTCATTTCACTCAGATGGTTTTAATCTGATTACTGTATGTAAGGCAGGGATCCTTTCCTTTTGTGTAGTGTGCTCTAGGAAGTGTGCCTAAATGCAAGTGCATTCCTTATTCATTTTTCATTATACTTTTAGCAGGGTATAATTGTGGATGAACCTCCACCATGGTTTTCTCCCTTAATAGGGTTTGCACTCAAAAATATTGGTGTTATGTGTTTCTGATGTGTTTTGTAATTCTTTCTTTCATTATCATTCATCAGATCTAGAATTAAAGGCTAATAGTTTGATTAAAGTTATTGATTCTATTACAACTAATTCACCCCCTCTCTTAGTTGAATCTTCTTTTTTTTGCTAATAATTGGTATCAGAGCTAGTTCCTCTGAAGGTGAAGCTTAATAGCTTGAGGTGATCCGAGATGGCATCTTACAAGAAGGATAGTTTGAGATTTGATGGTAAAAACTACACCATGTGGAATGTCAGAATGGAATGTCATTTGAAGTGCATTGGCGAAGCCTTTTGGAAGATTACAAAAGATACATATACTATTCCTCATGATGGTCCCTCTATTGTTGATGAGATCAAGGAAGCTAAAATTAATACCAGAGCTATTGAAGCATTGGTGAGTTCCTTGATAGATTCTAAAATGTCAAATGTGATGGGTCTAAAGACTACAAATGAGATCTAGACAAAGATGGAGTTATTGTATGAAGGAGATCCACTTGTGAAAGTTGCTAAGCTACAAAGTCTAAAAGGAAAATGGGAGGACATGAAGATGAGCGAAGATGAGAACATCCACTCTTTCTCCTAGAAGATAACTGAAATGGTAACAAGCATCAAATGTGTTGGTGGTGTCTTGGATGAAGAAGAAATTATTTCTAAGATACTCAAATCTGCGCCTGCTTCCTACAAAGAGAAATCTCATGCTATTGATGAACTCAGGCCAGTGATTAAATTAACAATAGACATGCTAAGTGGAAAACTTGTAGCCTTTGAGTTGAGTGAATTTGGTGAATGTACTCCTAAAGTAGAATCTGCATTCAAAGCCACTATATCTGGGAAAATGAAATATGATATAGGAGAAAGTTCCGAGAAGACATTTAGGTATGAAGATGAGATGAGAAAGATTGAAGAAGAAGAAAGAGAGCTAGAAGAATTGGAAGCACTAATTGTAAGAAGATAATCTAGAGGCCATGGTAAGTACAAAGGAAAGCTACCTATTAAATGTTTTTCTTGCTATAATATAGGTCATTTTGCCTCAAGGTGTCCTGAAAGCGTTTCTAAGTAAAAACTTGAAGACACTAGATTTCAAAGAAAGTGTTGTTATGATGAAGAAGGTATAACTGAAGATGAATCTAATAAAGACAATGGAAAAGAAGATGATTGCGTATTTATTTCTATAAAAGAAAATGGTCAAGTGTCCACTGAATCTACTAGTAATGTAAATGTTGAAAAAGCTCTTGCAGCAAAAGTTGAAGAAAATGATCAATGGGTGATTGAAAACGGATGCTCACATCATATGACTAGTGATAAGAATAATTTTGTTAATTTGGAGAACTATGATGGTGGCATTGTAATATTTGGAGACAACACTTTTGGTTTGATTCGTGGTAGAGGCAATATTTCTTTTGGTGGTAAGAATAATACTGATGATGTTCTTTATGTAGAAGGCCTAAATCATAACTTGTTGAGTGTTGGACATATGCTAGACAAGGGATACAACCTTTAATTCAAGGATGGTAAGTGCAAGATACTGGGAAATATAGGCAAAGTAATTGCCTCAGGTACAAAGACAAAAGGTAACATATTTCAATTAAGTACTACTAATGGAAGCTACTTGATTGCTCAAATTGATGTAAGCTGGTTATGGCATAGGAGATTGTGTCATGTGAACTTTGATAATATTGTAAAGATAAGTTCTTCTCAAGGGGTCAAATATCTTCCTAAGATAGTGAAGCCTACTAACATAGTGTGCAAGGAATGTCAGATGGGAAAGAAAACTATAAATTCCTTCTAGAGTAAACAGTACAACTCTAATAGAGTATTGGTATTCATACATAATGATCTATATGGTCCCTCTAGAATCAAAATTCTACAAGGTGAAAGGTACTTTATGTTTCTTATTGATGATTATTCAAGAATGATATGGGTTGCCTTCTTAAGAGAAAAACATGAAGCATTAGAAAAGTTCAAAAATTTCAAAGTTATGGTAGAGAATGAGACAGGTCTAAAGATTAAATGTTTGAGATTATATAGAGGTGGAGAATTCACTTCCAAATAATTCAATACTTTTTGTGAAGAGCATGGAATTCAGAGACACTTATCTGCTCCCCGGACCCCTCAACAGAATGGAGTTTTTGAAAGAAAGAACATAATAGTTCTAGACACTACTAGAAGCATGATGTTCGAAGAAAATGTTCCTCATTTCTATTGGAGAGAAGTAGTAAGCACTGTTGTGTACACTATCAACCAAGTAAATGTCAACAATAATTCTAGTAAGAATCCTTTTGAGCTATGGTTTGGTTATAATCCTACTATGAAATATTTCAAAAAAATTGGAAGCAAATGCTACATCAAGAGAGATGATGATATAGGAAAGTTTGATGCTAGAAGTGATGAAGGAATCTTCCTAGGCTACTCTACTAAGAGTAAATCTTACTAGTGTTTTAATAAGAGGTTGAAGAAAATGGTTGAAAGTGCTAAGGTCAAAGTTGATGAAGATATTGGCAGACCATCCACATGTAATGAATATGATTCAGATGGTGATCATGATAATTCTAACAATGGATAGAATGTTTAGTCATAGATTCAACTAGAAATTGTTTCGGTGAAACAATGAAATCAAGAAGTAAAGCAAGCAAAAATTTAGCAGAAAGAACACAAGAACAAGAGGTAAGAGAAAACTTGAAAACTCCTAAGTATGTAAGAAGAAACAATTTTGATAGTCAGATCATAGGAGACAAAAGAAAAGGTGTACAAACTAGAAGGATAATTCTAGAAGAATATTGTTTGATTTCTGAAGCTGAGCCTAGTACTATCAATGAAGCATGCAAAGATGAATATTGGATGGAAGCCATGAAAGAAGAACTATTGCAGATATAGAAAAATGAGACATGGGAACTTGTTCCTAGACCTAAAGACAAAAATGTGATTGGAACCAAATGGGTGGTCCAAAATAAACTGAATGAACAAGGTGAAGTGGTCATAAATAAAGCAAGATTGGTTTGCAAAGGGTATTCACAAATGGAAGGTATAGATTCTAATGAAAATTTTTCCCCTGTTGCTAGAATAGAAGCTATGAGATTATTTCTTGCTTATGCTACTTTCAAGAATTACAATGTTTATCAAATGGATGTAAATTTAGCAATTCTGAATGGTGAACTAGAAGAAGAATTTTATGTTGAACAACTAGATGGATTTCAATTGACTGATGGAAAGGACATGGTATGCCGATTGAAGAAATCTTCGTATGGATTTAAGCAAGCCCCTAGAGCTTGGTATGCTCAATTGGACAGATACTTGTTGAAGCTAGGGTTCAGTAAGGGTACTGCTGATATTAATCTATATTTCAAATTGGATTAGGATAAAGTGTTGATAATTGAAGGTTTTTTTGATGACATTATTTTTGAAGGTGATGATGACTTGTGTATGAAATTTTTTGATGAAATGAAAAGTGAATTTGAGATGTCAATGATAGGCGAACTAAAATTGCTTTTGGGATTGAAAAACACTCCTTTAGAAGATGGAATCTTTATATGTTAGTCCAAATATGTAAAAGAGTTGTTGAAAAAGTTTGGGATGGAAGAATCAAAGTCAGTTGGCACACCTATGGTGACCGGATGCAAACTCACATAGAAGGATGAGACTCCTAAAGAAAATCAAACAAGATATAGGTCAATGATTGGTGGATTACTATATTTAACTCAAACAAGACCAAATACAATGAATGTTGTATGGATGGTTGCTAGATTTTAGGTAGATCCAAAGGAATCATATGTAGCTACTGTAAAAATAATTTTTAGATATCTGAAAGGAACAATTGATTTTGGATTATGGTATCCAAAGGATGATGATCTTATTTTGAATGCTTATACTGGTGCAGATTAGGCAGGTCACACTAATGATAGGAAAAGTACAATTGGTGGTGCATTCTTCCTAGCGAAGAAGCTGGTGTCAGTTGAGAAAAAAGCAGAACTAAGTGTCCTTATCTACTGTTGAAGAAGAATACATTGTTGCTACTAACAACTGTACTCAAGTAATGTGGATGAAACAGATGCTAAGTGATGTGAAGATCGAGTATAAAGAGCCTATTACCATATTTTGTGATAACTCAAGTGCCATAAACATCTCCAAGAATCTAGTGATGCATTCGAAGACAAAGAATATCTCCATCAAGTATCACTTCTTGAAAGAAAAAGTGAGTGAGAAAGAAGTCAAACTGGAATATGTACCTACTAAAGAGCAAGTTGTAGATATTTTCACTAAACCATTGCCTAAAGATAATTTTGAGTACCTCAAAGGCAAATTAGGGGTGATTTCCCCTCCAGATCAGAACTGATGATGTAGGTGTTTGTATCAATCCATGAATTCATTGGTATATCTTATTTTGGATTGATATTGTGAATGCTACTCAAGGTGAGTAGTTAGATGTTTTAAAATATGTGGTTTAGAGCATGTGAACTTTTTCCATTGATTTCAAAGGGGGAGAGAAGTACAATGTGAAAAATTGAAAATAGGAGAGAAGTGTAAAATGAAGAACCTTTGTGAAACAAAGGGGGAGAAGTGCAAGGGAGAAGATGAAAGAGTTAGTTTGGGTTGATGGTACTATTTTTCACATCATGTGTTTCCATCAATGCCAAGGGGGAGATTTTTGGACGTTGTGGTTGTGTTGTTGTAATGTGGTTGTCATTGATGTCAACACTATTAGCATTCTAATTTGATTAAGGCTGTATATGTCAAGGAGATTGAGAAAATTGTTAAAAACATAGTTCAGGCAGCCAGTGAAGCCAAGAAGGTCAGAAAGGTGAAATATTATGTATGTTGATATTACTGTGTTGCGCACTAATGGATTTTTTGCTGAACTTATCTAGTATGATGTCTAGAAGTATTAGTGGTACACATCAAGATTTGTGCAAGTAAAATGTTATGGTGTTGCTACAGTCATTTTGGGACTGTAGCAATTGTTCTTGGAAGAGGAAGCTGGAATTATGGTAATTCCAGTTGTTGTGTATGTTCCTATGATGTTCATGGATGATTCTAGATCATGTTCTATCTTTTTTGCATGTTCGCGCTATTTGGTGTGATTGTGGTTGGAGATATTTCCAATGTATGTTTGGGTTTTCATGTTCTTGGACGACATGATGATGGTAGCATGTTGTGGATCCTTATGGATTAACTTATTGTTGTTTGGAATGTTTGAAGATTTTTTTTTGGGATCTATCTTTGTTGTGGCCGACTTGTGTTGGTGTGCATAAAGATTTATTCATGTATTAAGGCCGACAGTTGTAATTCATCTATTATTTATGGCCGACAAAGTTGTTGATGTAAATCTGTGTAGCAGATATATAAGATAGGTTGTTTTGTGGTATGAATGTGTGTGGTGGTGTGTGCTCTAGTGTACAAGTGATGTACAAGTGTGAAAAAAGGTCAAATCATTCAAGAGCAGAGCATAATATGAAAGAAGATTGAGCAGAGTATATGTGCCTAACCGAAACTGTCATCAAGCTTTTGAAAAAGCTACTTTCTCAGTTCATTTCACTCATATGGTTTTAATTTGATTACTGTATGTAAGGTAGTGAGCCTTTCCTTTTGAGCAGTGTTCTTGAATGCAAGTGCATTCCTTATTCATTTTTCATTATACTTTTAATAGGGTATAATTATGGATTAACCTCCACCGTGGTTTTCTCCCTTAATAGGGTTTCCACACAAAAATATTGATGTTATGTAATTATGATGTGTTGTGTAATTATTTCTTTCATTATCATTCATCAGAGCTGGAATTAAAGGTTAATAGTTTGATTAAAGGTTGATTTTGTTACAACTAATTCAACCCCCCTCTCAGTTGTATCATCTTTTTTTTCCAACAAGTTTCTCGTCGGTTGCTACCCACATAAGGTAGCATATAAAGCATAAAGATTCATGGTGATATTTTGCCTATTTCCTAATTCATCTATGTCCTAAATTCCTATAAGTCACATCACCCTTTCCCATTAAATAATAAATCATCAAAGATAAAATAATTAGAAAGACAATTCACATGCCCAAACCCTATTAGGGTTTTCTATGATTTTCACTAGCAAATATAAGTCCATTATAGTATTATCTTTTTATATTATTGATCCAAGAGGGATTTCCCACCCCTTGGATTTGAACTCCAAAAATGCTCCTTATTACTCCTCGATGATTTATAGGGACAATGCCACAAATGTCGTTGTTGCAACTTTATTAGGCTATAAGTGGAGTAACTCAAGCGCAATGGCATTACCCATAAACATGAGTTAGAGGCCACGTTAATATCGGATGCTATTGGTTTTTTTATTTTCCTCCTCTTATTTAATTTTTTTATCTAAGAAGGAAATTAAATGCATTATCAACAATAAGAAAAGTAGCTTGTGCACATAAACTATAAATGTTAATATACAAAATTTATACCTTCTTGCTAAGGAAGTAGAATTAAATGAAATTACTAAAAAGAAAAACTATTTATTCAAGGTACATTTGCTAGAAAGGAGTATTGCATCTACTTACATCCTATGAAAGTAAAACCTTTTGTAACAATGAATTAATTAATGAAAATAGCCAAATCTATTGTGAAATAAAAACACTTATACATAATGTTAAATTCTTCAAGATGGGTGATCTAATTCAGAGATGGTATGAATCTAATTGTATTTATTATTTCCTAGAAAATAAAATTGAATCTATTTGCATAATTTATGCCATAGAGTAATATAATTAAAGTAGTTTTGATTTAAATCGCATAACACTAATATTTTCAAGAGAAATATCCATCTAAGGAAGCATAAATAATTCCAACTCAAGGAGACTTCATGGCATAATCTATTGTTTCAAGACAAAAGGTTTATTAATTTTTATTGAATTCAAATTGCATGAATAAATAATCCAACTAAAGAAGACTTGATTTTAATTACATAAGTTATTTCACTAATGTCTTAAGATAGATAAACCAATACAATGTCTTAATATAATAAGAGCATTGATTTTAATTGTATAAGTTATACTACTAATGCCTCAAGATTTATGATCTATCTATAGACATGGAAAATTGACCGACACACTTGTTCCTGATTACTAACATCATTTCGTCCTAAATCATACTCTCAGTTTATCATCACTTTTCATCTCTTAATTAGATAAATCATTATTTATTTAATTCATTCATTCTCCCCCTCTATTGATTAAATTAATCAATTTATTTAAATTAATCCTCTATCTCTATTCATTTAATAATTCATTTTATTTAAATTAAAACTCTAAAGTCCTCTTATTAAATTGAATAAATTAAAACCTTATTTGATTTAATCTTACATTATCCCCTTTAGTTAAATAAATCAAAACATTTATTTAATTAAACCCTTCCTCTCAATTTGATTTAAATTAACTCATAAATTTAAGTCTAAATTGTCACATCTCCTAAATCCTCATTAAATTAATTAATCTTTGATTAATTTAATCCTAAAATATGTCACATTCTCTAGAGAATGCAACTTGCACAATAAATCAATTACTTTGATTTATTAAATTTCTCATTTTCTCTCAACATGGAATAAAGGAACATTATTCCTTTAAATTTGAATTCAAATCCAAGTGGATTTGTTCTTCCAACAAAGCATTCACTCCTCTTACATGTCCTTGTGCATTGAGCCAAGTGGAATTTATTTCATTCTTTTTTCCCTCTCACATGTCATTTCCTCAATTTCAAATTCCACCTAATATCATTTATTGACACTTTGATCAAAATGTGCACAACCTTCACCCATTCACATCTTGACAAGTGGCGCTTGGCCATTGGATGTTGAATCACCCCACATTGCTCAATTTAACAATCTCTTCCAATTTGGAAATCTATAAATGAGAGACTCTTCCTCTCATTATTCATCCACAATCCAAGAAAGTCTACTATACTTCATTTCATCCACAATTTGACCAAAGTTACTCTCTTCACATTGAGAGTTAACTTTGTCTACTTCATAGCAAGTGTTCATTATTTTTCTGGTTTCATAGCTAGGTTATGCCAAAATATCATCAAGGAGCTACAACCATCACCAAATCATCATCAAGCTTACAAAGGAGTTGGGAAAGGGTCAATTTCTACACACAATTGGCACCAATTCCCCCATGGGATTAAGAGTTTGATTTGCATTGAATAAGATTTAATAGCTTTTGTTCATATTTGTTTGTGTTCATCTTATTTCTTACTCTTTTCAATTTAAATGGATTTCATGGGGAATCTTGATTCTCACTTGCATATTGATCTAACATTGTGTGTGTTTTCTATGTTTGTGCAAGTGTAGGATTGGGATTCACATTTTGGCACTAGAAGGAGGGCTGATTTGGAGAAATTCATCACGTTTTTCCCAAAATACGTTGTTTTTTGACATTTTTTTGTGCCTACAAGAAAATTGCACCATTCATAGTCCCACGGGGCCATATTGCACCGCTATCAGACAAGCGGTGCTATATTGCAATGCTCAAAATTCCAAACTCTGTCATCAGAGTCTTCCCACCCACCAATTCCAAATTTACAAATTGCGTCGCAGGTTTCTAAATTCCAAATTACGTCGCTGGGTTGAAATAGCACCGCCTTTGTGCTCTTTGTTTTGCTGCAAAGCGCCGCTCTTAGTCACATGCGGTGCTATATTGTGCCGCTAAAGTTTCTAAACTCCATCGTATTTGCTAACTGCATCGCTGGGTGACAATAAAAAGTTCAAATTTAATTTTTTTTGACATGTGCCTTTTTTGTTTTTAGCTTTTTGACCTATTAACTTGTTTGGTGTCTATGTATCTCCCAGTTTTAATCATTTTGCAGGTTAGGGCAAGAAGGAAAGAAAATTGGAAGGTTACATTATGCCATTATTTTCATGTTATACCAAGTGTTTTTGAACACTTTAGTGTTGATTAACACTCTTAGAGAATTCTCAATCTCTATTAAGAAATTTGTTATCTTTCATGCTTTAGGGAACACTAAATTTCCTTTTGGGCCATAAAAAGAAAAATACAAATTTTCTTTCAAATTTTGCAAACAAAAGGATTTAAAGGAATTTTAGGACAAACTTACTAGAGTTGGTTTTCGGATTTAATAATTGAACAACGAAAATCCCACATTTTGATTTGGTGCTATAAAAAGAACTCAGTTTTTCTTTGTGGACTTAAAATGAACAAGTGTTATTTTTTTTTGTAATTGCTTACTCAAAGTAATACCATCAAAAGGATTTATGTGCTTCTCTCGCACCTCATGATGATTTTGAGAATCAAAATTTATTTTGATTATCTTAAGTTGAGTAAAGAAATTACCTCCACATTTCATTTTGGGATTAAAATTGAACAAAACATCTTCTGAGTGTGGGTAAGCCTATTGCGTGTGTTCTCCCTTTGTTTCTAGATGAAGATTGATCGAACTAAAAATATATTTTATTTATTTTTTTAATCTTAGAGGGCCTGCCTTGTGGGAAAAAGTACTCACCCAAGGGAATGACCCAACCAGTAACACACTAAGGACAAGTGTATTTCCAGCTGAGATATAAAAGTGTGTACTAGAACAAAAGCTAGTATCACACAGTTGGCTCTAATGAGAAGGGTAACAATGGTCTCTCACCACATGGGTCAAATCCTACAAACAAAAAGAACGAATTAAAACCCTTGTTTAGAAAAGGCCAAATCCTTAACTATTTTATTGGTGCAAAAGGTCATGTCCTTTGAACCTACCCCATGTATACATGCGGTTCTACTGTAGAGATGAAAAATATACCATGGGAGTTTCATGGGTATTTATGCTTGGCTAACCCAAGAAGTGTGTGCCTTGGAGGGGAGCCAATGTGGTAAAGCATCTAATCATCTGCACTGAACATGCATAGCTATATTTATCCAAGTGGGAACCCAACAAAATATTGGCTCTTCATCCTAGGGTTGTACATGTTCTTGGAATCAAAAAATACATTGCTTGGGTCTCAAAAAATTTGAAAATAAACATTCACAATAGGCTTCAAAATTTCAAACCCTTTGGAGGAAACAAATATCCTTTGATGAATCTAAGTGCTCTTGGTTGCCCTAGGGATTATATCCTTAGGTATTTAAGTGCTTGGGGTTAATCATCATTTGGTTCCACTAAAGTCAACCTAGGGAACTATACTCTTGAAACCTTGATTTTCACATAATGGACCTTGTGGAATGAAAAGGAATTGAGGCATAGAAATTTAGTTTGAAATCATAATCAAGAAATTGTTTTTGATAAAAGGAACTCATTAAAAAAAGATAAGGACAATTGGACCTCACACATGTGTTCTCTCAAATGATTTCCCGTAGAATCAAAATCCAAAAACCAAGGTTCAAGAAGATTAGCCCAAAAGCTCATGTGAAGTGTCTTGAAATGATTCTTGAAGTTAGAGAAGGATTGGTATATAATTTCTACAAGAAGGCTTCAAAGAACAACCCAAGTTTGTATGAGTTCTATTATCAACAAAATCCAACTCTTTTTCAAATATTTTCTTTTCTCACATAGGAAGTATGTCATGTTCTTCAAATACCGAGGTCTTGTAAGAAAGAGTCTTGTCTAGGTCAAGTCTAGGATCAAAATTATCACTCTCATCCATCTTTCAATCATCAAAATCAAATCCCATTTCACCAACAAACTCTTGAAAGCTTTGAAACATCATTCATGCAAAACTTATAGGAAAAATCATCATCACCTTGTTTGACTTAATACACTTAGTCAAATTATCAATCCTCTTGAGAAAATCTACCTCTAGGATAACACAACTTCCTAAGGTTTACAAGTTCAAAATCACTTCATTTGGCTAAACACACTTAGTCAAATCACCCTCTTGAATGATTTTTCTCTAGGATAACACAACTTCCTAGGGTTTACAATTTCATTATCATCTTGTTTGGCTTAATGCACCTAGTGAAACTATCCTTAATCAAAATCAAATCATTTGAAACCCTAAAAAAGTTTAGCATCTTCGCCATAGTCCTTCAAGAGTTTCATTCATCTGCATCATCCATCTTTCATTGATCTCATCTCCATCATCACTTTTGATCCTTAGACTTTCCTAGTTCTTCTCCTTTTTGTGCCTAAGATTAAGATCAAGAGATCTCTATTTTATGGTTCAAAAAATTATCTCAATACAAGAAGAACATGGAAATCACTAAGGAAACATCAACTTCAAGTGACTTAAGTCAAACAACTCTCAAGAAGAATCTAGTGGAATCAAGCAATCCTCTAAACAACTCCTCTCTACCATCACAAAACCCTCAAGAGGAGGGTCATATAGAGGACATCACCAATGATGGCTTGGGAATGATGCAAGAGGAAATAATTGAAATGGTCCAGAATCCCAAGAATCATAGAATTGTTAACACCATGTTGAAACTTAATCCCTCTCTATATATACATGCATTAATGAAAGAAGGGGCCAAAATCCCTTCTAACATTGACATGAGTACCAATATGGAAAGACCTCTTTTGAGAATACCCCTAGTATCACTCCCAAACATCACCCAAGATATTCCCCAAGTCATCTCAACAATCGCTTGAACCCCACCAGTTGTTAACAAGGGAAGCACCATGCTTCGTAAAATCCAAAATTATTTCCTTGTATACAGTAGAGAAATTAATATCAACACCACACCAGATAACTCCATCCCAGTAAATTCATTACACCCATATGTTCCACTTACTTTCCATAATCATGCAGACTCATCTTCATTTCATGCAACACCAATCTATCTGTTAAATTCGCAAGGAGAGGGTGAGTTATTCGGGATAGGGGAGTCATTGATCCTTCCTCATCATCACTTTTCAAAGGGAACACACCACCATTCCCTATGTTAACTTTGAATTTTGTATCATCTTTAGGGTTGGGCCTTCCCCCCCTACCCACCACCAATATACCAAACTAAAGTAATCAAAACATCATATCAAACCCTCTCTTTTTTCCATCAACATCACAACAAATGGAAACCATCCAAGCTACCCCAATGGTCAACACATCCACCATTCCACAAACCTATCAAAGCATGGTTTCCGATGGACCATGCATCTCAATCAAACCATCCACAAATAAAATCCCAATCAACAACACAACCATTCCGACCATCACAATGGTTAACACCATTCCCAATCCGCCGTCGATTCCACCAAAATTGAACATGATGAACTCATTCATCACCATGATTCAAGTAGTTCAAAAAGCCACCCATCAAAGGGTACTTCAACAAAATCAACAATCTACATAGTTGGCTGCTTAGCAAGTACAAACGCAATTAGCTACCCAACAAGCCACACAAGCTACACAAGTTGCACAAGAAACACAAGCAACCCAACAAGCACAGGCTCAGGCTCAAGCCCAACAACAGGCTCAATAGGCACAAGCATAGTATCGTGCATAACTACAAGCAATCCACCAAAAATCATACCAACAAGCCCTTCAATATTTTTAGCCATAACAACAAGCTAAACAATAAATTCTGTTGGTGCAACAACAACTAGACCAACAACAAGCTTTGTTGGCACAACAACAGCTAGACCAAAACAAGATTTTTTGGCACAACAACAACTAGACCAAAAACAAGCTTTGTGTGAACAACACCAGAAGGATCAACAAAAAGCTTTGTTGGAACAACAACAACAAGACCAACCATAAGCATTGTTGGCTCAAATGCAGGCATATCAATAGGCCTTAAAAGTATAGCAAAGCTTGTAGCAAACCCCCACCAATACCCCACTCCTCAATCAAACACTGCAAATGCTTAAAAACACATTCATACAACCTCCTGATCTGCAAAATGATATTGCAACACAAATCAAACTACTCTCATAGCAAGTGTTAGACCTTCAATTAGGAAAAAAAGCCAAAACACTAGGAAATTTGTGCCCTTATCCTTTTGATAGGAGTCTTACAATGGTCCATTCCCAAAGGGATTTGAAATCCCCAAATTTGATAAATATAATGGGATGGGAAACCCTAAAAATGACATAAGGGAATTTCAAGTGCATTGCATGGAAGTTGCATACAATGACACATATCTAATGTGACTATTTCCTCAGAGTCTGACTAGTCCCTCCATGGAATGGTTCTCTCATCAATCTACAAGCATAAAAAAATTCTAGGAAATGGTGGACACATTCCTCAAAAACTATCAACACTCAAACAAGAAAAAGGAGAGATATTCACTTCCTTCTTACAACAATGGCGATCCAAGGCCAACGAAAGCAAATGGACCATGCTAGAAGAGAAACAAGTTTGCACTATCATAGCCAATCTCGATGAAAACTTAGTGTTCTATCAAAAAATTAAATGCATAAAACATATGATCAATTGATCCCAAAAGTGCTCCATATTGAAAGAGCCCTTACTACACGAGGGGGCACATCTACATTTCCTTCACAATAGGATAGCCACCCATCCACCAATTATAACGATAAACATCACACATGGTCAAGGAAAAAAAAATTCTCAAACGACGGAGTGGTTGATGTGAAGGTTATCATCAGTGCTCCCAAGAAAAATATTCAAACCCATCATCAACCATAGAATCACAATCGCAACAATGTGCAACCCAATACGGTAGTGCAACAACCACCACTTCTGAACAATCAAATCAATAATATGAGAAATCAAGGAGGACCACCTCCTCGAAACACATTTTCTCCCAAGCGGAAGTTCATGGCCCTTGGGGAGCCAATTGAATCTATATTGAAGAAATTGGTTAAAGAGAACCTTATCAAAATCTCTACTTTTGAGAAATATGTGGAACCCATGAAAAAACCACCATGGTACAATGAAAATATCCTTTGCAATTTTCATAAAATCAAAGGGAATACAACCACAAATTGCATGAGATTGAAAAACATCATCCAAGATCTCATTGAGGACAAAATCATAAATGTCGAGCAACCCGCCAACAATCAAGATCTCAAAATATACATGAATCCAATGCCTAATCATAATTAGGGAAATAATCAAGGAAAAAATCAAGGAAATAACCAAGGAAACAAAAATGGGAAACAAAAGTATGACAATACAAACCTTGTATACGAAGGTATAGTTGCATGCATAGATGAAATGGTCACTATCATTAGCGTCAAAGGAGCTAACACTGATTGTGGAGTTACCACATGTGGTGGAAAGGTTACTATTACAGAGGCATCACAACCATCTAAGACCCCCATCTCAAATACAAAAGTCATTCCCTATGATTATAACTTCATTGACCAACTAAAAAGAACCCCCGCTCAGATCTCTATGATGGAGTTACTGAAAATTTCTATTGACCATAAGAAAATCCTTGATGAAGCAATAGTTGCATCCACTATCTCTACTAATCTTGATCCAAAACAATTTCAGGCTATGGCTGGTAGAATCATCACCCCAAATCTCCCCACCTTTTCTGATCAATACTTCCCCACCCAGCCATCTCACAGCCGTGCACTTCACCTTCAAGTCCTGGTTCACAAGAAAAAGGGAAAAAGGGTCTTGGTGGATGGAGGTGTGGACCTCAATATTTGTTTTCTTAAACTTATAAAGAACTTGCGAATCTCAGAAGACTCCATCGACAAAAACAAAGGCATTACCATCAAAGCATATGTTGACTAGGAAAGAGTGTCTCAAGGAACTATCAAGATCCCAATCCAAGTAGGGCCAACTACTATGGAAACCACATGTCAAGTCCTTGACTTTGATTTTCCCTACAACATCCTCCTAGGATGCCCATGAATCCATGGAATGAAGGTGGTTGCCTCAACATTCCACCAATGTGTCAAATTTTCATACTAAAATGAAGTGGTCACAATACATGGTGATCCTGAGCCATTCGCCTATTGCAAAAATTTGGAGGCAAAGTTCTATAAAGTTCCCCAAGTGCCAAAGAATGATGAAGGCCCCTCCACTCCCTATGTGGATCCATCTAGCCTTGCCTCTCTTTTGCGATAGAGACACCTTCCATCCCTGACATATCCGACATCAAGCTCATGATCCAAGACAATGGGTGTAGAGATTATAGAATGAGAAAAAATGCTTTTTTTGTAGGAGAGTTACCTCAATCTCCTAGGTCACATGGATGAACTCAATCAGTTGAAACACTTGCCTACACTTTTAGGGTAGACCCTTCTATATTTTGTTGTTGGGGGGATCTAAGTTAGGAAAATGTGGACAAAAGAGACATTTCAAACTCACTATACCAAGATGAAAGACCCGCACCCACCCTACCCATGGATGAAGCTAGCAGAGGACTGCAAATGATGCTTGGTATGGGATACAACAAAAATGAAAGCCTTGGAAGGAATAGTGATGGGCGACTGGATCCCATCATTGTAGAAAGATGAATGAGAAATATTGGCATTGTAGTAAAACCATATGTGGCAGAGGTACCCATATTAGAGTAGTCAGGTCTCCCCCTTAGTTATCAACAACCTCCCTTCAATTACCTGTATCCACAGGTCTACCCCTAGATAATTTCACCTTTGACATAATTGATGTGTTTATTAGTAGTGATGATGAGGATACCATAGTAGGTCTACCCACACTTTTTTTAAGACTCCTCCTTACTTATGATTAGCACATCATCTTTTGAGTCAGACCACCAACCCCATAAGATAAACCTGGTCTACCGACAACTCATCGATTACGACAAACAAGGACCACTGGTTCTGGACACATTCAAAAATGATGAGGCACTCTCAGAATTCTTGGGATTACAGGATACAATACTAGGTAGAGATCACAAGGATGGATTTGATATCACACTGGACACACAAGCATATTTTGGGGAGATTGAGTCCTTCAGTTGCAAAAGAAAAAGAATGAGAATAAGCTTAGGGTTATTGAGTGAAAACCACACTGTGACACTCTTTAACCATAGAATAGTAAAAATAAAGGATGCATCCAATAGTTTAAAACTCTTTGAGGCACCAAAAGATGAAGGATTCAATCTGCCTCTACTACACTTCATCAGGAAAAATCAGCAATATTGGTAGAGCAGTGCAATCTTGTCAATCTGGGAATAGAAGCAATGCCACATATCACCTTTTATGTCGAGTCACTTCTCACAGAAGAAAAAGAGATCCTAGTAACATTCTTAAGGGAAAGAAAGGTGAACTTTGCATGGACCTACGCTGACATGCTAGGTCTTGATCCGGAATTTGTGGTTCACCATTTAGCTATCTACCCAGGAGCAAAACCAGTAAGACAAAAGTTGAGAAAGATGCACCCTCAAATAGCCTTGCTATTCAAGGTGATATTACAGAAGCTCCTGGATGCCGACTTTATACACCCAATTGATTATCTGGAATGTGTGTCCAACCTAGTACCTATTTCAAAGTTGAATGGGGGCATCCACATCTGCACTAATTTTAGAGACCTAAATAAAGCATGTCCCAAGGATGACTTTCCACTATCCAACATTGATATGATAGTGGACATGACCGCTGGACACGAGATGCTATCATTGAAGGATGACTTCTCAAGGTACAACCAGATTATGATAGCAAAAGAGGACCATCACAAGACAACGTTTACATGTCCATGGGGCACTTACTATTGGAACATGATGCCATTTGGGCTAAAGAATGCGGGAGCAACATATCAAAGGTCCATGACACTAATTTTTCATGATATGATTCACAAGACTATGGAAGATTATGTGGATGATATATTGGCCAAGTCAAGGGAAATATAGGATCACATAGTAGCTCTAAGTGCCACCTTTGATAGATTGGAGAAATACAAGGTTAGACTCAACCCCAAGAAATGTGTCTTTGGGGTGCAATCAGGAAAACTCCTAGGATATATAGTATCACTGAGAGGAATAGAGGTAGATCCCACCAAAGTCAAGGTGATCCTCAACATGGAAGCACCTAGGACACTAAAATAATTTAGAGGCCTACAGGGAAGGCTCCAATCCATCAAAGGTTCATAGCAGAACTACCAGATAAATAGATTCCATACTCTCATCTACTCCACAAGGGAGTAGAATACAAGTGGGACAACAAGTGTGATCAGGCATATAGTAAAATCAAAGAATATCTACTTACGTTACCAGTATTAATGCTACCTACTCTAGGAAAACCACTGATCATATACATTTCAGAAACCATGGCAACTCTCAATGCTCTATTAGCTCAACACAATGAAAATGGAAGAGAAAGAGCAATATACTATATCAGCATAACAATGGTAGTGCATGAGCTCAACTACACACCAATAGAGCAACCTCAGGGCCACTGATAGTTGTGTTTGCAGCCTAAAAGGTCAGACACTACATGTTGGCTCATCAGATCAAGCTAATTGCAAAGATAGATCCACTAAAATACCTACTCTCTAAGGCCACTCTCATAGGATGAACAACTAAGTGGGTCATGATATTGAATATGTAGAGTGCAAGGCCATCAAAGGACAAGCGATTGCAGACCAACTGGAAGAGGCTCCTATTTACACCGACAACCCACTTATTTCAGAATTTATGGATGAGTCAATTTTCAACATAAGTATAGAAAATCATTGGAAGATGTATTTTGATGGGTCATACACACAACATGGGTCAGGCGCCATAATCTTCTTCATCACTCCCTAGGGAGACTGCATACCCAAATCCGATAAACTATCTTTTCCATGCACAAACAACATAGCAAAGTATGAGGCTCTTGTCATAGGCTTAAGGATTGTAGTAAAGTGGTAGTTTATGGCTCTCATAGTCTATGGAGATTCAAAACTCATCATTTACCAAGTTAATGGTGAGTACCAAAAAAAGGACGACAAGCTAACTCCATACAATAAATTAGTGGAGAGCCCCAAATAATTCTTCATTGATGTCACCTTTGACCAACTACCTAGAGAAAACAACAAAGAAGGATATGTTATGGCCATAATCGGATTGCTCTTGGAAATCCCAAACAATGTTCCAAAACAAGAGTTTCTAGTAGAGTAGCTTCTCACACCAGCATTTGAGGTACCATAGTCTGAATTCGTGTGTGAAATCATTGGTCCCGGTGATCCTTGGTATCATGAAATCTACACCTACTTGAGAATATGAGTGCTCCCAACTGACATAACCCCAAACCTTAAATGAGCCTTTGTCAAAAGGTCCTTACACTTTATCATCCCAAGAGAAACCCTTTATTGTAGGAGCATTGAAGGAACCCTATTGTGTTGCTTAAATCCTGAGGAAGCCCTGGCTACTCTAATTAAGGTCCATAATGGCATTTGCGGTTCACACTCAAGTGGTATAACCTTGGCTAAGAAACTGCTAAGGACCGGGTCCTACCGGCCAAAAATGGAAAGAGAGGCACATGACTCTGTCAGAAAGTGTCTATAGTGCTAGCGGCATGGAGACCTTATTTATGCATTGGCTCAAGAGATTCATCCTATTATAACACCTTGGCCTTTTTCATAGTGGGGGCTCGATATCATTGGAAAAATCACCCCCACCTCATCCAACGGCCACAGATTCATCATCACCACCATAGATTACTTTGCAAAGTGGGTCGAAGAAATTCCCATGACCTACATAACCAAAAAGCGTATATCTAAATTCATCTTGAACTATCTCATTTTCTGATACGCTGTCCCTCAATCCATTATCTCTGATAATGGGACACCTTTCAAGAATCAGGATGTGCATGACCTTTGCCACAAATTCAATATCCAACATCATTTTTCCACTCCGTATTACCCATAAGGAAATGGTCAATCAGAATCCACTAATAAAACTATCTTGAAAATCCTTAAGAAAATAGTCAAATACTCTGGTCATGAGTGGCATCTACAACTAAATCCTTCCTTATGGTCCTATTGCACCAGCATCCACATTCCAACAGGTGCCACCCCATTCTCCCTAGTCTACGAATCAAAAGCCATCCTCCCAATCAAGATCAAGCTCCCATCATTAAGGATATCACTGCAAAACATCATTATAGATGAGGAATATCGGGTGTCAAGGTTAAATGAGCTAGAGTTATTAGATGAACAACACATGGATGCCCTAAACCATCTACAGGTCTATCAAAACAGGCTAAAGTGAAGCTACAACAAGAAGATCAGGAGACACACCTTCCAAGATGGAAAAATTGTGCTAAAAGAGAACCAAAAGAATGTACCAAACGCAGAAAGCAAAGGAAAATTTGAGCCCAACTGGTTGGGACCTTTCATCATTACAACAAGCTATAAATTAGGGGCACACTAGTTATCAACACTAGAAGGCGAGTCTCTGTAGGAGCCCTTGAATAGTTCCCATCTCAAGAAGTTTTATGCCTAAAATATTTCAAGGTATAAAACCAAAAAATATAGAAAAAAAATTAGAAAATATCCTAAAAAAATGGTCACCCAGATGAAAACCTGGCAAACAAGCGTCTTGGTGGCAACAAAAAAATAAAAAAATACAATAATCCAAAAAAATCAGAAAAAGGATTGAAAAGAGTAAAGAAAAAAATCGTCCTCAAGTGAAAACCACTTTGGTGACGCTTTGGACAAGTACCTTGGTGAAAACCTAGAAAACAGGCACCAAACATAAATAAAGCACTCTCCATCCACTAGGACCTCTATGCACTCACTTATCCATTAGATTCCATCTATCCTTCCACCATCCGTTCGCAACCGTACCATGGCTTGATCTTGTGCTTGTATCATGTTCCACCCTAGTACTACTTAGCATATTCCTAAGGTCAGTTTGTCCTATCTTTATCATAGTAGTCTATCATATCACACTGGGGGCATGTTCCTATACCTGCATTGGATCAGATTCATGTATATTCTGGTGATCTTCCTTAAAATCAAAAAATAAAAAAACATCAAAAAATCCATCAAAAATCCGAAACATGCCAAAAATCTAAAACATCAAAATAAGAGTCATTTGTCTGAACTACGTCATCTCTGACCTTGAATGTAGGAAATTTTGATCTTTGATCATCCCTCGAGACACCCTAGGTCAGTCCTTTAGGTGTCCGTCATAATTTAGCAACCCGTTTTCCCATCTATCATCATTGATTCAAGTCTATCATCGTTTGAACTATGTCGTCTCTGAGCTTGAATGTAGGCAAGGTTGATCTTTGATCATCCCCCAAGACACCCTAGGTTAGTCCTTTAGGTGTACGTCACAATTTGGCAACCCATTTTCCCATCTCTCATCATCGAGTCAATTATGTTCTCATCTGAATTACATCATCTCTGAGCTTGAATGTAGGCAAGGTTGATCTTTGATAATCCCCCAAGACACCCTAGGTCAATCATTTAGGTGTCCATCACAATTTGGCAAACCATTTGCCCATCTCCCATCATTGATTCAAGTCTATCATAGGTTGAACTATGTGGTCTCTACATGTATAACGTAGGCAAGGCTAATCTGTTGATCATCCCTCGAGATGCCCTAGGTCAGTCCTTTAGGTGTCCATCACAATTTGGAAATCTGTTTTCCCGTCTTCATCATTAAGTCAAGTCTATCGTCAGTCAAACTACGTGGTCTCTACGTGTATAATGTAGGCAAGGTTAATCTATTGATCAGCTCCCGAGACCCCTAGGTTAGGTATTTAGGCTAATCTCTTGGTCATAAAGTCTCGAAAATCCAAAAACATTGAAAAATCCAAAAATCAAAACAACCTCAAAACATTTGAAAAACCCAAAATGGTGCACTCGTCTCATCTTGTTTTCACCAAAAATAATCACTGTTCATAATAAATCAATCATCACCTCCATTGTTTGGTGAGTTAGTTAGAAGCAAGTCTAGCAGGTTCAAAAGTGAACAACTAAACATCAAAGTCTCAAGTCTAGGTCAGTAAGTAAGCAAGTTGATCAACTTAGAGTATCAATAGCTTATCATCCAATCAATCTCATCAAAACCTTGATCACAACATGTCCTAGGATGCATCCTTCCTACACTAGACATCAACATTAGGTATCACCTTAGTTTAGTCTTGGCTAGCGATACGAAGAACATTAGCTTGTTTTTTTACTTTATTGGGTCTTTTTGACTTATCTTATTTTGTGCTCATTCCAAGGACCTCTCCATGATGCCTAAACAAAACAAGTTTAGAGAGAAAGTAATGGGGCAGTGATCATTATCTTTTTTATCTACTGTGCTTGTTGGATACTCTTGTAAAATAACTTATTTCATGTGTACCTTGTTTGGTTTGTAGGGAAGATATTTTAGGTGTTTTCTTGACCACATAGGAAGGCTTTCTTTTCTATGTTTTGGTCTAAGATGTTTAGAATGTCTAAACTACATCCTCAATAAGGTTCTGTATGCTAAGTGTGAACATGAATACTCCTATTTGATTAATGAGTCGAAGTCCATAACACTAGGTACAACACCATCCTAGTTCTTTATACCTTGATGCATTGTACTTATGTGTGTCATCAAACATAATGTAATTAGCCCTTTGAAAATCCTGACTTCTGGTAAGCAAAACATTGACATCTAATGACTTGTGGGATCTATTTTCTTCTATTTTCTTTCCATACTAACATTATACCATGGCAGTTAATCAGAACATCGCTAATGCATCTGCCTTGCATCCACAAAATCATCAGCATAAATGCATATCATATGATATATATCATACCACATCATATCAATTCGCATTATCATCATCTTAAGTTATGAAAAATAATATAGATTTGTTATTTTGAGTATCTTAAGAGATCATTGCATTACATTCATCCCATAATATTCTAAAAATCATTAAGGGCATAATAGAAATCATTAGCATCCATTATCATTACATAATCGATCGCATATCATTTTCATAATTAATCATTCACACAACAATACATAATAAATTGCATACACTACATCCATATGATTGCCATCAAAGTGCATAGAAAAATAAAAAAAGAAATGCATCCATAATCATCATCACATCATATATAAACATACATCATATTGCATGAGCATAAATTAAAATCATTTCATAACATCTCATAGCACATAGGAAATCAAAAAGAATCCATACATCATAAATAGAATCATCTCATATATATCATAAAAAATGTACAACTATCATGGGATAAAATCGGATGAAGTATATACATCAAAGTACATGATACAATAAGGGAAATAATTAGGGCCCATGGATTGAAAATACAAAACTGTATGTAATCGAAGGGCTAACCCTACTAGTTGTTGCCCTCTCCTGCCTGCCTCTCACCATGGTCCTCAGGAGGCCTCATCCTCATCTGCTATGAAAATTTCGGTACCCAACTAGCTAGTGGAACTACCTACCTATAATGCTATAAATAGTACTCAACCTCTCTAACCACCTCTCGGTATTGCCTCAAGGATACTGACCAGCCCTGGATGGATGAGGTTGTACTCTCCAGTTGCCTCCACCAACCAATCTCCTGATCCCTCTCCAATGGAGCTTGGTCCCTCTCAGTAGTAACTATCAAAACCTACTACTGAGCCTAATCTCTCTCAGCTGTAAAAATTTGTATCTGACCCTACAACTTTTGGATTAGTTCATCTCTATGATCGGGCTACCCTAGTGGCTGTTGATCTAGGACTTCTCTATCCCAGTCTCTGGGCTGATCATCTTGTACAGGAATCTCATGAATCTCTACCAGTGGTGGCGTTAGTGCCCATGGGGCTGCCTAGTCCCATAGTGGTGTTTAATGTGGAGGAGGGCCACCTCCTCCCCTATCCCCATCACCATCTCTGTCACTGTCACCTCTACCTCCCTGTCCTCTGCCCCTGTCGGCTGATCTACCCCTCAGCCTCCGTCATGAAAGAATGTGCCTAGAACTATCAATCGGAGAGGATTCTTGAACCAAGCTCTGTACACCTAGGTAACCCCTGCATCTGTCGGACCCTGATCATATGGCCATGGCCTGGCCACTAGCTGCCTAAATGAGGCTACTACCTCTAGTGTTGGAATCGGCTGGCCCCATGCTGTCTCTCTCATACTATGGGCAAAGATTGCCACGTATTGATCATCCGGCTTATCCTGAATCTCACCGAACTATCAATCTACCCTATCAGGGAGGTACCACTCTATCATGGTGTACTCTCAGCCCTACATCCATCTATCCTATTGAGCAAAGAATAGCTACTTGAGATCATCATACCATGAGCCTATATCCATCTAGGGCCTCCAAACAAACTCTTGCATCTCATCAAGAACTCGCCTCCAATGGCCGATGCCTCTGGTACCTGTGTGAGTAAAGAGAATATGAGGTTCCCCATTCCACCAAATGATAGGATCATGAATATCCAAAAAAATTGGTTTGACATCCAGATGGAGCACTGAAATCCGCTCCCATGCCCAGATGTGTAGCAAAGTAACTCTGGACCCAAGGGCCCTACTTTTAAGATACACAAACTCATGCAAATACCTATATAAGGAAGCCAACATCACTGGCCCCCAAGTAAAGTACTCTCTCTGAATGACCATCCACCCTCATGCCAATCCCCACCTTGGACTAAAGTATTGGCCCTGTCGATCTAGTGCCACAAGACCTAAAATGATGGCTGCAAAAATCAACCTGTAGGTAGGAACAACACCCCGGTATCTCTCCAAGTCAATCTGTCCATCGGAAAATGGATCTCATCAAGACCCATCACATCAAAACAGGCATCCCTACTGGCATCTGGATCATAAATAACTCTAGCTCCATAGATGGGCAGTCGTAGGATGCGGCAGACATCCTCAAGAGTGATGGTGGTCCTTCCAATAGGAAGATGGAAAGAAGAGGTCTCACTATGCCACCACTCAGCCAAATCTATCATAATACCCAAGTGGGTCCAAACAGAAGGAATGTACGTAATGAACCAGAGGCTGAGAATACCAAGCTGCTCTTTAAGGAATATGTGCATACCTTGTAATCTCCGCAACACCGACCATCGATGCTCCCTCAAGTGAAGTATATCGAGGTCCTCCTGCACAAGGGAAACCATCACATTATTTTTCATAAAAACAAATCTACCTCCCGCATCAGCTTTTCGCATTTGAAACAACAAATGCGGCATTGTTAGCAAATGTGGCATAGTTTGTAAAGTTGTAAATTGCACCACCGTGAAAAAGTTTGACAAATCCTAAATTCCTAAGTGTGTCGCGCGGTCTGATTAACAATGTGTGGTTGACTTTGTTCTCAAACCCCAATTTCAAACTACGTCGCGCAGTTTGATTTGCATATGCGGTAGAGTTTGAAAGAAAATGCTAATTTCCTAACTGGTCTGCGGTGGCGCTATTTTCATATGCAATGCTATTTGAGGCCACGTGGTACCGATTGAGCATTTGCAGCAGCGCTATATAGTGCCGCTTGACCTAAAGTTGACTTAAACCCTATTAAATGCACGTAAAATGAGAAAATTAAAGGTCAAAATAGGGTTACATACAATGGGTCCTACTCTAGCTAGCCACTAGTGCACTCGTACCCTCTTCGACACATGCCTAGGGATTTGTTGTTGCACCATCTCGATCAGGACTCAGAGCTCAAAGTGCAAGAATCTCTAAAGGCTAAATGTGCAAATGAATTGAAAGTGACCCCTCGAGGTATATTTAAGCCTACAAATTAGCATTTTTTGACATAATTTGACCATCTAGCTAAGGTTTTGGTCCCCCAACTCCGTTTTTTCCCAACCAAGGGCCATTTTGCATCTTTTTTGGCATTTTAATGCATTTTTTGGCATCTTGGGGCATTTTGGACCTATCGGGCACCTTGTCCTCTTTTTTTGCAAGATCATCCAAAAATTAATTTTTTTGTTCGATCTCTTGAGGGGGTAACATATCAGCATAATCCTTCCACTAGGGCAATAGTGGGGCATTGAAAAAATTAGAAATTTTTTGAACTTTTGATCACAACAGTTTATTTCTTTGAACCAATACAACAAGTGCATTGCTTCAAAGAGGAGCAAAATGTAGACATGGAAAATTGACGGACACACTTGTTCCTGATTACTAACATCATTTTTTCCTAAATCATACTCTCAGCTTATCATCACTTTTCATCTCTTAATTAGATAAATCATTATTTATTTAACTAAGTCATTCTCCCCTCTATTGATTAAATTAATCAATTTAATTTAATTAATCCTCTATCTCTGTTCATTTAAATAATTCATTTTATTTAAATTAAAACTCGAAAGTCTTCTTATTAAATTGAATAAATTAAAACCTTATTTGATTTAATCTAACATTATCCCCTTTAGTTAAATAAAACAAAACATTTATTTAATTAAACCCTTCCTCTCAATTTTATTTAAATTAACTCATAAATTTAGGTCTAAATTGTCACATGGATTTGTCCTTCCAACAAAGCATTTACTCCTCTTACATGTCCTTTTGCATTGAGCCAAGTGGCATTTATTTCGTTCCTTTTTCCCTCATGTATGTCATTCCCTCAATTTAAAATTCCACCTAATATCATTTATTGGCACTTTGATCAAAATGTGTACAACCTTCACCCATTCACATCTTGACAAGTGGCACTTGGCCATTGTATGTTGAATGATCCCACATTGCTCAATTTCAGTCTCTCTTCCAATTTGGAAATCTATAAATGAGAGACTCTTCCTCTCATTCTTCATCCACAATCCAATCAAGTCTACTATAATTCATTTCATCCACAATTTGAGCAAACTTACTCTCTTCACATTGAGAGCTAATTTTGTCTACTTCATAGCAAGTGTTCACCATTTTTATGGTTTCATAGCTAGGTTATGCAAAAATATCATCAAGGAGCTACAACCATCACCAAATCATCATCAAGTTTACAGAGCTGGGAAAGGGCCAATTTCTACACATAATTGGCACCAATTCCCCCATGGGATCAAGAGTTTGATTTGCATTGAATAAGATTTAATAGATTTTGTTCATATTTGTTTGTGTTCATCTTATTTCTTACTCTTTGCAATTTAAATTGATTTCATGGGGAATCTTGATTCTCAATTGCATATTGATCAAACATTGTGTTTGTTTTCTATGTTTGTGTAGGTGTAGGATTGGGGTTCACACTATCTAAAGTAGCTTTGCATTAATCTGCATAAGTTTATTCTTAATAATATGCTAATTATTACATAATGATTTATACACTATGCCCTTGTTGCAATTAAATGAATCAACCTTGTTTTAAAAATAATTGAATCTACTTGCATATTAAGGGAGAAAATTAATTCAAAGAATAACCATGATGTTGAAGGATTAAGTTTATTGCAAATTTATTAAATGATAGCTACGATGTTTTGTTATAAACCTTGAATCCCAAGGAAATAAATTTATTGCATGAAGAGAAAGTTTATTTGAAGAACAACAATAAATCTAAGAGTTAAGTTTGCGGCATAAGAAAGCAATTTTATTAAAGAGATATTATTAATGTCTTAAGTTATATTGTATTTTGTTTTCATGAATTTTATTTTACTACTTACCACTTGGTAAAACAAGGAACTTCTCATTTAATGAAACATGAATTAAAGCTTAAAATTCAATGTCTAATAATCATAATTGTTATCATAGAATTGTAATTATTGTCATAAAGTTATAGTGTTGTCATAAGATATAAATTTTGTGATTCCTAGGTCCATACTCATAGTTTATCATCATTTTATGAAGAAGAGAGGTATATTCTAAGTTCATTAACTATATTCAACAATAGCTAGTAATTATTTCCATCTTTTATTCAAGGAAATTAAATACTATCTCATAGAACTGTGGTTTGGACCAAATCTTCATCAAACATAGATGTTAGTTAATTTATTGTCTTACTAAATTAGGGTAACATTATTAAAATTAATAATTTCATAGAATTACTTTAATAATTTGAATTCATTTATTAAATAAGTCCATCCTTTTATTGTTAACTAGACCAAATAATTTATTATTTAATCTATCCATTTGATACCCTTTTTTAAAATTCTATCAATTTATTTATTTTCGAAGGACAATCTAAATTTTTTTTTAAAAATATTTTATTTATGACTTAACTAAATTAAAAGAATATTAATTCTTGTATATATAGATTTTCAAAATTTAACTTGAAAGAATTAAATTTTATAAAGGACTTTAATATAAATACCCATATTATAAAACAAATATGTTTAGATATATTTTATTTTATTTTAACAATAATAAAGTAATAATTTATTTATTTGTAAATTTTTATTTTATTAAAAAATAATTTATATTTATAATGACATAAAAAATTAAAAGAAAAATTATTTTTTGTAAAAAAACAAAAATTATAGATGAGAATAAATTTATTTATTTTTTATTTTTAAAATATATTGATTTAAAAATAAAAATAAAATAGGAAAATTAATTTCATTCTAGAGTTAGTTTGGAAAAAATAAAGAATGGTAAGGACAATAATAATATATTGATTCTAACTTTATTTTAAAATTTGATTTTCACAAAACAAGGATTGGAAAGAGAGTAATAACTTGATTCTAATTAGAAAATCAAAAGAAAGGGAACCTAGATGTTGATGGAGTTGCAAAAAAAATATTCTTCCAAATCTTCTCCTTGTGCCTTCTTCAACTTGATTCTCCTTCCTTCAATCCTATCTAAAATCCTTTTTCAAACTGATAGCATAAAAATAGCATTCATGTTTGTTGTTGATGAGAGAAGAAATGACCTCAATTTATATACTTGAGGGGAGGTAAATGGAGGGTGAAGATTGAAGATTGATTCAATGGCTAGGATTGTTTGAGAAGATGGGGTTTTGATTGATAACCTCACCTTGTGAAAAGTGTCACAAGGTGAAGACTTTAAAAATAGGCCCACATGGTAGGGGGAGAGGATCCAAGGGTGCTCGCACATGTGTGAGCACACCTTGGGAGAGGTGGATATGACAAGTACCCACGCCTTCCCCAAGACCATGAAACTCGTCACTCCTTTTTAAGTGACTTTTTGGGGGTTCATACTTTTCCCAAAAGGTCATATTATGTTCTCAATAAGCTCCCACCCCATAGGTATTCACCCTAGGGGTTCACTTTTACCTTAAAGTCAATAAAACAAATCCAAATAACTCTATGAAAAATAATTCGAATTCTAATATATAAATTTTGATTTGTGAGCACGCCTTGGATAGAGGAGATGTTGACATGTCTATGACATTTAAGAGGGAGGGTGTCTTGATAATGACATGTCTATGACATGTAAGAGAGAGGGGTGTTTGACCATGTGTTCTCACACATCGGGAAGCCAAATGGCTCATAGAGGAAAGGTCACATGCATTGTGTGAACTCCCACACAAGGGTGAGTGGGGATGAGGTGTAAGGTGATAGTGACTTGTGCATGCAAGTCACATGTGAGGGAGATTAGAATAAATTTTAAATTTGAAAAAATGATAATGAAGATTAATTAATCGATTAATCTAGGATTAATTGATTAATGGATTATGGAGGATAGTGACATCTCCTTAATCGTGATTAATTAGATTAAATGATGTATTATATTAATTAATGTGACCTAGGAAATTGGCTAATTTTCTTAGTTAAGTATAATGATAGATTGTGCTAATTAATAATGCCTAGGATAGGATGGGGACACTTGTCACATAGTGACTTAATTTTTATTCTTTTATATTTTTCCATTTCTACAAAACCATGCATTGAAATTATTAATGAAACATTTATTCAATAATATTGTTAACTTTTATTTTTTCCTTTTTAGGAGTGTCTATTTAATAATTTTTATTCTTTATTTAATCTCTACCTTCTTCAGACATAAATTAATTGTATAAAACCACTTACATAATATTACCACACAAAATTCTAATATGTCTAAAGTTTTAAAAAAAGGAGGGTCGTGACAACAATAAGGTAAAGGTTTCCACTAGTACTAAGGATGAATGATCTAACGGACTATATAAGTGGAGCCAAATAATTTAAAAAATATCTTTGAAGAGTGGACATTACCAAATCTAGATAAGAGAATTTTATGAGTGAAAAATTATATTATTAAAACCAATTATGAATTGTATGAATTGAAGGTTATACCATTGGTTTATCTAATGTCTTGAGTACATGTATAAGTCTCATGAAAAAATTACATAGCCTTCTTGTGATTGTTCAAATTTCCTTAGAAACTACTTGGCTAATAAAACCATTATATGAATAGCCATAATGTCTTCCTTCACCTTCAATTAATTTTACTTGAAATTCATTTCTATCTTTGATGATAGTGAATGTGTTCTATCTTTCATGATGGATGTTGAAAACATCATACTCTCAAAGTCTCCCCAAAAACACATGAAAAAAATCTATTGGAATCATATCATACCTTACTTCATTTACATACCTTCCAATATTGAAAACAATTAACAATAGGTTAACCCAAAATAGTGAGTCCCACTTGTGGGACATCACTTTTTTGAACTTGAATAAAAGTGAAAAACATGAAAATACCTTTGTTTGAAGGTATTTCTTCATTCAAAGGTATTTCAATAAGTACCTTCATTTGAAGGTTAAAAATGTAAAATAACCTTCGAACGAAGGTAATTTATAAAAATAGAAAAAGGGACCTTCATTTGAAGGTCAGTTTTTATTCCTTTTATGAAAATTACCAGAAAACGAATAAAAAGGGACCTTAAAACAAAGGTCCCTTTCTTTCTATTTCTAGAAATTACCTCCATTCAAAGGTTTTTTGTGGGAATGGTATATGTTTGAACGAAGGTCCTTGAATACCTTCAAACAAAGGTACCTTCATTCAAAGGACCTTCAAACAAATATACCTCCACTTAAAGGACCTTCAAACAAAGGTACCTTCATTTGAAGGACCTTCAAACAAAGGTCCTTAGCTAGCCACTTTCACCTTAGCCACTTTCACCCTCTGCCTCAAATTTTCCATAGAAATTTTAGTTTCAAACCTTAGTTTGGACCTTCAAATGGAATGAGCTTGATAAGATAATTTGCAAGATCATTATCATCAAAATGAGCTTTCCAAAAGGTATAATTTTTAAAATATTTTAATTTTATTATATATTTATTTTCTATTTTTTACTAAACATAGGGTTTTCAATGAACACCAAGTTTTCTATTCTACACATGTGGAAAAATAGTAAAATACTAAAAACAATTCTAAAAATTATTTGCACGTTAGGTATTGATGTCCTTGTTTTAAGAAAAAAAAGAATTTCAATACACCTGAAACATGTTATGTGCTATGACATACACCTATGTCCAAATTATGATTACTTTGACTTTGAAAATTAATTAAGAAAAAATATGCAACAAAAAATGTGAAAGATATTGATGTTATAAATATATATTTTAAAAAATGTAATTTTAAACCCTTTTTATAAACAATTATGCATTACGACATAAATGCCACTTTAAAATAAAATGTTTACTATAACAAACAATTTATTAAAAGTTATGTAAAAAAATACAATTTATTTTTATTTTTAAAAATATATATTTATAATTTATACACAAATCCTCACAAATCACTAACTTTCAATGTCATCTTCAAATTATTAACGGTTTAGCTATTATAGGTTTCAAAAAGTGAATATTTAGTTAAACATATTAATTCCAATATCCTACTTGTTGAACACACCCAAATACTGAGAGGGGCATGAATCAATATCTATCAACACTTAAACCCTTCAACAATATACAAATTCAAACTATTAACAAGATCAACAACACTTAAACAAATCATTAACAATGAAAGATAAGGCAATGAACACACATGCACAAGATAACACCATATTTACGTTGAAAACCCAAGAAGGGAAAAACCATAGAGATAAATCTCTCAATATAGGAAGCTCACTACTTACAAAATTATAACTTGTTTTAAGGCTTGCTGTCTAACAAAGCACATTTCTCTTGGAAGGACTTGTAGGCAAAGGAAAACAAATTTAGGGAAAGATACAAATGACTTACAATATTGAGTTGCACAACCTCAGGGAAAGATACAAATTACAAGGACTTGCTCAAGAGACTCACTATCTAATAGTAGGATATATGAAGATATAAAATTACAACATATGTCAATAATACACTCTGTTGATTGAGGTGTTAAAGCTCATTTCTCTTTTATTTTATACAACTCACTATGTAATTCCATATTCACACACCACACCATTCTCACTCACCTTCAAATTGAAATTTTATTTCATTTATATCCTCTACAAGGTCTCAAAACATCAATTAGGTTAGTCAAAATAGAAGATAAATAATAACCTCAACAAGTTGGCCACAAAGAACTAATGTGGTCCTATCCAAAATATAAAGAGGACCATATAATAACTTATTACATCTTTCAATATGATCCCAAATAACACATATGTTGGCACACATCATATTAGGATAGGTGACATTAAAATTTCTATCCTAAGTTGATTTATGTGTCTCCACGTTATTTGAAAATTATTCTAGGGAACATGACGGATAAAATATTTATTATTTTCATATGAAAAATTGTAACTGTATTCAAAGAGGTGGACCCATTACAGTGGTGGTTACTAAGCATCTTGGGAGAATATTCCTCTTGGGCATCCAACTTTCTGGGTTGGGACCACTTGAGTGTGCATGTCCTTGCTTGTTATTTGCATGTTTTGTATTCCATTGCATGGTTAGGAACTTAGTTGTGCATGTTGGTGCATGATCTTGCATGTAGCCATCACAGTTGTCAAAGAGTTATGGAGCACTTGGGTTTGACTAATTTTGATTGGTTGTGGGTTAGGCGCCCATGTGAAGGCCATGTGATAATTTATACTTTATTCCATTTTTATGGGCTATCCACTAAGGGGGGCGTGGGTTTTTCTAGGTGGTTTTACTTGTTGTTTTTGGATATCATTTGAGGTATTCTCTCTCACAGACTTCTATATATTGGAGCCTTTGGATAGTGGTTTAGTATGAGTTCTTTGCAAGTTGTCAGGATGATGAAGTGTTGTCGAATTGTAGAGGATTATTGTATTGATGTACTTCCTTGAATATTAATACAAACATTGGATTTCTTTGGTTGTGGATTTTTTCCTACAAGGGTTTCTCCATGTAAATATTCTATCACTTGTGTTGATAACTTGTGGTATTGCAAATTTTTCTTTCATTATTGAAATTATCAATAATTTTATCATTTTATGGTAATCTTGTAAACATTATTCCATATTTACAACCACATATTTAAGTTCATATTGCTACAATATATACCTTTATTTCCAACATTTGGTATCAGAGCTAATGGTTTTGTTAAGAGAGGGACACCTTTCTTTTGAGTGTTGAAGGTTTTTTGGTTGCAGTGGGAGCTTGTGTATTGTGGGTTTTGTAGATTTGTGAAGAATATTGTAAACTATGGCTTCTACCTCCCATTTGGATATTGATAAATTCAATGGAACTAGCTACGAGATGTGAAAGTTGAAGATGGAGGATCTCCTTGAAGAGAATGATTAGTGGCTGGTAGTTTCAAATGAAAAGAAACTAGAATCAACGTCTAATGAAGATTGGAATAAAATGGACAAGAAGGTACAATGAACTATTTGGTCATGTCTTGTAGATTTTTTCCTCTTTAATGTTTGAGAAGAATCTACTACATATAATTTGTGGAAGAGGATAGGTGATATTTACCAAACTAAAATTTTAACTAATAAGTTGTATCTCAAAAGATGTTTGTATTCTTTGAAAATGAAGGATGGTGATTCTATTGTAGAACATTTAAATTATTTTAATATGATTATAAGTCAGCTTGAATCAATATATGTTAAGATAGAAGAGGAAGATAAATGTATTTTTTTGCTTTGTTGTTTACCCGAATCTTTGGAAAATCTAATTATTGCCATAAGTGGTGGTGGTACAAAACTGAAGATAGATAGTCTCATTGCAATACTTCTTTTGGAAGAGATGAGGAGAAAGTCCATGAATGTAGGCTCCCAAGATGCCTTGCATGTGCAAGGAAGGTCCAAAGAAAAAGGAGGTCCTAAAGGGGACAAGAAGAGAGACAAGTCTAAAGGATGTTCTAAACCCCCTATGAAGAGTAAAGTGTTGGAATTGTGGTAAGGGAGGATATGTGAAGAAGAAGTGTACAAAAAAGAAAAAGAGTTCAGATGCTTCCACATAAACATCCTTAGAAGATGGTGATTCTGATGCTTTCTTTATTTCTGCTAACACTATTAGTGATGATGCTTGGCTTATTGATTCAGGTTGCTCCTACCATATGACTTCTCACAAGGAGTTGTTTACTTCATGTTTAGCTTATGATGGGGAAGAATTTTTCCTTGGTGATAATAACATGAAGAATATTATTGGTAAGGGAAAGGTAAAGTTGTGTTTCAGTGATGAAAGGGTTAAAACTCTTGATCATGTTTTACGTATTCTAGGACTTGCGAGAAATTTACTTTCAGTATCCAAGTTGAATGATTCCAGAATGCATGTGATAGTTTATAAGTCTGGTTGCAAGTTGGTAAGAGGGAGTTTCATGATTGCTAAAGGATTTCGGATAGGGACTTTATTTAGGCTTAATTCCTCCACTTTTTGTAATTCTATCATTGTAACTGACACTAAAAATGCATGTATATTGTGGCACCATAGATTGGGTAGCATAAGTGAAAAGGGTCTTAAGAATATTTTGAATAAAAAGTTGGTTGATGGTATTTATGATTATTCTGTTGGTAAAAATGATTTTTGTGAGCATTGTGTGTCTTGTAAACAAAATAGATCATAATTTCCTAATGGGACTAATAAAGCTAAGATATTATTAGAGATCATTCATTCAGATGTGTTTGGACCAATGGATGTTGACTGTTTTAGAAAACCTTGTTATTATGTTATGTTCATTGATGATGTGTCAAGATACACATGGATTTTTTTATGCATGTGAAATCTAAATTCTTCACTAAATTTAAGTAATTTAAATCCTTAGTTGATAAGCAAACAAATTATAAGATAAGGGTGTTGAGATCTAATAATCAGGGTGAATATTATTCTAGGGAATTTTATGAGTTATGTAAGCATGCAAGTATTATTCAACAAAAGACTACTCCTTATAGACCTCAACAAAATGGGATAGAATAAATAATGAACTAAATATTAATGGAAAGATCTAGGAGGATGTTGAGTGGTGCTAATCTTGATAGATTATTTTGGGTAGAAGTTGTAAGTACTACATGTTATCTGGTTAATAGATCTCCTTGTTTAGATCTTGTTGATAAAACTACTTATGAAGTATGGATAGGTAGAAATCCTTTTGTTTTACATTTAAGGTCCTTTGGTTGTGAGGATTTTTTTCATGTGCCTCAAGAGGAGCATTCTAAGTTGGATCTAAAATCACACAAATGCATCTTTGTTGATTACGATGAGAATGTAAAAGGTTATAAGCTTTGGAATCCACTAACCCATAAAATGGTTTTCTCTAGAGATGTGATTTTTAGGGAGTTTAGAGATTACTTAGGTGAAGAACAACCAAAGGAGAAAGATAAGACACAAATAGTGCACTTTGAGAAAAATATTGAAAAAAAGGAAGATGCACATGTGGAAGAACAACCAGATAGGTTAGAGGATGGGGAAGAAGAAGAGGGTTCAAAGAGTTTAGATTATGTGTAGGATGAACATGTAGAAGAAGAAGAGAAAGAAGAGCCCCTTACTCCTACCTTGAGAATATCCACAAGGAAATGCAATCCAATTGACATGTATATCCCATCCAATTCTAGTTGTGTATTTTCTTTATTGAGTACTAATGATGAACCTAGATCCTACAGGGAGGCTCTTTCTTCAGATGAGAGTGAGTCTTGGATGTAGGACATGTAGGAGGAGACGATGGCTTTGGATAGTTGTGATACCTTGGATATTTTGAATTTTCCCAAAGGAAGAAATCCCATTGGATACAAGTGGGTATTTAGATTTAATAAATTTGGAGTATATGGTCAGTTAGAGTAGTACAAGGTTAGATTGGTGGACAAAGGCTACCCCTAGAAAAAAGGAGTTTATTTTAGTGAAATTTTATCTTCTATTTCTAAGTTAACTTCTATTATATTCCTATTATCTATTGTTGCTACTTATGATTTTAAATAGAGAAAATGGATGTTAAAACTTCTTTCTTGCATGGGGATCTTGAGGAAGAGATTTATATGTGATAACTTGATGGTTTTGTTGTTAAAGGAAAAGAACACTTGGTTTGTAGGTTAAACAAATCTTTATATAGTTTAAAACAGTCACCTAGAATGTGGTATCAAAATTTTTATGCCTTTGCATTAAATTTGGGTTTTATTAGAAGTGAGGACGATCATTATGTTTACATTAAGGTTATTGATGATCAAATTCTAATAATTGTCTTGTATGTTGATGATATGTTGCTTATGGGTAACAACAAGGTGATGATTAAGGAGCTTAAGACTCAACTTTTTGGCACATTTGATATGAAGGATTTTGGGGCTACAAAATATATTCTTGGGATGGATATCAATAGAGATGAGGTTCATAAAAATATTTGGTTAATTCAGAGTAAGTATGTTGATAACATCTTGTAGAGGTTTAATATACACGACTTTAAACCAGTAAATATTCCATTTTTGGTTGGTACTAATTTGAGTTTAGACATGTGTCCTAATTTTGATGATCTGATTTTAAAGAAATGTCTAACATTCCTTATGCTAGTCTCATCGGTAGTTTAATGTATGCAATGGTTTACACTAGACTAGATATAGACAAAGTAGTGGGATTTTTGAGTAGGTTTATGTCTAACTCTAGTAGAGAGCATTTGAATTTTGTTAAGAGGGTGTTTATATATTTTTGTGGTATGTCAAATTACTGTTTGGTTCATCATGGTACTGATGATGTGGATAAGTCATTGGACATACATGGTTTTTTTGATGCTGAAATAAATAAAAATAGGTTGGGTGATCGAATGTGGGGTATGATGGACATATTATTCCTAAATTCATTAGGAAATGAGATCCACACCATAAAATGATTATCAACCCTTAGGTGAATCAATTCAAAGTGTAAACCTATATATTTCCTTTTTGTGTCAGGATGGGGGTCTTGGTCAAATAACACATTGGGAAGAAAAACTAAAAAATAGTAAATCAACACCAAAATACAATCTAACACTTGGAACAACTAGATTAAGCTCAATACTGATAGACCCCAAAAAAAATGTAGATCAAAGAGAGGCAGATCTGAATGTACCTTTCACCAAAAGTCAAATTTTGAAGTTGATTTGGGACTCATTCACCCAGGGGTGAATGGGTCCTATGTTAGGGTTTTCCTACAACATTCAAGAGCCTCTTCTACAGATCTAAATCTTCCAATTTGTCTAGGTTTCAGATTCAGAAAGCCATAAATAAATTCTGCAAGTGAGTTCCCGTGAGATGAAAAAATTTAGGACAACTTTTTGCAACTTTGACAACTTCTCCAATTTTTTCTCTTCGAGATCTTCAAGATTTCTTCCACCTAAATCTACCATCAAAATCAATAGGGAAAATGTTTTGTTTTTGGTGAATAGGGGTTTTCCTTGGTCAAACCCAATTTTGGTAATCAAACCTTGTAATGAAATAAAATAGCATGAAAGGAATGATGAATGCACAACTCAATGTCACAACTCACCAAACCCTTGAATAAACCTTGGAATGTAAATATCCAACTTGCCTGAAATGGATTCAATGGATGTGGATATTGAACCTTGAATCTTGACTTGAAATAATGATTTGAATGCTTGAATGGATCATGAAACCTACATCATCATACTAGCTCCAAAACATGCATGATGCAAGAAGACTTTGATATGATAATTGGATATTTATTGCTATAATAAAACTTCAATAAATGTACATTTGAATACCTTTGATCAATTTTAAAATACTCTTGAAATTTCTAGGATTCTCTCTTAAAAAATCTAGCTTGAAAACTCTAGGTTAAACATAGTGAAATAACCTTATATTTATAGATATGTAACCTCAATTTCCCAAAATTCAAATATCACAAGTCAACATATGAATATAGATTTGAATATGTTAAGATACCACCAAAAACATAATTTAAATTTAGGTCCTAGGTCTAAGGGAGGACCCATTTGCCCATGGGCAAATGCGTCCTAGGTCTCTAACCTTAGGAGACACATTGCTCAATGAGAAGTGTTATGTTAAGGCATTAATGAATGTTGGGTTTCCTCTTCGGAAAATGTAATAAAATAGGCTTGGAAAATAAATTATGGGTCCAATTAAAGAAAAAATAAACTCAACTAATTAATGGAGCCCTAAATAAGTGGGAAAGTGTAAAGGGGTACACTTTACAACACCAAAATAAGGTACAATTAAGTCCAAATTAACATTCATTCCAAGTTAAGTGTGAAAATGTAAAAGGATACATTTTTCTACACTACAGATGCAGATTGGGCAAGTGGATTGGATAGTCAAAGGTCCACTAGTGGATATGTTTTTACTTTGTTTTGAGGTGAGGTGAGTTGGATGAGTAAGAGGCAGCCTATAGTTGGAATACCCAACACTGAAGTAGAGTATATGGCATCTATACATGCTTCTAAGGAGGTGATTTGGTTATAGATACTTGGTATTGGTATTAGTTTTGATTGTAGGACTATGAGGATTGGATGTGACAATCAAAGTGCCATATATTTAGCTAAACATCTTATGTATCATGCTCGTACTAAGCATGTTGATGTTCAATATCACTTTATGTGAGAAATGGTTGAGAATGGTAAAGTTTTACTTGAGAAGGTTGACACTTTGGATAATGTTGTAGATTCTCTCACAAATCCAGTGACCATGGATAAGTTCTCTTGGTGTAGGAAGGCCATGGGCCTTGATCACTATAGTTGATTATATATTTTATTTGTATCTCATGGATTCAATTGCAATGTATAATGTCAAGTGGGAGAATGTTAGGATAGGCGACATTAAAATTGCTATCCTAACTTGATTTATGTGTCTCCACATTCTTTAGAAAGTGCTCTAGGGGAAATGAGGTACAAAATATCTATTAGATTCTATGAGAAGTGAGAACCGAGCCAAGATCTGATGTTTGTCATAGATCACATGCAACTTCACTCAACAGATGATTGAAGATCAAAATAGCAGAATGAAGAGAAATCTAAAATGAGAGAAAATAGATACAAGGAAAGAGAAAATGTAGAATACTCTCAATACTCTCACCCAAAAATCACCGAACAAGCCGAAATAGTGAAGGTGAGAGGAGAGTGCTCAATATATAGAAAAATAAGGGCAAATACATCCAAGAGGTGCATTAACTCCTACTACCCACAAAAGGTGGGAGGTTATCACCTACTTGGTAAATGAAAAAACATGTGGCATAACCTCCTTAGGTGAAGACAAGGAAGAGGTGGCACATAAAGCAAAAAGAGGGTGAGAAACCCAACTACCCCATAGCCTACTTAGGTTAAAATAGAATAGTGGCTATGAGAGGTGGCACAACAAGCCAAAAGAGGATGTGTAACTCAACTACCCATGTGTGGGGAGAGAGTGACACATGTAGCCAATGTATTTCACCAAGTGTCCTGATACTAACCACTCCTAATAAACCTAAACATGCTTAAATAATATGTGTAGGAAAAATTAAATACCCCTAACATAAGGAAAATAAAAAACCTACACTAAAAAATATTTATTATTTATTTTCCTATGAAAAATTGTAATTGCATTCAAAGAGGTGAACCCATTATTGTGGTGGTTACTGTTGGTTATTTTTAATGAACCAAACCTAATCTCATTAGTTATCTATGAATTTTCCAAATTAAACTATTAATAACTTTGAGGATTGGCCAATGAATAGGTGAAAGCTTGCTAGGATTTTCCTCTGCATTTCGGGCTCTATAAAACCTAGGAGGGTGATCCATAATTTAGATACTCTTATGCCAATTATCATATACATTATAAATTAATGGATAAATTCTACTTTAACTACTTAACAGATAAGATACCTTAAATATCTGGCTAATCTTCATGGTAACATCATACCTAAGCATGAGAAAATATTATATATTAAGCTTTACATACATTCACACATAAAATAGAGTTTAAAATTGATTTTGAATGTAGTTGCTATGAAATATCTAGGAAACTGTAACATAAAATGACCAGTGACTTATCCTAGGGTGGATAATTTCAAATCACATAATTTAAAACATGTAACAACAATTCCTATCATAACAAAGCTTATAAATTACTCCTTACACCATCAATACCAGAAAGTTAACCAACAATACCTAGCTATCCATGCATAAATTCACATAAACCATCATTTATTTTAATACAGATTTAACACATTCTTTGAACAAGCATAATAACAATGAATAAACATTCAAGGAAAGACAAGAAGATGAATAGAAGCAATCTTTGATTCATTTTTATTCATAATCTATGCAAAGTATATAATGGAGAATGTTGGCCTTGAATATTTTTCCAATTATATTCCAAAATATGACAGTTGTGTTATCATATTCATCATTACAAGATTCAAAATAATCTTAGAACCTAAAACAAACTCATATTCTATTATCTAGACCTAGTTAAAAAACTTCTCTAAGATCATTCTACTAAAAAACCCATACAGTTGGCCTTGAGTTCCCTTTTATAAGAACAAGGGAGAAAAACAAGCTTCGAGCCAAATTGTACATATGTCATGTTTTCATTTCAAAAATTCACATTTTCATTCAAAGGCAATTATATTTCCCTAAATATGAGGGAGAAGTTCACATAAGACAAAAACTATTTCTCATTTGTTGATGAAGATTCTCCCTCCTTCCAAAAGGTATTTAGTCGATGTAGATTACTCCTTTCCATGAGCTACACAAATATTACATGTGCTCCAATACATAAAGATGAAAAGCATAAAATGAAGAAAGAAGAATACATTGAAGCATTACCATGTCTGTAGTCCATGTCATCAAATTTGAATTGGAGAGAGTACAATATCTAAATGTTGATATATATAATGCCTAATCTATACTAACTCCAGGCCATGAATTTTACTTATCTCATTGTAACCCTTATTGTTGCAAACATAAGATCAAATTTTCAGTCACTACTCACAACTATAGTATCCTATAAGTCCAGTATTTCAAAATATTTGGACTTCCATAGCTCAAATTATTCCTCAGTAGGCCAATCAAATCCCATAATGCCATTTTCCTTTCTCTTGTATGGGCTATATTTGATCACCACCTAGTTTGCCTCTTTTTCAAACTCTTTGAGGAAAATTCCTATATAGGTGTAAGTTAGGGTAAAAATATTAGAGAAAAATACATAAACAAATTATAATAAGAAACCCTAAAAAGCACAATAGAGCACAAACTAGCATGAAAATCAAAATAAGAAAGCAAAGAAAACCGATCTCCAAGCTAGATTTGATTTATCTTCATTGCTCTTCTCCACCCGCATGAGAATGCAAGATTTGTAAGGTTTGATTGTTGATTGCTCATTTTCGCAGCATAACGATAAGATGAAGATAATAGAAGAAAAATAGATAGATCGATAAGAAGATTGAGAGAGATTTTGGCAGAGTGAGGATATTAGAAGAAGATTCTCCTAATGACCTATGAAAAGCTTGATTTATAGAAGAAGGGGGATTTACTTTAATGACCGAGATTAAAAGTCAAATTTTTGATATGTATGGCTAGGATTAAAAGTTTATTTTAGTGCCTATGATGCATTAAGTGGGTTATGACATGAGGCTAAAATTAGGATGTGATGGAATAAGTGAGATTATTTTATTTATTTTGGAAGAAAAGATGCTTATGACGCACAATGAATGAGGGTAAAAAAAGGATGTGAGTGAGAATCTCATAATTTAAATAATAAAATTATTTAAATTATTTGTGCATGTGAAGAGTTGTATTCATGTGACACAAGTTGCAATGTGACAATAAGTGAGGGATTAATTCAAATATTTAATTTGAATTGTTTTGAGACATGTGAAGGGGGAATAAATTAAACAAATGAGATTTATTTAATTAATTGGGAAGGTGATTAAGTGGAATAAATGGGATAAGTGAGATGATGTAATAACACACACAAGCAAGCAAGCAAGCATGCACAAATGAAAGAAAAATAAATAAGGTATTGCCCCTGTCAAGTTGTAAACCAATGATTAATTGATTGATTGATGATGATGATAGTGTTGTCATTGCGGGGAATGATATATCCCTAGATCAACACAAAGATGATTGATAGATTTATTTATGATGGTGATAGTGTTGTCATTGTGGGGAATGATATATCCCTAGATCAACAAAATGATGATTGATTGATTGATTGATTGGGTTTACAACAAGATTAGGATCAAGACCGAAATGTGGTTGGATAATTTGACTTGATTGATTAGCTTGGTTGGTATGGATTAAGGATTGAATTGCATTTGGATTATTTCTTGGAATGATTGATGATGCTAGATTTGAAGATTTGGATGACGATTGATGAATTAAATTGAGGAATAATTTATTTGGAATGATTTTGATTGATTGGATTGATGAAGAAATGATTTGATTTGATGAGAATGATTAGATTGATTAGAAGAATGGGTTTGATTAGAAGAAGTGATGTGATTGATTAGAAGAATGGATTTGATTAGAAGAAGTGATGTGATTGACTAGAAGAATGGATTTGATTAGAAGAAGTGACATGATTAGATAATTTGTTGAAGAAATTGATTGGAAGAAGTTGAATTGATGCGTTGAATTGATTGAAATAAGTGGTTTGGTTTGATTTTATTGCTTGGATTTTTGTTGGCTATTTGACTCTTTTTTTAATCTTTTTTTTAGGACCCTTTTCCATTTTTTTTGTATTTTTTGGGGATATTTTAATTTTTTTGGAATTTTTAAATGTCTTGATTTTTTGGATTTTTAAATGTTTTGATTTTTTTGGATTTTTAAATGTTTTGATTCTTTTTAGATTTTTTAAATGTTTTGATTTTTTTTGGATTTTTTTCAGGACCTTTTTCAATTTTTTTGTATTTTTTTCAAGACTTTTTTGAAATGTTTTGAGATGTCAATGGATGAAAATTTGGGTAGCCTTTATGCTAGATACCAATGACAAGGGAAAAAAAGTCTAGGTGCAAGGAGATAGAGGGGATTGATGGATGAAAGGGTGGGTGATATGATAAGGGTTAGAAGGCTCATGATAGATGGATTGATAAAAAAGATAGGTCATAGTGAATGAAATGGATGTATGCATCATAAGAGAGCAAGGATGTGATATCCAAAGACTATGTCACATAGGAATAACATGCCCCATTCTAGGTACAATACTTAGGATCATTCATGACAAAGCTTATGACACTAGGATAATGATAGGCTTGTTTCGAAGGATGAGGTATATCAAAAAATATCCAAAGCATGTTTCAACATTTTGCCCCATATTTTTGTCAAGATCAAAAGGAGGAAGAGAGGATGAATGGACTCAATATGCTAAGTATATGGGTATGATGGCCAAGGATGATAAGATAGGAGATGGTAAGATATGATATGATAGGATAAAAAATGATATGGTACGATGAGACAACATGCCCCCAAGTGTAAGTGACATAGAAGATCAACCTACACATGATGCCTATTTTCCAGGTTTTCATCATGGTACTTATCCGGGGTGCCTATTTACTAGGTTTTCACCATTGGACGAAGGGATTTCTCTTTTCTTTTTCTTTTTTTCTCTTTTTTTTTTTTTTGACTTTTTGGATTTTTGGATAAGAGAAGGGGAATATGGATAGGAGGGACTTAGGTTTCTAGTTCCATGAAAGATGATAGTCCCACTAGAGATGGATGTCATCTTATGGACCATGTCAAATGTAATTATGCTCATAGATGTTGGTAAGGGATGACATGAAAGGGAGATGGAGTAGGTATATGATGGATTATGATGTGGATTATGTAGGAGAGATGAATGAGAAACTTAGCCAAAAGCATGGACCATAGGAAGGTGATGGGGCAGATATGTAGGATAATGAGTGAAGGGTGAGGAGATGGAGGTACGCAGAATTGTTGTGAAATGGAAGGGATCCATGACCAATGGTTGCACACACTATGATAAACATTGAATTTTTTGATGTGAAGGGGGCATAGGAAGCAATGGAGATTTTTTCTTAGGAGATGGGTGATGAAGTGCTTTAGGTATCCAAATAGACTTAGTATTTTTTATGAGTTTTATTTTTAATGTGGGATGAAATATGAGATTCTTGAATAGAGTGGGAATGTGAGGTGGAAGTGGATGGTTGGGATTTTTGTGATGTAGATGCCTCATTTGAATTGTTTTCCTTTTTCTTAGGTACCCAAACCATTTTGTTTTTAGACTTTTCTTTTGAAGGTATGGGCTTATATTGCTTTTTATATAGATTTTTCTTTGATTCTTTGCTTTTGTGTCCTAGGGCATGAGGACCCTTCATATTTTTTGCTTTATAGATAGAGGCATAAAAAAAAATCTTTTGAATCCCATGGGTATGGTGGAATGAGTGGAAGCTTCATGTTTAGACAATGTGTGCATTGATTGGTCATGATTAAGATTTTTAGAGGATTTATGGATAGGTGGATAAGGGAATTGGATAATGGGGATATTAGGTGTTGGGAGTAGTGGAGGTAGATTAGATGGAGGGATATTAGGAGTAGAAAGAAATGGTGGAAAATTTTATGGTGGAAGGTGTACAGTCACATGCTTTTGACATTTGTAAGATGATGGAGGAGGGATGGCAACATATGTTTTAGGCATATGATAGGATTTATGGTGGAAAGAGGACTTATTATGGATGGAGGAAGTACCAAAATCTTTAGATTGGTGTCCTTGGGGTGTATATCCAAGGACATAAGAGTGTGGAGGGACCTTGACATGGATTGGCTCCAAAATACCTTGTTCATAAAGGCCTAAGCCTTTACCTTGATAGTTCATGTTCTGAAGCATGCGATGGACAATGGGACTAGATGTGTTTTGGACACTAGAGTTGAGTTCATTATTAGATGAAGAAGGTGAAGTGGATAAAGGTTGTTGTTGTTCTAAGGAGGAAAATTCATGAATAAAGATGGATAGATCAATAAGACATGTTGGTGGATTTGAAATGGGGTTGATAGTGGATGTGGAAGGATCATTAGGATCTTGATTATGTTCATTTAGATCCACACTATTGGTTTGATCTTCTACATTTACTTGGGAGGCATGTGTCTCATCATGACAAGTGGATAATGTGGGATCATGGATAGGACTAGGTAGGGGGTCTATAGGAGAAATGGAGGTTTCTTTCTCATGGATAGGTGAAGTGATAGGCTCTTGACCATGAAATCCATAGAGTTGGCTAAGAGGATCATCATGGTCTTCTTGATCATAGGTAGGATGTAGATCATAGAGGGAAGCTTCATCATGAATAGGACTAAGTATGTTATGAGTGAGATCATTAGAAGGGCCTAGATCTTGATTAGAATGAGAGGTTAATGTTTCCTCATGCTTAGGATAATGCTCTTGATATAGCTCTTGGATTTGAGTGGAAATGGAAGTGGAAGGCTCTAAAAGAGGCTTGGTATGCTCTTTATGATCAACAACATGAGGGCATGATGGAATTTGACTTAGACATATAAGATTAATAGGTTGTGGACCACATGATGGAGTTGGAAGAATAGACATGACATTCAAAGGTTCGTTGGTAAGCTCATTAATGAGTGCTTGACATGGGGATGGTCTATTCCATGCTAGTAGTCTTTGGAGAAAACCTTAAAAGGATTATTTGGTTGATGGATTATAGCTTGAGAAGTTGGATGGTGGTGTTGGTGTAGGACTAGGAGATAGGAATTTTTTTAGATGGAGATGGAGGAATAGTAAATGGAATGGTGTATGATTCCAAACTTAGGGTGGTTTTTCCCTTGTCAATAGCATCATTAAGGTGACCTAAGATTTCAATAAAGTTTTCATCATCACTAAGATCTACAAAGTTCTCATCATCATTAGGAGAAAAGTTTGACCCACCTTGGAGGATATATGGTTTTGGATTATCTTCATGATTAGATGAAGGGGCTTCTCAAAGTATGGACTTGGGCTTGTGACTAAGATCATTAAGGATTAGGACCATTTTTGCAAGTGCTTCCTTAGGATTAAGGTGATGATGATGTGGAATGATTAGATTGGATGACTTGGATTGATAAGGATGAAATTAATTTGAATGTGATTAGAAAAAGAATGATTAGGATGATTAGAATGATATGTTTATATGTTGGTGTTTATAGCTTGATATGACAATTTGAAAATAAATGATTACACATGTACACACATGAATCACACACGCAAGACACATAAACAAGTTTGAATTTGAAATTATGAATGTGATGATTAAGCACACACTTGAAGAAGACACATTAACAAGTCCTAGAACTAGTCAAGTGGGTATGGCCAATTAGGTCTTAAGCTAGGATGCACGAGGTTGACTAGAGATAATTTGAAAGAAAAATCCTGACACATAGTCGGGAGAAAGGGGTAACCCACCCTTCACCTTCACTTCCCAAAGGTATAAAGTTCTTTGGGGCTTAGCCAAGAGTGACAATATTTTTACTCCCAAAGAAGCGTGTCTTTCAATTCACACCTTGATTGAGGTCATCCCTAGGGGTGATGAAATCCCCTAGCATGCCTCCTATGAAGGGTATGACAAAAGCGAACCAAGTGAGGTGTTTTTTATCACACACGCACTTGATTCACACTCACAATTGTTAATTTCACTTTAGAAAATTGAAATGTGTGTAAAAAAATTCAAACACTTGTTATTTTTAATCCAAAGAAAAATGTGTGATTGAAGACAATGGTTCTTTTAAGTTCATTTTCAAAGTGTGATTGCAAACAAGATGTTTGTTTTAAAACCCCAAATTCAAGTGTTTTGCAAACAAGATTGATTGATCAAATAAGAGATAAATATAATAGAATGAATGCACCTAAAGATTTTTGCTTTCCAATCTGATTTGTATGACTGATATTGCTGCTACTATAGCTCCTTATGATGATCGACAAAATTAAAAAAATTGATATTATAATGTAGCCATAAAAAAAGTAAGCTCATCAGATAATTGCAATTTCAGATACATGTTTTTAACATAGCCAAATTAGATTCAATTATTTGAAGATGTTATAGATCAGAAAAATAAAATACCAAAGAAGAGACCCCTGCTAATTTTCTGAGAGCTTTCCAGAAATGTAAAGAAATCAGAAAAATTCTTTGTTTTACACTAGAAAATGCGGATTTGTGAAAAATGTATAAAAAACAAAGATTAAATTATTTTACATTATATTTGACTTCTAAATTAAATCTGTAAAACCAAGAACCCCATTAAAGTTCCACAGTATTTCTGAAAATGTAAACATTTTTGAAAAATTTGTTGATTTGTGGCCAGAAAGTTAATTTTATGAAAAACCATAAAATAGTGATAACTCCTACAAAAATGGTGATAATGCTTCAATTTATTTACTGTATTCCATTGAGATTATTTTTAAGCTTCTATGAAAATCTTGTAGAGAAACATATAGCCATTTGGAAGATATGATGAAATTTGTAAAACCTCGAGTTTCATCCAAAAACTAGTAAATCTGCAACAAAAAAAACAATAAAACCTGCAAAAAGCAAGCTAGATCAAAGGATTCATGTCGGGTTCACCAATGTAAGTTAGGGTAAAAATATTAGAGGAAAATGCATAAAAAAATTATAATAAGAAACCCTAACAAGCACAATAGAGCACAAACTAGCATGAAAATCAAAATAAGAAAGCAAAGGAAACCGATCTCCAAGCTAGATTTGATTTATCTTCATTGCTCTTCTCCACTCGCATGAGAATGCAAGATTTTGAAGGTTTGATTGTTGATTGCTCATTGTCACAGCATAACGATAAGATGAAGATAATAGAAGAAAAATAGATAGATAGATAAGAAGCTTGAGAGAAATTTTGGCAAAGTGAGGATACTAGAAGAAGATTCTCCTAATGACCTATGAAAGGCTTGATTTATAGAAGAAGGGGGATTTGATTCAATGGCCACGATTAAAAGTCAATTTTTGATATGTATGGCTAGGATTAAAAGTTTATTTTAGTGTCTATGATGTACATTAAGTGGGTTATGACATGAGGCTAAAATTGAGATGTGAGGGAATAAGTGAGACTCTTTTATTTATTTTGGAAGAAAAGATGCTTATGACGTACAATGAATGAGGGTAAAAATAGGATATGAGTGGGAATCTTATAATTTAAATAATAAAATTATTTAAATTATTTGTGCATGTGAAGAGTTGTATTCATGTGACACATGTTGCAATGTGACAATAAGTGAGAGATTAATTCAAATATTTAATTTGAATTATTTTGAGACATGTGAAGGGGGAATAAACTAAATAAATGAGATTTATTTAATAAATTGGGAAGGTGATTAAGTGGAATAAATGGGATAAGTGAGATGATGTAATAACCTAGAATAAAATATTACAAGATGTTTTACAAGGTCATTAATCGACTAGGTAATGTTATGACATGGACAATTTTGGGTGTCTACAAAAGGTAAGCTTATCCATACTGATCTTCAACATTTCCACATCCACTCCATCATAGATTAGCTTGGACTAAGTGGCTATCACCTTACCTGCTTGGTCCTTCCTTTCTTGCAAAGATTTAACTTCACCATTTTTATCTAATATCTAGAAATAGACTGAAGCTCCACTCATCAAACTTCTTCACCAACTCCCTAACCTTAATTTTCATAGGCTCAATCAACCCTTGTGATTCCTTTATTTCATTCACAAACTTAAGGGTTGGGATAATTTTTGAGGGCTTATTAGCATCATCTGTTGACCCAATGGCCATATCTCTCAATATTTGTGCTCTTGGGATCCACTCACCCATTAAGGGGATAACAACCTCCTTATCCCTATCAGAGCTTCATATTTCATTGAACATGGAAGAACAATTAGAACTAATGCTAATCAATATCCTGTCAATCCCCTTATTTAGATTCTCTAGCACTACTGTCACAATCTTCAAATTGCTTACATGAATCAGCTCATCAGATTATTGACATCTTTCCCCCAAAGTCTGAAGCTTCTCTATATAATCCTCCTTGGTGATCTCCTCAGTTTGAGGTGCATCTGATGTGTTTGGAGATGATTGTGCAATGGGAACATACTCAAAATTAGGAGGCACAAAATCAATTGGAATTGGAGGTGGTGAAAGAATGGGAGAAGGGGGGAAAAATTGTTGCTTGTGATGATCCTGGTTGCAGTGATTGGAACTTCTCCTTCCACAAGGCCATTTGCAATTCCATTTCTATAATTTTTTGTTGGATCACATTGTATTTATCCACTATGTATTTTGTTCTAAACTTGCCCCTCTCCTTAGTTAGGGACTCAACTATGGCTTTGGTAAACTAAGCTAAATTTACATTCATCATAGCTACTTCTATAGCTGAGTTATCTGATACTCTTTTGATGATTAGCCCTCCCCTAACTCTAGTAGCTAGTTTTGCAACCTCTAGCTTCTTTGTGCTTGGAGCTAAATCCCAAATGGCTAATGTGCCCCATTGGGAGTTGAAAGTTGATCCTTGCAGGGCCAAAGTAACCTCCTCTTCGCTATTGAATATGAGAGAATCATGTATTCTAACTATGTCAAATGCAATGGTTGATGCCAAATCCCATTCTAGTAGCAATAAAACACTACTTTTCCTAACAAATTCTCTACCCTCGGCTATAGTGATGTTTAAATATTTCATTCTCATCTCATTCTCGACTTTGACCTCTATAACTATTTGTAGATGTTTAGGGCTCTGACCTCGTCCAAGCTCCTTCAAGTCGACTATTTGGTTGTTTAAATTTTTTTTGGGAGGCTCGTACCTGAGACCTCCCTGCTACTACTCTTGTGCTCTGATACCATTGAATGGTGAGAGAATTTTCTTGAAGAGTGAGTGTTCAAATTTGTGCATCAGAGCATCATACTACTACACTGGAAGAAGGACTTTGTAACTCTTTGCAATTAGGAGACTTGACACTTTGTCCATTTGAAGCTTTGTAACTTTTCTGGAGCATAATCAAGGATCAATCAATCTATTGGAGAGGGACCTAGAGATATAGCCATATTGGTGAACTCCATTATCAACTCATGTTATTTTCTTCTCTCTTATTTTTTTCTATTGTTAATTTCATCACTTAATTATTGTTGTGTTTATTTAAGCATTTGAATTACATTTTCAAGACCTTAAATTTAATCTTTGTAATAGTTAAGAATTCACATGCACTTTTCATAGATCATAATAACAAATCAAGTTGGTATCAGAGATTTGTTTGACTAGTATTGTAGAAGTGGATGATAACATGATCTAGGAGCCAACAAAGTGAAGGCACACTTGCAGAATTCAATCCTGAGATTGGTAAATGAAGAAATTTTCCATCATCAAAGATGGAAGAAATAGAAGCTAGAAAAAGTTCCAAGCTCGATGAGAAAATCTTTCAACGAGGCTTTCTTGACATGAAGGCTATGGTGGAAGAGCTCTATCAAGAAAATCAATAATGGAAGAAGCATGAAAAATGAGGAACATCAAAGTGAGAAAAGTGTGAGGATGATGAAGATTAGAAGAATAAATGGAAAAGAGAAGAAGGTGATGAAGAGCCCCCAAAAAATATTCCATTTTCATCTTCTCCATCTTCTCCATTTTCTTATTCTAATTCTACTTCTTATGTTAGTCCTTTGAAAAGTGCACTTAAGCCTGTAATCAAATTGGATGTTAAATTTGAACTACCTAAATATTGTGGAGAGTTAAATTATGAGAAATTAGATAATCAGGTTCAAAAAGTAGAAGTATACTATAGGATTCAAGGCCTTCTAGATGATGCTTCTAAAATGCAATTAACTACTCTTTGTTTGGGAGGAACTGCTCTCACTTGGTGGGAGAATAAAAATCAGGAAGAAATTAATCGACATGGTAGTGTCAATTTAACTTGGATGGAGTTTAAAGTTTCCCTTAAAAAATATTTTTATCCCTTAGGCCATAAGCAACAGCTAACTATGAGCTAGCAAAATTTTAGGCAGGGTAAGGTTCAATCTATCCAGGACTATACTCATGAATTTAGAAAGTGAGCTATTGCACTTAATGTTTCATTATACATCCATGACACATTTCTCAAGTATATAGGTGGTCTTCATTATTACTTAAGGCATACCATTTTGGTTTTAAATCCTAATAATCTATATGAAGTATGTGTACAAGCCACACATTTGGAGTCAAGAGTGAAGAATACTTTCAATGAAAAGTATGAAAATAAGCCATCTAGGCCTGAAGGTAAATCCAAAGGAATAGAAAAGGGGGAGAAGACATAAACCATCAAGTAGGAGGGTGATAAGCCCACACGATCCCATTGCAAGAAGGAGGGGCATGATAACTCAAAGTGTTGGAAGCTGCATCTGAAACCAAGGCTGAAGAAGTATGGAGGAAACAAAGGAAAACAACAAGTTGTTGTTGTTGTACAATATGATGTTGGATCTGACTCTGGGGATGAAACAAAAATTGTTGCTGCTAGGATCCAAGCTTTAGGAAATAGTTATCTCTTTCTTTTGATACATTTTTTTCAAATGCAAGTTCAAGTGCAAGTAAAGAATCTTCTCCACCTAAGATTGATAAGCATTGAAATGAGTTATTTAATATTTGGGTTGTAACAAAGCATACTAAGTTTTATAATTTTTTTGATATGGCATCTCAAGTAAATCTAATATCTGAATAAGTTGTTAAGAAAATT
>CM021109.1:581595160-581718858 GCA_007115665.2 Sequoiadendron giganteum
CAGAATATAAAGTTGAATTGGTGAAAGTAGTTTTCACCTATGATGACTTATTTTAGGAGCCAAAGGGATTTCCGCCAAAGAGAGAGATACAACATGAAATCTAGTTACAATAGGATGTGTCTCTTCCAAACATTGGCATGTACCATCTATTAGTAATGTAGAATGAGGAAATAAAAAATTAGGTTCAGGAGTTGGTTGAGAAAGGAGTTATTCATCCAAGTACCTCTCCTTGTGGTTCTCCAATTGTGTTGGTGCCAAAGAAGGATGGTTCTTGGAGAATTTGTATCAAGTACAAACCCCTGAACAAGAGAACAGTAAAGAATAGGTATTCTCTTCCATGAATAGATGATTTACTTGATCAATTGAAACATGTAGTTTATTTTACTAATTTGGACTTGCGTAGTGGATATCATCAAGTAAGAATTGCATTCAAGAAAAATCAGGGACTATATGAGTGGTTGGTCATTCCATTTAGGATTTTTCATGTACCTGCTACCTTAATGAGAATAATGAATGATGCATTTCATCCTTTCATTGATGAGTTTATCATAGTTTTTGATTAGATGATATACTTGTATTCAGTCGAACTTAGGAAGAGCAAGTAATTAATGTAAAGAAAGTTTTTGATGTTTTGAGAAAAGATTTTTTTTTTTGTAAAGATGTCAAAATGTGAATTCGCTAAGACATCCTTAGTGTACTTAGGCTATGTCATAGGAGGTGTTCAATTGAAATTAGACCCTATGAAGGTTGAAGTTAATGTAAAATGGCCTAAGCCAAGTACTGTCACAAAAGTCAGAAGTTTCTTAGGTGCATTTTAGTACTAGAGGAAGTTCATCACCAACTTCTCCTACATCGAATTTCCATTGCATGTGTTAACTAGTACGAAGAAAACCATCCAGTGGGGAGGTCCTCAGCAAAAGGCCTTAGACACTTTGAAGGAAAAGTTGAGCACCGTGCTAGTTTTGGGTTTACCAGATCTAGAACAACCATTCAAGATCGAGGTAGATGCAAGTGGGTTTTCCATGGGAGCAATACTCATGCAAGGAGGTAAACCAATCTTCTATCACACTAAAAACTTTACAGCTGAAATAAGTAACTATCCTACTTATGATAAGGAACTTTATGCATTAGTTTGGAGTGTTAAAAAATGGAAACACTACTTAACGGGTAAAGAAACTGTAATCCACACTGATCACCAACCACTTCAATACTTGCACTCACAATCCAAACTACAACAAAGTAGTCACTTTAGGTGGATGGGTTTTCTTCAACTGTTTCATTTGGTTATTAAGTATACAATAGGTGTCCTTAGTAAAGTAGTAGATATGTTGTTTAGGCCTCCCATCATGAATGCTATGATTATCCTTCAAGGAAGTTCTATGGTACATGAAATTTTTCAGGAACAATACACCAAGGATGAGGACTTTAAGGAAATTTATTCAACTCTAATTGTAGGAAAACATGTAGAAGAGAAAGATAACCATGTGCAAGATAATTTTTTGTATCATTTAGGAAAGTTATGTATTCCAAAATATGAACAAGCATGGGTAATCAAAGAGGAAAACATGCCATTGATTATTGGACACTTTGGAGTAAGAAAAACAATGACTCAATTGCATAAATATTGTTATTGGCCTCATATGCAATAAACTGTATCTAAGTACATTATGTGTGCAACAAGCAAGCCTAGAAATCGGAATTTGGGATTGTATACTCCTCTACTTGTACCATCTCATCCATGGGAAAGTGTTTCTATGGATGTTGTTGGGGGACTACCAATGTATAGGAAAGGGCATGACTATCTATTTTTGGTAGTGGATAGGTTTAGTAAAATGTGTATTTTAATTCCTTGTAAGAAATAGGTCACAATTGAACTGAAAAACATTTGTACTATCAATTTGTATGGGTTCATTTTGGGCTTCCCACTTCCATTTCATCAGATCAATATTCTCAATTCTTGGGGAAATTTTGGTTACCATTATGGGAACTCATGGATACTAGACATAAGAAAATTGCATTCTTCCATCTGCAAACTGATGGACATATAAAGGTAGTGAACAGGAAAGTTGTAAATCTTCTCAAAGGTTACTATAGTAAACATCCTATGTTGTGGGATGAGAATCTTCATTATGTGCAACATGCTTAAAACCATGCAACACACTCTTCTACAAAAATATCTCCTTTTGAAACATGTTTAAGGTATTTGCCAAAAAATTGATGGAATTTTCTTTCGGAAAGGACATTGTCGAGGATGGACGCCATGATGTAGAGAAGGCTTTGAAGTTCTTCCAGAAAGTCAAATCAATTCATCAAGAAGTTGAAGCATAGTTGGAGAAGAGCTAGGAAATGTACAAAGCCCGACATGATAAGCACCATGTTGATCATCAATTTCAGGTTGGTGATAGATCTTGGTTACATATCAGCAAGGAAAGAATACAAGGTGAGGGAAGGAAGCTCAAGCAAATTAGGTATGGTCCCTTTGAGATCCTAGAAAATATTAGTACCAATGCCTTCCACCTAAATCTTCCTCCATACATGCACATATACTCAGTTGTAAATGTAGATTATCTGAAGTTGTATGAGCCTCCAATGATATTGGATGAAGAGACTAATGTTTAGGTTCCATCAATTGATGATATTTCACCTGAGTATATGTCAGAGCTACAAGAGGATGTCATCCTAGACAAGAATGTTAGGACTTCACAGAGAGGATCTATTGAGTACCTCAAAGTGGGATTGAAGGGGATGAATCCAAGAAAAGAAAAATCGATGGAGATTGGTAAAGTGAGGGAACTTTACCCTCACTTAATTTTTGAGTAATCAAGATTTGGAAGTTCCTAAAGCTCTTCAGTGGGGGGGACTGATCCAAGTGGATACATTCACCAAAATGTGAAGTGTTCCATATGCTCCAGAAATCATCACCATGTCGAAGTGCTCAGAAAAATGAACCTAACGCAACTTGAACAGAGTCAAAAGGAGTTTGTATGCTCAATATACGCTAGGTGAAAGTTGGGTCAAAGTAGAGGTACCAGAGGTAGGATGCAAGGTCAAAAATTTTATCATCTTGAAAATGGCTGAAAATGACATCACATCAAAGAGCTCGACGAGAAGATTTCAACACCACTTGTTTTGTCTCAAATGAAGCGCGTATGCAAAAGTTATGACTAGTTAAAGTTTGTGCAATAGAGTTGACTTTTGACCATACAGATGTTGATGTGGCAGTCCATATGGTAACATGGAGAAATAAAAATTCTAACACGTGTCATGTGATTGATAAGGTGAGTTAGCATATAGATGATGATTTTGTCCTATCAGGTTATGACACGTGTCCTTCAGGTGGCGATGATGTGGCTTTGTTAGTGAATTTGAAGATGCCACATGGGCCAATGAGATGGTGCCACATGGAACCTCGTCCAAGCTCCTCTAGGTTGACTATTTGATTGTTTAATTTATTTTGGGGAGGCTCAAACCTAAGACCTCCCCACTGCTACTCCTGTGCTCTACCAATAGACCATCGTAATGTCTGCTATCAATTCATAGTCATCGTCTATATTTAATGAACTAAAAAGTGGATTTGGAGGGGGGGCGATTTGAACAACCGACCCATATCGAACCACTCACACCCTCAACCACTGTGCTACTAGTGGTTTTGAGTAATATGCGGAGGCCAATTTGATTTAGACAGTAGTTAAAAGTTAGATCCCTCCAAAATTAAAAGATTAACCCCTTGATTTAAAAAGTTAACCCATTTTAAAACTATTAAGCTTGTATTATGATATAATAAGGGGCTAAAACAATATTTTAAGATATTCATAACAATTAGTAAAGGGATATTAAGGATTTTAGTGATATTTTAAAGGGATTTTTGAAGATTTAGGTTTGTAAATGGGAGATATGCAATATAGTAAAAATCATATGGTTATGAACCATATTAGGAAAAATTGGTGTATAAAAGGGGGGATAGTTTAGGAGTTTGAAAAAGTAGGTGGTGAATGGTGAGAGAATTTTCCTGAAGAGTGAGTGTTCAACTCTGTGCATCAGACAATTATACTACTACAATATAAGGAGGACTTTGTAACTCTTTGCAATTAGGAGACTTAACACTTTGTCTAGTTGAAGCCTTGTAACCATTTTGGAGCATAATCAAGGATCAGTCACTCTATTGGAGAGGGACTTGGAGATGTAGCCATATTGGTGAACTCCATTATCAACTCGTGTGCTTGTCTTCTCTCTTCTTTCTTTCTATTGTTAATTTCATCACTTAATTATTGTTGTGTTTATTTAAGCATTTTAATTACGTTTTCAAGACCTTCAATTTAATCATTGTAATATTTAATCATTCATGTGTAATTTTCATAGATCCTAATAACATATCACTTTCTTTCCTTCATTTGTACATTCATTTCATACTCATCTTTCATTTCCCTCCACACATATTCTTTGAATTCTTGTGTTTTGACAAAGGAATCATCGTCCATGAACCTCTCACAGGCTTTAGCCCTCACATCCTCAGAACTATTTATCCCACTCAAGTCTGCCTTGCTCAATCTGAGACTCAAAGTTTGTGGCACTATATCTCTTTGAGGGGATGGAATTCCTTGCCTTATTTCATCCTTTGTTATAAAAAACTCTTCATTAGAATCATCTATAGGATAGTCAACAAGGTCAGTTGTCTCAACCATTTTATTTTTTATTGGTGGCTCCTTTGGAGGAGATGATTCCCTAGGTGGTGAATCCAAATCAATTATTTCGGCGGTGGAATAATGTGGTGGTGAAAATGATGGTAGTTGTTTTTGTGGAGAAGGTGATCTAGACTCTTCTGATTGGGTAGGAGTTGTAATAGTTAATTTCTTCTTTACAGTGCTCTTTTTACTTCCATAAATTTGCACCTTCTTAGGAGGTTGGTAAGCTGGCCCTTCTTCTATCATGGGGGTTTTCCCCTTATCATGTTCCTCAATGATCACAACTATACCCTTATCTTGCATTTCTCTCTCCTCTTTCAAAGTGGAAATTTTTTTATGAAAATTTTGTATAACTGTCTCCACCTTCAAAATTGCATTATCAATATCAGACAAAGCCTAAAATTGAGGGTCTTTCACCCTTTTTTCTTTCTCTAATTTCTAAAACACAATACATTTTCTTATTTTTTCCTCCTAAAGCTTAAGGTCAAATTTTTTTCTGATAAATTCATTAGGGAACAAAAAAGAATGAACAAAATACCCTCCTTTTATCCTATCCAATAACTAAACCATTAATCCCTTAGGGTCATAGCTCCTATATGCCTAAATTTTCATTTCATAGGGCTTGGGATGATAATAAAAAATGTTTTTCCATCCATCAGTTATCATGACAAAATCTGAGGACACTGTGTAGGTAGGGAGGAATGCTCCTTTTCTCTTCTCAAATAAGTAGACATATTCAACATTACCCAGCTACCACATGACCTCAATGGCACATCCCTAGGAAGTACATGGGGTGTTTTCCTTGTGGAATATATCCTAATAACTATGCAATCCTGATAAGGGATTACATCTCCCCAATTATGACTAATATTCAAATCATGCCTTCTTTTTTCTAGCCTTAGGAAGTCATGTAGTCCAAGTGGAATCCTAGGCACATCCATAATCAAAGCTCTTCTCAAATTAGAGGAAAATGTGTTTGTAGTAAAAAAAATAGTTTTTCTACTCATGTCTATCTAACAATGGAGTCCATGATTGAAGTAGGATCTTCATACCATCCTCCACTCTCTTCAATTCCATATCCTTACCAAAATAATCAACATCCTTATACAAAAAAATGTGCATAAATAAGAAATACCACCAAAACTTGACTGCATATTTTCCATTCTTTAATTCTACTAAACCCTTATGCCGTTCTTCTAACAAGTATGTAGAAAAATCATACAAGGTATTGATGTAAGGGTGTTGAATTTTTGCAGCCATATACATTTGTGCAATCAACATGCTTGAAGATGGGTCAAACCCTAGAATATGGCATAAAGAGTAGAATATTTTTTTAAAATAGATGAAAAAGTACTTGATAGGGAAGGGCTCCTTATTAGATGGTCCCAATACAATTATGCCCTTCCCCTTTCCTATTGATGCTAGAAAGTGAGCCAACACTGAGACTTTGAATGTATGTCTCACTTTCTCATATTCTTCCCTTAACTTATTTTTATCAATTTCTACCATGTATCTACTCCATTTGTTTAATTTAAAGACTTCTGCAATTTTGTCTCTTGTAACCCAAACCATATCCAACTACTCAGAATGAGTTCTAACTACCCTAACAAGAGGGTCATAATTAGTAGCAACATCTTTGAGAAGGTCAATGTCCAAATACATGTTAGGGATAAGAAACTTGGCCATATCCAACATCTAGGGGTTGTAGATTGGAATGTGGGCATTCTTGTTACCAAACCAACTTTGTAATAGTGTCCACCTAGTGCATGGAAATGTAGCATCTTTTATTGTCCTTGTTTGTTGATATTTCCCTCTTTAACTATAGGGCCATGAAACATGGGTTGCCCTAATCACTTCTTAGTTGTTGAGGGTGGAAATTGGTCAATCAAATCTTGGACCAAGGGTCTGAATTTTGGTTTGGAACCATAGGCTTGGAATTTTAGTGCCATTATATTAATGGATAATTTTACCTAAGCTTGACTGGTTAAGACTATGGCTTCTAGGTTTCGGGTGAATACTTGGTTCAAAGAGTGACTAAAATCACAAGTTTATAGCAATGTATATGAATTTCAAGCCTTAAAATAAGCCCTACTTGGAATTTAGAAAAACAATTACAATTGAATAAAATTGGGGTAAATTATAGCTCAACGAGTGTATTTTGAGCTTACTAGTGTGAATCATAGAAAATCCTAATTTGAAGATACTAAGAACTCAAAATGCGTAGTAACATCTTTTGAATACCTTAGAAATATTTTGAAAATAAAAAAAAACTTTAAAGAAAGATTTATGGTGAGTAAAGCTCTCAATTAGGCAAAAAAACATCAACACCGCCATTACTGCCCACTCACATGAACCAGAATGGCTCCATGATGTCCTTTCAGAAACTTTGAATTCCTGTCATTGATCTCATCATGATTTGGATCAATGTGTGTCCAAGATGAAGTCAGAAAAGTTTGAATTCTTTCCTTTTCACTAACTCATCAACATCCACTAAGCCCAATATCTGCCATGTGTGCATTATTTTCATCAAATTCATGGCCCCATCGTGCTTTACAATCCATGAGAGAATCCATGTGGTAGTAGCTCACTAGCCCTCTAGAATCTACAAGGTTTAGATCTATAGTCGCGAGCTAGCAGGCAATGGCCCAGATCAACCCAATGACCTTCAATATGTGCACCTTTTAACTTTCAAGCCAACACTTAGGCTATTAATCTTCCTTTGCAATGAATGGTCTAGATTAAGACAACTGGTGGAGCAATTTTACATGCACACTTATATCTCTTGAGGAGAACACCTTTTAACATTACCATAGTCACCCAAAGTATTTAGCCAAATATTTTAATGCCTTCAAAATTCCTACAAATGGTGGAAATGATGCCACGTGGTGCTTGCCCACTATCCCTCTGAGAGTTGAGATCTGATAGTGGGTCTCCCATGGGCTGGTGGGGAATGGTAAAGATTCATTCTTTAGATCACATTGTAGTCATCAATCTCATAACCCTTCATCATCGATTCCTTTAAGAAAAGGTAGGACCCTCCACAAGGATGGACATGTGTCGCTTTCTCGCTGCCCCGCTGGGTCTTTTAACTAATTATTTTATTCCCATAGGCTAGCGAGACCCCAATAGAATACACTTGGTGGGACTTGACAGCCATTTCTTAAGCACTTTAAAAGACATGTGTGCCAAATGATGACTTAAAAGGGGGCCGTTCACTAGGTTTTAATGATAAAAGAGTTTAGGCATTATTATAAACTCAGACTTAGGAAGTATGGAAAATATTTAGAATATTTTCAAACCTGCATAACATTTGACATGATTAAAAATAATTCGATGGGTAGCGACTAGGAGCACTAGGTGCTAGGGTCCATTAATCTAATGATTTTGATGGCTCAAGTTGTAACATGGGAATCAAAAATTGGCTATCATAATTCAACTACAAATTAGAACGTACGCAAGAGATTTAACACTTAATATTTTCAAAGGGTTTAGGGCACAAGAAAAACCCTAGAACATAGATAAAACCAAAACCCTAAGCCATAGGACATAACCCAAATAAAAAAAGAGCTAAATATGCATCTAATATCAGTGGAACACAATATTTTGAGGGGTTCCACCAGTTACTAAGCATATTGGGAGAATATTCCTCTTGGACATCCAACTTTCTAGGTTGGGACCACTTGAGTGTGCATGTCCTTGCATGTTATTTTCATTTTTTGCATGCTCTTGCATGGTTGGGTGCCTAGGTGTGCATGTTGGTGCATGATCTTGCATGTAGTTGTTAGAGCTGTTGAAGAGTTATGGAGCACTCGAGGTTTACTAATTTTGATTGGTTGTGAGTTAGGTGCCCATGTGAAGGTGATGTGATAATTTAATATTTTATTCCATGTTTATGAGATGTCCACTAATGGGGACATGGTTTTTTCTAGGTACTTTCTCTTGTTGTTTTGGGATACCATTTATGGTATTCTCTCCCACAAACTTCTATATATTGGAGCCTTTGGATGGTGGTTTAGTATGAGTTCTTTGGAAGTTTTCAGGAAAACAAAGCTCTACCAGATTGTAGAGAGGATTGTTGTATTGATGTACTTACCTAAAGATTAATACAAACATTAGATCTCTTTGGGTGTAGATTTTTTTCATGCAAGGGTTTATCCACGTATATCTTGTGTCACTTGTGTTGATAACTTGTGGTATTGCATATTTTTCTTTCATTGTTGAAATTGTCAATCACTTAATCATTTTATGGTAATCTTGTAAACATTATTTCAGATTTGTAACCACATATTTAAGTTCATATTGTTGCAAGTTATACCTTGATTTCCAACACATTAACCCAAGTTGACAATGAGGAAACATATAGATGAAACATGTAGCACAATAGGAGTCAACCAAAAAACACATTTTCAACTAAAATTACTCAATTTGGTTCTCAATAAGATAGGTCAAGACCCAAATACATCTTAACATAACAACAAATGATGGTGCAATACCCCCAAGCACATAGTGAAAGACATCAACTCAAAATAATATGTGGTACAAAAGAGATCAATAATTGACATGTAAACCACAAAGATATTTTCTATGACCATCCAATAACACTTCCAAATACTTCTTTCACACTATCATGCCACAGAAAACCATCTCGCACCAAAAAAAAAAAGAAAAATTCATCCCAAAAGCACATAATACACAATCATGAGATGAAACATTAATAAAACAACTTGAAAAATACTTTATTACATGAAAATTGAACTAAGACACTACATAAGCACTTAGAGCACATCCACCAAGTTGCAAGAGCAGAAACAACAATGAAAAGAAATGCATAGCATTTTTTGGACAAATCCAAACAACCAATGAAACTACCAAACCTCTATAAATACCTAAAGACTCCTCAGCAACACTAGTGACCTAAAAAGATAAGAGTAAGGCATCCACAAAACATAGACACTAAATCCCAAACCATAAGACCAAAAATTTAAAGGTGGAGGAATGTAGAGAATTATCCTAAATAGTCTTCAAAGAAACTTCCTTATAGAAGAAAACTTCATCAACATGCAGGACTGAGACATCCTTGTAGTGGCACATACTTCCTTCAGATAAATAGGAGAGAGCACACAACATACTAGAGACCATCAACAACATCTCTCCAACTTAATCATTACTTCTTGTGAACCCCTATCCTTTATACCTACACAAACATGAGAAACAAACACAATGTTAGATTCAAATGCAAGTAAGAAGAAGGATTCTGGTGCAGGAGCACCTCAAGTCTCAGTTTATTGTAATATTTTAGTGAACATTTTGGGGGACCATGAAAAAAATGGTTAAGAATGTAAATAGATATTTCTAAATGAAATTAGAAATATTGTAACCGAATGGATACAATTGGGTAGGGAACGGTTATCTAACCACCCTCGCATCGCTATTAAGGAAAAAAAGCATGTAACCACATGAAGGGAGAGAAGAAGAGAAGAAAGAAATAGATGAGAGGAGAGCAATGAGAGGAAGAAATCGGTCTCTCTGGCCGAATGTATTAAAGTTTTTGCATATGAATGAATGTGTTTTTGTGTAACTATGTTTCGTGTTGATTTGCATAGTTCTTTTTTTGTCTCTGGTTTGTTGGCTTTGCAATACCGTGGGTATAGTTCAATGGAAAGGATTGCACTAGCTGTTTGAATAAAATGGAGACACTGATGGAGGTACTGCTCATGGTTCGGTTTCTTTGGGAATAGTCCTGTGCTTTATTGACAGCCCGCAAACCTTACCATCTTCCCTTGGAGCAGCTGGGACCATAGCTTGGCAAAAGCTCGACCTTCCTTATTGAGGGACGAATAGTGGCATGACAATTGTAAGTTGTCAAGGAATTCAGTCCCTCCATAGTGGCATCCATTCCCTGCAGAGAAGAATGGTTAGTGATGAAGCCAAATGGAGGAAAGATGATGGTGCTATGCAGAATGAAAGAGGTCTGCAAAGGTAATGAATTGTCTTGAACAAACAGTGATCCGCAGCCATCCGTAGCTATCAGGAGTAACTTTATTTCATTTGGGTGAGAACTGTGTGCTAGAGTTTTGATGCTGCAGGAAGTTTCTTTGTTTAAGTTTTTGTATTACATCAGATTCCCCATGAAATCTATTTGCAATGCTTAAAATAGGAAAGAAAATGAGTAAATGAACAAAGAACACAATGAAATCCTATTCTAAGATGCAAACTATTGATCCCATGGGGGAGTTGGTGCCAATTTGTGTGTAGGAAATGGCCCTTTCCCAACTCCTTTTTGTGATTTTTGATTATTTGATGAGTGATCCAGTTTGATGAAGATTCATTCAAGCTCCATGATGAAAAACTTGCATAACCTAGCTAATAACTTGATGAAATGGATAATGTTGAGGATGAAATTGAGTATAATAAACTTACTCAAATTGTGGATCCTTGAATGAGAGGAAGATTCTCTCATTTATAGATTTCCAAAATGGAAGAGAGAGTGAAAATAAACAATGTGGGATCATTCAACATCCAATGGCCAAGTGCCACTTGTCAAGATGTGAATGGTTGAGGAATGAGCACATTTTGATCAATGTGCAAGTTTGAATTTTGAATTTGACAAAGTGACATGTTTAGGGGGGATGAAAGAAATGGAGTTAATGTCACTTGGCTCAATGCACAAGGACATGTAAGAGGCATTGAATGCCTTGTTGGAAGGACCAAGCCCATTTGAATTTGAATTCAAATTTGAGGGAATATTCCCCTTTTATTCCATGTGAAGGAAAATAGATGAATTAATAAATCAAAGTAATTGATTTATTGTGCAAGTTGCATTCTCTAGAGAATGTGACATATATTAGGATTAAATTAATCAAAGATTAATTAATTTAATGAAGTAGGAGATGTGACAATTTAGACTTAAATTTATAATTTAATTTAAATAAAGAATTGAGAAGAACGATTTAATTAAATAAATGATTTGATTTATTTAACTAAAGAGGATAATGTTAGATTAAATTAAATAAGGTTTAATTTATTCAATTCAATAAGAAGACTTTAGGGATTTAATCAAATAAAAGGAGTTATTTAATTAAAAGGAGTTTTACAGAATTAATTAAATAAAATTGATTTATTTAATTAACAGGAGATGATGACTTAATTAGATAAAGTTGATTTATTTAATTAAGAGATGAAGAGTGATAAATTTAATCAAATACAAACTATTCGATTAAATGACTAGAAAAGGAGATGATTCATAATGAAATGGTGTTAGTAAATTAGGATCTAGTGTGTCAGATCGAATTGTACATTTTCCATGTCTACACTTCTAATCCTCATCTTAATATATCATCACGATATCATCTCTTTTGACAACAACCATACACAATACAACTCTAATTGTCATTAAACAAGGCATTCCATCCAACCATGAACATCAACAACTCCACTGTTAGTACAACATAAATGATAACCAATGGCTAACGCATGTGCAACAATCTTCTCAAGTGTTGACATCAATGAAAACCAATTCCAACACTACTTTGGGCAAAAAGTGGAACTCATTATTGTGGTATCACTCCAATTTCTCTCTCAAATTTATTTTTTGTTTCTTATGTAGCTATGTGACATGTTAGGGGTTACAATGTACTAATTTTAGACCTAAATTCTCTACCATATTGGTGGAAACTATGTTGCCCATTCTTCCTCATCTATGATCATCTTTCATTGCTTACCACCTAACTTATTGTTAGTGTACATAAGATATTATTCCTTAGCCATGGTTCATCATCTCTAACAATATTCTAAAATACCTTATGTAATATCAAGTTCTCCTCTTAGTATCACACTCTTTTTCTCACCATCTAACTTGTTATATAAGACTTTTCTCCCAAAGTGAAAACTAAAATTATTTCATATGTAAATGACGCTTTGAGATTAAAAGAGGGAAAAATTATTCTAAATTGACCATTTGGTTAAAAGGGAGCTAAAAAATAAAATAAAAATACATTTACCCTTAAGTTAAAAGAGGGGTAAAATATAAATATTTAATAAATATTGGAAAAGGTTTGGAAAGTAAATGACTATTAGGTAAAATATAAAGAGTATTTTGGAACACATTTGTGGTGTTGGAAGAATGAGGAAGTTTTTCATTGATGTTGTTTTTGGAAACATGAGCATGTCGGATAAGCAAAAGGCATACTATTATGTGTTTCAATGTTGTCAATGATGTCAACATTGTATCTTGATGAGGAAATCATGGTGCAAATAATTTTGGTTGGTTCTAATATGCTTTGGGATATTTTTGGAAGATAATTCTACAAGATGGTTTGATCCGGTAAAGTTGATTATGATGAAAAATTGATTGTGTCAATTTTGATAATTTTGTTTAACAAAGCATCCAAATTTTGGGTCTACACTAGTGCATGAATGAATTTTTTCCTTTGAGCTTCTAAGATTATTTTGTTGGTTGATAGAAGTATCTAATTCTAGAATTTCATCTTGTTTTGGCTTTTGTTTTGAAAGTTATGAATGATAGAAGTTTGGCTTGATAGTTACAGTCATTTCCTATATAATGCATATAAGTTGGAGAGTTTGCATTTCTTCACGGATAGGATTTTAGTTTTTCAGATTTAAGGAGATGTTGATAGATTTTAATAGAGTGCAAATTCTAGATGGCATAGCATTTTGAGGTACACATTTTTTAATATGGGTATATAGTCGAAGAGTTTTTGTATTAGGTCTTTTATGGTGCCAACCTAATAGGTGTAAAGGTATGTGAAGATTAATTAAGTATTGTTGAGTTATGTGGGATCTCTTATAGGTCTATTCTTTCCTATTTCAAATTTTTTTAAGGATTGAAGCCGAAAAGTCATATAATATATTTTGTATGAAACATCCAATTAGGTTGACCTAATTGATGTTATGCTTGAAGAAAATATATAAGTTAGATAATTTTTGATGTTTTTGTATGGGTTCTCTATAAAAGTGATACAAATGATGAAAATGCATTACAAATTTAAGTTGTGAATATTGAGTATAATATTAGAGTGATGTGAATGCAGAGGAAAGTAGAGTGAGATATAAAACAAATGAAGTGTGTAAAGTTAGTTTATTGAGCTTCCTTGGAATTATATCTCATGCACATGATAGATGCAATTGTAATGGTGCAGTCTAGGCTATGAGAAACAAACTCTCTTCTATCCTTTTTTCTCTTAGTGGGAAGTGAGTCCACTTATAGTGAGCACTTCTATAAATATACTATAATTGGTGATAATATATTGTGAGCTAATCCTCATCATGGTTTTTCCCATTTTGGGTTTTCCATGTAAAAATATTGATGTTCATGTGGTATGTGATGTTGGATGTTTTATGCTTTCTTTAATTTACTACAATTGAATCTACTAAGTGGATTTGATGTTTAAATATTTGAATAGTTTAAAAGAATATTGATTCACCCCCCTTTCACTATTTTGGGTGTTCAACAATTTGTATCAGATCTTGGTTCCTTGGAAGAAGCTTAACCACTTGGGGAAGATATTAGAGTTTGAACACATGGCTATTAGAAGAATACCTACTCCTCTAAAAAAGATTCTTTCTATTGGATTCATATATAAAGATTACATTCTTGAAAAATATGGAGAACTTAAAGTTTTTGTTGAAGATTTGGAAAGGACTAAAGGTAAAAACAAAGATCTGAAAGAAAATGTCAAAGAAGCAGATGAATGCATCTGAAAATTGAGAGAGAAAATCAAGAAGTTTGGAGAAAGGAATAAGGGAGTCAATGAACAATTGAAGAAAGAAAATGAAACTATCACTAGTTTGAAGGTGCAAGTTGGAGAAAAGAAAAGAGTTGAGGAATTTTTGAATGCAATGGTGAAAATAAAATCTAAGGAATGTGCAAGGCTTCAACAAGAAGTTGTAAATCTAAGATAAGATCTAGAAAAGGAAAGGAGTCATGAAGACAAATTCAGGATGAGTTCTACAAAGCTTGATGAAATGATTACAAATAAGAAAGGTTCTAAAGATAAAGAATTTTTAGGATTTGAAAAGGGTGAAAGTTCAAATTCAGATCAAATATCAAATGTTGAAGATAAGAAAAACAATGGAAAGAAGATCTATAATCAAAGGAATGTAGCTAGAAGACCACCAGTCAGATAACCAAATGCACAAAGGTACCCATATTTTAATGTTTTTCATTATTCTTGCAATATATTTGGACATAATAAAATTGAATGTAGAAGCAAAATGAATCAGAACGTTCCACCTTTTTTTGGGTCAATGGTTTACATGCAAGAAATTTGGTCATGGAGCTAATGAGTGTAGAATTCAAATGATAAATAGCTATAACAATGGTAGACTATTTTAATCTTTCAAAGGCTAGTATTATACATGCTATGGATTTGGGCATAAAGCTAGTCAATAAAAATCTAGAATGAATGGAAGGAATATTGGTTAGAAGAATATCACATATTACAATTGTAATAGGCTTGGACACATTTCCAAGTCTTGGAGAAGAAATATGAAGAAGGATAATCCACTAAAGAGGAATGAACCAGTACAATATATTGATCTAGTAGAAATAAAGAAGGCAATTGATAAGATTTGGAGAATAAAGGAAGATACCAAGGTTAAGGATGAATTTGTACCAGCATCTAGTATAAATGTTTCCTTCAAAAAATAAGATAAGGGATTTGGCTCAGGGGGAGCTTTAATGAAAATATCTCATCCCCTACCAAAGAAAGAGGTGTTGATGCTTCAACATGAGGATATGTGATGTAAATCGACATGATTGATCTATTGGAAAATATTGTGGAAGAAAATATGACAATGTGAAAGATTGTGAAGCATTTGAAGGTGGCTATGCATACAGTGAAAGGTTTGTCAACTTTATTGTTTGAAGCATTCAATACAAAATTAGGTCAAATTTAAAGGGTTATAAAGTGATTTCACTTAACCAAGTTTATTTACAAAAATCATTTGAGAAGGAGTAGATCAATGAAAAAAGGATTTAGATTGGTCAAGGTGATTTGTGATTTGGTGCATTCAAACCATAGTTTGGAAAGCAAAAGAAATGGTATTTACAATCTCTATTTTTCCCTAGTTTCTCAGAGAAATTTTTTTGGAAGTAGTTTGAATTCATTTTGCAATGGAAAAAATAAGGGTGATTGAGGTTATTGAAAAGACACAACCTAAATTTAAAAGAAATTCCCTGTTGAATCCATAGAAGATGACCCATTAGGTGCATTTTCACATGTTTCGTACAAATTTTTAATTACTGAAGATATACAGATTTACATTCAAGGAAAGATAGAGGAAAATGATCATACTGAGCTAGGAGATGTGTGGGTGAAAGAGCTTACTAGAGATAAATTTTTTCATAAAAACAGAATACCAAAACCTAGTTGCAAAGAAACTTGATGTATGAAAACGGTTTCCAAATTTATGTTTTTTTCATAAATGGGTTACGATTGCATTAAGCATAATTCACAATATTTTTTTCTGGATTGGCATGCCTAGGATGTGTTGACACAAGATTTTGCAGGTAGCAGTAGTCTCATGGGAAACTTAGTTGTTGGGGGGACATTATGCGCACAGCTAAGTGACCTCCGGATTTTACCGAAGTCGGCTCTTCATTTTTTTGGGGGAGGTAAACGGTTAAGAAGATGACTGAGAAAGTAAATCTAAGCTAAAGAAGATGCATGAAATCATAAACAATATTACCTGAGAACAGTGCTGGATGCAAAGGCTCAAACCACCGAATGCTGCTTATTTAGATAAATTTTCTCAAAATCACTTTAAAACATAAGAACACCTCCTAATTGCATAGCATAATCAAGTACAACTTTGGCCAACATATAAGAGTTGGAAAAATGATCTGTATCTATTAAGCTATAAAATATTACAAAAGCTGAAGAATAGGCATTCATATATTATAGGAAAATAACACCATAGTTTAACAGTATTATCAAATGCATGAAAAGCAGAAAGGCCAAATTGATTGGCACAGTCTACGAACTTCAAGTTCAATAAAAATATTATAGAGGCTATTCCTAGTGCTCGGGAATATTTTCTATCTATCTAATAAACAAACTAATAAAAGAGAAGTGAGGCAGCTTATATAGGCCAGCCCACCACCTGACAACCATGAAAAAAGATGCCTTGATCAAACATTGATGCCTCAAATCCTCTCAAGTTGGAACTGAACAAAAGGAATACTTAGAAATGTGCTAGCACAACCACCTTAGAGAAAAGAATGCCATGCGGTAGAAGAAATGAACACACGGCCTCAAAGAAGAAAATGGTGCAAAAAGCGAGAACAAATGGCGCAGCAGCAACTCCCAAAAAATTAGCACACAAGAATATGCCACATGTCAAGCAGATTGAGCCTGCCAAAAAGAATAAGAGATGCCCAATGAAAAGCTCTGAGAGGAAGCCACATGGGTGATGCTAAGCAATAGTAACCTTATGGTGGGCCCAGTTCAGAAAGTAGCCAGAGAAAGCCACGCGTCGTACAGACGAAACTCAGCAAAAGCGAAGCGATACGAAACAACAAAAAGCTCCGTTAGGAGGCCACGTGGAAAATGCCAAAGGTTGTGAGCGATAAAATATAAGGCGTAGCCGTGAAGGAAAATTAATAACCATGAAGGTCAGTGGCTTTTTGTGAAACAGTTTGGTGACTGATAGGGACATTTCGCCTGTGGAATGAAGAACCCTAGAAACCTTGGTTCAACATCCCATTATCGCTCACAACCTTGAGAGGGCATCTTGCAGACTGGTCCAGACCTCATTTGATGGTGTAGAGAGGGCTCACATATGTTTGTGCACCAGTTTGAGATCGATGATTTCCTTAAAAGGAAATCCACCAGATACCTTCACTTCCAACTCAAGCTGGAAAACGAGCTGTGCCAGCTGATGCATGATACCTTCAATATTCTCGGCGGTCAAGGATTGATCAAAAGATTGGAAAACACAAAGGTCCTTCTTCTTCTCTTCAATCTTTGTAATTATGTGCTCGACACCTACTACTGCCTGATCAACAATGAAGGGCAAAGGCAGGCCTTGCTGAGTTAAGCAGGAAAATTTTTCCCACATGTCGTTGGTCACTTGGTTCAATCTGGCTCTAGATTCTACTACTTGTTGGATGGCCTCATGCATGGAAATGAGAATTTTCATGCCCATAGCTACCATTTTCCGGTCCGAAATACCCACACCACTCAGGGCCTCATCAAAAGTCGTATACAACTTGTTCAATAGAAGTCTGGCCTCTAGAACTTTATCAACAGTCACCTCTTGGAGTTGCTTAATAGAAGTCTAGCCTCTAGAACTTTATCAATAGTCACCTCTTGCACTTGTTGGATTATTTCACTAATGGTTCCACATAAGTCAGTTGCCTATGCCATAAACCTCAAAATGGGCTACAATGTAAGGCATAATTCCTTGACCTTATCCTGGTAGGATGCATATAACTGCTTGGCAATTGCCAATGATCTCATCTGTTACATAGGAGGTTAGGCTCTCAAAAGATCTAATTCTGCGACTTGGTTGTTCAAGTCCACCCTTAGCTCTAATAAGCTTCTATCCAATACAGACACATGGCTTCTTAGAGTGGAAATATCTTTCTCCCTTTCTTCTAAGGCCAATTTGGCCTGTTTTCTCTTCTCAATTTCTGACTCCAAAATGACATTGATTTCATTTACCTCATCGTTTGTGCTCTGCCAAAGTTGCTTCATACCGTCATTTAGTTGTGCGAATTCAGCACAGAGCCTTTCTTCATTTGCTCAGCTCTACTCAACCTCATGTTGTAGGACCGAAACAATCTCCATGCTCATAACCTGAAGCTCTTTGATCTTGCCATCAAAAGCACTCCTCTCCTTTTGCAAGCAATTTATCTCATTTTCCTGGCCCTTAAACTTGTTTTCCCAAATATCAACCTTGCCCTTTGGCTCCGATATTTGTTCCTCATTTTTCCTTGCTTGGAAATTGAGCTTGAAGTTATCGATGGTAACCACCCTTTGAGTCTCCTCCATTAGCTCGACCTTATCCCATGGATGAGCTTGATTCAAATCTAGCCCAATGGCATTGACAGAGTAGTCACTTGGCAGCATTTCCCCGACTGGTTTGATCACATTGGGGGTGATCTTTGCAAACATCAGTGAATTCTGGCTTTCATGGAATACCATTTGCAAAAGGGGCTCTACTTGTTTGCCTACATCCTTATCTCTTCTCTTTTGAATTCGGCTTGCATGGGCTCTTTTGTTTGCATCCACTTGCGAAAAATATTCATAGGAAGAAATACCCAGTCCACTAGCAAAAGGAAACTCTCGAGGGACTGCTAGTGGGAAAGATAGTGTACTCAATGCATCAGTGGTTTTGCTAGGCTTTGTAATAATGTTCGAAGGGAATGTTGGAATGAATTGACCGCTCGAAGAGGATGATAATGCGGTATAAGGAAATGTCAAGGAAGCACCAACTGAAGGGCTGGGCCTCGGGGATAAAAATTGTTGGCTCATTAGGTTAGGACTGGTGACGAATTGTGTCCCAAGGGTGGAATAAAAGGTAGAGGATGAAAATGGAAAACCAGGAGGGAAAGGATTGGACTACCTAGGATGTTTAGGAACAAAAAAAGCTGGTGTGAATGACAAAGCTGGGGTAGATGAAAAATTCGGGGTCGACGAAGATGAGACCAGAGATATAGTAGAGAGAGAAGAGGGAGAAAATAATACCTGAGACTCCTAGAGGCTCGTAGCCGACGCCACCGCTTCTACATGTTGCGACTCCATTCCTCTAGAGGACTCTCTCGTTTGTTGTGTTTTCTTCTCCAGGGAATCCTCAAGGTTTACATTAACCTTCCGTCCATGATCGAAACTCCTTTGCCTTTTCCTGCCTGATCTAGAGGAGCTGGAAGGCTCTGAAATTTGTGTATTTGAAGAGCCCTCCTATTCTACAGGCTGTCTATTGAAATCTTCCTCATGTGTTGGCTCATTTTCAGCGATAGGGGGATTATGAGTTACCTCCTCATTAGGCTCTGTGGCAGCTCCTCTCTTTTCATAGTATTGCTTTGAAACTGAATCATTTGGAGAGTTCTCATTGTCTGGGTGCTCATGAACCCAGCTGTCATCAAATTTTTCATCTAAATCAACCTCTCGAAAAAGGTCGCCCAGAGCTTTTATCTCCTGCCTGTATATCCAAAAGTCCCTAATTCTTTTGGGCTTTCATCCAAGTTTATTCAACTAGCTACACAAGTACAAACTCTTCTTTTGGTTTTTGTTGGGCTTTCCCACAACGTGGTAAAAGTTTAACCATGACAGTCGATTTTCAGTAGTAGGTAGATATTCAAGTCCTACATAATATTTCAAATTTCCCTCCTCAACATTTCTTCGAGGGTCCCAGAATGGTCGGGGGTCATGTAGAATTTTTATGCCAATTTCTAACAGATTATTTCCCGGGTTGTATTGCCATATGTCATCAATAGTCACCAGTCCAAGAATAACCAACTTAGAGTACAAGACCTCCAAGCTTTTAATCTTTGAGATCTTCTTCTTCACTAGCGAGACCGAGCTGAACATGATAGGCAGCACCAAATAGGAAGTCAAATGTCTTCCTCTTCAGTAATCATTCTCGATATTGCTCGGTTGCCACAATGCCTCCAAGCCCAACACTCTGTCGAAAATAAAATATGGGAGACAAAACGACTCCTGGATGAAGCCTCACATACGAAGCATGGTGAACTATGTGCCCAAGAAACAATCGCAAGGTGACAAGAGGCCTCCCAACCATGATTTCTATTGTGGTATCAGACGCACTATCATGTCAATTCTAGATCCATCCAAAGCCCACAAGGTCGGAGCTAGGAATGAATCTTAAAATGCGTAACAATCAAAAGTCTTCAATAGGATGAGAGTCCATGTCGGCACTGGCTTCTGAGCACCACTTTCATTTAAAATGGATAGGGCCATGAACTGGTGGAAATAGTCAAGATTCTGATGCAAAATTAAATAGGCTAGGAAGGAAGAATTCCTGAATCTAGAGCCAACTTCAAAATCTTGTAGCTACTTGATCATTCCATCCAAAATGACCCTTGCAAAGTCCACAAGTGGAGGCTGGTTGTTCTTCCTCAGCATGGAGCTAAGACTCATTTGGAATTAGAAAACTACATTTTCTATATCCAACCCAAAAACTAGGGCCAGCATAGAAGCGACAGAAGCAGACCCCGACTTCAAGGCAGCCAGAGAAATTGGGAATTTGGGAGGTGTTGCAGGGTCTGTCGGGTGAGCAGTGTCAGTGGAATAAAACTGTGACACCATCCAAAAAGTTCTCCAACATTCCTGCATCCTTTTTATGTCAAAATCTTCAAATTTTTTGGTTAGAGTGAATGAGATGCATAACATGTCATGTAGAGCAGGAGGGCTGATGACCAACCTCAAATTAGGGCCACTTATAACTCTGTTCTGAGGATCAAAAATTGTTGCACATGCTGCAACCAATTTTGGGTAATGATGCACCAAGGGAACCATGTACTAGGGAAGCCCATGGTCCCATAGACGTTTATTGAACAAGTCCGATATTTTCTTCATTTTCTCGCATGCAATCTCCCTTAGGCTCTTGGGATTGTGAGATAACTCAAGATCCAAGACATTGTCCCAATCCTTTGATACCAGGGTTTGATTTCTAAGAGAAATCGAGGCAATAATTTTCTGGTTTGGTTAAATGGTAAAAGGCCAAGATGGCCTTGTTGGGATGCCTGGGGTGGCATAAGACTCTTGGCCATAAATGTCTATGCAGGGTGTCATCAATCTCCAGTTGTTAATGCTTTGAGGGGTCGGGACCTGTGTTGAACTTTCTACAATTTCAGCCATTTTCTTTTCGTATTCGCAAGAGGCTTTCACAATTTTTTTTTAATGACTTAGCTTCTGAAAAACCTTTCTCTTTTTGCGAATAACTTAGCCGTTTTCACCTTTTAATGAATTCTCACCATAAATGCCCCTTTTCCATGCCTAACCTACTTTTTAATTTTCATGAAAAATGTCTTAGCAAGTGTATGGGCCAACCTTTAATATTTAGTTGCACAATGCATCTTCGACCTTTTCGAGCATGCGAGTAGATCGCCAACCTTCAAAAATACTCTTAGAATTTAAGAGACATAACATTCATGCGAGGTGGCACCAAATTTTCTTGGGACAATGTGCCATGATAGCCCTACCATATCCTTCACAAATTATCTTGCATTTACTAATCTCTTGATAGCCCTACCATATTCTACTTGGGTACAATGCCCAACGGCTTTACCAAAATATTTTCCTTGATTTTATTAGGACAACAACTCCTCATGCAGACACCTAGCTTCTTCCCTTTAATTTGGTAACTTGAGCGAAGAAAGTTGCGGCTATACCTAATCATTCACATCAACTCACACGCTCTAGCATTGATTATCAAGGCTTGATATCTCTATTTTCTTTTGATGTAATTATAGGTTGCCTCATTGGGTGAACCCCAACTTCAATCTATAAATAGCCCCATAGCAGCTTTGTTAATCACAATTAGCCTCAGCATTCCACTTCAGTAGGCCCCAGTTAACATAGCAATTCCTTAGGTTAGAGTAGTAAGCAATAATGGAGATGCTGATTAGGTTGGTTTTCAAGAAGACCCAGGCAACATTCTTAGGAAAAATTAGGTGTAGGCACCTAAAACATATGACAGGCGTCAAGAACCTATTGTATGTGAAAGCAATCCAATGGGTCCTCGACCGAGGCTGCATGGAATATGAGGATCATTACAAGGTGAACACTAGCATCTATTCTCACTTCATCACCTCGCTTATGGACATTACCTTTTCTAAGTGCAAAATCCTGAAGCTGACCAAGCAAGTGTTCCCTCTGTGCTACCTCAGAGGACTAGAGAAAGTTGTACGGGCTGCCATATTTGATCATGGGGTACCCTCAGTTCACAACCTGTGTCGGTTACTATTGGATGGAGGACCTATGCCAGCTAGGCCCTTCATGTTCGGCTTTGAGTTGGAGACTCATGAAGAGCATCTCACTAAGGTCCGCGTCGGCTGCTTTTTCCTCATGTAGATACATTACATCAAACCATTCTGAAACCTCTAGTGGTACGAGGACTTCAAAAGAATGGTGTTCCTTCATCTTGTGCCACCAGTTTCTACCATTGGTGGTCCATCCAATGCTTGAGAATCTAAGAACAAAGATAGCCCCCAATTTTTTCTTTTTTCTTTTTTCCAACCTCTGCTCCTTAGCAGACATATGTATATATTTTGATACAAGGCCACTGGCCTCTATCATATGTAATATAAATTTTTCGGATATATTATAATACTTATGTTTTTCAGATCTTGGCTCATTTACAATGTATTTCAATTTCTCGCAATACTATTGTTGTTTCAAAAAGCACTGAGAAAACCCAAAACTTAAACTAGGAAAAATAATTACATATTTATAATTTACAAGCATACTGCATAAGCAGGACTAATTAAATTTCTTAGGATGTATCCCATTAACTAGAATACTCAAAACATTACCTTCTATGTCCTCTAACTAAAAATAATTAAACTATTTGCATTGAATAATTTTGAAAGGCCCCTTCTAGAGGCTATCGAACTTTCTGTGTTGGCCGGGCTTTGCCCTGCACTCCTTGAACTTGAGCACCAAGTCCCCACATTTTAGCTCTTGGTCGGACGTCCTTTTATCAAACCACCTTTTAACCACCTGCTGGTGGTTGTTCATGGCCTCGAGAGCATGCTCTCTTTTCTCTTGTACCTCGAGTAACTCATAAAACCATACCTCCATTGCTCTATTTTGTTCAATCTCCAAAGATTTGAGCAGCAGGAGAGCTGGGATTTCCATGGTAATAGGTAGCAACACCTTCTTTTCGTACACCATCTCATAAGGAGATGTCTTTAATATTTTCTTGGGCATGATACGGTCTTCCCACAGTGTTGTTCGAAGCTTCTTATGCCATTCTCTCTAGTGTTTTGAGCCTATCCTCTTGATTAACCTAACGAGGTTTTTATTTGTAGACTCCACGAGGCATTCCCCTGAGGATAATAGTTAGAAGAGGTTTTCAGTAAAACCTCATATTTTAATGCAAATTGACTTATCTTAGAGCCGAGGAAAGATTTGGCATTGTCGGAAATAATTTTTTTTGGTGGGCCAAATCTAGCTACCAACTCCTCCAGGAAGTTAACAATCTCTACTTCCGTTGCATTCGTCAATGGCACTGCCTCTGCCCATCGGGTGAAGTAGTCGGTTGCTGTCAATATCCACCTTTGTCTAGTAGAAGAGAAAGGGTTAATCATTCCAATTAAGTCTAGACCCCATTGAGAAAAGGGTCCCTCTACTACTACAGGCCTTAATGGCATACCAACATTCTTTCTCTCCCCGACATAAAATTGACATTCATTGCAAGACTTTATTAACAAAAAATCATCATTGAATAATGTTGGCCAAAAGTAACCAACACATATAATTTTGATTGTTGTAGTTCTTGAAGAAAAATGTCCTCCAGTTGGGCCATTGTGGTATTGATCCAATATTCTCTTAGACTATTCTTCATTTACACACCTTAGCAAGATGCCATTAAAATTTCTTTTAAAAAGTACAACTTCCAAGAGAACATAATTTCTATTTTGTAAATGATAGAAATGCCTTTTAAAAGAAGGGAGATTGATCAAATACCTTCCTGTTTGCATGAATTTTATCTGATCTTCCAGCCAATTGCCTTTGAAGCTTTCTTCATTCAGTAACATAGGTTCTGGGGCTTCAAGCTCTATCACAGGTTCATTATTTTAAGTGAGGTACTCACACAGTCCTTTTCCTTTATAGTTTTGATAGGCCTGACTTCAATATCATACTCTAGGATTTTGGTAATCTAGTTAGCTCTTTCTCTATGATTTCTCCTTCCATGATATACTCCCACACACTAGGATGCGGTACACAAACAATCACCTTATTGTATGATATCAGGTGCTGGAACTTCTTAAGCCCTTTCACAATAGAAAAGGCCTGACTTTCTACAAAATTATATTTTACCTCATACTCCTTTAAGGTGCATGAGTAGAAAGCAATAGGAGACTCCATTTTATCCTCATCATTCCTCCGCATAAGCATAGTGGCAATACTGTTGCCACCACCAAAAACATACATGATAAAATATTTTGATAGGTCTAGGTTGACTAACACAGGGGAAGAAGAAATGACCTCCTTTATAAGCTCAAAATATTTTCTAGCCTCTGTCATCCATTTGAAAGTTTGGTCTTTTTTAAGCATCAAGGTAATCGGCCAAACGATCCTTGCAAAATCTGCAATGAATTGGCTAATGAAGTTGACCTTACCTAGAAATGATTGCACTCCCTTCTTATTTACGGGTAATAGAAGCACCCGGATTGCATCAACTCTTTCAAGATCAATGGCAATGGCCTCCTTTGAGACAACATACCCCAATAGCTTCCCCTGTAGGACTCTGAACACACATTTCTTTAGGTTCAAAAAAATCTCGAATTCCTAGCACTTCTAGAAGACAAGCTCTAAATTATCAAAGTGATCATTGGCGGATTTGGAAAATACTTTCAAGTCATCCAGATATATAATTATAATCTTATGTATTAAATCCTTAAAGGCAATATCCATGGCTCTCTGAAAGGTGGCTCTGACATTTGAGAGTCCAAAGGGCATCTTGGCATATGCATATGCTCCCCACTTTGTGGTGAACTTTTTTTTGTGTTGGTCTTCTTCTTTTACCCGAATCTGATTGTAGCCCTAAAAGCCATCCAACATTGAAAACATTTAAGAGCTAGCTACGATTTGTAGAATTACCTCCATTGAAGGCAAGGGGTAATGATCCTTTAAGGATGCTCTATTCAAGTATCGAAAGTCTACACACAGTCATATGTCTCCATTCTTCTTCCAGACTAGTACTAGGTTTGACACCCAAGTGTTGTGTTTGATTGGAAACACTATTCGAGATGCAATCAATTTATTCAATTCTTGTGACATAAGAGATTCAATCTTTGCATTCTTAGGCCTCTGTCTTTGATGAACTGGCTTTGCTCCTTCTGATAGCTTGATTGTATGCTCAATAATCTCGGGGTCATATCCCTTAAAATCATCATATGACTAGGCTAATATGTTCGGATATTCCTCATAGAAGTGCCTTAGTCTGACTTTATTCTTCTGAGATACTTCTTTCCTAAGCTTGAGCTTTCTGTCTTCTCTGATATGCAAATTGGTGCAGTTACCTTTGTCATCTACAAGCTTCCTTTTGTCTCTCATTGTATCATCAAAATCAAATAGACTCTCCAGAGTGACCAGGCCTCTCGGAAGCTTGTTGGATTTCAACTAGATAACTTGATCCCCATAGGATTAAGAAATATTTGGTTGCAGTTGATCAGAAAATTCCCCAGATGATTGGAGAAATGATGCAATATGAGCATCGCTATCGAACACTTTCCAGTCTTGATTGTTGTTTAGAACAGTAGGTCTTACAATTACTCTCATCACATGCTTATTTTTTAATAACTTAGAGGCCGACTCAAACTGAGCCCCAATAGTTGCCATCCGATCGGCTTCAGAGTTCCTTTCTCTTTGTATAGCCTGAATATTAAATGCCTCAAAGTTTTCAATAAGATCCTAGACTCTATGCCGGTAGGATCGCATACAGATATTCTTTATAGCGAAAATCCCTCGGATTTGGTTTACCACCAACTCTGAATCTCCGAACACACTTATTTTCTTCACACCCATTTGTTCTACAAGGCTCAAACCATGGAAAAGACATTCATACTCTATTTCATTATTTGAGCATGCGAACTAGAAGCCGTAAGACCTCAAGGTCTTTTCTTCACACGGAGATGTCAAACATATTCCTGCTCTAGCTCTGGCTTTGTATCTCACTCCATCAAAGTGCAAACTCCATAACTCCGAGGGTGTTTCACCTCCGAACTCTTTAGTAACTCTCAGAATAGACTTCCCTTCCTCATGTATGACATAAGTCCCGAGCCCAGTTGCATGATAATTCCAAAAAGGGTTCGTATCTATAAATTCATTCAACAAAGTTTCTTCATCCTCCATCTGGGAGCTAGTAGCCTCTTCTTCTTCTTGAAATTCCACATTGAACCTCTCTTCCTGGGTAATTGAAGTATGTGCCACTTCAAAGTTGAGCAAACCTTCATCAACAACATGTTTAGAATGAAATGTTTCTGACTAATCCAATTCTAGATATCCTCTGACATTTGTTGTGAAATCTTGGGACAAACAAATCCCAAATAGAGGAGGAATATCAATGAGTACGGTATCCTGATTTACAGTGATACTGGGGCAGACAAACAATGTCATAGGCAATCCCTTGATTACCTCGATGATATCAACTTTATTTCCATCTAGCTACATGATTCTATTGTTAGGAGGCTCATATTTTAAACCTAAAGCATCAACTACTTGCTTAGGCATGACATTGGTGCTAGCACCAAAGTCAATCATACAATTATGTAAGAGCTTGTTGCCAATGATAAGTGTTAGAAAGAAAGGCTTAAGTTTAGGCTTACTCTCTTTTCCAGCTTCAAGCTTCTCTTCTAGTTGATTTTTTAGCATTTTATCTAGGTCCGACCTGGATATTTTTTCTTCATTGGGCTGACTAGGCACCTTTGCATCTTGCTCTCCCAACAATGCTTTTTGTAATAGCACCTTCTGGTTCGCAATAGCCAGAACATCCCACAAAGAAGCATTGGTAGAGGACTTCTTCAATTGTTCCACCACATTGAGCTGTGCTCGCAATTGATGAGTCATGGTTGCTTGGTCTTTAGGTTTTGCATTTGGTATAAGCCTCACAGATGGTACATTTGGCTATTTGGCAATAGTCAGGACAGTCATAGGAGCCTTTGCTTTCGGAGGAGGTGGATTCGGAGAGCTGGGAAGAGCCACGTTAGTCTGCTATGGTACTGACGATGGGCCTGTCGGTGGACTAGGCATCGGTTGAGAAGGAACATTAGTTGGCGGAGATGTGAATTCTCCAGTGAGTCTCCGCTTAGAATGCATGTTGTAATCAGACTACACTCATGGAATTTGAGTCACAGGAAAGTCATTCAGAAATGCTAACTCTTCTCCTTCCATCCTTGAAAAGAGTACTTGGTCTGGAACTATGTCCAAATCTTGCTGATTGGACATCCCTTGCATTTGAGCAGTGAGGACTGCATTTTCCATCTGCTGAGAGGCGTATGATTGGTTGCTAAGATCAGGTGTGCCGCCTTGGCTAATTTGTTCTGTGATCTTCTATTTCAAATTTTTTGCAAACAATTTCTCGACATGTGAACATCATTACAAGGAAAACCCCATGAATTAGCATCTTCGGCTAAGTTATTTTGTCCTGCAACAAGCTCTTTATTTGAACTAGGATGGATGGTCTGCATCGATAGGGTCACTAGAACAACTTGGTTATTTGGTTGAACCTGAGTATTTCCGCATGATCTATCTTGCCATTGATTTTACTGGTATAGAGCTTTTCCTTGATAATTTTTGTAGGCTAGATTTTGATAGCTATATTGTTGTCACTTCATGGTAGTCAATTCATTAGTCATGGCCCACATCTGTTCTCTCATCTCGTTCATCTCGGCCACCAAAGGATTAGGCATTGGAGCCACAATTGGAGGTGCACTCGGAGCTATTTTGGGATACATGTGCATAGATTGGGGAGGATTTGTAGGCATACTGGTTGAGGGATCTTTGGCTTCCATGGCATTGCAAATGGGGAATAATGCCATGATGGGTCTCGGTGCCAACTTTCTAGCAGCAATCAAGTTATTTTCTGCAGTGACAACCAAGGCATAAGCATTAGGAAGAGTCTCTCTACCAAGAGCCTACAGTATCATGTAAATATCAGGATTTATGGACTTCAACATGAACGCCAAATCCAAGGGCAGCTGACTACCAACAGGCATTCTTTATCAAGTCAAATGAAACTGTGCATTGAAATTAGGTAGAGCTTCATGAGGAGCTCACTTTATGTTGGCCAGTTAATGATATAATGAAGACTTATCACCAGCGTTTGAAAAATGCTCGTAAAATGGGGTTCCGAGCTGGTCCCAAGTAGCAATAGTATTAGCCTCAAGAGTTCTATACCAGTTCAACACCTTTCCTCAGAAGGAGGTGACAAGCAATCTGAGAGCTACATTTTTGTTTGATACACCATGTACCAGACATACGTCTACCACATCTTGCAGGTGTTCCATAGGTGTCTTCAACTCATCCCAACAATACTTAGGGATAGCTTTTAGAGCGAAAGAAGGGATTGGGGCCCATACTGCAGGAGGCACAGGTGCTACTAAAGGACTACCAGCATCTCAGGCTAGATAATTTCTAGTGGCCATAGGTGCAGGAAAGGGAGGCGACGGTGGAGAAGGAGGTGAAGGCGGAGAAGGAGGAGATGAAGGATGTGAAGGACTACCTTACCAACCTCTCAGGTTTACATAAACTAAGGATGGTACGAGCAAGCTAGGGAATCTTGTAGTTTGCAACCTAGTTATAAACCGATGACTCATACACACTTATATAATCAAGCAAATGTGCTAGTTTGGGTCCCATCGGGCGTGCTAGAAAAAGAACCATTGATGCAAGATTTTGCAGGTAGTAGCAGTCTCATGGGAAACTTAGCTCTTGGGGGGACATTATGCGCACAACTAAGTGACCTCTGAATTTTACCGAAGCTGGCTCTTTATTTTTGTGGGGGAGGTAAAAGGTTAAGAAGATAAATGAGAAAGTAAATCTAAGCTAAAGGAGATGCACCAAATCATAAACAATATTACCTAAGAACAGTGCTGGATGCAAAGGCTTGAACCACCAAATGCTAGTTATTTAGATAAATTTTCTCAAAATCAGTTAAAAACATAAGAACACCTCCTAATTGCATAGCATAATCAAGTACAACTTCGGCCAACATAGAAGAGTTGAAAACATGATCTATATCTATTAAGCTATAAAAGATTACAAAAGTTGAAGAACAAACATTCATATATTATAGGAAAATAACAACATAGTTTAACAATATTATCAAATGCATGAAAAGCAAAAAGGCTGAATTGATTGGCATAGTGTGTGAACTTCAAGTTCAATAAAAATATTATAGAGGCTATTCCCAATGCTCGGGAAGCTTTTCTATATATCTAGTCAACAACCTAATAAAAGAGAAGCGAGGCAGCCTATATATGCCAGCCCACTGCCTGACAACCACAAAAAAATATGCCTTGATCAAACATTGATGCCCCAAATCCTCTTGAGTCGGCCCCGAAAAAAAGGAACACTCAACAATGTGCCAGTACAACCACCTTAGAGAAAATAAGGCCATGCAGCAGAATAAATGAACATGCAACCTTGAAGAAGAAAACGTGGTGGCAAGCAAGAAAAAATGACACAGCAACAACTCCCAAAAAATTGGCTCACAAGAAGATGTCACGTGTCAAGCAGATGGAGCCCGACAAAAAGAATAAGAGATGCCCAATGAAAAGCTCAGAGAGGAAGCCACGTGGGTGATGCCAAGCGATACTAATTTGATGGTGGACCCAGTTTGGAAAGCGGCCAAAGAAATCCACACATCACACAGACAGAACTCAGCAAAAGCGAGGTGATACAAAATAGAAAAAATCTCTGTCAGGAGGCCACGTGGAAAATGCCAAAGGTTGTGAGTGATAAAAGATAAGGCGCAGCCATGAAGGAAAAATAATAACTGCGAAGGTCAACAGTTTTTTGTGAAACAGGATGATTACAAAATATGTGATTAAAGAGGTCATAGTTCTATGCTCGACCAAACTATTTTAGTGCTAAAATTGGTTAAGAATTAAGTTTTAACGGAACTCACAAGTGAAAATCATGACATGAGGGCTCTAACAGTGAATAACATCAGAAATCCAACTATGAAGTATGAAACTATGATGATAGGATATTAAATCTACTTCACAAATAGAGAAAACTCTATACTTGCCACCACATTCAATGTGGCATATGAAATGGTGGAAAAAGGAAATGATTATGATATTTTAAAATTTTTGATACAATAATTGATGGAGAAATTGAAACAAACAAAGGAGAAGAAGTATGCATTTAAGTATGGAACCTAAGTTGTGTGTCTACTTTTCCATTTCATAAATGAACTCCTCTGAACTAAGAGTGTGGAATGGTTTCCAAGTAGACCAGGTACTCATCAAATTAGAGACTTTATGAGTGGTCTTAGTGATTTGAAGGCATAAGAAGAGGATCTTGTTTCTTTCTTCTTAGTTGTTCAAAAGAGGATATACGAAAGAGACATAATTCTTAGGGAAATTGTAGAAAAGTATCAAAATGATATCACATTCTTGGTATCAACAAATGAGTGCATCATGGAAATAGTAGAACCAAGAACAATGTGGATCATTGCATTGGTATATGAGATCAATGAGCAAGAGATGACTGGTTTGGCTTATATTTTGTTCAAGAGTCTAAAAGACATGACTAAATCAAGGTATGGAACCTATGAAGGATAATCTATGGAGGTGTATATGGAGCAAAGAAAACCACAAATAAAGAAGAAGGTTGAAAATATGGTGGACAATTTTTTCAAGGATATGGGCTTCATAGAACATCAAGTGGAGTAGGCAAGAGCAAAGGCTAAGGGAGAATCAAGTGTTGGAGGAGGATCCAAAAGGATAAGAAGATTTGGTAGGATAGCTACCACCTCATCTTCTATCAAAAATTACTTTAGGACTAAGCCCTCTATTGGTGAGAATATAAAAATATTGATATTCATTTGGTAAAGGATAAATCCCCTTATGTTTGTGTAGAAAACAAGGCCTAAAGAGAAGAAGACTGGTACAACAACACCACTTGCAACCCGTGCCAAGAAAAGGATAAAAGAAGGTAGTACGGGAAATTAATATAAGTGTAAACAGTGAAGAAGAAGAAGAAGAAGTGGAGTAAGAAGGACCCCAGTTGGTCTGCAAAAGGAAAATTGAAGCTTCACAAGGTGAAGCAAGTGTTAAAAGAAAGAGATTTGACATCATTGATATATATAGTGAAGAGGAAATAGAAAAATAAAAAGAAGCTTTTTTAGTTCACATGAAAGCAAAGAAGAAAGAATCCACGAAGAAGGTGTCACTGGAGAAGAAGAAAGTAGAAACAAGCCAAAAGAATACTTCAAATGAATGCAATAGGAAAATGCAAAAAGAGATGGTAAGACCACACTCTCCATGAAGTTAGAAGCACTGTTCAATAATATTTTGTAGTATGAAATTTTAAGAGAGATTGCAACCCTATATAGTGAAGCAAATGAGGTGGATAAGGAAACCATTGTTGAGGCTATCATTAAGTATATTATTGTTTTAGAAGTTGATATGAAAAAAATTGAAAATTTTTCCCTAAAGAGCTATGGAATGTCTTGGTAAAGAGAATATAAGAAGAAAATGAAGAAGAAGGAAAAATAAAAGAATATGATTTAAATAATATTAGTTATCCTATATATGAGTAAAAAAGAGCCACATTGGCTAAGTTATACATCACATAATTTAGAGTGAAGCAAAGGGTAGATACCCTTATGGGTAGAGATAAAAGTGAGTTTGAAAGGCTCCAAAAGGAGACAGTTGATTAAATATCAAATATTGCACAAAAATATGGTATGAATTTAGATGACAAAGAAGATATTTCTCCACAAGTCACTACAAGAGAAGAAGAATTAGATATTGATGCTTAACATGAGCATGCAATAGATGAAGGGTAAATACATGAAAAGGTTCTTGTGGATGTGGAATAATTGATAAAAGAAGATGAAGTAGAGAAGAATGATGAGAAGATGCAACAAAGGGGTATACCTCTCCCCCTCCAGTACTTGAAGAAAACATTAAAAATACTTAAGGAAAATTAGAGACACCTCCTCTAGATAACATAGATAAGTTTGAGGGGTGACCATTTGGTGAAATGGTGGGGCTTCTTTCCTGTAGAGCCAAAAACCAAGGTTCAAACCTCACAGGGTCGCTCTCTACCACATCAAAAATGGAGTTTTCTTACCCTGGTGTTAAGGGGAGGATCCTTGGTGAAATGGTGGGGCTTCTTTCCTGTAGTGCCAACAACCAAGGCCCAAACCTTAATATATTTAAAGAAAAGGGTGATGCTTTGGTGAAATGGTGGGGCTTCTTTCTTGTAGAGCCAACAACCAAGGTTCAACCCTCATGTGGTCTTTCTCTACCGTGTCAACAATGGAGTTTGTTTTCCCTAGTGTTAAGGGGAGGATCCTTGGTGAAATGGTGGGGCTTCTTGCTTGTAGTTCCAACAACCAAGGCCCAAACCTTAATATCCTTTTTCAAAATCCTAAATTCCCCCCAAAAAAGGAGAATGCCAAAATGGCGAAAAAGTAGAGCGATGCGAAAAGAAGAGATCGATAGGAAATCCCTAACAAAACTTGTGAATCCATTGATATTGATATGGTAGACATTGTAGACCGTGATATTTTCACACTCAGGCACACTACAATCATTGGCCATGTCCTAGGGAAATACAAACAGAGGAGCAAAATAAGAGCCTGGGTCAAAAATAATTGGCCATCTGTCCAAGAATTATATTTCACATAGAAACAATTATTTATCGCCAAGTTTTCTAATGAGGTAGAAAGGAATAAGACACTGAATAATGGTCCATGGATGTGTGACGAATCATATGTATGTGCCCAAATATGGGTACTGCATTTCGATCCAACTGTAATGGAGCCTGCAGACAAACCTGTTTGGATGAGAGTGTATAATTTTCCATTTGAATTTTGGTGTGAAGACAACCTCAGAATGATTGGAAACAATATTGGCGCAACCCTTTCAATTGATATGGGCAACGATGGTCAGATCTAATATGCGAGGATAAAGTTAATTTCAATAAATAAAATTCCCCAAACCTTAAATTTAAAAATGGTTGCGAGCATTTGGCAACAATGGATTGAAATTGAGGAAGAAAAGTTGTTCTATCTGAAATGTTGAAGGAGGAATCATAATGAAGAAACTTGTATTATTCCCCCAAATAAGGTCCGGAAGGTTAAGAAAGTCAATCATGCTCAACAACACCTAGTTGAAGATTGTGATCTAAAAGTGAAGAAACTTGAAGGCCCAAAACCTATTGAAGAGGGGGAGAAATTTCCTGTGGAGGAACCCGAAGATTTGAATGCGGTGAATCAGAATGATGACACCATTAATAAAAACCCAAGTTTTAGGGGAGAGGAAATGGCAATAATTGAATTTTGAGAGCCACTAAGCCAATTTCTGGTGGATCAATTCTAGGAACCAAGGACTCCTGAAGATGCCAGTGAGGATGAATTGGATATAATTGACACAAGAACAATAGGCCAGATGGTGGAAAAACCTTAGAAGATGGGTACTCCCAAACCCAGAACAGGGAGGAAGATGAATAGCAAGGAATGGTCAGAGGATGGATTACTACCAGACCAATCATCTATCAAATCATACGTACTTAGATCCAGGGGAGGCAATCCCTCCTCTGGGGGACAATGAAGGTCCTTGCCTAGAATGTTAGGGGCCTAAATGCCCCTAACAGATGGCGTATGATCAAATGCCAAATCGAAACTAAATTGCTCGACATAGTGCTTTTATAGGAAACTAAATCACCAAAGGAGAATATTGAATTGTTTGCTAAAAGCTACTTCGGATGGGTGGGACATGCCCACAATGCTGATGGAGCATCAGGGGGCCTTTGTATTATGTGGAGACCAAATAAGGTATTAATCTCCATAATTTTTTCTGATCATAATTAGATCAAATGCAAAGTCAAAAGTGTGAATTTGGACTGTCAGTTCATCCTTTACAACATATATGGTCTAGTTAAAACTACTAAATTTTTTGATCTCTGGATGGTCTTAGAACAGGACCTGGAGGGTCTAAATGACAAGGCAGTTTTAGTTGGTGACTTCAACACCATTCTAAAGCCAAGTGATAAAATTGGCGGGATTGGGAGAATGGTTCAAGCCCAAAAAGACTTCAACAATTTCATTACAGATTGGGGATTGACAGACATCATACCTACAAATGGAAAATTCTCTTAGAAAAATAGAAGGCGTGGCTTATCCAATATTGCAGAAATATTAGATCGATTCTTTGTCTTAGAGGAATGGCCAGAGACATCATCATTACCCAGTGCTCTAATTAAACCATGCCCAATTTCCGACCATTACCTAGTGGAACTAAACATTTTAGAAGATTCACAACCTAGAAAATCCCAATTCAAATTTGAAACAATGTGGTTTCAGTGGTCGAGAATGACATAAATCATTAAAGAATGGTGGCTGGAATCCATGCACATCAAGGGCACAAGAATGTTTTCTTTCTGTAAATGGTTACAAAACATGAAGGAAAAACTAAAGGTATGGAATATAACTGTTTTCAAAAATATTTTTGAAGAAAAAATAGGAATAGAGCAGGAACTAGAATAGTTGAGCGATTATGTCATCCAAAATGGAATGTTTGTATTAGAATTCAATAAAGATAAATAATTAATTATGGACTATGATGAAATATTGGCAAGGGAAGAATGCTATTGAAGATCTAAATCCAAAGAATGTTGGTTGAAGGATGGTGACTGCAACACCAAAAAATTTCATAACTCCATGGAAATAAAAAGAAGTTGGAATAAAATCACCCAAATTACACATAGGGAGGGAAGAATCTTAACAGATGTTAAGGACATTCAAGCTGAAGGCGTCCATTTTTTCAGTTCTTTATTAGGCGGTGAAGGTAGTGCAGAAACATTGAACAATTATTTCTTGAATGAGGTTTCCACTTTAGTCACCAATGAATATAATCAGATGTTAATTGTGTTGGTTACCCTTGAAGAGCTCAAGATTCCCACATTCCAGTTCAATATGGACAAGGCGCCCGGCGCTAACAGATTAACTGCTTCAGTGTTCCAAAACTAATGGGACTTTATGGAAAATGATATACTTGAAGTTGCGGAAGAATCAAGGAAGAAATGAATTATATTGAAGGGATTGAATAACACCAAAATTGCTCTGATCCCTAAGAAACAAGATGTACAAACCTTCTCAGATTTCAGACCTATCTCGCTATGCAATACAATATACAAAATTGTAGCAAAAATAATGGCAAATAGACTTTAGCTCATTCTCCCAAAAATCATATCGGTTGAACAAAGTGGGTTTGTGCCCAATTGGAACATAGTGGACAAGAATGTGATTGCACACAAGATCCTCCATTCAATCAAGAAGGAAAACTTGAGAGGAATGATATTGAAATTAGATGTTAAAAAAGCATATGATCATGTACAGTGGAGATCCCTTATGTTGACAATGAAGAAATTTGGTTTCTGTGAAAAATGGATGGATTGGCTATTTTAATGCATAGCCACTCCTCAGTACTCAATTATCATTAATGGTAGCCCATGCGACTTCTTTCAAGGTGGTCAGGGATTTCGGCAGGGTGACCCTCTATCCTTGTTCTTATTTGTAATCACGGCGGACGTGTTGAGTTGAAATATTTTGACCATAACCAGGTCAGACATTTGGAAGGGAATTAGTGTTGTACCCTCAATTCCCCCTTTCACTCACTAGTTATTTGCGGATGACACATTATTATACATACAAGCCTCTTTGGATGAAGCCATGAGTATAAGACGAATCTTGGATGAGTATTTCTTGGCCTCTGGTCAACAGATCAACAAAGAAAACTCAAGGATATTCTTTTTCAACACCGCACAAACAATGCAAAGGAGAATTGCCACAACCTTGGGTTTTGGAATAGAAAAAATACCTACGACATACTGGGGTGTGCCACTTTTTTTTGGATCAGTCAAAAACAAGCTATGGAAGGAGGTGGTAGAGAAATTTGGGAAAAAAATAGAAAGTTGGAAAGGTAGGTGGCTCACCATGGGTGGACGCTTAACAATGATCAAGTTCATACTTGCTGCTATACTAATATACATGCTCTCCACAATGAAAATCACCAAAAAATATGTATAAGAAATAACAAACCAGTAGAGATGTTTCCTTTGGGATGGAAAAAATGAGAAACATAAGATTCCTTTGGTTGCTTGGGATGTGATCAAACACCACAAATAAGCCGGGGGTGTTAGAATCAGAGATATCATGTTACAAAATAGAGTCTTTGGAGAAAAACTCATATGGTGCATGTACAAAGACCCTGAAGCCTTCTAGTGTAGTGTTCTTCAGAAGAAATATCTTGATGAAGACTCACCAGAGCATATTTTAACTGTTGCAAACCCACCGAACGGGTCTGCCCTATATAACTTTGCAAAAAAATCTAGAGACATTATCACTGATCATTTATCTTGGAGAATTAAAGATGGAAGTAAGGCCAAGTTTTGGACAGATTCATGGAATGGGTATAGACCACTAATAGAACTACTTGGAATGATCAGAGCAATGGAGATCATTGTCCCATTAATGGGGGAGTTGGTTCAAGACTATATGGAGCTACATCGGACCAATGACTTCCCGTCCTCTAGGTGGAAAGGTATGGAGATGCTAGACATTGACAACATGAAGACTCTTAAGGTAGAGCTGGCTTCTAGACACATTATCTTGGGGACTAGGGTGGATGAAATCCTCTGGTGTGCGGAAAACTTTGGAAATTACACCCAAAAACTTGGTTTTGAAGTAACTTGTAGAATGTGGGATGAATGCACATAGCAAACTAAACTATGTTGGAGCCCCCATATTATCCCAAAGGCAGGTGCCTTTGCCTGGTTGGCTATACAGAATCGTATTCTAACTAGTGACAGGTTAATGAAGCTAGGTTTTGTGGGACCATATCAATGCCCATTATGTTGAAATCATTCTGAAACTCTTGATCATCTACTAGTATAATGTGATATTGCTTAGGAATGTTGGTGTTTCTTCCTAGGGAAGTTGAACTATCATGGGCCTTGGCCACAAACATTAAAATAAATGTTCACCTACTGGCTAATTCTTCACAAATCTACAGTTTGGTAGGGACTTTGGTATGCCATTCCAGCAATGCTGATCTGGCAGCTTTGGAAGGAATGAAACTCACGTATATTTAATGACAAACCTTCGACTATGGCATCAATCTTAAGCAAAATCGAAGTGGTTGTGTGTGAACATGTGAACGTAGGGTTGGCTGGAAAATAATACCATCAATTCTCATCATGGGATGATCAAATGTCTAGAATATGGCTACATCTTATTCCTCTGAAGGGGGACATAATAAAAAATAGGAATGATAGGAAGATGGCTCAGTGGTGTCTTCCCCCTCAGGGCCGCCTTAAATTAAATTTTTACAACGTTGCACATGGGAACCTAGGTCTATCTGGGGTGGGATTTTTAATCAGAAATGAACATGGCAAATTGGTCTGGGGTGGATCTCTTAAACTTCCTGTAGGAACAAACAATGATGTGGAATTTATGGCCATATTGAATGGATTGAAACTATGTAGAGAAAAAGGTATTTCAAATTTTGACATTGAAGGTGACTCAATGAATGTGATCAAAGTCATTCTTATTGGTAAGGACCCAAGCTAGAAATCAATGATGTGGCTTGAAGAAATTCAGAAAATATTGAAGGAAATCGATGAGTACAACATCAGACACGTGTTTCGGGAAGCCAATATGGATGTTGACTTCCTCTCTAATCATTCCATCGACTAGATAGAGGTGTCCATTATCTCAAATGACTAGAGGGTGTGGAAAGGTTTCACTCTGGTTGAGGGCTCAAATGAAATGACTGCCCTATAAGCTACCAAACTAAAGCATGATACATATGACATAAGACTTCAAGTACATGGAAAATGATCGAGTTTTGTGGCTTCCAGTAGACTCCTAGAGGATGAATGGAAAAAGGAGTAGACGTTAACTTCCCAGCTGCTCAATATCACATAATGAAAAGTAATACTATGGTACTCAACAAACTCCATTTCACTCAAACAATTCTTAGGAAACTGATATGCATGAATCTATATTGGTCCTCAAGGAAGGCCTGTGTAGAAATATTGGAGCTAGTTTCTTTCTAAGATACTAGTGTGATTTCAAGAGAACACAAAGCCATAAGGATCCTCTTCTTTTCTCTCTTCTCATGAAAATTTGTAATGATTCCTTTTATTAATGGAAAGGAGCTACCCCTATGGTAGCAATTTTATTACAAAAAAAAACCATAGATAAGTGTGCAAAGGAATAGAATGAAAACAAGGATGGTGATGAAGAGAATGTTGATGCAAAGAAGGAAGAAGAATAAGAAAATAATGATAAGGGAGATGAAGATAAGAATGAGGATGCATCTGAAGATGCAAAAATAGAAGAAGAGACTTGAGTAAGCTCTGAAAAAGAATAGGGAAAAGAAATTGAAAGAGAAATCTATAGATATTACAAAGACTTCTAGTGAATCCTATGGCTTGTCTAGATATTCCTTGAAGAATCTACTAAGTATGTAGCTCAAGTTCAAGCTTGTTGTATCATCACAACTGCTACAACTACCAATGCAACAGGGAAATGTAGATCTTGACAAGATTTCCCCCTCCACAAGCTTCAATTGGGAGATGTATTCCATGCATCTTCATAGAAGAATATAATAGAAACACTTCAAAAGAGTTGAGAGTTGAGGGAAGCATTAGTGAAGGTATTACAAGAAGCCATACCTGGTGATTATTAGAAAAAAGGGGAGCTCTACATAGAACATCTTGTCCAATTATCATTCAATTATGTCCTAAGAACCCTAATAGGATTGACTATCAACCTATCAAGGTGAGTGAATACACAATTAGAAGGACTTAGGAGGGGGTGTTATATCATATTAAGGGGTTCACCACCAAACAAATAATTGGAAAAGACATTGTTTGAAAACACATTGTGATATAAAAAACACTTAAAATAAACAAAATGAAGCTTATTAATACTATAAATGAACAACACCAAGTTAGGGTATGTGTACCTGGGAAACATGGAGATGCAAAAGGGATTCTAGAAATGTAAAAAGACTATCAAAATATTCCTTGGAGGACTAAGACACCTTTACTCCCATCTTAGTCTCATTGCTGTTCTTTGGGGCAAACACAAAATCTTTGGATAATGGAACAAAATCCTAAAAAATCATTGAAATATTTCACCTAGAGGACTAATATTTCTTTACTCCCATCTTAGTCCCGATTTGAATTTCTAAAAAGTGTGACTGTGGTCCTGAGCTCCTAGATCTGTAATTGCTTCTCCTTGGATCTCAAGTTTTGAAATTGTCAGATCTAACCTATAGGTGAGTTTCCATGAAGATGAAAAATTTGAAATGCAACTTTGGAACTTTTCACTCCAAGTGATCTTCAAGTCTTCAACCTAGATCTGGAAACACAAATGGATAAGATGGAAAAACTTGTTGATTGCTAGTGAATGGGGGTTTTCCTTGGTCAAACCCCTTGTTTGGTAATTAAACCTTGAGATGAAATATAAATGATGAAGGAAATGGTGAATGAAAAACATGCAATTCTACAACTCACCAAACCCTTGCAAAGGCTGCAAACTTTTATGTAATAGTTGCAATGGACATGGATCTTGAAATTATTGATAGATCTTGAATTACTTGCTTGCTTAGATCAAAACCCTACATCATAAATGTTAGCACAACAAAATACATGATGCAAGAACAATATTTGATATGATGATTGAAACTTGATGATGGCTCCAATTGCTTGATGAATTTCTCTTGAATGCTCTTGTGAACTCAATTTGACTATAATGAATGCTCTCACAAAAGACTTGGATTGAAATGAATGAATGAACCTTGTATTTATACTTGTCTATGCTTAATATCTTGAAATCATATCAGACCAAGCCGACATATGAAATCAAAGAATAAAGGAGGTTAAATCCTACCAAGATTTGAAATTAAATCCTAAAAATGACTCAAGGAGGACTAAGATGCCCTAGGTGGCGTCTTAGTCCCAAGTGATGAAACTTGAGGCATGGACACCAAAAAGGGGCCCAAAATAGATGCCTCAAAATTAGGGTCCCAAGACCTTGTGGGGACAAAGATGCCCTTAGTGGCATTTTAGTCCCAACCAAAAATTAGGGACATGCCAATCAGAGTCATTAAGGAATGAGATATGCATTGGAAAATTTTGGGAATAACAAAAAAAATGTCATTCGTAGGGTTTGTGGACATAAAATAGGGCCAATTAAGCCATAAAGAAGGATAAATAAAGCAAGGTGCACCCAAAAAAGTGTGAAAATGCAAGGGTATGCATTTTACTACACTACATTTAGCCCCGACTATAGTGAGACAATGAGATTTCCTCAAACTCACACTAAAGTAGCCAACCATGCAATCAAGAGGGGTTCAAATGTACAATGTTAGTAAGATAGGATGACAACAATGAAGAGGGATGATCAAGCCCCCAGGATCAAGATCATATGGAAAACCAACATAGGCACAAGGGAACACACTTGTGGATGATATATGAAGCCAACATTAGATCGTAAACATACACCATCAAAAGACAAAAAAAGGAAAAAAAGGAAAATAACTGTAACAAATCACACTTTGATTGGCCATCCAACGTGGTGGACTGAGTCTAGCCTTGAAGAGGGTTTACAAGTGGAACATGTTTTCCACAATTCAAACAAAAGCACACACTCATGAGGGCTAGTGGGAACTAGTTGTCCACTAGGTGAGCCCCAAGAGGTCCATATCAACATCATACTCCCATGGCTATGATAAGGAAAAAAGAAAATGCCTTCTTACACGGGATAGTGAAGCTAGGTGTTCACTAGGTGAGCCCCAGGGGGTCCATATCAAAGCCATACTTCCATGACTTTAATAAAGACAAAAGGAAAATGCATGCAACAAGAAAGAGAGAAGATGTTCAAAGGGATTTTTCATAGTTCATGTGAGGTCTTACTCTTAGCGGGCATCGTTCCTAACATCTCGAAGAGAGGACCAATCAAAGGATAAAAAAATCACCACTTAGGGGATGTAGTGTGTCACACCACCACTAAGGGGAATATAATATGTTGATATAGGCCACACTTTTCAAGGAAATTACTCCCAATGTCACGACAAAGAGGAAAACACATTGTATGAAGAAAGAAAATCACATCAAGGAACATGGAAAAGAAAATGAAAATGAAATCAAGCTGAAACAATGCAATGTATGGCCCCACTTTAAAGGAATTGTTGACACCATACTGTGATAAATTAATTTAAAGTAGACAAACATGGAAAAGGAAACAAAAAAGAGGGTCCCCCCCTAGAAACACATAAGGGATATACGGATTCAAGGTCAATATCTATCTTTTCTGCAATAATATTAGAGAGCTTGGAACTATCATCATTCCCCAAATACACACAAAACTAGAAGAATGACACAAATAGAGTGAAAAAAAAGAAAAATCCTTTTGGATCAACATGGAAGACACATAGGGTGTCTCGACACCTTGTGTCATCCCCAGAAGGAAGACACAAAAAAAAAAGTGAAAAGAAAAGAAAAAGCTTTTGGGTCAAGATGGAAGAGATATAGGGTGTATCAATGCCTTGTGTCATCCCCCAAAGGAAGACAAGAAACAAAAAAGAAAGGAAAATAAAAACCTTTTGGGTCAACATGGAAGAGACATAGGGTGTCTCGACGCCTTGTGTCATCCCCAAAAGGAAGAAACAAAACAAAAATGAAAGGAAAAGAAAAAGAAAAAGATTTTGGGTCAACATGGAAGAGATATAGGGTGTCTTGATGCCTTGTGTCATCCCCAAAAGGATGACACAAAAAAAAAAGCGAAAAGAAAAGAAAAAGTGAAAATATTATGATATACAGAAGAATGAAGGTACAAATAGAGTAATGCACAAAGAGAGAGAAACATCAAATAGAACATCACGGGGGATAACAATACACACATACAAACAAAAGAAAAATGGAAAATAAATAGACTAGTAAGGCACAGGTGACTCAACCTAAAGTACGTTATCTGCCTCTTGGTCTCAATCTACATAAGCCGAAGGTACATAAAAATAAAAAGGGATAACAACACATGCCTAACTAGAACAAGGCCATCCACTTCCTGTCCCCACTAGGTGCAAGAAAAGAATGGGCTGAGATAGGTGATGGGAAGGGTCATGTAATGGTGAAAATTGCAAGATTCTACAATGAATACATGAAAAAAGGGGTCCCATGTTAAGGTACAATTTCTATGATGTTAAGCCTTTTAAGGATATGTTGGAATGTACGACACTCATTGGTACTATGTCTGAGAGTACTATGATAGACACAATGTTTATTGTTTTTTGGATGTTTGATGGTGGTAGGGTAATCCAACCTAAGTTAGTAAGTTCTTCGAGCAAGTCATTAAATTTGTAAAGGTTTTCTCTTTTGCCAAATTATCTAAGCTCTTCAAGTGAAGGTTGAGGAGAGAAACCAAAGATAAAATCTTCAGCTTTGATAAATGTCAATTCTTTGGAGGGGAGGAGAGTATTCATAACAGGAGGTGAATCAGGGATCACCATACCATCACTATGAAGATTTAGGTATTCTCTATGTATTTTTGCATTGTGAGGGGGATCTTGATATCCTAACCCTTTTGTGTTTTCAATAGTTGGAATTTTCTCTAAAAGTTGATGAATTTCATGTTCACTTGTTGTATCACATCCTTTTTTACTCAAGATTGTGAATCCTTTTCCATATGTTTCTTCAAGGTTGATTGGAGTGTTTGTTACTTTGTTATCATAAAATGGTTGAGTGTTATCTTGTCTAGACGAACTAGATTAACCTATTGTAGGGAACTTAGGTTCAATGTTTTCTTTAATTTTAGGGTGTAAGTAACCAAGCATGTCAAGAGGTGGTATTTTAGGGGTATTTGGTTGTTTCATGGATGGGTAGAAGGATGCATTAGCTTTGAGGTTATCAAGATAATTGTTTAGGAACTTATTCATGTTGTCATCATCTTCTCCAACGATGTCAACATCATGAGGAGGACATGCATTAGGAGCATTAGTGAGTTCAATGTCATTAGAATCATTACCAAAGTCATAGTTTGAGACATATACTAAGGATTTTAGGGACATCCATAACTTTCTAAAGCACATATCCATGATGCAGAATTAAGAAAATGCACTTGAAAATGAAAGAAATTGGAATAACAACAATTTTGGAAACTGAAAGCAGCCTAGAGAAACACAGAACAACAAATTCAAACATTGAAAATAGGAGATTCAAAGTCAACAGTGAGTAAGACACCAGTAAGGGAATTTTAGTCCTCTTGATGAGATATGATAGTTCCAGAGGCTGAAATAGGAAATAAACAGTAAGGAGATGATTTTGAGTAGAAAAAGATGAGAGGGACTAAGATGCCAAGAAGGGAATTTTAGTCCTAGTAGATGTTTTTCTAAGAAAAACATCAAGTTTTGGATTGAAAACAACTTTCTTAGGTTTCCTATACAGGAACCTGATGTTTGGAAATAGAGAATGATGGAAATGGATGCAAAGAAAAGCAATGACTAACAGGCAATTCAATGCAAGATTTAAAATGCAGTTTTTCAATTTTCAATGCAAGAATAATGCTTCTAAATGCAATTAAGACGATGAACAATGCACTTTTCAAATTTTCAATGAAATGTGATGATCCAAGAAAGGAAAACAACAACCTATATGCACTTTCACTAATGCAAAGATAGGAAACCCTAATTGCAATTTCACTAATGCAAGATGAAGGAAACCCTAGATGCAAAATAAAATGAATGCAATCTAGATCTAGGACTCTAAAGGACTCCAAAACAAAAAAGGAAGAATGCTCAAAAAACTTTGGGCTAACCAAAATTATTAATAGATAAAGGGGATCTCTACATAGAACATCACTCTTTCTCCAATTATCATTCAATTATGTCCTAAGAACCCTAATAGGATTGACTATCAACCTCTCAAGGTGAGTCAATATACAATTAGGAGGACTTAAGAAGGTGTGTTCCATCAAATTAAGGGGTTCACCACCAAGCAAATGCTTGGAAACAAGAATGTTTGAAAAGATATTGTGATATGCAAGACACTTAAAATAAACAAAACGAAGCTTATTAATACTAAAAATAAACAAATCCAAGTTAGGGTATGTGTACTCGGGAAACCTGGAGATGCCAAGAGGATTTTGGAAATGTAAACAAACTACCAAAATGTGCCTTGGAGGACTAATATGCCCTTACTCTCGTCTTAGTCTCGCTGCTATTTTTTAGGGCAGACATAGAATCTCTAGACAATGGAATAGAATCCCAAAAAATCACTGAAAGATTCCACCTGGAGGACTAAGAGGCCTTTGCTACCATCTTAGTTCTGATCTGAATTTTTGAAAATTGTGAATGTGGTCTTGAGCTCCCAGATCTGTAATTGCTTCTCCCCGGATCTCAGGTTCTGAAATAGTTGGATTTGACCTGTAGGTGAGTTTTCGTGAAGATGAAAACTTTGCATTGAAAATTTTCAAATTTTTCAACTTTGCACTCCAAGTGATCTTCAATTCTTCAACCTAGATCTACAAACACTAATGGACAAGATGGAAAAATTTGTTGATTGTTAGTGAATGGGGGTTTTCCTTGGTCAAACCCCTTGTTTAGTAATTAAACCTTGAGATGAAATATAAATGATGAAGGAAATGGTGAATGAACAACATGCAATGCTACAACTCACCAAACCTTTGCAAAGGCTGCAAACTTGTATGTAATGGCTGCAATGGACATGGGTCTTGAAATGCTTGATAGATCTTGAATTACTTGCTTTCTTAGATGAAAACCCTACATCACAAATGTTAGCACAACAACATACATGATGCAAGAAAAATCTTTGATATGATGCTTGAAACTTGATGATGGCTCCAATTGCTTGATGAATTGCTCTTGAATGCTCTTGTGAACTCAATTTGACTATAATGAATGAATGAACCTTGTATTTATACTTTTCTATGCTTAATATCCTGAAATCATATCACACCAAGCCTACATATGAATTCAAAGAATAAAGGAGGTTAAATCTCGCCAAGATTTAAAATAAAATCTTGAAAATGACTCAAGGAGGACTAAGACGCCCTAGGTGGCATCTTAGTCCCAAGTGATGAAACTTGGGGCAATGACACGAGAAAGGGGCCCAAAATAGATGCTTCAAAATTAGGGTCCTAGGACCTCAAGGGGACAAAGATGCCCTTAGTGGTGTTTTATTCTTGACTAGAAATCAGGGACATGCCAATTAGAGTCATTAAGGAATCAAATATGCATTAGAGAATGTCAAGAATAACTAGAAAAATATGTCATTCATAGGGCTTGTGGACATAAAATAGGGCCAATTAAGCCATAAAGAAGGATAAATAAAGCAAGTAAGGCCCAAACAAGTGTGACAATGGAAGGGTATGAATTTTAATACTCTACACCTGGTGCAAGAATTGATACTTCACTTTTTGGTATGGAAATTTTGAAGTTATTAATTGATTATTTTAAAGAGTGTGTTACTGACCTTAGAGGAAAAGTAGAGAATGAAGTTGAAAATGAAATAAATGATAAGAAGATGATGGAAATCACTAAGAATTGTCCTCTTGCGAACAAAAATTTTCAAGAAAATTTTAAGAATGCACATGTTTTTGTGGATGAGGAAAAGGCTTTGTTCCAATATTGTATGAAGTGTCCCAAAGCCACATAGAGCATCAAGAAGGAAATGGAATTTATTGAGTCCCAAATCAACAATCCGTCCTGTGCCTATGATTCGACATTTGACATGGTTGGAGATACAATGAATATTATAAAGGATTTTCATAAGAGATTCTTTCAGCTACAAGCCCAAAAGGAGAATATAATTTTGTAGTTTGGAGAGCTAAGGGACTCGGTGAATTCCAAATTTGTATCTATTTCAAGTGCCCTTTTGAGTGCTAACAAAGCTACATAGATGAATCTAGTACCTAGCACTCTGAAAGAAGGAGAAGAGATATTGATGAAATTTGAAACATAATGTAGATTGCTTGGGGCAGACATGAAGACATGGGAAGAAGGTAAATAGGTGTGGAAGACCCATGTGTAGAAGCTACAAGAGTAAATCTCTTTTAGTTGATAACATTTATTATTCTTTATGCATTTCTAGTTTTTAGTTTCAGACTCTTTGTACATATGTGGAGTATATAGAGTAGTTTCTAGTACAATTTTTTTTTTAATCTGGTACATGAATTAGGGGAAGTCAAAATTCAATCTATTAGTTTGTACATATGCATATATTTCTCAGGGGGAGATCCGATATATGCTAGAAAAGTTGTATGCACCATTTTCCCTTTATGTAAAAGGGGGAGAATGTTTTGGAGAATATTTTGGAGATATTGTGGCATGTTTCCATCAATGACAAAAGGGAATATTGTTGGAAGAATGATAAGTTTTTCATTGATTTTGTTGTTGGAAACATGAGCATGTAGGATAAGAACAAGACATACTATTATGTGTTGTAGTATTATCATTGATGCCAACAATGTATCTTGATGAGGAAATCATGGTGCAAATCATTTTGGCTTGTTCTAACATGCTTTGGGATGTTTATGGAAGATACTTTTGCAAGATGGTTTGATTTGATAAAGTTGATTATGATGAAAAATTGACTAAGTGGGTAAGTGAAAAAAGATGGGGGGCCAAAAAGGGGTCTTAAGTGACGACTTTTTTAAAATCAGAAAATACTAACCTTGGACGTGAAATTGAGGATAGTTACACTCAAAATTTTGAGATGCAACAAAAAAAAGGATTGTAGTGCTCTAAGCCTACTTTCTAAATTACTATTTTTATTTTGAAAATGGTAGAGATTAAGGGGTTGAAAAGAGGGAGCCACAAAAATTAGTACTATTTTTGTCAAAAAAACATAACATAATTAGCTAAGAGTATGTATTTTATGCCCAATTTTTAAAATCGTTTTAGTGAGAAATTAGCTAACAATATGTAGTTTATACCCAATTTTTTTGATAATTTTTTAATGAATATTTTTTTTTTACTAATTTTCAAACGTGAACACTTTTGGAAAACAAAATTTTGGCCATGCTATCCCTGTAAATTTTGAAAACTAATTGAAAATCATTTTTTTTTAATATGTGTAGAATGGAGTCTAGTTTCTAAAAATGTAATTTATTTGAAATTTCTATGAACATTTAATTTATAAAAAAATAAAATCAAACACTAGTTTTTGCCAAAAAATAGACACACAAACAAAAGAAATTATAGATCAAAGTCTTAACATTGTAAAAATGTGAAAGAAATTACATCGTTAGATAGCTAAGAGATAGCCTAACATTACCTAGGTGGTCAATTTGTTTGACCTAGAGACACATGCAAACTTGATGCTTAGCACAAACATGATTATGTGAAATAATGTAGAATTTTCAAAAACACGTCTTTGGACATTAGGAAGGCACTCCAAGCCTTTGGGTTGGTATTTCAAAGAAAATACCAAGCCTAAGGCTTGGGGATTACCAAAGCAAGAAATAATGTGAGCATGGTATAATGTGCTCATGTTATAACGTGCTCATGTTATTTTATAATTTTAACATGTTTTTTGCATTTGTGCCCAAGACTTGCCTAGTAAGACATAACTTGAGCACATTATAATGCACTCATGTTATATCTTAATTTGTGTTAAATTATAGTTTATTAAATGTATGTATATATATTTCTATGTTTTTATGTATGTATTCTTGTATGACATGTATGTATGTATGTATGTATCAGTGTATGTATGCATGTATGCATGTAGCATTGTATATACATATGTATGTATGCTTGTATGCATGTATGTATATATGTATCTATGTATGTCTTTAGAGGGAGGGGGAATTTTAAGAGAGAGAGAGAGAGAGAGAGAGAGAGAGAGAGAGAGAGAGAGAGAGGAGGGAGATACTTGAGAGAGAGAGAGGTAGAGAGGTAGTGAGAGAGAGACCTAAGAGAGGGAGAGGGGGTGGAAGGGAGAGGAATAAGAGAGAGGGAGTGGGAGAGAAGGGGTTGGAGTGAGAGGGACTTATCTAGGTAGGGTGGGAGGGATAGAGGGAGAGAGATAGAGAGATAGAGAGAGGGGGCGGGAGAGAGACTTCAGAGGGAGAGAGAGAGCGAGAGAGAGAGTTATGTAGGTAGGGTTCCAAAGGGAGAGACTTGAGAGTGTGAAGTGGATGAGAGGGAGAGAATTGTGATATAGGGATAGAGAGGGAGTGGGAGAGAGAGGGAGTGAGAGGGAGAGGGAGTGAGAGAGATGGAGTGGGAGAGAGATACTTGAGATAGGGAGAGGGTGTGGGAGGGAGTTGTTACAAAAAAATCACTTACAACTCAATTTGGTAGAGCTGAAACAGTTGGTTACATTTAAAAGTGAAGGCTATTCAAACATTTTTGCTAAGTTAAATCATTACACAAAAGAGGATTTCAAATGCAATTCAGTTTTATTATGCAAGGTTTTACAACAGAAATAAATTACACAAATTGAATAATATTATTGTCTTTTATTCATTTTCTAATGAAAATGTATACAAGATTGCATAAACATTTTTTTTTCATACATTGAGATCAAAAGAATGCTTATATCTCCCACAAAAGCTGCAGTAGTACCTAAACTAATGTAACATAAACCTAAACTATACAACTGAAGATATAATTAGAAACAAACATGAGGAGAAGGTATATCCATCATTGCCTAGTGGCATAGTCTGGTGTTTTTCTTCTTTGTTTCAACTCCTCCTTGTTGTTGATCTTCAATTGTACCTGCATGATGATGAAAGGATTGGGTTAGAGCTTCAGATATCAATCGCATCATATGTCCTATCAATAGAAATATAGCCTATATCTATGATGCATTTGATCACTTGAGAAATTATCATATGTATGCAAGAGAGCCAAGATCAAATCATCAAATGAGATTCAAATAATTAGGAAGAACACCAAGCTTCATTGTTTTATATAACTTATTTGTTCACTGTGTAGGTACAAATTCATTTATGATTCATCATGCTTGATATCATTGCATGTGGAGAAAAATGGGCTCCCACAAGGGTTGAGCCCAACATGCTACCCTCTTGGATTTAAAGAGGGATATCAAGCATATTTTTATCAATGAAAAGTGACTTCGATCATAGAAATAACTACAGGTTTCTAAGGAAGCATATCATCTACCGGAGTACATTATGATCAAAACATAGCACATCATCAATGGGGTGGGAAAGACATACATGCCAAGATTCAAGCATCTTGATTTCTTATCATTGTTCTGGGACAGTAGAATATTTGCATAAAAAAGAAAACACGGTGAAACAACCTTCAATATAATACAAGGACAATAGTTTCTAATTGTAGAACAGTCACAAAAGGACACTGCATAGAGGGTTACAGTCAAGTCAATAACATAATTCATGATTACATGATGAACATGAGGGTAAAAGACCCTAGATCAAGGGGAAATCATCCAATGTGTGGAAAATTCCACATCAATGGAGCATTTATTTTTAGTAAAGGAGAGATTTATTTGTAGGCCTTAACAACATAGAAGAGGCAACTTCTTGAGCACAGTCCAATGTGGAGTTATAAGCATGATAAATAATTCATGCATGAAAAACTATATACAAGGAGCATGATAACTCATAACCCTATATGATAGTGACCTAGGAACCTTCAAAGGGTCTTATTATGCACAAACTCCTACAAAGGGTTTTTACAAGTTAATGAAATTAATTCTTAGATTAACATGTAGATGTCATAGTTAGAAGGGTAGATATCACAATTTTTGAAGAAGACAATGATAATGCCAAAGGATAGGAAGATAGTGCACTGTGATGAGAATGGTAAAATGATATAAAGAGAACCCATGGAAGTGATAAGAAGCACTCTTGATGGATAATGAATAAAGAGTCTTTATTTTGTGACCTATACAAACCTATGGAAATGAGGACAGTCATGTTTTGAAAGCTTAAAAGAAAAAGGAAAATAGATAAAGGTATGGGTGATACAAAACCACAAGTTGCAAGCTGACAATGTATAAATGATTTGAATATTGCAGAGGATAGAAATGGAAGAATTTTGTCTTGACAATGAGAGGAAAGTTGCAAATGAATAATATATTAGTTCTCAACTATATCTCCTTATCTCTTAGTACTTCATGGTATGAAGGTATAGTCCTCGTTTCAGTATGCAATCATGGAATTTAAAGAGAGACACCATAAGATGCGAGTTTTGCAATCCTTGGAGGGTATCGTTGGTGGTAAATAGAGAACATCTAGGGGAAAAAATCTATGGAAGCCTTGATAAAATGACTAAGGACACTCACTACTAAATCTATCATTATTAGGATAGTAAAATATATTCAAAAGGATAGCTACATAAAGAAAACAGTCAAAGGCCAATATGATAGTGAGGAGAATCGTGGCAGTGACATCGTAATAAGTGTGTGGTACATGAATGTATGATAGTTCTTTATGACTATAAAACATGAAAATCTATGATCACAATCATGATGCAAATTGAGCCATGAACAAAGAGTAAGTTCCATGAATACAAGCTAGAGACCCTTGAGCATAGAAATTTTTTAATGGGTTTTCTTTTAGAAAAGATGAAACTCTTGAACTCAAGTTTCAGTAGGGTTCCCAAATATCAAACCAATGAATGCATATAGAATGAAGCAAGAGGGAGCTCAAGCTTCAGGGAAGGAAAATCCTTATTTGTGCAAATAGAAAGAAAAACCCAGTGTAAGCATTCATAGCCGCGACCATGGTCTTTACAAAAAAAACTTGAAAGATTCCCAAAAAAGAAAAGAAGGGAAGAGAGTTTTTAGTTTTACAAAATGAAAAGATATAGAAAAATGGAGTCTTTTTATCTTTTTATTTTTGCAAATATAGTTGCAAAAGCATCAATCCTTTTTCATGGAAAGTGGTGATCACAAACAAGATCCATACAGAAAACAAACTCACCACGTAGTCTTAGCTCATCTTCTGAAAGAGAATCTGCATGAATGGCTCGAATCTCCCAAAGGACTCCATGGAAAACTCGAGTGAAACCCTACCATGGCGACGCCTAGACAGAGCATGAAAGTTGCAAATGAAGTGAAGTGTTAGAGGTCACAGCTTGAGTTTAGGGTTTTCTTTACCCTATCTTAGTCGAGCTCCACATAAGGCATTTTTTCCTTTATTTTAAAAAACATATCGTGCATTAACTAATAACCATTGCAAGGTGTAGTTCTATACCTCTTTGAGAACCTTTTTAAAATTATAAAATCAAACTCCAATATCATTTATTCCTTTCTAATTTTGCATGGTTTTGAAATCAAACGTATAATATAAACAAATAATAAAGTAGTAATTTATAAATTACTTTATTATTTTTCATGAAATGAAAAAAATGAGAAAATCCATAACACTTAATAAAGTGATGTATCATTGATTACTTTATGATATGTTTAAATTATTTACCTGCATCCCATAATCATGCAAAATTAGGAGGTGGAGATAGCTGAAATCCCTTTGAAGTCCTTGAATCATGCAAAAGTTAAAAGTGGAGTTCAACAAGGGTTTTGAGTCTCATTTTTAGTTGGTGGAGTGATTTTAGGGTCAATTTCAATCAAACTAATTGTGACTATGAGATTGAGCCTATATTTTCTCAAATTGCATCAGTTTTGACCCCCCTTTTTGAGGGTTTTCAGCTTTTCCCATAGGAGAGATATTTTCACTTGCATTTGACTGCCAGTGTCACCTCTTGGCATTTTGGAGCCATCATTTGTATATATTGGAAAAAAATTATGTTTTTTCTTGGTTCTTGCTTCTTTTCCTTTGCATTCTACAAAGAGAGATTGGTCTTGTAACTCAATTTTTTACAATTATTAATATAGAGCAGCAAATTACAGGTTACATGTTATTTGTCTTTATGTAGTATTTTCCTACTATTTTTATTTAGAATCTATCAAATTTTCCTCTCCGGAATAATGCAAAGTGTCTTTATGAATGATTTGATGAAATTATTATGTTTTAACCATCAAAACCTTTAAGTTTTGTCTCTTTCACTATTGTACATCCATCACAGGTCTTAAGTTGTGCTCGTTTTCATTTTGATCTTCAAGATGAGAAAATTTATTTTCCTTTTGAAAGAACAAACTGTTTGGCCTTCTTTAGAAATATTTGTGTGATTAAGTTACCATTTTATGAACTATGTAAATAGTTTCCCTGAGAATAGTTGTGAATCATTTTGCAGGTTTTATTATCATTTAGGTGCATCGCCATACTTAGATTTATTCATTTATTTCAAATCCTTCTATCCCTTTACCTTCAAAATCATCATTTCATTAGAAAAATAAAAAGGGAACCAATCCATAACCTGTAGATTCATCTTCACTATGAGCATACCCATAGGCTCGAAGATGTTTCCATGTTTCATGAGATTGTTGAGCACTTAAACTTAGCATCCGGGTGCAATCTCCATGACAATAGTTTTTGGCATGCCCTGTGGGACTCTTTGAACTTTGGTAGTTCAAAGAATTCCTACCATTTGCTGATTTTTGGTGTGCACATCAGCAAATTTTTTCCTTTTGAGGAAAATCATTCACTCATCTGGTGACTCCATTGTTCAAATCTATTGATTTCAATAGTCTAGAAGCTTAAATACTATCAAGAATAAGGATTTAGGTTATATTATTGGTTCTTTCCTTCGCATAATTCTTCCAATCACCTAGCAACTTTGTTGGTATGTAGAAAATATTGTAAATCAAACCTAGTTTTCTTGATTTAGGAAATAATTTTATGGACAATTCAGCTCATTAGAAGGTTCTAATATGTCAACATATCAAGGAAATTATATTACTACTCCTTCATTCTTCCAAAAAGTAGTTTTAGAGCCTTTTCAATATCTGTATCAGACTAAAAATGTTGTTGGTTTTATCCCAAATAGCCATGCAACAATAGTATATTACCATGCTCAACATTCTTACCTCCTACCCAACCCTACTCAACCTTCATATCAACATTCATATGTCCAAAATCAGCCTCAAGAAACATCTCTGATGTCAAATCAGTTTAAACACTCTCCTGATCACCTCCAAGATTTGGAGGTTAGGGATATAAAGAATAGAATGAATGACATCAAGGACATATTTTTAGATTTCACAAATCAGATAGAAGAGATCAAGAGGCAGCAAGAGTATGATCAACAATAGGAAGAGATGGCTTATCAGGCCTATCTTTATAAGAAAGACTTGTTGATACAAAGGAGATAATATGAAGAATATCTTGTTGCTAAGGAAAATAAAATTAGAATATTGGTTTCCCAAGCACAAATAATGGAAGTTCAATCAGCTTCTTGTATTTCAAATTAGCTTCAAGAGGAAGTACTTCCAAGGCATGAAATTCCAAGTTTCATAAGCCTTCATCCTTTGCAAGTAGAGGAAAGTAATCAAGTACATCATAGTTTAGTTACAGAGCAACCCTTTGATTAGGATAGCCCACTCATCATGGAGAAGATGAGAAGTATAAATCCACTACATTCAGCCATAGAGTATTATCAATTAGAGCAGCAAAAGACAAATGTATAGCAAGAGGTTGTTGCTGATTGTACAATATTCTCAGCTGAATATGGGAATGATGCATGTGCAGAGAAGGTTGGTTCATTGGATAAGGCACCACATGAAGAGGAAGATTCAGTTTCTTTGCTTGATTAGCTACCTAATTTTGATGATAGTAACGAAGAAAACATACAAATTCTCATCTTACCAATTGATTTGGAGCAGCAAGCAGACATTGTGGAACATGATGTGTTGTGGGTTTATAAAGAGGATAATGAAGATCAGTTTGATCAATAGAATATTGACAAGCATTTTGAGGTATCCAGTTGGTACAGTGATGAAGAAGATCTAGAAAGTTTTTCAAAATAAGAGAACCCTATTTGTGAAGAATATTATGTTCTCCATGGATGCAAAATATCTGATTTATTTTCAAAAATCCCTTTATGCTACATTGAAGAGGCTAGCAAGGATGAGATTGAAGCCTCAATTCAGCTGGAAGAGAAAAAAGACAGTTATGTTTTGGATGCTAACCAACTTGATTTACATAAAAATAAGGCTAAATACTAGGTTGAGCAAGTAACCAAAACATAACCTATAATTCAAACTAAAGGTCTTGGTGTTCCTATGAGCATTCAAGAGAGCTTTCATAAATATGAGGTAAGTACTCCTATACAGAAAAATAACAATTTTTTTGAAGATGACTCTTTTTGGGATGATTTGGAAGAATTTTGTGCAATTTTTGATGTAAAATAATCTCCTATAAATGAACAAAAACATGATCTGTTTGAGTGTAAGGAGGAAATCATTTTTCCAAAAGAAGATAGAGCAAGAGTTAGATTAGCCTAAGCAGCTAGTTATTGAAGAGCTAAATCATGAAGACTAGGTTAAGGCAGCTTGTTTTGTTTCCTTTTCAAGAGGATGTCCAATCAAAAATTTAGCTGGTAGACAACTAAATAAGGATACACATGCTACAGTTGCATCCAAAGAGGAGGTCACAGCCTTAGAAAAACAAAATCAAATCACTTATTCACCCCATAACATCAGTATTTATGATTAGGTTCAAATGGTGAGTGAGTTTTTTTGTTCTTCGGGTAGTTCTACAACATTATTTAGGGAATTTTCTTATAGATTTTATCCTATCAGTACTAAATCACCTCACAGAGCATCCTTTCTTAGTTAGAAAGGGAAGTTATTTCTCACAACTGGTGAATGGTCATGTTTGAGCACTACCACTGCTGCTTAGCGTAGGGTAGGGTAGTGATCTTCAGTTAATAAGTGCTCCTAGAACATTTATTTTCAATTCTATTTTATTTTCCAATAAGTGTAGATGCACTATTTGTTGGCCTTGTCTTAAACAGTGCCATGATAGTTTATTCTATGTTTTGTTCTACTATTGTATAATTCCTAATAGCTGAGTTACAATATTTTTCTGAGTTTGAGGAAGGAAGAATTTTACTCCATAGCCAATGGATTGTTTAGGAAATTGGTCTATCATGCTTACCAAGAAAGAATTCAACATAAATCACTAGAAATGTTACCAAAATTTCACTTACAACTCAATTTTGTAGAGCTGAAACAATTTCTTACATTTAAAAGTGAACGGTATTCAAATTTTTTTGCTAAGTTAAATCATTTCACAAAAGAGGATTTCAAATGGAAGTCAGTTTTATTATGTATGGTTTTACAAAAAAATGAAATTACACAAATTTCTTAATATTGTTGTCTTTTATTCATTTTGTAATGAAAATGTATACAAGATTGCATAAACATTGATGTTTCATACATTGATATCAAAAGAATGCATAAATCTCCCACATAAGATGCCAGATTAGCTGAACTAATGTATCATAAACATAAACTATACAACAAAAGATAGAAGTAGAAAAACACATGAGGAGAAGGTATATCCATCATTGCCTGGTGGCATAGTCTAGAGTTGATCTTCTTTGTTTCATCTCATCCTTGTTGTTGATCTTCAATTGAACCTGCATGATGATGAAAGGATTGGGTTAAAGCTCCAAATATCAATCTCATCATATGTCCTATCGATAAAAATATAGCCTATATCAATGATGCATTTGATTAGTTGAGAAATTATCATATGTATGCAAGAGAGCCAAGATAAAATCATCAAATCGGAGTCAAATCATCAAGAAGAACACCAAGATTCATTATTTTATCTAACTTGTTTTTTCATTATGTAGGTATAGGTTCATTTATGATTCATCTTGTTTGATATCACCGTATGTGGAGAAAAATGGGCTCCCACAAGGGTTGAGCCCAACATGCTGCCCTCTTGGATTTAAAGAGGGATATGAAGCATATTTTAATCAATGAAAAGAGACTTTGATTATAGTAGTCACTATAGGTTTCTAAGGAATCATATCATCTATCAGAGTGTATTATGACCGAAACATAGCACATCATCAATGGGGTAGTAGAAACATACATGCCAAGATTCAAGCATCTTGATTTCTTATCATTGTTTTGGGATAGTAAAATATTTACATAGAAAAGAAAACATGGTGAAATAAACTTCAATATAATACAAGGACAATAGTTTCTAATTGTAGAACAGTCACAAAAGGACACTCCATAGAGGGTTACAGTCAAGTCAATAACATAGTTCATGATTACATGATGAACATGAGGGTTAAAGACCTTAGGTTAAGGGGAAATCATGCCATGTGTGGACACTTTCACATCAATGGAGCCTTTTTTTATAGTAAAGGCACAATTAAGTTGTAGTCCTTAAAAACACAAAAGAGGTAGCTTCTTGAACATAGTACAATGTGGGGTTATAAGCATGATAAAAATTACATGCTTGACATACTACATACAAGGAGCATGATAACTCATAGCCCTGCATGACAGTGACCTTGGAACCTTCAAAGGGTCTTGTTATGCACAAATTCCTACCAAGGGTTTTCACAAGTTAATGAAAGTAATTCTTAGATTAACATGCAGATGTTGTAGTTATAAGGGTAGGTATCACAATTTGTGAAGAAGATAATGACAATTCCAAAGGATAGGAGGACAGTGCACTATGATGTGGATATAAAAATGATATAAATAGCACCCAAGGTAGTGATAGGAAGCACACTTGATGGATAATGCATAAAGAGTCTTTCTTTTTGTGACTTGTACAAGCTTATGGAAAGGAGGGTAGTCATGTTTTAAAAGCTCAAAATCAAAAGGACAACAAATAAAGGTATGAGAGCACAATTGCAAATGAATAATATATTAGTTCTCAGCTATATCTCCTTAACTCTCAGTACTTCATGGGATGAAGGTGTAGTCCTCTTTTCAGTATGCAATCATGAAATTTAAAGAGAGACACAATAATATGTGAGTTTTGCAACCCTTAGAGGGTATTGTTGATGGTAAATAGAGAACATCTAGGGGATAAATATATGTAAGTATTGAGAAAATGACTAAGGAGACTCACTACTAGAGCTATCATTATTAGAAAAATAAAATAAATTCAAAACGATGGCTACATAAAGACAACAGTCAAAGGACAATATGATATTGAGGAGAATGGTGACAGTAAGATCATAATAAGGGCATGGTACATGAATGTATGGCAGTTATTTATGACTGTAAAATATGAAAATTTATGATCACAATCATGATGGAAACTGAGCCATGAACAAAGATTAAGTGCCATGAATAAAAGCTAGAGACCCTCGAGCATAGGAAAATTTTAATGAGTTTTCTTTTAGAGAAGATGGAACTATTGAACTCAAGTTTTAGTAGGTTTCCCAAATATAAAACCATTGAATGCATATAGATTGAAGCAAGAGGGGTCTCAAGATTCGGGCAAGGAAAATCCTCATTTATGCAAATAGAAAGAAAAACCCAATGTAAGCATTCATAGCCGTGACTATAGTCTTTAAAGAAAAAACTTGAAAGATGCCCAAAAAAGAAAAGAAGGGAAGAGAGTTTTCAGTTTTATAGAATGAAGCGATACCGAGAAAATAGAGGTTTTTTATCTTTTTGTTTTTGCAAATATAGTTGCATAAGCACAAATCCTTTTTCACAAAAAGTGATGAACACAAACAAGGATAAAAAATATAAACTCACCATGCAGTCTTAGCTCATCTTCTGAAAGAGAATCTGCATGAATGGCTCAAACATCTTAGAGGACTCCATAGAAAGCTCGAGTGAAACCATAGCATGGCGGCACCCAGGTAGAGCATGAAAGTTGCAAATGAAGTGAAGTGTTAGAGGTTGTGGATTGAGTTTAGGGTTTTCTTTATCCTATCTTAGTCAACCTCCACAAAAGGAATTTTTTCCTTTATTTAAAAATAAATCTCTTGCATTAACTAATACCCATTGCGAGGTGTACCTGTATACCTCTTTGGGAACCTTTGAAAATTTATTAAATCAAACTCCAATATCATTAATTCCATTCTAATTTTGCATGGTTTTGAAATCAAACGTATAGTGTAAACAAATAATAAAGTTGTAATTTATAAATTACTTTATTATTTGTCATGAAATACAAAAAATGAGAAAATCCATAACACTTAATAAAGTGATCTATCATTGATTACTTTATTATATGTTTAATTTATTTACCATCATCACATAATCATGCAAAATTAGGAGGTGGTGATAATTGATATCCCTTTGAAGTCCTTGAATCATGAAAAGGTTAAAAGTGGAGTTAAATAGGGGTTTTGAGTCTCATTTTCAGTTGGTGGAGTGATTTTAGGGTCAATTTCTATCAAACTAATTGTGATAGTGAGTTTGAGCATATATTTGCTCAAATTACATCACTTTTGACCCCCCTTTTTGAGGGTTTTCATCTTTTCTCATAGGAGAGATATTTGAGAGATATTTTCACTTGCAGTTGATTGCCAGTGCCACCTCTTGGCATTTTGGAGCCATCTTTTTTATATATTGGAAAAAAATTATGTTTTCTCTCGGTTCTTGTTTCTTTGCATTCTACAAAGAGAGATTTTTCTTGTAACTCAGATTTTATAGTTATTTATATAGAGCAATAGATTACAAGTTACATATTATTTATCTTAATGCAGTATTTTCCTACTATTTTTAGTTAGAATCTATCAAATTTTCCTCTTTAGGATAATGTAAAGTATTTTTGTGAATGATTTAATGAAATTATTAATTTTTTACCATCAAAACCTTTAAGTTTTTTCTCGTTCACTATTGTACATCCATCATAGGTCTTAAGTTGTGTTTGTTTTCATTTTGATCTTCAAACTGAGAAAAAATATTTTCCTTTTGAAAGAACTGGCTATTTGGCCTTCTTTAGAAATATTTTTGTGATTAAGTTACCATTATCTGAACCGTGTAAACAATTTCTCTGAGAATAGTTGTGAAATATTCTTCTAGTTTTATTATCATTTAGGTTCATCAACATACTTAGTTTTATCCATTTATATCAAATCCTTTTATCCCTTTACCTTCAAAATCATCATTTCATTAGAAAAATTGAAAGGGAACCTTCCCATAACCTGGAGATTCATCTTTGCTATGAGGATACCCACAAGCTCAAAGATGTTTCCATGTTTCAGAAGATTGTTGAGAACATAAACTTAGCATCTTTGTGCAATCTCCATGAAAATAGGAGTGACCTGAGAGATATGGAGAGAGAGAGGGAGTTTGATAGAGGGGGTTGGAATGAGAGGGACTTATCTAGGTAGGGTGGGAAGGATAGAGAGAGAGAGAGAGAGATTTACCTAGGTAGGGTGCCAGAGGGAGAGACCTGAGATAGAGAGGGGGGGTGGGAGGGAGAGACCTAAGAGATAGGTAGAGAGAGGGAGTGCAAGAGAGAGGGAGTGATGGAGAGGGAGTGGGAGGGAGATAGAAAGAGAGAGAGGGAGTGTGAGAGAGATAGAGGGAGTGAGAAAGTGGTAGGGATTGATTGAGAAAGAGGTGCATAGAAAGAGGGAGAGGGTAGATAAAGAAAATTAGAGAGGGAGGGAGAGAGGGAGGGAGATAGAGGTGAGATGGATGGATAGAGAGAGGGATAGGGGTTGAGGGTCCAATGTATAGGGTAGAGGGTTTAATGTATAAGGTAGAGAATTGAGAGTTTAAGAGTTTAAGGGTTGATGGGTTAAGGGTTGAGGGTTTAAGGTTTTAAGAGTTGAGGGATGGGTCTTAGGGTTTAAGGGTTTAGGGTTGAGGTTTGAGAGTATATGGTTTAGTATATAGTGTTGCGTAGTTTTTGCACACATGTACTGAAAGTTGGGACCCTCATTTTCTTCTCTTTTTGGCATCTTGGCCTTTCTATTTTAGAATTTTTCTTGCTTGGGAATGTGCTTTGATGTTCATCCTATTGGTTGGAATGGCCCATTTATGGTTTATATTGTCAACCTTAAGTTATGGGTGCAGTTCGGGTTTTTTGCTGAGTCCGAGAAAATCCGCTCTATCCATACTTTCTCGGTTTCCCTTTGGTGTTTGGAAATGGTTGCCTTTCTATTCGAGTCCAGGGAAATCCGTTGTGTCCATATTTTTCCGAAGTCTGTTGCTTTGTCGGATTTCTGGGTTTTGGTCTCGACCGTCTTGTCGGTCGCATTAATGGTGATTGCGTAAGCTTTTGGGAGCAATGACATATTGAATTTTGTGATGTGATTTTCCATTTGAATTTGGTTAATTTCTTGTCATTTGAGCTTGGAGTGCTGGAGCTTGAGGAGTGTCACTAGATTTTGCATTTGAGGAGATTTTTATTCCTACATTTAGATTTCTGGGGGCATTGCTTGTATTCTGCTCGTGCTTGGAGGTTGTTTGTTGGCATCCCAACTTTCAGTTTCTCCTACTCTCATGGTATGTGGATATGCCCTCTTCCTCTTCTAGTTTTGGTGCTTTGCTATGTGCTTTCATGTTATCCATTGCTCCATATTTTTCTTGTGTGTGCGTGCCATGTCTGGGTGTTTGGGGTTTCCATTGTTTTTCTAGTCCATCTGATTGATAATACTCGATATTTGCTTTGGATGATATTTTGTTGCTATTTTCAGGGCTTTCTTGCCTTTTCCACATAACTTCCTATCCTTTTTGCAAGAAATTTATGCCTTGGATTCTTCGTGCTTTCATGGTGGAAGTTCTCAGGGTTCTTGACCTAGGGCATAACCAATCCCTTTCAAATTGTTGAGAGGGGAGTTTTAAATTCTTGCTTGATCCATTTGGGATGTCGGTTAGATCATTTCGAGGCTACAGGCTCATGGTCCATGATCGTTTTGGTCTATTTGGGTGAAGACGAGGAAAGCATAGGCATTCGGGTTTTGTTTTCTTCATAGAATTCTGCCCCTGCTGGATTTCCCTAGGTCTCCCTGTCTTTCCTTTATTCTTCGTATTTTGCTATTAAACCAGACTTTTTTTTTCCTCACATAATTTTGTTTCCTCTGGATTTTCCCGGTGTCCATGGCTGGGTCATTTTTCCAGATTCATGCTTCCATGGTAAACTTGTCTTACTTCAACTGAAATCCCCCCCATTGGGATTTTCTCGAACTATTGAAACCGTTGTTGTTTTCAGAGATTTTCATCTCTGGTGGATTCTTTCGAAGTTTTGTGGGAATAAAGAATCTAATGATTACACAAGGAATTTACTTATTGATGATGCATTTAGATGATCAAATGAACTTATGCTAAGTGGTTTAAAGTTATTTCTTGATTATGCTGATTGATTGATTGATATTGCGGGGTTTGTATGTTTATCTCGCTGGATCCCACTTGGTTCGGATTTCCCCAAAATTCCTCTCTAGTCTAAATTTCACGGAGGAGGCTAAACCCCAAACTTTGAAATAATTGATGTTGGAATTTGTATTGGATCTCATTATGGTCATTTTGCTTGTTTGCAAGCAAGATCAGGACAAGATGTTGATGGGCATGGCAAGGGAAAGGCAACAGATCCAAGTGCTGAGAGTTTTGCTATATCTGATGCAAAAAAGGTGAAAATGGACATAAAGAGTAGGATTCCTGAGAGAAAATTGACTTCTGTCTAGTCAAGGATCATTGATACCAATGTGGGTATGTGGGATTATGAGGAGTTCAAGGTTGAGATGATAGCACCACATCTCCCTCTGCTGGCTAGAAGAACTATGGAGTCTGGATTGGCACATGTAGTAGGTTTCCCCTCCACTATGCAGCTCTATGAGTTGGTGCTTGAGTGTGCTAGAAACTATGACAGAGGAACACAAAGGATTATTGGTCCCCAGGGAAGGATTGTGGCAAACTTTGATCATGTTTCCATTGCTAGGACTTTTAATATACCTGATAGGTCACATGTGGTGGCCTTTGATATGGTCATAGCAAATAAATACTATGAGGAAAATGTAGATAAGTCCTAGAAAGTGATCAGTTCTTGGTTGGAGAAGCCCAAGTCTCATTTCTCCAAATTGCCAAAGTAGCTATTCAAGCTCAAATTCAAAAGGGAATACTATAATTTCATCACTCTCCTCAGCCAGTTGGTAGGGTTGAAGAGTGCAGGGGTGTTTTGAGAGCTGGATGTTCAATATCATTGCTCGGGTGGAGCAAGGTATATATTACCACTAGGCAGGTGCCATAAGTGCAGTAATCCATGAGTAGATATGTAATGTCTTGCAAACCAAGACTTTCACCATGAACTCCTACCTAGTGTATGCATTGGCAAGATTTCACACATATAAGGGGTTAAGCACTGGGGGTACATTTGGATAGGATGCAATATATGAGGTATATCCACAAGTACACTTGGCAGGAGGAAGCTCTAGAAGAGAAAATGATGCTTTTACAATGTATATTACTAGGTTGTTGTAAGGTGCAGATCATGTGAGAATTTCTGACAGGGCCAAGGAATTGATAAGGAGGTATGGGGCATGGTTCATTCAGTTCCCCACCCTCTCATACATTAGGATTGATGGCTGTCAAAGGGCTCCCTATAGAATCCCAAGGTACGCAACTGATCACATCATACTATTGGAGGTCACTAGGCAGATTTGTGACTTTGATGTGATTGTGAAGGGGGATAAGCATAAAACAAGGTTTGGGAATGATTTCCCTTTGAAGATTGGAACAAATGAGCTTTGCCCTTCCATCTAGTCTGCTCATGCTTCTGAAGAGGAAATGAGTACTTTTGGCCTCTCTTTTCATTCTAAGAGAGCAAGGTTTGATATTACTGGTGAAGCACAAAAGAAGGCCAGTAGGGAATATAGCCACAAAGATAACCTTGAGGATTATTGGGATAACATTGGTGATGAATTTGATGTAAGGAAGAATAAATTCTCCAGGTTGCCAATTGACTTAGTGAGGTTGTACAACATAAAGGCCATTCTTGACCAAGTGGAGGAAGATGGAAACTTGATTCAGGGTCATATCTTTGAGGCTGTGAAAGACAAACCAGTTTGAGAGATTGACTGGTTGGAAGAAGAGAAGACAGAGTTGGAGAAAATTATGACTCTGGTGATAAAGAATAGAAAAATGTGGCTGAAGCATAAGATATTAGAGCTAGAGAGTGAAGGTGTTCAATGCACCTATGATTTGATGGGAGACTTGGAGTCTCATTCTACTTCCGAGGAATCACATGAACAAGACCCTAAGGGTAAGGCTAAGGTGGATTCTCCCTTCAAGATTAAAGTTAGAGAATTTCAAACTGAAGGGGTAGCGGATGTGAGCAAGTAGAGAAAACCTATTTGCAAAAAGAGGAGGCAGGAGAGAAGTCAAAAAGGATAAAGAAGAAAAGGAAGAGGTAGATGTTATTTCTCCCATGACAAAGAGAAGAAAACTTGTGAGACTGTCACAAAAATAGGAGGAGGCTCCTAAGACTGATAAGGAAGCTAGGCCACCTATGGTAGAGATAGACAGTTCAGGGGAAAAAACATAGGTATATATGAGGAGGTCAAGGACTCCTTCCCCAAAGGATGCTACAATGAAGGAGGATGTTCCTGTGACTGCTCCTATCATTGAGCAAGAGAGAATTCCCCTTCCTCAAGACACTAACAATGTGCAAGAAGAGCCAAGGAAGGATGAAGACCCTAAAGACTTGGGTGGAGAAGAATTTCAGGCAGGAGACCTCTACAATGATGAGGAGGAAATAGATAAGGTAATTCGGTCTCCCTTGGTGGCCTATGTGGATTCACTTGTAGAAGAGAAATTGAATGAATCCCCTCAACAGGAGGAGATACCAACTAGGGTTCCTTCACTGACACAGGTTGTGGATGAGAAATCTTTAAACAAAGAGGATCCAATCAAGGGGATCCCCAATGTGACTAGTATTGAGAAGGATGCACCAAGTGTCCAACAAGAGCAGGATGAATAGGATAAGGTGTCAACTGAATCCACTTTTCTGGGTTGGTTGGATAGAGAGTTAAAGAGAAAATTGGTGATAGTGGAAGATGCTCCTCCCAATTGGGATGACTTAATGGCCAATATTGAAAATGGGAAAACCAAGAAGAAGGCTAGGGTCGTGTCCAGGATTGAGAGGGATGGATCAGGAAATAGGGTGGCTCACATTGCTACCCCTGCTCCAAACAAAGATAGAGATAATGTGACTGCAAAGGATTATCATATGCATACCATTAACTTAGGGCATGCTTCTATGGAGCAGGACATTGAGGAGTATGAAGGATCCAGTGTTGTAATTGTGGTCAGATTAAAGAGAGATGTACAAACCAGGCATAAATTGGAAAGAGAGAATGAGAAATTGAAGAAGTATTTGTAGGATTTGATGAAACCCTTGTAGTCTATTGGTTCCTCCTCCTTTGTTGTAGGTTTCTTGCCCCATGAGACAATCTCTGAACTAAAAAGAATGAAAGGCACTACACATGCCACAGATGATTGGTTGCAAGGAGTCCAGACCAAGGGAGATGGTGCTATCAAGGATATCTTGTCGACTGCAGGGATACCATGAGGTCAGTGGACTAGCTGAAGATTGTGTTGGCTCAGGACAAGGAGGACATTGATCTCTTGTTGCAAAAAGTAAAAAAAATCATGGAGTTTACTGAGGATAAACTGGTAAAGAGTGGGATTCTTCCTTTTCCAAAGGTTTATGAACCTTGGGAATGGTTCGAGATCTTGCAGATGAGGAAAAGGGCCTTGAATTAGATTCAAAAACAAGGAAGGAAGATTGAGGACACTTTGACTCGCATTCATGATAAGTGTATCTCATTCTTTGAAATTATGAAAGGAAGGAAGAAGTTCGCTCCAAAGCATTTCAATTTGGAACAACTTAGGAAATGGTGGAGAGATGTCTATTCTCCAGTCGGTGATGGTCTAGTCATTGAACATCAGCTAGATGATGATGCAACCTACATTGTAGTTATTGACAGATATTTGACAGATAGGTTTGATTGGGATGGCACAGTAAGGAAAGCAAGGGATGACATTAAGTCTCTTGAGAGAAGAGTTAGAGTTTTTCATGTGCCACCTATTGTTGACTTGGACAGAGTGTTGTTGGAAGTGCATGCTGAAGAGGATCGAGCTAGGGATAAGGATGGGAAGTAATTATATGGGGCTACATCAAAGTTTCTGCTTCCCATTACTTACATGCATTGGGCCGACTTTTTGAGACGATAGGCCGACTTGGATGAAATTGGTGCAAATTTCACATTTCATGTTGTGTTCGAATATCTTTTGAGGCTAACCTCTTGTATGGAATTTTTATTGTAAACTCTTAATTGGGCCGACCTATCTTGGGGGGATTCTCTATAAAATGGGCATGTTGCCTCATTTTGTGAGGAGAAATAAAATATAGTTAGAGAGACAAGTGATACAAGAATAGGCGTAGAATATAGATTTGAGCGAATTAGGGTTTACTTTCAAGCAAGTATTATAACAAAAGGTTGGAATTGTTGCCATTTTGGGTGATCTAATATAAGAAAGGATATTGTGATTTGATATCTCTCTTGTGTTAAGTTTATCTGGCATGGTTCTTCTTGTTCTATCTTTAAAATTGCTTAAGTTCTTTGTTAGATAGTTTGGTGATGTTTAGGGTTTCATGTTTGGAATATTTGCAATGATCTCTAGTCCATACTTTTTGCAGTTAGCTGACTGTTAGCTGCTTTGCAAAGTTAGCCTGGACTTAAAATTGTGCTTAGTTCAATTATGAATGTTTATTCATTTCAATTGCAATAGGATTGTATTGAACGAATGTTTATGATTTGAAAATCTTTAAATACCTCAGAAGATTGCACTATTCTTGTGAGATTGCATATTTATCTAGGTCAAATAGAAAGTAGTTTATGAGAGATCGGTCCATTTTGAGCATATTATCTATGGAATTTTCAGTCTTAGGGTTAGAATTAGTCTTATAATTATCTTCGAAACCTTTATCTTTTATTATTTATTTTACTATCTAAGTTCAATTGAGGATTTCAAGTATCAATTCATTGTTTAGATTTGATAGTCCAGTATTTGCTTGTAGTAAGGTCCCTTTGTGATTACCAACATTTTCACATTTATCACTGAGTTTTTTTGTTGCATTGTCAAGAGCTAACATTAGAGACCTTGGGGTTATCTCTTTCCCATAGAGATTTAACTTTCAAGAGAGATAGGATATCATATTCTATTTGAGTTGTTGCCATGCAGAAAACACCATCAACATATAGGTTTTAGGGTATAGGGTTAAGGGATTATGGTTGAGGATCCAATGTATATAGTAGATGGTTGAGAAATAATGGTTTGGGGTTTAATGTATAGTGTAGAGGGTAGAGGGTCGAGGTTTTAAGGATTTAAGGGTTGAGGGATTAGGGTTGAGGGTTGAGGGTTGAGGGTTGAGGGATTAGGGTTTAAGAGTTGAGGGTCAAGGGATTAGGGTTGAAGGATTAAGGGTTGAGGAATTAGGGTTGAGAGTTTAAGGGTTGATAGTTGAGGGTTTAGGGATTGAGGATTGAGGGATTAAGGGTTGAGGGTTTAGGGTTTAGGGTTTAAGGGTTGAGGGTTGAGGGTCGAGGGTTTAGGGTTGATGGTTTAATGGTTCAAGGGTTGAGGGTATATGGTTTAGGGATTAGGATAAAGAGGGATGAATAAAGGGATGGAGAGATGGAGGGAGAAGTGAGATAGAGAGGAGAGAAAAGGAGGGAAGGATAGAGAGAGATGAGGATTGAGGATCCAATGTATAGGGTAAAGGGTTTAGAGTTAAAGGTAGAGGGTTGAGGACCTATAGGGTTGAGGGTTTAGGGTATTGGGTTGAGGGTATAGGGTTGAGGAATTAGGGTTGAGGGTAGAGGGCATTGGGTAGAGGGCATTGGGTTGAGGGTAGAGGGTTTAAGGGTTTAGGGTTTAAGGATTGAGGGTTGAGGGTTTAGGGTTGAGGGTAGAGGTTTGAGGGATTAGGGTTGAGGGATTAGGGTTGAGGGATTAGGGTTGAGGGTCCAATGTATAGGGTAGAGGGTATAGGGATTGAGGGTTTAGGGTTTAAGGGTTGAGGGTTGAGGGATTAAGGGTTGAGGGTTGAGAATTGGGGGTTGAGGGTTTAATGTATAGGGTTGAGGGTTGAGGGTTTGAGTTTTTAAGGGTTGAGGGATTAAGGGTTGAGAGTTGAGGGATTAGGATAGAGAGTTTAATGGTTTAAGGTTTGAGGGTATATGGTTGAGGGATTAGGATTGAGGGTATAGGGTATTGGGCTAAGGGTAGATGGTAGAGGGTTTAGGGTTTAAGGGTTGAGGGTTAATGGTTTAAGATTGAGGGTAGAGGGTTAAGGGTATAGGGTTGAGGGATTAGGGTTGAGGGATTAAGGGTTGAGGGTTTAGGTTTTAAGGGTTGAGGGTTGAGGGATTAAGGGCTTACATATTACAGGTTGAGGTTTGAGGGTTTACGGTAGAGGGTTTAAGGGTTTAAGGGTCAAGGGCTTAGGTTTGAGGGATTAGAGTTGAGGGGTTAGGGTATTGGGTTGAGGGTAGAGAGTAGAGGGTTGAGGGTTTAAGGGTTTTTTAAGGGTTGAGGGCTTAGGTTTGAGGGTTAAGGGTTTAGGGTTTAGGGTATTGGGTTGAGGGTTTAAGTGTTTAAGAGTTGAGGGTATATGATTGAGGGATTAGGGTAGATATTTTAAGGGTTTAGGGAGGGAGAGAGAGGTGAGATAGATAGAGAGAGAGGGATAGGGGTTGAGGGTATAGGGTTGAGGGATTAGGGTTGAGGTTCTAATGTATAGGGTATAGGGTTTAATGTATAGGGTAGAGGGTAGAGGGTTTAAGTGTTTAAGGGTTGATGGGTTAAGGTTTGAGGGTTTAAGGGTTTAAGAGTTGAGGGATGAGGTTCATGGTTTTAGGGTTTAGGGTTGAGGTATTAGGGTTGAGGGTTGATGGTATAGGGTTGAGTATATAGGGTTTAGGGATTGAGGGATTATGGGTGAGGATCCAATGTAAGGGTTTAAGGGTTTAAGAGCTGAGGGTATAGGTTTGAGGGATTAGGGTAGAGAGTGAGGGAGAGATGGAGGGAGAAGTGAGATAGATAAAAGGAGAGAAGAAGAGGGAAGGATAGAGAGATATGAAAGTTGAGGATCTTGGTGCTGCTTGTAAAATCCATGGCCATTTCCATTATTTTTGCCCCTTGTGCCTTTGTTTTTCCTCCATTTATCCTGTTTAGGGTCCAAAAACTCCATGAAGGGCTAAAAACCTTATATCCTTAAATCCTAAAACCTTGGCATTTACTTTTGGTCTATTTTTGTATTGAACTCATGCACTCAATTCACAATCAATCAAGTTATGAATTATGCCTAGGCGGTCGCATTTTTATCAGCCCCATTTTCTTACCTTCTTGATCACCGACCCCCTTTAGGTTTTGACCCTTTCCCTAAGTCAGGTAGCCTAAATATTTCCCACTTAAGTCTTTGGCCTATGGGTCTTATTCCCATCGGCCTAGTCAGGCCCCTCTTTTATGAATAACCTTTTGCACATGTGCAATATTGTTGACCATCATATTTGAAGTTTATTCGACGGTGATCACACACCTCGCATCAATAAAATATTGCTTTCCAAAATCTTCTAGGGTCTGCAATGAACGATTCAGATCATCCCATGTGATCAAACAATGCTTGTTGAAGTGTCTGGTGGGACCAAGATTGGATGGTGATGTTGGTATCGAGATGTGTGGAAATGATTGAATAATGAAGATCCAACTGTGATCCTGTGCCTCGCATGACCTTTCGTGGGGCTCAATCTAGGCTTGTGAAGTCTACAATATGGTGATGCATGTCCTTGTGGGGCATGTTGAGGTAGTAGATGCAGTTGTAGATGATGACGTGGGTTGACAAGTGGTGCTACCTCATTGAGAAATTGGATGACTCACATCATTGGTGTGAGTCATGTGGTATTGTGATGGCTAATCGCATGACCCTGGTTTAATGTTGAAATCAGACGTTGGTCACAAACCGTATAGAGGTTTATGTGGGATCAATTTCTAGCTTGCAAGATTTGTGAATTTTGTACATGTGGCCTTGATGGGGCCTACTGGGGTGACAAATGAGTTAGTGTTGATCATGCAACCTAGATTTAAAGTTTTTATATCCAACAGGTGGGTTTTAAAGGATCCGATAGCAAGCATGGATCATTGGATCTTGGCATGATTGAAGACCATAATTCAAAATTGGATTTCCCCAATGGTTGGATGCCCTATTCATGGGAAATGACTATGCATTAATGGCATAACTACAACCATCTACCAGGATTGATTTAGCAAGATGGATGATGAAAAAATATTGCTTCTCCCGAGTAGAATTAAGTGTTGAACAGTGCCAACAATGTCTTGATGTGTTGCAGAGGATGATGTCTATGTCGAGGTATGTTCTTCCTAACTAATATCATGGATTTCTCTAGGGGTGGCATGCTTGTTTTTAGAATGTCATATCTGATGGAGTGTGCTCGAGGTGTCAAAGGCCTTTATGGCTAGTTGTTGCTTCATTTTTTGAGGGGAATTCTTGTAGTTTGAAATCTGATCGAGTTTGATCCTTTCTATAATATTAATTGAGTTAGGGTTAGGGTTTGAATTCAAAATATGAGTTATTCCTGAACTATAAAAGCATTTTGTTCTATTTTTGTTCTATTCATACTTCTACTCTCCAAATTTAGTGGTATGTTGTAGTGTTTCCCTACCAGATTATGTTTCCCATGCTTTCTGTAATTCTTTGCTTTGAGTCAAGTTTAATAGGGTAAGTCCTTTAGACATACATAGGGAATGTAATGAGATATGCTCTATAATAACAATAGATGAATTTCATACAACAATTCCATGTGTATTATTCTTTAATATATATTTCAATCTGTATGTTTTCCAAATATTGTATACATTCTTTTGAATCAATATAATCAAGGGTTTTATTGATGCTTCAAACACATTTATTGTTCAAGTTATGTTTTTATCTTCCTATCATTCAAGGAATGGTGTAATTGCTTGCATAAATATAACAAGGGTAATGTGGTGCAATGTGGATGACTAAGTAACATGTTGATTGTCCTTTTTTGGTTTCTTGCTACAAGGTAGTAGGGTTATGAGAAGCCATGGTTGGTTTGCTGTATGAGTTTGTTTCGTTCTCAAATCTATGTGGATTAGGCATTGGTCAAGGAGACTCACAAAGTATGAAGCTAGGGTAGAATCAAATATTTAAATTTAAGAACATTTCCTACTTTCTTAGTTTAGATTTTCTTTCATGTTGTCCTTTCAAAACTACCTAAAGTCACTACTAATTGGGAGAGTTGTGTAGATGATTTATCCCATTGAAGGCCTTCCACCATTGTAGTGTGATGATCTTCTTTAATGAATAGGGATACCCACCTTGGTCCTGTAAAGCCTAAAGTGTAGAGGAGAAGCTTGCCAATCGGTCATCTCTTGTTTGTTTTCCACTGACCTAGGGTCTTTGAGTATAAGGAGTAGTTACCCTTTAGGAGATGCTAGACCATTAGCTGGAACCTCCAACAGATCTAATGTATAGGGTGGAGGGTTGAGAATTGAGGGTATAGGGTTGAGGACCTATACATTTAAGGTTTTAGGGTATTGGGTCAAGAGGGTAGAGGGTAGAGGGTAGAGGGGTTAGGGTTTAGGGTTTAAGGGTTAGGTTTTAAGAGTTTAAGGGTTGATGGTATAGGGTTAAGGGATTATGGTAGAGAGGGAGGGATAAAGATAGGGAGAGATGGAGGGAGAAGTGAGATAGAGAGAAGGAGAGAAGAGGAGGGAAGGAAAAAGAGGGAGAGAGAGGGAGTGGGAGATACAGGGACAAGAGAGAGATGGAGGGAGAAGTGAGATAGAGAGGAGAGAAGAGGAGGGAAGGAAAAAGGGAGATGTGGGTTGAGAATTGAGGGTTTAGGGTATTGGGTCAAGAGGGTAGAGGGTTGAGGGATTAGGTTTTAGGGTTTAAGATTTGAGGTTTGAGGGTTTAAGGTTGAAAGTATAGGGTAGAGAGGGAGGTAGGGATAGATGGAGGGAGAGGTGAGATAGATAGAGGGAGAGAGAGAGAGTGGAAGAGTGAGGGAGTGGGAGGGATAGAGGGAGAGAGAGAGAGTTGTCTAGCTATGTAGGTAGAGAGAGGGAATGGGAGAGAGATAGAGGGAGTGAGAGAGGGAGAGGGGATGGGAGTGGGAGATAGAGGGATGTGAGAGAGATAGAGGGAGAGAGAGAGACTTGAGAGAGGGAGAGTGATGTAGGAGCATCCTTGGTTCTTGGAAATCTTGCATCAACCAAAAATATTTCCTTTTAGTTTTGTTCTTATTTTGTACCTGTTTGAGTTGATAGATTCGGTGTTTCTTCATGTTTTCTCACCTAATAGTGAGTACCTAAGATTTAATTGTGGACATGTTCAAGCTTCATTTTCCAAGTTTTTAGCTCAGTTGGATCTTTTTCTGGCAAGTTGTCACTTCCAATGTACGTGACAGTTTTGAGGCCGACCCAAGAATAACTTCAAAACCTAACGGCTAGTTGGATCGATCGCAAACCTTTCTTGTGACTAGCAGATTCTCACAATGTGTTTAGATGTGTTACATGAAGTGTCCTTGACCTTACAATCAGGTCCACACTTCATCATATGCATCTACCATGGATGAATTTCAGATTTGAGGCTGACCTTTTCTTGCACATGTTACACATTTCTTCATTGGAGATTGTAATGATCTTTAGCCAATGTGGATGTTTCTAGACTCGCCGATATGATATAAAGCTAGTATTGAATCATTAGAAGAATAAAGGAGAGATTATTATGAAGTACATGTTGTGTATTAGATCTTATCAGTAGGATTTTTCTCACATGTATGATAATTGTATTTTGAGCATGTTGTAATCTAGCTTGTGTGCCGAATCTATAAGCCCGGATGTGGCCGGTTATATGTAATCAATATTTTAGATAATGAGAATGTTTGCACCTACATTTTCCTCCATAAATTGTGTTGCTTATGTTGTGTTACTCTTGTTGCATGGTGTTAGAACTGAAATTTTCCACCTAAAACCCTAGGGTTTTCCCGTTTGAATCCTAATTTTCCATCATTACCCTAGGGAAATTTTATTCATTTATACCTATTATTTCCTATCATTCCATAAAATATCTTTCTTTCCATCTATATATGCCTTATACCCTTATCGCTTCCTTTAAATTCATTTTCTATGTCGCTTACCACTTTACCGCGGCCTCCCACAAAGGGCCCTACGGTATGGTGGTAGCAGTTAGCAGGCAACATAAGGCAACTACCACGATAGCGCTGGCAGTTAAGCCAGTGACTGCGGTAGTGCAGTAAGCGGCTGGTGGTCAATGAAGACAGTTAGGTGAATGGGCGGCATCAATGAAGTGACAGTATGGTAAGCGGTTAGCAGTTATCGCTATACTGCATGCAGTTAAAGAAAGGACCGTGGTGACCACAGTAACGGTTAGTAAATGGCTACTACACTACCACCAAGGGTCTGAACGTAGATCATGATAACGTGGTAGCAGTTAGCAGTTAGCGGTTATCGCTATACCGCACACAGTCAGCAGGAACAGTGAGGTAGCACGGTGGACAGAGGCGGTGGTTAGCGAAGGCCTACCGCTGTACCGCTAGTGGTCAGGCTAGTGGTCGTGATAATGCAGTGAATGATAAGGTAATGGAGGTGGTTGTGAAGGTTAATACCGCCATACCATGGATAGGCAGAATGAAGACCAAGGTAATGCGGGTAACAGTGGAGATGGCAATAAGAGTTGAATACTGTGGAATCGCCAGAGACAAAGATGTAGACTGCGGTAAGGTGGTGGACAAGGAAGCAGGGGCTAAGCAGTGGTTAAGAGGTGGATATCATAGTACTATGATGAGGCAACAAGAGGACTGAGGTGGAGCGGTAAAAAACAGAGAGCCACGGAAATGAAATAAAGAAATGCATGGAGCGATTTGAGTGTCAAAGAAAAATCAAAGGTGGGAAAGAATATCAAATGGTTGCAACTGAAAATGAAGGGTCACAACCCTTGATATTTTATTGTATAAATGTTTCAGAAAATCAGTTAGAAGAGAGTGAGAATTAGATAGGGGATAGATATAGTAGATTAGGAATGGGGACAATAGAATAAAGTTCTCATCCTCAGGACTATGTGCATGTATCAAAATGGTGAATTCAATGGGAATCAGTTGGTGTGGCAAGTTATTTTTGGTATCAATTGTCTATTGAGTCTATTGAAAAGGATTGCTGAAGTTGTCTCCAATTTGATTCTTTATGGTTGTTTAAATTGGCATAACAAGGTTATGTTCAGTTTGTCAATGCACATTTGTTGTATATGTGTGATTAATTAACTGGTTCTCTTAGGTAGAGATTAAATCCTTTTTGTTGATCACAGTAATCATGGAGATTCATCTGGATTATTAAAGAAGAGCTCAGTAATTATAATCTTGCATTGTTTATACAAGTTATGAACAAGATCATATACCTGCAAATTTGATTTTCTGCTAGAATAAATTGCCCACTTCTATTTCATTTGACTCCACATACCCAACAAGGCACTAGTCTCTGCAATTTTATTATTTGAATTCATTCAGTTTCTTTGTATCAGTTAATTAAGCTTTTTTAGGTTTTAGATCAAAAGATTGCTATCAGGTTTGATTTCGTTTTGTTCACTGTCATATGCCATTGTGGACAAAGCAATTTAGAAGGATAATCATAAGTCAAGTCTGCCCAATTCAAAAGGTATACCCACCAAGGTTTGGCAACACCTAAAGAGTAGAAGGTTGAGTTCTCTTAACCTTGTCTGTTAGCCTGAAGTGTATCAAGAGATTGGCATCCTCTTGAGGCATCTTGCCTGCATTTTTGAGAGCTAACACATGGTTCATTTTTTTCTCTTTGAGGACACTCCTTACCATGACTACACCAATTGGTATCAGAGCGAGATTCATTCCTCGAGAGATCATCAAAAGTTGTGCAGTCCTGTTGAAGATTTGTTGTAGGGTGGTGGATTAACGATTTGACCTAAAATTGCAAAGGACTTTTGTAAATATGGCGGGAAGAAGAAATGGTAGAGGAAATGGAGCATGTGGAAATGTAGACCCTATTGTAATGGAAATGTTGAGTGGAATTGTTGCTAGATTAGAAGCGGTTGAAATGGCCTAGAGAAGAGGTCGACCAGTTGATGGTGTAAGTGATGAAGAAGTAGAAGAAAAATAAGAAGTTGCAAGAGAAGAGCAACTCGGCCTTGATCAGGGAGAAGAGAGGTTCATAAGAGCCCTAACTAGAGTAAACACTAAGCCACATTTAAATCCACTAGAATATAATGGTAAGTTGGATTCAGATGAATTGTTGGATTTGATAACAAAAATGGAGAAATACTTTGATTTTGAAGGTACCCCAGATGATAAGAAGGTGAATTTTTCCTATACAAAATTGAGAGGACATGCATCCCTTTGGTGGGAACATTTGCAAAAAAATAGAAAAAGAAAAGGAAAGGAGAAGATAAGATCATGGGATCAGATTGTGAATAAATTGAAGACAAATTCTATGCTTGCAGATTATCAAATTAGTTTGTTCAAGAAATTGTAGAACTTGAAGCAGAATGAATCAAGCTTGACAAAGTATACTAAGGAATTCTATAAGTTGAATATCAGATCTAGACATTCAGAAGATGAGATTGAACAAGTATCTAGATATGTGAATGGTTTGAGTTCATCTATTCAAGATGAGATCAGTTTGATTAAGTTGTTGAGTGTAGAAGATGCATATCAGTGTGCCCTAAAATAATAGGAGAAGCTAAATAAAAGACATGAACAGAGACAGAGAGGAAGAATATTTACTGGAGGAGGAAGAGGAACCTTTGTAGATTAGAATAAGGAGGTCAATAAGAGTAAAAATTTATACCGAAGAGATGACGAAAACTCTTACAGAATAGGAGGATATGGTGGCTACAAAAATGAAGGGTATAGAAAAGATGACAGAGGACAAGAGAAAGAGTATTCAGGGGAACATGTTTTAAATGTGGTGGATAAGGACATAGAGCCTTTGAATTCAAACAAGGAGAGTAAAAAAAAAAGACTAAGAACAATAGGAGAACGACCCTTGTTGAGGAGGATCATGTTGGATCATCTAATCAACTGGAAGAGGGAGAGGTATTGATGAATAGGAGAGTATTGTGTCAAAGTGAATTGGAGAAAGAACCATTGTAGAGAAATAATTTTTTCAGGACCAGATGTAAGGTAGCTGGTAAATGTTGCAAAGTGATCATTGATAGTGGAAGTTCAGAGAACCTAGCTTCTAAAGAAATGGTAACCAAATTGAATTTGGAAAGGTTGAAACACCCTAAACCCTATCATATAGCATGGATTCAAGATGAGCATAAAATACTGGTAAGTGAACAATGTTTGGTGAAATTGAAGATAGGAAACTACCATGATGAAGTTTTGTGTGATATAATTCCCATGGATATATGCCAGATCTTGTTGGGAAGGCCTTGGAAGTATGATCGACAAGCTATTCATGGTGGAAAGAAGAACATATACACCATTGTTGCTAATGGGATGAAGCAAACTTTGTTACCCTTAGAATATATTCCTAAGGCTGAGATTTGCACGACTGCTAGAATCTGCTTGGTTGATGGAAGAATATTTCTAGATGGAATGACACATGAGAACTTGTGCTAAGAATTGGTGCCTAATAAATTTAAATACTTGAAGCATGTAGAAGGAAAATTGAAAGAGATAAGAGAGTTGTTGACGTAATATGAGGCTATCATTTCAGATAATGTACTTGATGGATTACCACCTATAAGGAGTATTTGTCATTGCATGGATCTGATTCCTGGAGCTAGTTTCCCTAATAAATCAGCACATCAGATGACACCAACAAAGAATGAAGAATTGAATAGTCAAGTGCAAGAGTTGTTGAGGAAAGGTTTGATCAGAGAAAGCTTAAGTCCCTGAGAAATACCAGTTGTGCTTGCACCTAAGAAATATGGAGAATGGAGAATGTGTACCGACTCTAGAGCCATAAATAAGATCACAGTGAACTATAGGTTTCCTTTTCCTCAGATGGATGACATTATGGATTGTTTGAGTGGATCTAAGTACTTTACAAAGATAGAATTGAAGAGTGGATATCATCAGATCATAATCAGAGAAGGAGATGAGTGGAAAACAACATTCAAGATGAATGAAGGATTGTATGAGTGGTTGGTGATGCCTTTTGGGTTGAAAAATGCACCGAGTACTTTCATGAGGTTGATGAATAAGGTATTGAATAAATTCTTGGGTAAATTTTTGATTGTATATTTGGATGACATTTTGATTTTTAGTAAGACTAGAGAAGAATATTTGTAGCACATAAGACAAGTTTTGTAGAGGTTGAAAGAAGAACAGTTGTTGATAACCCTAAAGAAGTGTAGTTTCATGAAGGAGGAATTGGTATATCTAGGATTTGTAATATCAATGGATGGCTTGAAAGTGGATCCTGAGAAATTGAGAGCTATTGTTTAATGGCCTACACTCGAAAGCATTGGAGAGGTAAGATCATTTCATGTATTGTCTAGTTTCTATGGGAAGTTCATTAGGAATTTTAGTTTTATTTGTAACCCCATGACAAAGACGATGAGAGGAGACAAGAAGGATTTTAGATGGAAATTTGGAGGAAACATAAGTTTTGAATTGTTGAAGCAGAATGTGATTGAGCAACCTGTGTTGGCTTTACCAGATTTTGATAAGGTATGTCAAGTAGACTGTGATGCAAGTGGAAATGTAATTGGAGCAGTTTTAAGTCAAGAAGGAAGACCAGTAGCCTATTTCAGTGAGAAGTTGAATGATGCAAGGAGAAGGTATTTAGTATATGATTAGGAGTTCTATGCCATAGTTCAAGTTTTGAAAAATTGGAGACATTACTTGTTATCTAAGGAGTTTGTGTTGTATACATATCATCAAGCTTTACAATATTTTAATAGTCAAGTTATGTTGAATCAGAAACACATGAGATGGGTAGACTCCTTACAGAGTTAGACTTTTTTCTTGAAACATAGGAGTGTATAGTCAAATAAAGATGTTGACACTTTGAGTAGAAGAAGGAATTTACTGGAATAGATGAGAGTGGAGGTATTAGGCTTTGATGAATTTAGAAACTTGTATAAGGAAGACCCAGCTTTTGTAGAACCTTAGAGAGCATGTACAGAACCAATCCTGGAGGATAGAATTCAATGGTTGGATTATTTCATCCAAGAGGACATGTGGTTTAGAGGAAACAAGTTGTGTATACCCCAAATTTCAATGAGTGATAACTTGGTAAAAGAGAAACATAGTGGAGGATTGGTAGGACATTTTGGAATTGACAAGACAGTAGCATTGGTGAGTGAGAACTACTTTTGGCCTCAGATTCATAAGGATGTAAGGATATTTTTGTAGAGTTGCAAAGTTTGTCAAGTTGCAAAAGGAAGTAGTCAGAATGTTGGATTGTATAAGCCTCTAATGGTACCGAAAGGACCTTGGGAGGATATCAGCATGGATTTCATACTTGGTTTGCCTAAAACATAGAGAGGTAATGATTCAATATTTGTGGTAGTCCACATATTTTCTAAGATTGCACATTCCATACCTTGTAAGAAGACAATGGATGCAGTACATGTAGTAGATTTTTTCTTCATAGAAGTGGTCAAATTGCATGGATTACTTAGGAGTATTGTTTCAGATAGAGATACAAAGTTTTTTTGCTATTTTGGAGGACACTTTGGAATAAGTTGAAAACAGATTTGAAGTTTAGTTCTACCTTTCACCCGTAGACAGATGGATAGATAGAGGCAGTGAACCAAAGTTTGGGAAATTTACTGAGATGTTTGGCTGGAAAGAAGACTAAATGTTGGGATCTAGTCCTAGCACAAGCAGAGTTTACCTACAATAATTCAGTGAACAAGAGTACTGGAAAGACCCCTTTTGAGATTGTTATAGGAGTTCATCCTAAAGGTATATCAGAGCTAAGATACATTAGTAAGGGAGATAAGAGGAGTGTAGAATTATAATAATTCATAGAACATATGAAGAAAGTGCATACTCAAGTGAAGAAACATTTGGAGAACATGAACTAGAAGTATAAGGAGAAAGCAGATGAAAAGAGGAGACATAAGGAGTTTAGAGTTGGAGATGAAGTGATGGTGTACTTGAGGAAAGAAATATTTCCAGTTGGAACATATAGTAAATTGAAGATGAGGAAGTTTGGACCCTACATGATATTGAATAAATTTGACTCAAGGAATGCATATGAAGTGGAGTTACCACATATCATGAGTATATCACCTATATTCAATATTATAGACCTACACCAGTACCATGAAGCAAAATTCAGTGAGGACAATAAGAAGAAGTTGGAAGAACAACTTCCTAAACAACAATCAAATGAGATAGACAAAGTTTTGGATGTCAAAGATGGGAGAAAGACTCGTGGAAGATAGTACAAAGAATATCTTGTGAAGTGGAAAGGTAGACTAGTGGAGGATTGTTCTTGGATTTCTTAGGTTGAGGTAGACCGTATTGGTTTTCATTTGCCCCAGTAAAGTGAGAGACTCAATTTTCATTAACCCTAGATGTCTGATGTAGGAGCATCCTTGGTTCTTGGAAATCTTGCATCAACCAAAAATATTTCCTTTCAGTTTTGCTCTTGTTCTGTACCTATTCGAGTTGATAGATCCGATGTTTCTTGATGTTTTTTCACCAGATCGTGCATATCTAGGATTTCATTATGGACATGTTCAATATTTGTTTTCCAAGCTTTCATCTGAGTTGGATCTTTTTCTAGCAAGTTGTCACTTCCGATGTATGTGACAATTTTGAGGCTGGCGTCAAAATAACTTCAGAGCCTAATGGCTAGTTGGAATGATTGTGGACCTTTCTCGTGACTTGTGGATCCTCACGATGTGTTTAGATTTGTTCCATGAAGTGTCCTTGACCTTACACTTAGGTGCACACTTCATCATATGCATCTATCATGGATGAATTTCAGATTTGAGGCCGACCTATTCTTGCATAGATTACACATTTCTTCATTGGATATTGTAATGATCTTTGGATGACGTGGATGTTTCTAGACTCATGGATATGATATAAAGCTAGTATTGAATCATTAGAAGAAGAAAGGAGAGATTATTATGAAGTACATGGTGTATATTAGATCTAATCTATAGGATTTTTCTTGAATGTATGAGAATTGTATTTTGAGCATGTTGTAATCAAGCCTGTGTGTCAAATCTGTAAGCCCGGATGTGGCCAAATATATGTAATAAATATTTCAGATAAGGATAATGTTTGCGGTTTCATTTTCCTCCATAAATTATTTTTCTTCTATTGTGTTACTCTTGTTGCATGGTTTATACTATTCTCTTTGACGACCCTCCTTACCATGATAACACCAGAGAGAGAGTGGGAGGGAGATAGAGAGAAAGGGAGTGGGAGAGGGGGGTTGGAGTGAGAAGGACTTATCTAGGTAGGTTGGGAGGGATAGAGGGAGAGAGAGTTTATCTAGGTAGGTTGCTAGGGGGAAGACCTGAGACAAAGGGGTTGGGAGGGAGAAACCTAATAGATAGGGAGAGAGAGGGAGTGTGAGAGAGGGAGTTATTGGGAGAGAGATAGAGGGAGTGCGAGAGAGAGAGGGAGTGGGAGAGAGATAGAGGGAGTGAGTGAGAGAGAGACCTAAGAGAAGGAGAGGGGGTAGGAGGGAGAGAGGGAGAGAGGGAGAGAGGGAGTAGGAGAGAGGGGGTTCAAGTTAGAGGGACTTATCTAGGTAGGGAATTTTGCATACATGTCTACCAAATTTTTTTTTTCAAAAAATTCAAATGCCTTGTCCATGCTTCCATTTTGTGCCTATCTTGCAATCATGGCATGCCATGAGACCATATTTATTTAAGTAATTCCATCCAAAAAATTCACATGAGCTTTGACAAGCTAGGGAGGGTTGAATGACATATATTTCATTTATTTGTATGGACTCATTTTTAAGGAACTAATATTTATCTCTTTATCATGCTATAGATAAAAGTATCCATCATGTCGAGGAAATGATCAAGGATTAAACCAACATAGGAATAGGTACAAGCTAAGAATGCAAATAAAGAAACATGGATGAGGGAACATTGTGATAAGAAGAAATTGGAAATGATTGACAAAGAAATTTCAATTGAAGAGGAACCTCAACCATCAAAAAGAGAAATGGAATTGGTAGCACAAAGAGAACAAATGTGTTAGTTTCATGCTAAGAGAGATTTGAATACCGTAGTTGGAGACACACCCTCTATTGAAAATGAATATGGAGGGACACCATCTACTGCAACTGAATATGGAGGGACACCATCTACTACAAGTGAATATGGAGGGACACCATCTACCACATCTCAAGTTGAGAGTAAATCATCACTCACATTTGAGGAAAGAGGTACTCCATCATTCCCATATCAAACTCAAGGTATTTCATCTATTCCATCCTCGATCGAAGGTACACCATCTACCCGATCTCATTTAAATATTGATGAAATTCCTAATTTTGAGATGAATGTACCTATCAGAACACCACCTAGAATTTTGCATAGAAAGCCAAATTTTTTTATTAATGTTGATGAGAATATTTTGTAGCCAATGGAAGTTAAGATTACACAACACACTTGTAGAAGATATGATCATAAGATTTGGAGATTTTTCTTTGAAAAGTTAAATGAGACCGCAATATGTCAATTTTTTGTTGAAATAATGTGAAGTATAAAGTATAGGTCCATCATGAAGACTCTTGGTTTGAGAAAATCAGATGATTCAAGTGAAAAAACTATTGTGAATAATCTAATGGATGCATATGAGAGTTTGGGTAAGACCTCACACTCAAAAGATAGTAATCTACCATGATGTGTGATTACATTGACTTTAGTAAGTAATCAAATGAAGAAAGATCATCTCATTAGAAAGAAAAGTCAACAATTGAGAATTAATAGAAAAACTCTATTAAGAGGCATTCAAAGGCACCAAATAATTGAGGACATTGATTCCACTAAATTATGGGCATTCTCAGGGAGACTCCCACAAAAAGATAAACAAGTTGTTAAAGCATTTAGATCACAGATTGAATACTATTGGAAGAATAAAACAAAGGGTTTCTCTAAATCAAAGGGATGTGGTGTTGGAACTATAAAAATTTGAAAATATCATTGACCATTTATACTCATTAATTTCCCAAAGAGGTTCATATTACAGACATAAAATTTCCTTAGATAACATTTTCACCAAGGTCCAAGTTGAGTTTTGTAATATAGCCCCATAAAATTCATCTGACATTAAATATTTAACATTTGAAAAATATCGGCATAAGTTGATGTAGGTCTCATTAATAATAATATACATCTCTTTCAGTATATCAGAAAGAAATCAGTTGTGTCATACCGATGAGGACATATGTTGGGAATACATGGGTTCACAGTTTCTGTCGATAGGATATTGGCTATCGGAATGAAGGTGTAAGGTCATATCAAGCTAATCTTTTCCCACCACTCGAAGCATAGTAACATGTATCAGCCAGACTAGAGTCATCAGAGTGAGGTTCCAAAAGATAACCCTAGACCATCACTGGTCTTCTCGATAAAGAAAAAAAAAAATTTCTCAGTGAGATAATGATGTCGGGGAGAGTTCAAGGAGTCTTACTGACTCCCCATGTTATACCGACAGGATTGAGCATATGGAGATAAAAAAATTCAGAGGGATGATATACGTGGTTTTGCTGAAGAAAAGGTGTATTGGTAAGATGAGTCTCAACAGGGAGATCTAAGAGAGGTCACGACGAGTATTATTCTATCGGTAGGATGATTACTTAGTCTCGGCGATTTAAGTTGACGAAGGGAATATCTCGGTGTGACAAAGAACCTTCGGAGTGAAATGAAGAATCATTGGCCTAATTCGTTAAGTCTAGGTGATAGTTTGCTTCAGTGAAGGTCATGGCGATATAAAAAACTAAAAAGGAAAACTATCGGGGAGACTTGTGATGTCGGGGGAACTACAGGCTATCTTAGTGGATGTGTGAACGTTGAACAGACAGATCGACCAGAGATTTGAAATGTCTTGCCGATATGATACATGATGTGATAGCATGAATTTCAAAAAAATTGCTTCATTCATTTCTCAGTTAAGACATTAATGGTGCAACAAAGCATAAAATATTTTGCAAATCAAGGTGAGCTCAGTTGAAATCATTTTTTTACAGAATTGGTAGCGAAGGAGAGCTGAAGAATGAGAAAAAAAATCAAGGCATTTGTCTAACTTGGATTTTCAGGAAAAATACAGTAAGTTCCTCATCCTCTAAAAATTATAAATTTCGAAGAATGGAAGGCACTAGTTCAGAAAAGATAAAAGGAAGAAAACATGGGGAAGTTAGTCAACCAAAAGGAAAAAATAAAAAAAATTGAAATACGACTAGAGGGCACTGAGCGAAAATTGAACCAAGATCTCATAGACCAGCTACCTAGTTCAGGACCTAAAGCTAGGTGCTCTGCACAACTTAAGGCAGAAGTAGATAAATTGGATGACAAATGTAAGTTCATGGGAGATGTTTAGACCCTAATTAGAGGATACGAATTGTTCAGTTTCCACTACCATAGAATAAATCACTTCGAGCCAGTATGTAACCTGTGGAGGCTTAATTTGGGAAAACTGGTGTTCCCTAATGTTTTTGTTGATGATGAATTCATGAAAATATTGGCTGGTCATTATAATCTAAAAAATAGGGCCATATGTGATTTATCTAGGAACCCAGTAATACATGTGTCTGAGAATGCAATAAGCGAGGTCTTCAAGTTAGAAGGAATGTGCAATGAAAAGATTATAAGTGAGGATATTGAGAGTGAATTAGGAATAATGGATACCATTTATAAGGGCTGGAGGTTACCCCTACATATAATTAGGTGTGCTGGAAAACCGACTCCAATGGAAGACAGCGAGGGACAACCATTTCATGTGGATCTCTTCGAACCCTACATAAAGTACACTTATTTTTCAGTGGGATAGGTATTGGGGATGGAGGTCCCAGAGCATATGACAATTGTACCTATGGTGATTGCTGCGGATGTTCAATATCATAACTCCAGGACTTTTGATTATGCTTCACATGTGCTTAAAGAGCTTGACTCTGGGTTGGTGGCAGTAAAAACTGGAGCCTCTGTCCTGCATCTAAGAAATTATTCATTATTTATGATCTTGGTGCTATATTTCAGATAGGAATTAGGGTTGTGGCCCCAGGAACTGAGAATTTTGCAATTTGATAAAGAAGGAAAGACATTGCCTATTCAGTTATGGACTGTTGTTTGGGACAGCAGGTTTGCTAATTCTAGTTTTTTGCATTTTGAAGAATATTTTATAAAGCCATTGTACAAGTTTTATAATCATCCTTGTGACTATTCCTTGTCTGATGAAATAAAGAGGTTTCTCGGGCCTAAGGATTTTAGTTGACCAATCAGCCACAACTGGGGGATTGGTATTGTTTAGAAAATTCCACCATGATTAGGGTTTATGGTTTTGAATGTACTCTATTTATTTTGGCTAGGATAGTTCCAGATAGGGTTGCATACTTAGAGATTGTTAGGCAAATGGATTTCTCCAGTGTCATGAACTTAAGCTCTTATGGGAAGCAAGCTTTTAAGCCAAGTACGTTGTGTTTTGGTGATTTTACTATGTTACCAAAGGAGGGATACAATTCAATTCTTGATAATTTATTACATTATAACATGAGGAAAGCACCATCAAGGAAAAAATTTGATCTAGAGGGATATATTCATTCTTCCAGACAGAGGATAAAATTTGGAGGGTATCAGCATGTACCCTATCAGTTAGATGACATAATTAGAAACTTGGAAGCAGAAGAAGTAGAAATGGTAATTGAGAAACATGATCAAGAATTGTTAGATGTTGAGTTGTTGTCTTCCAGTGAAGAAGTATTAGAGGTTAATAGGCCACAAGGTCCATCTGGAAAGGTATCAAGGAAAAGAACTCAGGATTACACCTATTCTGCCAGAGAGATAAATATTGGGGAAATTGTGGATATGGATACAAGACATGAATTATATAGATCTTTTATAGCAGATGATGAATTTGTGAAAACCTCACAATTCAAAACATTTTTATAGAAACAAAAGGGAAAATAAATAAGAGGATTGGTTGACAATGTCACTCCAAGAAATGAGGAGCAGTTGTTAAGAAAATTGAGGGATGATGTGGAGAAAGAGATAGCAAGAATGACCCCTGAGAAAGGGAGAGAAATGTTGGAAAAGGCTGGTGTCATGATTTTCCTAAGGCTAGATCTCAATTCTGCATTGGTTTTTGACAGTTTCCTGAAAGACAACAATGCTACACACAATCTTAGCATAGAAAAGGTGGCAGAAGTATATACAAGATAAAAATACAATCCCGATGAAGAGAGATTGATGATTTGGGCTTTATATCCTACTCACAAGAAGTCAGTTGTCATTGATACTGAGAAGGTATTTGGACATGTCATGAATTTGAAGGCTGGAGAGGCTGATCTAGTTGCAACTGCAGAAATTGGGATCAATATAGCAAAATTAAATAAAGCCCAAATACAAGCATTGATCAGAGAGAGAGAAATGTAAAAAACCAATAGTGAGAGAATACTGATAGAAAATAAACATCTAAAGGACTTTGTAGGTGCTGCAATGGGGCCAACAAAGATGCTCACCCAAGGTGAAAGTTCAGAGGTGAAGGACCATTGGGAATGATCAAGTGCATACTCTCAAGGGAAAATGGACACACTTACAACAATAATCAAAAGGAGGCAGGTCGTTTTAACCACTTGGTTAAATAATCTTTGGGGAAAACATTCACAATATGTTGATACAATAAAAGAACATAGAAGAGTGGATGGTATATTCCAAGATAAAATTGAGGAAATAAAACAAAAGGATACTTCTAATAATGCAGGGATTGAAAATGCTAATTGTATCATGGATAAACACAAAGGATTCTTTGAGGAGTTACAAGAGGATGCACAAGAATTGATAGAATCCACCGAGAAAAGATTGAATAGGTTCTTTGATGATGAAGGAGAATTAAAAGAAATGGCTACATGGAAGAGCGAATGTGAATTAATACTCCAAGAGATGTTGAAGACACCCACTATGAAAGATACAACGTTGGATGAAGCATGTGAGCAGAACAAACGAATGGTGATGATGGAGATCATGATCCGTGATGCGTTAGGAGATGCAGATACACACGAGCGTCGAGACTACAAAGAGAACATATCTGGAGCTCACTTGTGGCTTAACAAAGCTTAGTTAATGCTAATCTTGTTAGTTTTCTATGCTTAAAACATTTTTTGAAAGGACACGTCCTTCCACCCGCTAATGTATAAATATCCGTAGTAGAAGATAATATTTTTAGAATGTTCACATTCAAGAAGACTATGTTTCATGTATAAGATTTGACGAAGATAATGAAAGACCTTTGATGTTCTAGTTTCATTCTAGTATCAGTTGTTTGTTGAAATTCTGCAACTATTTGATTGTCTCCAGTTTGGTGTTTCTTGATTGTTTAAATTGAAGTATCAAGTATATGTTCAATTTATTAGTACACATTTGTTGTATCTGTGTGATTTGATTAATTGGGTTCTTTAAAAGAATTAAATTCCTTTCGGTCAATTACAATAATCTTGAAGTGTTATTTGGATCAATAAGAAGAATCTGATAATTAGGGTTGATTTTCTACCTCAAGTACGATCTATCAATCACATTCTTGCATGTGTATATGAGTTATAAACTCACACTCATATACCAAACAATCACTGATACATTTTGATTAAAATTCCGACGAAAGGTCATCGAAATTTTGACAAACTTTCATCGAAATTATTTCGTCAATTTTTTGACAAAATTTTAAACGTCGAAATTCTGACCCAGCATCGTTGGGTGGGTTAGAATTTTGACGTTTCAAATTTCGTCCAAAAATCGACGAAATAATTCCGATGAAAGGTCCTCAAAATTCTGATGAACTTTCATTGGAATTTTAGTCAAAATGTATCATTGAATTAAGGAACTTTCTAGATAGAAACCACTCATCTAAGACTTTCATTTCACTCCGTTTTACCCAAAAAAGCACTAGTCTTCCCCATTTCCCCATTTAGTTTTATCCATTTTATTTGACATCTATTAACTGAACATATTAGATTTTACCTTGATATTGCATATATAATTTATACCAAATTAGGATCACATCTTTCCACTATCAAATTTCCATTTGTGGATAATTTGGTCAAGTAGGAAGTATAATTCAAAATATGTGTCATTCATATAGGTGCACCCACCTAGGTTTAGCAAATCCTTAAGAGTAGAAGGTTCAACTCTATTGGTTGGCCTTGTTAGTTAGCCAATAACGTTGTGAGAGCTTGGCAACCTCTCGTGGTTCATTCAAACCAGCATTTTTGAGACCTAACAAATTGGCGACTCTACTGGGGACACTTGAGAGAAATCCGGTGGTAGACAACCTTTCCATATAGAGTCATTAAAAGAGAACCACAATTAAAATTAGAAAAATTGACTCCATTGGGTGAAATAATAACATCTTTTCTCACTTTTAGAAAAAGTGGGTGGTGACTCTGAATAAACAAAAGCATTGAGACTAATACAATAAGATACAAATCAGAAAGGAATTGACCTAGAGTTCAAACCATCCTAGTTTCTCACAACATGCAAGGAAGGAGATCTTTGTACAAGGATGGGGATGGTCCCAATGACAAAGTTAAGCGAACTTATAAAAAATGATCAGGGCAAGAAGGTATTCAATGACCTAGATCTAGCTGCAAAAAAATAGAATATCAAAACCACAGATGGAAACACACAACTTATACGAGGCATTAACAAATGAAAATAGCCCATCTAAAGAGCTTCACACTCCTGAAGAGAAAATAAATCCCTTCCATCGAATAAGCCATGATAAAGATGAAGAGTTCATGGCTGAATTTGAAGTTGAAAAGAGGAGAGAATTTAAATGTGATCAGAGAGCAACACTTTTTGAGGAAGGACTTGAATATGAAGTAGCATCTGAAGAAAATCATGAACTTATGACCCAAAATGAGACAGATGCACAATGGGAACGTATGAGGAAAGAAACAAAAAGGTATAGGGTAGAATTTGAGCAAAGGCTTTAGGGCATGAAAAAAATTGAGAAATTGAAGTTACAGAAGGCTCGGGTTAAAACATCAATGGCTGAATCACCCAAATATATGCCCCCTCATAAGAACAACAATATGAAGCCATCAAATTCTCCACAAGCCCACTGAAATCAGCCAATGAATCAATATAAAAACATAAACACTCCACCACAACACCAAAATATTCAGCCACTTCCTCATCAACAGTATGTACCCCCACAAGGTCAGCAATATGTGGCAAATACTAACCCATTGTACTAGCATTAGCATTACCAAAATCCCCCTCCACAATACAAAACCATGATTAGACAATTTGATCTTGCTGGATTTTAGATATACCCTTACCCTCTAGATAACAACTAGAGGAACCTAGTCCCTAAGTTCACAGGAAGTAACACAGTTACAACCGAGGAGCATCTGAGAAACTTTAAAGCAGTTATTCAAGACCTGGATATGCAATATGAGGATGTACAAATGATATTATTTATGATGTCACTGATTGAGTATGCTAGGGATTGGTTTAACAGTCTACCAACAACATCCATCTATTCCATCCATATATTTTGAGCAGTTTCTTCAGCAGTATGGGAATCAGTGTGTGTCAAATTTTGCTTTGCATGAGTTAGTAACTACCCAAAAACATCAAAACAAGTCAGCCTATGATTTTAACCAAAGTTTTGTTAAATTACATAATAAAATACCTCAGGTATCCAAGTTGGTCGATCCTGCTACATTAAGTATCTATTTGAAAGCCTTTGAACCCAAGACAAGATATGAATTGAGAAACAAAGATCTTAGGAATCTGGCTGAAGCTCAAAAGATAGCATTAACTATTGAAAATAATAGGAAAGCCACAGGGATGTTTTCTAAAAGGGAAAACCCCAAGGTTCCCCTATATGCTCCCCCAAACAAACAAGAGAGTACATATAGGAATGAAAGACCAAGGTTACATGACATACCCTATAATACAAACTGGAAGGATGGGAAGCCAGTAATTGATAGACCAAGAAATAAGGAAACACCGGATCCATTGAAAAGAAAAGGAGCATATATGGTAGATAAGAGTCCCTAGTGCCTAGTGTGTTATGCACCACATTCCCCAGAGCATTGTGTCACAGCTCAGTCAATACCTGAAGAAGATGCACTGGAAAATGATGGTGGTGAAGAACAGAATGTCTATTTAACTTCCCACACCATTGTTGCTTTGAAGCAGGAATATTCATCTTCAAAGGAGGAGGTATATGAGTATGATGTTGAAAATCAAAAATACAATATTCATATGGCAGAGCAACAGGTTTTTTCAGATCGTGAAGAAAGTGATAATGAGAAAAATCCCCCTATTGCATCATGTCAAACTAATAGGTACAGTGTGAGGAGACCAAGTGAAGAAGAGATTGAAAGGTTGACTATTGCAGCAGTGGAGGAAGCTAGAAACAAATATCGGTTGAGGAACATAACAATGAATAGAGATGAGGGTGTCCCAAGAGGAATATTTGTAAAAAATAAAAAAAGTATCAAATGAGATGTCAAAAAGGACAGATGATAAGTAACCGGACAAAAAAGAACAGAAGGGATCTCCTAAGGAGGAAAGTAAAGAAATCCCCATTGAGAAGAAAAAGCCAAATCAAACATGCAAAGAGGAAAAGGAAGAAGGCAAAGGAGAATTGTTAGAATCAAAGAAGGTGATCAAAATCGAAGGTACATCTTTTGATTTCATACAAACCTTATCTCAACTAAAAATATCTGTCCCATTACTCGAAATGATGAAAATTCAGGAATATAGGGAAGGAGCCATTCAATTAATGTCTAAAGGAAATCAAAATATAAGCCTTGAAAATAAGGAGACCCCCGTAACCACTGACAAGAAGAAGGAAATAAAAATCCTAGAAGCCTACTTGATGAATACACCACAGATTGACCCATTTTTTACCACCCTGCTCATAAGTGGCAAGTTAGTAAGAAATTTCGTGATAGATTCAGGTGCTTCCATGAATATCATGCCAGTAGGAGTAATGAAATAGCTTGGTATGTGGGTGGATGTAGAAGGAGGTAAATGTTATGTGATGGATAGCAGGCCTATTCTGGTTGTAGGAATAATAAAAAATGTGGAAGTAAGATTAGAAACTTATTCCCAAGCTACCTACAATATTGATATAATAGAAATTGAAACACCTCCTCAGTTTGGAATGCTCTTGTCAAGACAATGGACTGCAGTAGTAGGGGGTAATGCACAATTCGATTTATCATATGCCACTATACCAGTAAATGGTGAAGAGGTCAAGTTATATAGGGAGGCAAGAATGAATCAAATTGTTGAAGGTGTTCCCCAGGAACAACTTAATTTCTTTTGTGATGTAGATTTGGGGAGTTTTAGAGTGGAGTTATAACAACCTGAATTAGTAAACAAAGACCCAATTGATAAGCACATTTCTGAAAATCAGCAAGGGGTATGGAAAATGTGCTTTGATGGGGCATGCAGCCAAGAAGGTAATGGAGCCGGGGTAGTTTTCATATCTCCTAAAGGTACTACATTTAAATATTCATTTTTGTTGGCATTTGAATGTACAAACAATGTGGCGGAATATGAAGCTTTGTTGACCTGTTTGAATTTAGCTATTAGACACAAGATTAAACTCTTAACGGTTTTTGGAGACTCGGAGCTAGTTGTGTCTCAGATCAGATCAAAATATGTAGCAAAACATAAAAGGCTGAAACAATATAGGAATGCAATATGGGATACAATCAAACTATTTGATGCTTTCTCTATTGATTGGGTGGACAGATCAAAAAATATAATGGCAGACTTCCTAGCCAATGTAGCACTAAAACAAGATGGCATCATGTTGGCAGGAATATCCCAAGTTGAGTTCAAAACAAGACCTGTTGTACCTGACAATGTATATAGTTGGTAGGTTTTAATGATGACACCGATCTTTTAAAATTCCATCACTATATAGACCAATAGGAGGCTCAGGAAATTGATTTCAACTGTGGAAGAAATAAATGGACAACAAACAGTATTCAGAAATAAGGTCTTACAACTTAAGACTAATAAACCTCCCAAAGGGCTAGTAGCATTGGAAAGAGTATACAATGGAAATGATTGATCCCTTATGAAACAAACACCAGTCAAAAGGGAATATATTGAAAAAATAAACTTAGGGAATCAACTGGAACCAAGGAAATCATATATTGGGAAGAAAATAAGCTTGACTGTTTGAAGAATGCTGATTTCATTGTTAAGAAAATATAAACATGTGTTCACATGGTCTTATGAGGACCTCAAGGCATATAGGGAGTATTTATTTCAACATGAAATTCTATTGAAAACATATGCAAAGCCATTTAGATAGAAACAAAGTCCTATTAACCCCACATTGGAACCAAAAATGCAGGAGGAATCGGCAAAACTTAGAGATGGAGGTATCATTAAACCTGTCAGGAATTCAACATGGGTGTCAAACCTTGTTCCTGTTAGAAAGAAAAATGGAGATATCAGACTGCGTGTGGATTTCAAAAATTTGAATGTGGCATCCCTCAAAGATAACTACCCTCTACTTAACATGGAAGCTATACTGCATAAAGTAACCAGGTGTGAGTTGTTGTCTATGATGGATGGTTTTTCTGGTTATAATTAGGTTAAGGTCAGGGAATCTGAGCAGTACAAAATAGCTTTTACAACTCCATGGGGAACATATGTCTATGTGAGAATATATTTTGGTCTCATAAATGTGGGAGCAACCTTTCAAAGAGTTATGGACTTACCATTTGCAGACTTGATTAATACTATAATGGTGGTGTATCAAGATGACCTTACTGCTTACTCAAAAAGAGTTGAAGATCATGTAGAACATCTTGAAAAAATATTCATTAAAGCTTTAGAGTATGGCATTAGCTTGAACCCTAAGAAATATCATTTTGTTGTTATAGAGGGAAAACTCTTAGGACACATTGTGTCAAAAGAGGGAGTTATAATAGATCCTGAGAGAGTTGAGGCTATAGATAAGGTCCCTATCCCTAAAACTATAAAATCAATCCAATCATTTTTTGGGCAGATTAATTTTGTTAGGAGATTTGTATCTAACTTTCCTGAAATCATTAAGCCCATATCAAAAATGCTAAGGAAAGGACAAAAAATAGAATGGACTCCAGAAGCGTTGGAAGCTTTTATATCCATCAAAAAGGCCATTAAAGAAGCCCCTGTCCTTAAATCTCCTAATTTTTCAAAACCTTTTCAGATATTTTCATTTCCTTCCTTACACAATATATTTGTTGTTATGTTACAAAAAAATGAGGATGGTCATGAGCAGCCTGTGTCTTTCTTTAGTAAATCATTGCAAGGGTCAAAATTGAAATATGATATAATGGAGAAACAAGCCTTTGCATTAGTAAAAGCAACAAAAGGTTTTAGACCGTACCTAGTGGGAGCCAAAGTAATTGCTTATGTTCCTCACATATATGTTAAAGACATTTTAACATAGTTAGAAGTAATAGGAAAGAGTTGTAGGTGGATAAATAAGATACAAGAATTTGACATGAAAATATAAATTACCAAATTGGTAAGTGGCCATGGTTTGGCCAAATTAATGGCAGAAGCAAACATTGAAGCCAACCAAATTTGCAATGTGGAAGATGAAGGGAACACAATTGCAAGTATTGAACATACACCTTGGTATACAAACATTATGTATTACCTCTGAAACATGAAGTGCCCTAAAAATTTTAGTGATAACCAAAGAAGAAATTTGAAACTACAAGCATCTAAATATGTCTTCATAGAAGGTGATTTATTTTGGAAGAACAGGGATGGGATTTTACTGTTATGCCTAGATGAGTCACAAGCTAAACATGTTTTGCAATAAATGCATGAAGGAGTCTGTGGAGGTCATTATTCTGCAAAAACAACTACACATAAAATCCTCAGGCCAAGTTATTATTGGCCAAAATTCTTTAATGTTTCTTTTTCATATGCGAGGAAATGTGAGGCATGCTAGAAGTTTTCAGGCAAAATGAAATATTAGGGAGCTTTACCACTAAGGCCTATGTAGGTTGAAGCCCCTTTTCATCAATGGGGGATTGATTTTATTGGAGAGATACAGGAGAAATCAAGTGGAAGACACAAGTGGATACTGGTAGCCACTGATTACTTCACCAAATGGGTAGAAGCAATCCCAACCAAGCAGGCAACAAGTAAAGTTGTAATAATTTTTTTGATGGATAACATTATTAACAGGTTTGGTACACCATTAAGATTAATCACAAACAATGGGATGTGTTTCAAATCAGATGGGTTTAAGACCTTTTTCAATACATATGGTGTTATTATTTCTTATTCTACTCCTTACCACCCACAAGCTAATGGCTAGGCAGAATCTAGCAACCAAAACCTTCTAAAAATCATTAGGAGAATGCTAGGTGGAAGCAAAAAGACATACGATTCAAAATTGAAACTGGCTGTATGGGCTGATAGGATCACTGTCAAAAAGGCAATTGGAAAATCCTCATTTGAACTAGTATATGGAACACAAGATAGAATGCCTTTACAAAATATTTTACCAGTTTATAAATTTATTCTTCAAGAAGACATGGAGGTTCCTGAACCAATGGAAGAGAGAATGGAACAATAGTAGAGCTTGATGAAATGAGAAGACTAGCTCAAAACCAGAATATGAAGTTGCAAGCACAAATGAAGTATTTATTTGATAAAAGGGAAAAAGATAGAAAATTTGAAGAGAATGATCTAGTGCTAATGTGGAATGCTAGGTGCCAAGAGAAAGGAAAACATGGAAAATTTGAAGCTTTGTGGTTAGGACCTTTTGTTGTTGTTGGCAAGCGAGGAGAGGATTCTTATTATTTGAAAAATATGAGTGGTGAAGAACAAGAGTTGCATGTACATGGGAAATTTCTAAATAAATTTTTCTCTTGAGAATTACAGAGGATCAAGGGTTGCCAATGCATGGAAAACTCTTGAGAAAACCTCTCATAAACTTTCCATGCATAGTAGTATAGGAAATAAAGGGTACAGGAATTGCTAGTACATGGACAATCCTGACATTCCTTTCTTTAAATTTTTTCTCCATGTACAGTAGTATAGGGTCATCATCATCTCCACTTGTTTTCATTTCCTCATTCTCATTAATCCATAGCCCTGAAATAGATTGGTCTGCTCACCCAAGGATCTGGATCCTTGCAATGATCTCACAATCATTCATCCCTAGACGAAGGCACTGTTGGAACTATAAAAATTTGAAAATATCATTGACCATTTATACTCATTAATTTCCCAAAGAGGTTCATATTACAGACATTAAATTTCCTCAGATAGCATTTTCACCAAGGTCCGGGTTGAATTTTGTAATATAGCCCCATAAAATTCATCTGACATTAAATCTTTAACATTTGAAAAATATCAGCATAATTTGATGTAGGTCTCACCGATAATATTATACATCTCTTTCAGTATATCGACAAGAAATCAGTTGTGTCATACTGATGAGGACATATGTTGGGAACACACGGGTTCATAGTTTATGTTGATAGGACATTGGCTATCGGCATGATGGTGTAAGGTCATATCGAGCTAATCTTTTCCCACCGCTCGAAGCATAGTAACATGTATCGGCCAAACTAGAGTCATCAGAGTGAGGTCCCAAAAGATAACCCGAGACCATCACTGGTCTTGCCGATAAAGCAAAAAGATGATTTCTTGGTGAGATAAAGATGCCAAGGAGAGTTCAGGGAGTCTTATCGAATCCCCATGTTATACTGACAAGATTGAGTGTATGGAGATAAAAATTGTCAGAGGGACAATATATGTGGTTTTATCAAAGAAAAGGTGTATAAGTAAGATGAGTCTCAGTGGGGAGATCTAAGAGAGGTCATGATGAGTATTATTCTGTTGGTAGGATGATTACTTAGTTTCAGCAATTTAAGCTGATGAAGGGAATATCTCGATGTGACAAAGAACCTTCGGAGTGAAATGAAGAATCATTGGCCCGATTCGTTAAGTCTGGGAGATAGTTTGCTTTGGTGAAGGTCATGGCGATATAAAAAACTAAAATGGAAAACTATTGGGGAGACTTGTGATGTCGGGGGAACTACAAGATGTCTTAGCGGATGTGTGAACGTTGAACAGATGGATTGGCCAGAGATTTTAAATGTCTTGCCAATATGATACATGATGTGATAGCGAGAATTTCAAAAAACTTGCTTCATTCATGTCTCAGTGAAGACATTAATGGTGCCACAAAGCATAAAAGATTTTCCAAATCAAGGTCAGCTTAGTTGAAATCATTTTTTTGTAGAATTGGCAACAAAGGAGAGTAGAGGAATGGGAAAAACAATTGGGGCATTCATCTAACTTGGATTTTTAGGGAAAATACAATAAGTTCCTCATCCTCTAGAAATTGTAAATTTTGAAGAATGGAAGGCACTAGTTCAGAAAAGATAAAAGGAAGAAAACATGGGGAGGGTAGTCAACCAAAATGAAAAAAACAAAAAACTAAAATAGGACCAGAGGGCACCGAGCGAAAATTGAACCAAGATCTCATAGACCAGCTACCTGGTTCAGGACCTAAAGCTAGGCGCTTTGTACAACTTAAGGAAAAAGTAGATAAATTGGATGACAAATGTAAGTTCATAGCAGATGTTTGGACCCCAATTAGAGGATACGAATTGTTTAGTTTCCACTAACATAGAAGAAATCGCTTCGAGCTAGTATGTAACCTGTGGAGGCTTAATTTGGGAAAACTGGTGTGCCCTAATGTTTTTGTTGATGTCGAATTGTTGAAAATATTGGCTAGTCATTATAATCTAAAAAATAGGGCCATATGTGATTTATTTGGGAACTCGGTAATACATGTGTCTGAGAATACAATAAGTGAGGTCTTCAAGTTAGATGGAATTTGCAATGAAAATATTATAAGTGAGGAGCTCAAGAGTGAATTCAGAAGAATGGATACCAGGTATAAGGGCTAGAGGTTACCCCTGCACATAATTAGGTGTGTTGGAAAACTGAATCCAATGGAAGACAGTGAGGGACCACCATTTCATGTGGATCTCTTCGAACCCTACATAAAGTCCACTTATTTTTTAGTGGGATAGGTATTGGGGATGGAGGTCCCAGAGCATATGACAATTGTACCTATGGTGATTGTTGTAGATGTTCAATATCACAACTCCAAGTCTTTTGATTATGCTTCACATGTGTTTAAAGAGCTTGAAGTTCGGTTGATGGCAATAATAATTGGAGCCTATGTCCTGTATCTAAGAAATTATTCATTATTTATGCACTTGGTTCTATATTTCGGACATGAATTAGGGTTGTGGCCCAAGGAACTGATAATTTCGCAATTAGATAAAGAAGGCAAGACATTGCCTATTCAGTTATGGACTGTTGTTTAGGACAATAGGTTTGCTAATTCTAGTTTTTTGCATTTTGAAGAATATTTTGTAAAGCCATTGTACAAGTTTTATAATCATCCTTGTGACTATTCCTTGTCTGATGAAATAAAGAGGTTTCTCAGGCCTTAGGATTTTAATGGACCAATCAGCCACAACTGGGGGGATTGGTATTGTTTAGAAAATGCCACCATGGTTAGGGTTTATGGCTTTGAAAGTACTCCATTTATTTTTCCCAGGACAGTTCCAGATAGGGTTGCATACTTAGAGATTGTTAGGAAAATGGATTTCTCCAGTGTCATGAACTTAAGCTCTTATGGGAAGAAATTTTTTATGCCAAGTAATCTATTTTTTGGTGATTTTACTATGGTAGCAAAGGAGGGATACAATTTAATTCTTGATAAGTTATTACATTATAACATGAGGAAAGTGCCATCAAGGAAAAACTTTGATCCAGAGGGATATATTCATTCTGCTAGATAGAGGATAAACTTTGGAGGGTATCAACATTTGTCCTATCTGTTTGATGACATAATTAGAAACTTGGAAGCATAAGAAGCATAAATGGTAATTGAGAAACATGATCAAGAATTGTTATATGCTGAGCTGTTTTCTTCTAGTGAAGAAGTATTAGATGCTAATAGGCCACAAGGTCCATCTAGAAAGGTATCAAGGAAATGAACTCAGGATTACACATATTCTTCCAGAAAGATAAATATTGAGGAAACTATGGATATGGATACAAGACATGAAGAATATAGATCTTTTATAGCAGATGATGAATTTGTGAAAACCTCATAATTCAAAACATTTTTATACAAACAAAAGGGAAAAGAAATAAGAGGACTGGTTGACAATGTCACACCAGGAAATGAGGAGGAGTTGTTAAAAAAATTGAGCGATGATGTGGAGAAAGAGATAACAAGAATGACCCCTGAGAAAGGGAGAGAAATGTTGGAAAAGGCTGGTGTCATGATTTTCCCAGGGCTAGATCTCAATTCCGAATTGGCTTTTGATAGTTTCCTGAAAGACAACAATGCTACACATAAGCTTAGCATAGAAAAGGTGGCAGAAGTATATACAGGATCAAAATGCAATCCTGATGAAGAGACATTGATGATTTGGGCTTTATATCCCCCTCATAAGAAGTCAGTTGTCATTGATACTGAGAAGGCATTTGGACATGTCATGACTTTGAAGGCTGGAGAGGCTGATCCAGTTGCAACTACAAACATTGGGATCAATATAGCAAAATTAAATAAAGCCCAAATACAAGCATTGATCAGAGAGAGAGAAATGTACATAACCAATAGTGAGAGAATACTGAGAGAAAATGAACGTGTAAAGGACTTGGTAGGTGCTGCAATGGGGCCAACAAAGATGCTCACCCAAGGTGAAAGTTCACAGGTGAAGGAACATTGGGAAGGATCAAGTGCATACTCTCAAGGGAAAATGGACACACTTGCAGCAATAATCAAAAGGAGGTAGGTCATTTTAACCACTTAGTTAAATAATCTTTTGGGAAAACATTCACAATATGTTGATGCAATAAAAGAACATAGAAGAGTGGATGGTAGAATGCAAGAGAAAATTGAGGAAATAAAACAAAAGGATACTCCTAATAATACAAGGATTGAAAATGCTAATCATATCATGGATAAACACAAAGGATTCTTTGAGGAGTTATAAGAGGATGCACAAGAATTGATAGAATCTGCTGAGAAAATATTGACTAGGTTCTATGATGATGAAGGAGAATTAAAAGAAGAGCGAATGTGAATTAATACTCCAAGAGATGTTGAAGACACCCACAGTGAAAGATATAGCGCTAGATGAAGCATGTGAGTAGAACGAACGAATGGTGATGATGGAGATCGTGATCCGTGATGCATTAAGAGATACAAATACGCATGAGCACCGAGACTACATAGATCACATGTCTGGAGTTCACTTATGGCTTAATAGAGCTTAGTTAATGCTAATCTTGTTAGTGTTTTATGCTTTAAACATTTTTTGAAAGGACACGTCTTTCCACCCGCTAATGTATAAATATCCGTTGTTTACATAACACGGAGGAGGATTTTTTTTTTGTTGGAAAAATAGAAGATAGGTACTAGAAGATAATATTTTAAGAATTTTCACATTAAAGAAGACTATGTTTCATTTATAAGATCTGAGGAAGATAATGAAAGACCTTTGATGTTCTGGTTTCATTCTAGTATCAGTTGTTTGTTGAAATTCTGCAACTGTTTGATTGTCTCCAATTTGGTGTTTCTTGATTGTTTAAATTGAAGTATCAAGTATATGTTCAATTTATCAGTATGCATTTGTTGTATGTGTGTGGTTTGATTAATTGGGTTCTTTAAAAGAATTAAATTCCTTTTGGTCAATTACAGTAATCTTGAAGTGTTATTTGGATCAATAAGAAGAATTAGATAATTAGGGTTGATTTTCTGCCTCAAGTAGGGTCTATCAATCACATTCTTGCATGTTTATACTAGTTATAAAATCACATTCATATACCAAACAATTAAGGAACTTTCTAGATAGAAACCACTCATCTAAGACTTTCATTTGACTCCGTTTTACCCAACAAGGCATTAGTCTTCCCCATTTCACCATTTAGTTTATCCATTTTATTTGACATCTGTTAACTGAACATATTAGATTTTACCTTGATATTGCATATACAATTTATACCAAATTAGGATCACATCTTTCCACTATAAAACTTCCATTTGTGGATTGTTTGGTCAAGTAGGAAGCATAATTCAAAATCTGTGTCATTCATATAGGTGCACCCGCCTAGGTTTAGCAGAGCCTTAAGAGTAGAAGGTTCAACTATATTGGTTAGCCTTGTTAGTTAGCCAATAATGTTGTGAGAGCTTGTAAACCTCTTGTGGTTCATTCAAACCAGCATTTTTGAGACCTAACATGTGGTAAGAAGGAGAATCAGTAGTCAAAACCATGAGCCACATCCAAACAATTTTTTGGATACAACCCAAACATAGTTTTTTCATAAAGTTCTAGAGGATTATCCTAAAATTTAAAAATTTAAAAAATATTTTGAAATGATTAATCTTTTTTATGTCAAGATAAATCATACATGCACTACTTGTTGTAGAATACATATTGAATTTTCTAACCATTTTGATGTTTACATTATATACGTTTAGATTAGAAATCTAACAATGTTTTGTAGGATTATGTCATACATGCCCCACAAACATCGTCAAGAGACTTCTTATAAAAAAACTTATGTGAAAGAGAGGAAGGCCAAATATTCTATATGAAACTATGCTTGGATGGCAGATGTCAACATTGTGGTGGCTTGCAATGTATGCCAATATGTGAACATATGGAAAGAAGACATGTGATTCAAAAGGAACTAGTAGAGTTCAAAAAGTATAAAATAGTGTCCTACAGTACAAAAGGTGGTAATCAAGAAAAAAGGTGTGATTTTGATATTCAAAAGATTCCAATGTATCAGCTTATGTCTACATTTTTCGACAGTATAGTGTATGATTATGCAAGGTGTAGTGTAGGAAAATGCATACCCCTACATGTTTCACACTTGTTTGGGCCCTCCTTGCTATATTTATCTTTCTTTATGTCTTAATTGTTCCTATTTTGCATCCACAAGCCTAATAAACCACATCTCATTCTAGCCAATCCTAAGAATCATCAAGGGGAAAATCAGCATTTAATGATTCTATATGTGTGTCCCTAATTTTTGGGTCAAGACTAAAATGCCACCTAGGGCGTCTTAGTTCCCCAAGGGTCTTGGGACCTTGATTTTGAATATACCTGAAAAGGTCCTTTTTGGAGTTGGTGCCCTGAGATTTAAGCCTTGGGATTAAGATGCCACCTAGGGTGTCTTAGTCCTCCTTTCCTTATTTTTTGGATTTAATTTCAAGTTCTAGCAGGATTTAGCCTCATTTCATTAATGTTTTCCTATGTCGACATGGGGTGATGTAAATTTGGGATATTAAGCATAGATAAGTATAAATACAAGGTTCCTTCTTTCATTTTTCTCCTAGCAAAATATCTAAGAATCCAAGCATCCAGTTATTCACTCAAGAGAATTCAAGAGTATTTCTTCAAGCATTTGGAGCCATCATCAAAATTCAAGCATCATATCAAAGGAGATTCTTTCATCATGTGTATCTTTGTGCTAACATGTGTGATGTAGGGTTTTGATTTAAGCAAGCAATTTAAGAAAGATCTATCAAAGAATTCCATTGATTCAAGATCTACATTCAAGCTAGCCATTTCACACAATGTTGTAGACTTTACAACAAGGGTTTGGTGAGTTGTAACATTGCATTTTTCATTTCCCTTCATTATTCTATTTCATTTCAAGGTTTAATTACCAACAAGTGGTTTGACCAAGGCAAGACCCCATTCACTAACATTCAACAGGTTCTCCCTATCTTGTATGATTGTGATTTCAAATTTTGGTTGAAGACTTGAAGATCATTTGGAGTGCAAGATTGCAGAGCTGCAAAGTTGCATCACAAAGTTGTCATCTTCATAGAAACTCACCTACAAGTCAAATCCAAAAGTCTTAGAACCTAATATCTAAGAGGAATTAAGTGCAAAACTTGGGGATCAGGATCACATTCGAAGTTTTTAGAAATTTAGAAAGGGACTAATATGCCACCTAGGGCATCTTAGTCCTTCCAGGGTATTTTTTAGAGATTCTTTGAGATTCTGTTTTGAGATCTGAAGATTCCACATCTTCCCCAAAATTGTAGTGGGACTAAGACAATAGTTTGGGCATCTTTGTCCTCCCTGGAATATTTGGATAACTTATTTGTATTTCTAGAATCCTCACAACATCTCCAAACTTCCCAAGTACACACATCCTATCTTATTGTTACATAATTTCATCATTTGCATCCTTCATTTAGCTTGCATAACTAGGTTTTGTAGGTTGAATGCTTATTTGTCTTTCCAAGCATTTGCTTCATAGTGAACCCCTAAAAATCCTAAAATAACCCCCTTCCTTGGTCCTCCTAATTGAGAATTAACTCACCTTGTGGGGTTGATGGTCAATCCAATCAGGGTTCTTAGGACATATTTTAATGATTTGTTGGAGAAAGAGTGACATTGTATGTCCCCATCTTTACCCAATCATTTTGGTGAACCCGACCTTGTTGAGCATTCATTTTATAATTTGGAGTCCATTAAATTCTTAGATCTAGATTGCATCTTGCATTATTGAAAGTGCATCTAGGGTTTCTTGCATATTGCATTAGTCAATTTGCATCTAGGGTTTCTCATATTTGCATTATTGAAAGTGCATATGTAAAGAGTGAAACTCTTGAATTCCAAACATCGACAATTCCTTAAATAAATTCATTTATATTCCAAAGAAAGTCAAAACTCCATTAATTAGATTACATTAAATCAAAAAGATTCCAAAATATCGACTTAAAGTCTACAACAAGATTCATAATACTTCCAATTACATTCAAATATATGTCATCTTACATGATATTTAATAATACAAAAATAATTGTAAAAGAAATTTATGATTCAAGACTTAGGCATTATGTCGCCTTTAGTTCTACAACAATCATACAAGAAATAAATATAATACATATATGAAGAAATCTTCATCTGATCTACAATCCAATAGCATATCTTCAAACATGAAGATGAGAACAAGGATCAGGTGCTTTTTCCGGCCAACGTCGAAGCTTACGCTTCCCCAGAACTCCTTAGTCATTCAAAGAATACCCGACCTTGCATGAATCGCTTAGCAAAAAGAAGTTGACAAGCAGGATGCAATCTAATGCGTGCCTAGTATAACTAGTAAATCCACAAGCATTTTCATTTTTCTAATTCATTTAAGAAACAAGCAAGTTCGATACTAGGATATGGTAGAGAGTTATTGACATTTCATCTATTTCAATGGTTCTTAAGTTACTTGGCCAAGTAAAATGTCATGCATGACAAATAATAGTAGTTTTGGAGAAGCAAAACTATGCTCTCTAATAACCCATATTCGGCACGTGTCCCGGAAGGTAACTTTCCAAACACATTTCATGCACATTCATTTATCAAGCATGCATGGTTCCATTCAAATTAAAATTATCTTTCACAAACATCTTAACTGCACTTTTATTTTCAAGAAAACATGGTTTTTAATACAATAATCTCACAGATTTTAAATCACAAATAACATTATGTTCATATTTGAAATAAATAAAAGAAGGTGGATCTCAAGTATGTAACTAAGTACATATAAAACCAGAATAAATGAGCACACATTCTTTTGGTTCATTTACTCATGAAATTTAACTACTCTTCAATATAACCCTCTTCTGATTCATTTAATTTTCAAGTAATTATACCTTACATTATTTTCTTTCTTTTTTGGTTTTCATATTTCCTTAAAATCTTATCTTTTTAGAATACATAAACACCTTACATTTACTTTTGTTTCGAGGCAACTTAATATCAATCCTAAAGATTTGTCAACTTTCACTCAATTTTTCAAGCATATTTAAATACACAAAAGTTATTTAATCTTATCCTTTTAAAAAAATTATTTAAACCAAGAACATTCAGCTGTTTAATTCTGTAATAATTTCACTATCTTTTATGTTCTTTTTGTTTTGAAAATTTCATCTCTGACAGTTTTGATTTTTCTGAAGCATTTCTAAATCTAAAACTTTATGATTTTTGTGTGATTCTTTAATAAATACATAAATAAATCTTAATCATAGTGTTTTCTATTTGAATCTTTTAAATATACTAAAACAAAATTCTCTAACAAAGAAATCTACAGTATCTTTATAGTTTTCTGTTTCAAGATTGTTCTTTTATCTACATTAAAAATATAGTCTGGTGTTTTAACTTTCTACTAAATTTGATAAAAACAGTGATATTTTTTTTGTTCAAGTTAAAATATATGAATAATAGAAAATGGTTAAACTCAAGCATATTAATATTATGAATTTGGTAGATAATGTTCTCATTGAATCTACTTGACAATTTTTTGTTGCTTTGTGTCCTCTGAATCTAGCAATGAATATTTGTCTTTCTGTTAATTTTCTCCTGTTGTTCCTTCTTTCTCTCTACCCTCTGTCTAATTTCCTCTTGTTGTTCTTTCCTCTGCCCGCGCACTTCGAAATGCTCTTTTTCTTCTTGTGCTCCATCCACTATCCCCTTCCTTCTCTATCTTCCATGTTGGTTGCACTCTCTCTCCTTCCACTTGCACATGGGTGTCAAGCAAAATCAAACTAATCTAAAAACAAAACTATTTTTAGCCTAGCTCCCTAGCTGCACCTTTCCTCTACTCCCTATCACATATGAGGAAGAGTTTATCATGCATGAGGAAGAGTTCTCTTCCTATGATTGTGCCCTCTTCTCCCTCCTTCTTCCAGCCTATGCGCATCACCTTCTCTCCCTTCTCAATCATGCATGATGGGGAGAGATTGTTGTTTTCTCCATCTCTTTTTTTGTTCTGAAAACTACTCCCTCTCCTAGCCGCGCATGGGAGATATATCTTTGTCCTCTCATCCACACATGTATATCATATGGTATATCATCCCCATCCAATAAAAGAACTCTAATTTTTACCTTTCAAATGAATTTTCTCCCTTTTTTTATGGCACATGGGGATCAGTAGTCTAAAACAAAAGTAACTCTCCCTCTTTTGAACGGATGGTGGAGTTCAATAATATCAAATCCCCTATCGGTGCTTGATCTCCAAAAAATGGTCATAGCTCCAAGTTTCTCCATGATTGCATGTGAAATTTTATTGAGTTGTAATCATTTTTCCAATAGTTAACTATTGTTCTCAATTCAATTCCAATTTCAAACATATTGTTGTTTTCTTATTTTCATTAAACAACTAAATTTAATACCTATTTCTTTAAACATATATTCATTATATGGATATTCTAATAATTTATAAATAAAAATAATTATTATTTCAACTAAAAATCAAAGATTTACATAAAGAATTAATTATTTAAATAAAAATCAATCTATCCATTTCAAAAAAACATATTCATTTTCACATATATTTGAGAAATCAGATAAACTTAATTAAATTTTCCAAATAGTATTCATCACAAAAATACATTAATAAATACTAAGTGGTGTGTGATATTCCACCATCCTTATTAATGTCTCATGGCTAAAATGACTCTACTTGATCAATGTTCTTGCCTTCATTCTCCTTCACCTATTCTTGCGTTCACTTGCACTCAAATTCTTATCAGCAATGACAAACCCCGAATTTCACAATAATGAATTTCAAATCATTTCATTTGCATTTAAATTTCAATTTCACTTTCAATTTCAATTTTAAATAATCATCTAACATAAACATGCAAATCTCATGATTAATAATTGCATTTAAATAAATTACAAAAATTAGTACGTGATAGCATATAGGTTACATTTTTACTTTTTTGAATCATTTCATATCATTGAAAAACTAAAAAGTGCATTGTTAATCATTCCAATTTCATTTAGAAACATTTTTATTTCATTGAAAATTTAAAAAAGTGCATTCAACTTTGCATTCAATTGCTTGTGACAAGTTAATTTTCCTTGCATCTATTTGCATAGTTCTATGTTTCCAAACATCATATCCCTGAATAGGTAACCTGTAAACATTGTAGAAAACTCATAATTTTTTGTTTTTCTATCAAAAACATTTGCTAGGACTAAAACACCCTCACTAGTGTCTTACTCTCTCTTAGGGTTTTTTGTTCAGAATCCTATATTTGTTGTTTGATATCCTTTTTAGTCCTTGGAACTCTAGAATCTCATCAAGAGGACCAAGACGCCCTTCTTGGTGTCTTATTACTTGTTTACTTTGACTTTCTAGTTTTCAGGGTTTCCAAGTGCTTTTCTATGCTTCTGTTGGTTGCTTTAGGTTTTCTATTACAATTTATAGAATTGTTTTTATTCCAATTTATTTCATTTCAAGTGTATTTTTTCAATCTTGCATCATGGATATGTGCTTCAATTTTTTTTGGATGTCCTTGAAATCTTTGGTAGATGTCTCAAATTGTGCATTTTTTAATGATCCTAATGATATTGAGCACACTCATGCTCAATCAAATCCTAATGTATGTCCTCCTCGTGATGTTGACATGATTGGAGAAGATGATGATAGCATGCATGTGTTCCTCAATGACTTCCTTAACAACCTTGAAGATAATGTATCCTTTTATCCATCCATGAAACAACCAAATCCCCCTACAATACCATCTCTTGAGATGTTTGTTTACTTACATCCTGAAACTAAAACAAAAGTTGAACCTAAGTTCCCTACAATAGGTGAACTTAGTTCCTCTAAAAAAACAAATACTCAACCATCCTATGATAACAAACTAACAAACACTCCCATCAATCTCAAAGAAACATATGGAAAAGGCTTCACAATCTTATGTAAACAAGGATGTTACACAACAAGTGAACATGCAATTCACCAACTCCTAGAAAAAATTCCAACTAATGAAAACACAAAGGGGTTAGGATATCAAGATCCCTCTCATAACAGAAATCCTCCTAGAGAATATTTAAGGCTTCGTAGTGATGGTACATTGATCTTTGATTCAGCTCCTGTTATGAATGTCCATCTTCCTAAAGAAAAACCAATGACACAACTATGGAAAAGATGATAGAATCACCTTAGGTCATCCTCCTCAACCTTCAACTAGATAAATTGGTGAATCTAATAGGAAAAAAGAACCTTACATTCTCTCACATACCCAAATAAAAATCGAACAACAACTGAAACATCTTATAGACATAGGTCATCTTAAACTCCCACCTCGCACTAGAAGAAAATTCCCTAAAGATAATGTGAAGTATTGTACATATCATAGGATTATTGGGTACCTTATTGACGAGTGTTGAACTATAATAACAATCCTTCAACAATTTGACATTAAAGAAATAATCCCTTAAAATGGTACCCCTTATCATGTAACTGTAGACACCGAAAATTGGTCTAGGCCTGCAAGTGCTACTTTCGACATAATTTTCTAATGTCCATGGTCATGATTAAATAATGTTAATTATTTAATTACTTCCTAAAAATATATTTCCTCTATTAATTAAATAACCTTTTAATTATTTAATTAATTCATTATGACCCCTTATTCAACTTGATTAATTAAATAAATCATATTTATTTAATTATGTCGCTAACTAATTAATTCTCCTTTCTTAATTAAATAATTTATTATTTAATTACCCCTTTGTCATATTTCAACTATAATTAAATATGTATAATTAAATTATTCAATTAATCCTTTTCAATAGTCAATTAAATAAATTACATTATTTATTTAATTAATTCATTTCAATTTCAAATGTTGAATTAAATTAACATTTAATTCATAATTAATTGTTTCTATCACATTCTTCTATCGTCCAGTTATCTAATCATTCACTCACCTTCTGACTCAAGATCTATTTAAATTTGTCAGTTATCTCCAGATTCGATATCTAATCGTCTGTATGAGGAGACTCTCTATCACAACCAGTCAGTTAACTAGTTCTAACTCATATGCATGAATGTGTTTATTAATTAAATATCTTTATTTAATTAATTTATTCATGTATGTATTCGAACAGATTATTCTTTGAGTTACTTTTTCTTTTTCATTCAAATTCTATTTCTTCTATTTTCGAAGACTCTCAACTAAAGATTAAATTGTTTATTTAATCTTGAACTCGTGTTCTTTCTATTTTTGAATAGTCTTGACACTAGATTAAGTTATTGTTCTAATTTAATCTTTAACCTCCACAATTTCCTAACTCACATTCTAACTGACACATAAATCACATCACATGGCATTCATCAATCTTGATCATTGAACTCTCTTTCGAATATGAACCGATCATTCGAAAACCCAAAATATAAAAATTGACCTATCATTATCATTATTCCTCCTCCCGAAATCAATACTTTTAAGAAGAACCTATTATCTTCGATATTTTTCTTAGACAATACATCCAAGTTACCCTTGCATCAATACTGAAAATCTAGGGGCAAGAATACTGAGACAACAAAATGGAGAAGGACAATCAAGATAATTTAAAGAAGTGGATGCATATTCAGTGAGACTATTCTAGTTATAGTTTTAATTGTTTTATTCATTTTCACTCATTCTTAGTTGTTTGATTTAGATTAATATTTGTTAGATTAGATTTAATCATCTATTTGTGAAGATTCCCATTTATTCTACGTTACACTTGGTGAACCTGATGTGAATCATGCTTCAAATTTCATGACATCTTTTCGTTTTTCCATTTTTTGTTTTGCAAGAATCATACAAAAAACCACAATCGATTGAAGAAACGACACATTTGATCTTGTGAGCCGCATTACATTCCATGATGCATATGACAACATGAACCACATCTGCAACATTCTGCACCACATCTGACTATCAACATCACACCGTATCCAACTGTCAACTCTATAGCACATCCGACTGTCAGCATCGCACCGCATCTGTAAGTTTAAAAGCCGCATCTTCCTGGTAAAATTTCTTTTCTTTTTTTATTAACTTTCGTATTTTTGCAATTTGATTTTTAGTTTTTGTCTTGTTTTGTTGTCGTTTATGCTTTGATTGTAGCTATGTTTAGGGGGATAACCTAGTTTTTGTAGGATGAAGCATAGAAGACCAAAATAAAAACCAAAAATATGTTCTTTTCTATAGGACGAAAGCTAAAGACACAAAGGAAATTACTAAATAGTTCCATGCAGGACCCTATGAAGACACTGATTTGTTTATTTTATTTTAAAATATTTCGTGTTTGGTAGTTAAAAAATTGTCATTTGAGTTTAAAAATTAACCAATGTTTTTCATGTTTGTTCATGTTAGTTTAGAACCCCACAATTTGGTATATCGAAGCATCCTCTCCCCTTGTGCAATCATGTGATCCTGGGTGTAAGAGAAATAGTTACTAACTCTATAACTTGGGCCTGTCTTGGTGGAAAAAAGTACTCACCCCAAGATGACTCAGACTGGTAACATGATTTAGCCACCGACTTCCACCTGGTATATAAAAGTGGATTTTTGGGGGAAACCCTAGAAATCACACTCACTGTTCCGATGAGAAGGGAAGAAATGGTCTCTCACCATTCTGGATGGTGCCCCATGAACATAATGCCCTTACTAAAAGCCATGTTGTAGTTTTGCCAAAATCCTTTCTATTTGCTGGTGCAACTGGTTCAAACTTATGAAGTTGTCTTACATATTTACATTTCATGTGTGGAGATGAGATGTATGCCATCGGGGTTTCATGGGTACAGTAGCTTGGCTGCCCCGTATATGTGAGTGTCATGGAGGGGAGCTAGTGGGGTCAAGCTACTAGTCATCCACCTTGAATATGCGTAGCTAGATTTATCCAAGTAAGAACTCACTAAATATTGTTCAACACATCCTAGGGTGTAATTTTTCTTTGGTTTTAATAGATCCATCACATCAAACTAAAAACACATTGTACTATGTGCTTGTTTTTGCTATATTCATCAAAAAACTTGATCATCATATAGAGTCAGTCGAAACATCATCTTCAAAAAATTGCAACTATCAAACAAAGTCACAACTGTCATTTTTAGAACTACATCTGTGTTAGAGAGTTGCAACTATTAAGCTAAACACTGCATGTGTTTGTCAATAGTTTTTAGTTTTTTTACAGTCTAGTTTATGAGCTACAACTGTTATTTTTGAGTTGCATGTGTATCTGCGAGTTGCAACTATCAAACAAAAAGCCGCAAGTGTCTGTCAACAGTTTTAGATTCACAAAGTCCATATTCTGAGTCACATATGATAAAATGAGTCACATCTTCCATACAATAAACCACATCTACCATACATTTGGAACCTATTTTAGTCAAATCACCGCATGTACAACTTAAACCGTATCTGTCAAAAATATCAATGCATCTGATAGGTAAACTACATTTGACTGTCAACAGAAAACTTTGAAAATTGCAAATTGAGTCCGAAAGCATAACTGTCTTTTTTGCTTCTATTTCTAAAGATCAACCTTGGACAGAAACTGGAAAAAAGTTGCTCAAAAACCTTGCATTATTAGGTGTCATATACATCTTGGTCAGAGTCATCCTAGGTTACAAGCATTTAAACACTTCCTAGGAAATTGCATATCGTAGAATAGAATAACTTTCCTCATCATTGGATACGTTCATGCTCTGATTTGTCACTATCATTGAACCTAGTCACTATTGTCCTATTTGTGAATCTTTCCAGCTCAACAGTCTAGTTTGGGAAATTCACCTTGTCAACTATCTTTGTCCTACAATCAGGTTCCTTGTTCAACTCAAATCATTGCTTGGATTTATTCTATAGGTGGTAGGTTATACCCATCTTAGAATCATTTACTGTCATAGTCAACTTGAGATTTTGCATATTGCCCATCCTAGCATACGTCATCTTAGTATATGTCATTTTAGAAATCTTTATCAACATCCTTTATTTTTAGAAAATCCAAAAAACATAGAAATAGGAAATATCGGTTTTTAGACATGGTTTGTATTACCACATTTTGAGAAAATTTTCATGGTTGAAACAAGGTCTAAAAATAAACAGAAATAAATGTCAGACCCTAATGAATTTTTCAATCCTTTCAAAAATCAACCATCAAGAAAAGAGAGACGACATAAATTTTTTCTTGAAAAACACGTCACTAGAGACACACATGGACAAATTTATGTTGAAGGCATAGATGCCACTGTACAAGATCCTGAATTTGCATCCTTTATGGATGAATGTTTGGAAAATGATGCCCAATGATATCTAGAAAATTTTCTAGTAGAAGGTGCGACACTACCACCAAGATTTGATATTCATACTTTGAAAACACTGTCTACTCAACCAACGCAAACCATAACATCAAGTTTTTCTATTCCTCAAATTACTATAGTGATACCAACTGGCATACCTACTCAAACATCATCAATTGTAAGTACAATCCCTTTCAACGTAACACAAGGTTTACAATTTACTGTGGGAGGAACTTCATCAAACCCCTTTGGCACAAACACTACTGGTAAGAGATCCAAATTTGGCATGAATATTCCTATACCAAATCAGAACATTCAAACAGGAAAAATTCCTATACCAAATCAGAACATTCAGACAAGAAATGTTTCTACACCAAGTCGGAACATTCAAACAGGATATATACCCTCACCAAATCACAATCCATCATAGAACACGACATTTTAGAACACCTACATTGATCCAAACAACACAAACAACATGTCCTTGACACAAGTATATGTTCTCCAAAACCAAATGCTTCAACAACAGATGGACAACATGTCTATGTTAGGAAAACAAACTATCTCAGTGCAAGATCTATGTCCATGTCCTTATGACAAAGCGCTATACATGACACCCTTCCCACATGGATACATTATACCAAATTTTCCTAAGTATAATGGGAGGAAGAATCCTTTAGAACACATTAGAGAATTCTCAACAACATGCATGGACATATCATATGACCCCACATACTTGATGAGACTATTTCCTTGAACCCTTGTTGGGATAGCACTAGAATGGTTCTCTAAATTACCATATGGCATACTATCCTGGGGTGAATTAGCTAATAATTTCATCGAACACTTTGCCTTTAACATAGAAAATGAAGTAACAATAGCTAAATTGTGTTAGACAACACAAGAATAAGGTGAAACTTTCACCACTTTCTTCCAGAGATGGAGAAGTCTAGCTAGCAGATGTCCAGTTCAAATACTAGAAAAGAAAAAAGTCACGATATTCCTTGAAAATATCAATCCAAAACTAAGAGGTGGCTTAAGGGTACATTGTTGTACATCATTCCTAGACTTGGTACAAAAAGGCATCATCCTTGAAAAAGGCCTTATTGACAAAGGAGAAATAAAAGTACTAGGTAGAAACCCAGTTGTTCAACATCAAAATGGTCCCAATGATAGAAACAAGTTCTGGTCTAGAAACAAGAATGTTGCAAATGACAGCATTATTGATGCTAAAACCATACATACAGGACCAGTTATCACACTTAGAGGTTACAACCCCAATCAAGACATGATGAATAGTCCAGATCAAACAGAAAATTTTGTCCAAAATTCACAACAACAACGACCACAAAGGACATTTACTAAACATTAATTTACTCCTTTAGGGCAACCAATCAAGACAATTTTCAAAGAGTTGATTAAACATGATCTCATAAAACCATTAGAACCAAGAGAATATGATCCTAGATAGTTTAAACCTTCATGGTGGGATGATAACACCTATTATGAATACCATCGAACAAAAGGACACAACCTACAACAATGTTGACAACTAAACAATATTATAGAAGACTTTATTGAAAATGGAACCATAGAGGTCAATGGGAAAAAAAATACCAAGAACAGTGATCATAAGGTCTTCACAGACCCGTTACATGACCACATGAAAGGAAAGAACTCCAGTTCGGGAACCAAAAATACTCCATCAGCCAATTATGCCCATACCAAGTATGACTATGGTAAAGGAAAGATCATAAATCACCTCTGAGATGCAAATGAAAACGTCCATACCATCACCATTAAGAAGCATCCTGAATGTGTTGTAAACACATGTAGAACTAAGATAACTCTTCCAGGTCCTTCTTGTAAGCCATCTACACAATCATCCAAGTCTAAGTATAATCTCATTGATCAACTGAGCAAAACCATAGCAAAGATATCTATTTTGGAATTGTTGACTTTATTACCTGATCATCAAGCCATTCTCGACAAAGCTTTACAAAGCATGACTATTCCTATAGACTTAGACATCAATCGTTTTGAAGAAACAGTGGGATATTTAACCAACTCCCATCAGGCCACATTTTTCCAATAGGATTATTCAACAGAAAAGACTGATCATAATGACCCATTACATCTTGAAGTCCTAGTCCATCAAACCAAAGTTAGATGATTCTTGGTAGATGGAGCAACAAGTTTGAACTTGTGTACCCTAAAATTGGTTAAGGCATTAGGATTCTCAAAAGAATGTGTAGACACCTCTAAGAGTATAGTCATCAATGCTTACAATGATGAGGAAAGATCATCCAAAGGAGTTGTTACACTCCCTATTAGAATTGGCCCAGCAGTTATGAACACCAACTTTCAAGTCTTGGATCTCACCCTTCCGTATAACCTATTGTTAGGTAGACCTTGGATACATGCAATGAAAGTTGTACCTTCCACATATCACCAATGTATTGAATTCCCATATAATGGCACCGATATCACGATTGATGGTGATCCAGATCCTTTTCAATATTGTATAGGCCTAAGGGAAATTCCACAATGACAAGTACCAGTTAATCAAGAAGCTTCATCATCCATTTTATCCCTATACATTGATCCATTACATCTTACCAAGTCCATTTCATTCAAACCACCATCATCCACTCCTAAGGTCAAGATCCAAGACAAGGGATGTGGAGAATATCACATGAAGGCATCCTAATATGTCATTCAGCTGGTTCCACCTAAGGCATATGGTCTACCCATTCTAGATAGAAGAAAATCTATAGTCACATTTCATGTTCCCCTACAATGAAATTGACCAAATGGGGAGAGTTAAGTGAAGAAATTATGGATCAAGGTGATATTACCTCCTAGTTATACCAGGAAGACAATGAATACCCCTCACCATCTAGTCAAGTAGCTAAGGATCAATATGGAAAAAAATTTAAGATAATGCAAAGAAAAGGCTATGACGGACATAGTGGGTTAGGACTACATCAAAATGGAAGGACAAAACCAATCATTGTCTCCCATTTCAAGAGGAATTGAGTGCTTATGTAGACATCGAGATATCTCATGAACCACTTCCCCCTGTTTACGATGAATCTCTTGACTCAAGCGACTATGAATGGGATTCCCTTTCCTCTAGTAGTACCATGAACCTAGATAATCTATTTGGAGAATTGGACCAAATGATAAAACCTGTACCAAAGCCATCTAGACCCCATAATAAGAAGTCCTTGACCAAAGAAGAATAGCTTAAGCACTATTATTGGGAAACCCTTGATCATGCATCTTGGACACCTGACAAACCAACTTCTGATGACCTAGCCGCTATAATAGTCCTGCATCAGAGTTTACCTACCCATAGGAAACATAACAAGAAGGATTTATTCCAAAACTTCTATAACCATGTCAGTCACTCTGTATTCACCTTGTCTTCTGCCACATTTCATAACTCTGATGATGAAATTCCTCTCATATATCCCCAACTTATCGACTGCGATCAACAAGGCACACCCATATTAGATGTATTCGAGAATGATGAAGCACTAGTTGAGTTCATGGGACTTCGAGATGGCATACCAAGAGGGGATCATAAAGCTGGTTTTACCATAGAATTGGATGAAAAAGCATATTTTGGGGAGTCTATTTATACCTCTAGTCACAAAAATGAAAATAAAAAGAAAAATAATGAAAATGAGAAAAATGAGAAGTCCCCAGGTGAAAACTGAAAGGCGCCTTTGGATGAAGAAATAGTAAAAATAAAGGATGTATCCAAGGGAAAAAACCTCTCTGAGGCACCCAAGGATGGAGGTTTAAACATTCTCACAGTTGAACAGGAAAAATCACCAATGCTAGTAGAAGAGTCTGTTGAAGTCAACATAAATATAGAAGAAAACCCTCGGATGGTATATTTTGTGGCATCATTGACAGAGACAGAACAACCCAAGTTTTGGGACTTCTTCACAAAGAGACAGATAAGCTTTGCATGGTCATATGTAGACATGCCTTGGCTGGATCCAGACCTAATAATGCACCATCTACCATTATAGCCAAGTATTAAGTGATTCAAATAGATGTTAAGGAAAATGCATCCACAGATTGCCCTACTAGTCAAAGTAGAACTTACGAAACTCTTGGATGTTAGATTCATAAGAACCATAGACTATGCAGACTAGATTTCAAATCTTGTGCCAGTGACTAAACCAATTGGGGGCATCTGTATTTGCATAGACTTTAGAGACATCAACAGGGCATGTCCTAAGGATGACTTCCCTTTGCCGAACATAGACATGATAGTAGATCTTATAGCAAGATACAAGATGCTATCCCTCATGGATGGTTTCTCTGAATATAACCAAATCAAAATCGCAGCTAAAGACCAACACAAGACAACTTTCACATGTCCATGGGGAGCATACTGTCGGAATGTTACGCCTTTTGGGCTTAAGAACATAGGAGCTACCTATCAAAGAGCAATGAATACTATTTTCCATGACTTTGTACATACTCTCATTGAAGATTATTTCGATAACATTATAGCTAAGTTAGTAACAAGGGTAGATGATTTGAAATTTCTAGACAAGATATTCTAGAGGCTAGAGAATTACAACGTCGGGCTAAATCCAAAGAAATGTGTCTTCAGAGTGAAATCAAGGATACTTATAGGATATATCATTTCCAGAAGAGGCATTGAAGTAGATCCAGAGAAGGTAAAAGCTATTGTAGAAATGCCTCCTCCAGTCAGCATTGGTCAACTAAAAACACTACAGGGAAGATTACAGTCTATCAGGCATCTCATTGTACAAGTGGCAGACAAAATACACCCATTTCAATATTTACTCAAGAAAGGAGTACCATTTGTATGGACACCTAAATTTTAGGAGGATTTTTAACAAATCAAGGATTATCTGCTCACTCCACCTATCTTAATTCCATCTATAGATGGAAAACCATTGATACTATACATTTCAGCAACTCAGTCGGCACTAGGAGCTCTTCCCGCACAAAATGATGATCAAGGTCATGAAAGAGAAGTGTACTACATCAATCATACCTTGGTGGGATATGAATTAAATTACAGTAACATAGAATGTGCCTGTCTTGTGGTAGTCTTTGCTACTCAAAAAATTTGGCACTATATGCTAAATCACTAAACAATGTTGGTTGCAAAGATTGATTCCCTCAAATATCTCCTAAGTAAAGTAGCAGTAATAGGCCAATTGGCTAAATGGGTTATCATACTTAGTGAATATGACATCCAATATGTGGAGAGGAAAGCTATAAAAGGACAAGTAATTGTAGATTAGTTAGCGGATGCACCCATGAAGGCAGAGCATCCTTTAGTGGCAGGTTTTCCTGATGAATTTATCTTCAACGTTGACACTAGAACTGAATGGAAATTATACTTTGATGGGTCACATACAAATCATGGTTCAGGAGTAGGTATCCTATTTGTTATACCTCAAGGTGATACTATTCCTAAATCATTCAGGATTGCTTTCCCTTGCACCAACAACATAGCAGAGTATGAAGCCTTAGTGATAGGACTAAGAATGGCAGCTCAGTGGAAGATTAAGAGTCTACATGTTTCTGGCAGTTCTTAGCTAGTAATCCGAAAAGTAAATGATGATTATGAGACTAAGGATGAGAAACTTACCCCCTATAAGTGCATGGCTGATAGTTTCAAGCAATACTATGATGAAATCACTTTTCAACAAATACCATGTATTCAAAATAGGGCAGCATATGCTATGGTAACCATGGGTTCCTTATTGGATATTTTGAGCAACGTTCCTAAGTTTGAGTTTTTGGTTGAACAGTTGTTGGTCCCTGCCTATGATGTCCCTGATTCTATGATGGTGTATAAGATTGTTGGTCTTACTTCCCCTTGGTACAAAAATGTATTTGACTATCTAAATGACCAATGCAGAACCTTTATATGCAAGCCAGCTAAATATACCATCATTGGAGATACCCTATATAGATGTACCTTAAATAATGCCCTAATGAGATGTCTCAATGCTGAAGAAGCACAAGAAACCTTGTGAGCGGTGCACAAGGGTATATGCAGATCCCATTCAAGTGGTCCTACTTTAGCCCATAAGATTACGAGATTACGTTATTATTGGTCTACAATGGATATTTGATAAGAGCACCAACATAGGAGCTTCGTCCGATTACATCACCATGGCCCTTTTCCCAATGGGGACTTGACCTCATAGGTAAGATACACCCTCCATCATCCAATAGTCATAGATTCATCGTAACCGCCACTGAATACTTAACCAAATGGATTGAAGCTATTCCCATGACCTACATCACCGGCATGCAGATATCCAAGTTTATCCTAAACTATATCATTTTTTTAGTATGGTGTACCCCAATCCATTATCACAGATAATGACCACTAATTCAAAAACCAAGTACACCATCTATGTGAAGAATTCCATATCAAACATCATTTTTCCGCTCTGTATTACCCACAAGGTAATGGCCAAGCTGAGGCATCTAATAAAACCATTGTCTGAATCCTAAAAAAGACTGTCAATGATGTTGGTCATGACTGGCACCTATAGCTAAATCCTGCCTTATGGGCTTACCGCACAAGCATCGGTACTCCCACTGTCACCACTCCATACTCCCTACTATTCGGATCTGAAGCTATCTTACCTATTGAGGTTGAAATTCCTTCCCTGGGGGTATCCTTGAAAGGTCACATTGATGATGAAGAATACCGTATATCCAGATTACAAGAGTTAGAATTGTCAGATGAATGAAGACAAAAAGCACTAGATCATTTGCAAGCATATCAGAATCATCTTCGTCATAGCTATAATATGAAATTTCTAAATAGACACTTTGACATTGGTGACTTGGTTTTAATGGAGAATCCCAAGAATCAAGCTGAATGAGAAAAGCCAGCTAAGTTTGAACCTAACTAGTTAGGGCCCTATATTGTCATAGAAGCTTTTGGATCAGGAGCGTATCAACTGTCTACCCCTGAAGGAGAGCCACTTTTATCACCAATTAACAGCCTTCATCTGAAGAGGTTCTATGCGTAGCTTCTGAGAGTCTTTGTCTTCATCGAAAAAATACAAAAAAATGGTTACCTTGATGAAAACCTGGCAAACAGGCATCTTTGTAACACCAGACTAGACTCAATGTCTTATGCAATATGTGTCATCCCTCACATTAAGCTATGTCAAACATCAAACATCAAACAATCCCACAAGATCAAGTTTTGGTGAATACCTTTATTTGGCTTTATGACTTTATATCTTATTTTGTCTTATCTTTCTATCACTTTGTGAATAAGTCCAGTAACTAGCTTTCTCAAGGATGTCCCTTGAAGGATTTAGAAAAGCAAGGATGTCTCAGGATTCTTTTTCATTGACTGCTATCTGTCAACTGTCTTTTTTTTTAATTTTGGATTTTGAGTCATGTTACTAGTTTCCTCAAGGATTTCCTATCAAGGATTTAGAGGAGCAATGATGTCTCATGACCCATCTTTTATTTGTTTGTTGTTTGCAATTTGTCTCGACAAAATGATTGAGGAAATTTTGTCCTGAGCATGAGTTAAGACACTCCTTGTCTGTTACTGTCTGTTTTTTGCAGCTGGATGACTTTGTACACTATGGTCTATCTCATATCATGGTGTGTACTATCCATTTATTTTAGTCTCACCCAATGATGATAAAAATGCAAGCTTAGCATATATGTAAAAATAGCGAAGATCATATTTTTTTCAATCAACCTTCGTTGTTTCTTACTAACAATTTGAAGTCATATGTGCTAACATTTCTCTTTTTCGACATAATGATAAAGTCTTGTGACACAACAAGAAAAAAATTAGATAATCTGCATATGCATACATTCTATAAGCATTATGTAAATAGTGTTGTATGCCTATATATAGTACATCATATAGATAGGAACATTAGAAATCCTCATTGCATATCTAGGAAAATCATGGCATAATAGGCATTCAATCATCATAAGGTACATAATGGAAAGATTACATGTATACAACCATCTCATGTAGATAGAATTGTATATATAACATGGCATCTCATTATCATAAAGTACATTACATCCATCATCATATAGAATCATCATATCATCATAGACTATATAAATACATCATAATGTAGAAACAATCATCCATAACATGTACATAGATCATCTAGGAAACATAATCATATAGAAAAAATGCATCACCATAAAATAGAATTGCATATCATGTAGAAGCTGCCAAAAATCATATATATATCACTCAAAATAATGTGTCACAATAGAATTTCAGAATGTATCCATAAATAGAAAGGAGCTTGCAGGCTCTCTGATCAAAATACAGTGTCCAAAAATATAAAGTGTCAACGTGTCCCACTACCGCTACTGCCATGTGGTGAAGGTGGAGGAAACTACCTCGGAGTTACCCTCTATGAGGTGGAAGGCCTATCATATGGACCTAATCTTGGTGGTCCTAGTTTGACTCTTGCTCTATGATCTGTGACTACGAACCTCTGAAAAGATAGGAGCTCATCTCTCTAGTAGTACCACTAACTCATACAGATCTCTATAATATGAAGTCCTCTCTAATAATCTGACTAGCTCACGCACCAACCCATTAGATGAAGTACCACTGCAAAGGCATCTAAACTCTATGAATTGACGCTCTATCTCCTGTCTCTGAGCTACTGCTTGATCTCTCTTCATCTGTAAAGCATCTCGCTCTATAGTAACCACTCTGAGCCTCTCCTCCAATGCCTCCTTGCCACTGTCCCTAGGAGCCTCTTCATCCCATCACCCCTCTATAATCTGATCCAGAATCTCTCTCTCCTACTCCTCCATGGGTACCTCCTCAACATCGTCCTCCCAATAATCTGCCAGAATACCACGAGGATCAATATCCATATACTCTCTCTCGACCTCCTCCTCCTCTGCAAGGTCCTCTCCGCCAATCTCTACCCCTACATGCTCCTTTGCTACTACCTCCTTAGCAGCATTCTCACCTCCAACCTATGCCTCTGCTCCACCTCTGAGGTCCAACATAGGTACATCCTCTGCCTTAACCTCTTGGATAAGTGATAATCCATCTACCCGACCACCTCTCTGTCCTTTTTGTCCTCATCTACCACCACCCCTACCACCAACTCTACCTCTGTGCTGCCCTCTCGGCCTTTACCTTCTCTCTCTACTGGTGTCGACTGATCCAGATCTCTATAAAAAATAGGATGATGCTCTACCCACCATGTGTCATAAGTAGTTGTAGTCTCTGGATTTGCTGCTCTACCTCTCCATCCCCAATTTAAAGGTTGTAAAGCCTGAATCTTTGCCTCTGCAGTAGCCACTGGTATCATAGGCCCCCAGTAGGGAACCTCTAAAGAATATTGAGAAAACTCTTCTCCCTCTAGGCTCACCCTGAACCTCTCCAAACTGTCTCAATACATGATCTAGCAGATGTCTCTCAACAATATGTACACTCGAAATAGTCCTACCAATCAGGTACTATTTTTTTCAATAGTAGGTAAAATGCATGTCCTCATCTGACCATCTCTTGCAATCCATGTATGGCCTCCACGTGAACTAAACTAGTGTGTCTAGTGCATGTCTCTAGTAGCCTGTGTCTCCTACATGACTCTAAGTAATATTTCCTATGTACCGAAAAACATAAGGATATCTAGTCTCTTGCTCTGCAGTAATAGGAGGATGAAATACAACAATACGCTCCCATGCCCAAACCATGAGAAGAGTGGTACCACAACTCATTGACTCTGCATCTCGGTACACTATATCATGTAAGTGAAAGTATAGCATGCCTAATAGACAGGGACTCCAAGCATACACAACCTCTCTCTCTAACATCCTGACAAGCATCTCTCCCCACCCGACAGGATATCCATGACCCCATCGGTCAGGAAGAACTATCCCCCCAATCAATTTACATAGAATACAATCTATACACTCATACCTATTCGCTAAAACCTTCCATTTGATCTCATAGTGCTCTATCCCTAATCTCCTAATGTCATCATAAACATAGAATCTAGTGATCTCGTTGTACCCATGTTGTGTGTCATACATAACCCTCCCTCCTCTAACGGGTAGACAAAGGATCTGTGTTGTTAGAAAATGTGGATTAATTAAACAGTAAACTAACACACGAATGAAACATTATATTAAAGAAAACTAACTAGAAAGCATAAATGAAAAATCTAATGAGAACAACTTCTTCAAATTCATCCCATTTTCCTCTATCTCCAAGGATTTGATTAAAGGTGCTGGCTCTCAGTTGTTAAGCAACAACTTGTTGAAATGGAAGCTTAGGAGAATGAGATTAATTGAAAATGCATGTGCATGATTATATGATATAAGCTATGATATTGAAATGTTATGATGCTAGAATTTTGATAATACTAGAATGTAGCTATAGTAACTACGTATGAAATCTAGGATTCGAGGTCCTTTTCAACTCATAAGAGGGTTGTATTTATAGATTTTTGAAGGCAAGAATCTAGTTGGGGAGGATCAACGGTTGAGATTCAAACCTGTTAAGTTGAACAGTGAGACATCGAGAAGTTAAGAAAAAGATGGAAGGTTGAGAGAAAGATGGGAGATGTTTCCTCAAACATAGCCTTTTCCATTCAAAAATGAAGGAAAGTTGACATTTGTGCACTTCATTTATGAAGAGTTAGTTGATAGTTGAAGAAAAATCCATAATTAATTAAATAAATTTATTTAATTACATGTGACAAAGAATTAGAAGTTTCCATAATTTAAATAAATAATATTTAATTATGTATGAGAGATGATAAAAAGCGTTTTAATTAAATATGAAAAGAAGAAAGTTTCTAATTAAATATTTTTAGAATATTTAATTATGGAAAAAGAAAGCTTTTAATTAAATATTTTTAGAATATTTAATTACGAAGGAAAGAAAGTTTTTAATTAAATATTTTTAGAATATTTAATTAAATGTGAAATGAAGAATATCATTTAAATTTAGAATTTAAACTTGTGATAATTAATATAAATAAATTGTGAAATCTATTCAATTAATTAAGAGGAAGATAGCAATAATTAAATAAACTTATTTAATTAATTAAACTAGAAGAATTGGAAAAATGAACAATATAAATAAATAATTAAATTTATTTATATGTAGATGACTTAAGAATATTAATTAAATAATTCACATTTAATTAATTAACAGGTTTGGTTAACCATGATTATTTTTAGATGTGTACATTTTTGCCCTCTTTGAAGTGATGTGTTTTACGCATTGCTTCAAAGAATTTTGCCCTAGAATTTTGAAATTACCGATGCTATATGCCCCCTCGAGAGATAAATCGCATGATTTGAATGATAATGAGGATGTTTTGAAAGGATTTTGATGATTTTCGGAGAGATTAGGCGATTTAACTCTTGAAACAACACTTTTCCTAGTAAAAATTTGAATATTTTCACATTTTTACCCCCTTAAAAGGTGCAAATGGTGAAAAGTCTTTGTCATTTGAACAGTAACCTTTGGTAATTTTGAGAGCTCTGAGATAGATATTTGCGATGCCGATCCATTATGAGCACCATAGATTTGAGCGAGCCCGCCGGTATCAAAGACCAACCACGTACAGACCTCCGGTAAGTCGACCTGATCCTCTTTGTAAAAAAATTTGATTGATTTTCGCATTTTTTTGTATTTTTAAAATTTTTCACGTCCGGGTTTAGTGAATACGAGCCATACTATAGCACATATGTTAGATAAAGTCGCACATACAAAGTAGCGCATAGGTGTGAAACAGTCGTGCATAGCGTAGAATGACGCATAAAATACCTGAAATAGCACATACAAAAATGTTGCCCGCATAGGATGCTAGATTAGCGCATAGCTAAATTGGTGCATAGGGTGACTGTTTTGGCGCATCTATTTGATAGAATAGCGCATAGGTGAATTAGCGCATAGAAGGTATGTTTTAGCGCATAGACTAGATAGAATCACGCATTGATGGAGTTGCGCATGATAGCTCTATTTTAGCACATCCATGGTTTAAAATTGTGCATACATGGTTTAGCGCATTGATGGCCTGTTTTGGTGCATCCATGGATTTTTCCCGAATTTGAAAGTTTGAAGAAACTGTGATAAGTGCTTGATGAGTGTTGCTAGATTAGCCAACTGATTTTATTCTTTTGAATGACATCAAGAATAGATTAGCTTGATTTGAGAAACATGTCTTCGTGCTTGAAGAACAAATAAGTCTCATAAATTTGTTTTCCTGTTTGAAAGATAAATAGTAATGATAGATGTGCTTTCCCAATTGAAAGTCAAATAGAGAGATATTGAGTCATGTGACTGCTAAATTTGTTTCCATGTGATATGAAAAACAAATAGTAGAAATGATAGATAGATTTGCTTCCATGCGATATTAAAAACAAATAACTATTGATATTGAGTCATGTGACTGTTAAATTTGTTTGCATGCAATATGAAAAACAAATAGTAGAAATGATAGATTAGATTTGCTCCTATGCGATATGAAAAAAAAATAACTGTTGATTTGATTGAGCTTATTGCATGTTGATGTACTGATGATTTTGCTTTTGATGTACTAATTTGATTAGAGATTGTTTATTGATTGATTTGTATGATTGTTTGATGATGTTGTAAAGGAGGAATTTAACCTCCTCCATATTAGAGAGAGATTTCCTCAGACATGGGAGATGATTCCTTGACTATCACAGGATGATTTAGAGGTTATACACTAGTGTGGTTTGAGTTCACTGTTGAGGATCCTGCAGTATCAAGTTAACAAGGCACTATTTACTGCACTGGTTGAGAGATGAAATAGCGAGCATAACACTTTTCATTTGCCCACAGGAGAGATTACCATGATGCTAGAGGATGTATATAGGATTCTAGGTATTCTTGTAGTTGGTGAGCTTGTGATCTACGATCACAAGGAGATCGGGGGGACCAATGCACTTAGGCAAGTTTTCCAGGATCCTCATGTCTCTGGATATGAGCTTCCTTGGAAGGAGATGGTGGATAGATATGCCCCACTACCTTTAGTTTTAGCAGGTATGATCGGTGGTTTTCTTTGTCCTGATCGCAGGGAAAATGGACTATCAGTTGGATGGGGTAGGATTTTGGAGGATATGCTTCTCCATCGGACCAGATATGCATGGAGATCATGTATGCTTTCCCATCTGTACCATGATCTTCATTAGGTCGTATACATAGATGGAAAGAGTCTCTCCTGCGGAGTTACTCTTCTACAGATATTTGTATGGGAGAATTTTTCTATTACGCCTCCCATTTTTCGGAGAGATCATCCCCTTGGGTTCCTATATGTCTATGCATACATAGGGCCTCTTGTCTAGCCGAGGCTGGGCAAGTTAGAGTACTGAAGACATGTATTAGATGATTTGGATATAGTCATCTAGAGACTGCATGTAGATTGTGATCCATGGGAGATGGATGATATAGAGTTACCTTATTGCATGAGATCAAGATATCTGATTGGGCAGACTCCTTTCATTATTGAGCGGTTTCTGGTGATGAGAGTCCTGAGGCAACTTGGATTAGTACAGATGATGCCGCAGGGTGTGGCACATTATGCCAGGCACTGGGAGGATGTACCAGAGTGGGGTCCAGTTGTGACCATTAAGGAGGCTAGGGAAAAGTATGTAGAGTTACAGCCGGATTACTGGTTGATGCACCTAGAGGTTACAGATGTAGGGATGACAAATGAGTATGCTGCATACTTTTACACGTATCCCTTTTTGAGGTTCACCAGCCCAGAGGAGCCTACTCCATTATTGGGAGGACCAGTTATA